>JAGXOD010001382.1:4645000-5250000 GCA_020368025.1 Brachyhypopomus occidentalis
GAAGGCATAGATGTAACGTGTAGCAGGAAGGCAGAGATGTAACGTGTACCGCATGCTGGTGAACATACGGAGAAGGTCTGATGGAGAAGGTCTGATGTTTCTGGCAAGACATGTCATTAGAAATGATAAGATATGATTACATGCTGCAGAATGCGAGTAAATCTTCAGAAGGGTTGTCTCGTTGGCATTGATATTGTGTGTCTGAATATTTACATACTGTACGTCTCATGGAGGACACAGGGGGGCGGAGCTAACGTCTCATGGACTGGCACTATCACGTCGGCATAGCAACAGGTCTGCAGGCTACAGAGTGCATAATCTTATCATCTCTAATAGTACGGTCAGTCAATAACCTGCCATCTTAGATTGCTTTTCCACTTACCATAAGTCAACTTGGAGTTCTAAAGTCTTCGATGCATGTCTTGTCTAGGATGAAATGGATGTCTTATTTGGTCTATATCTTACAAGATTCGGAACCTTCCAAAGCTCAATGTTGGAACACTTGAACACTTGTTTGTAGGGGTGGAACATTGTCTTATTGCCTTATTGCCTTATTGTCTGTGTGAAACACTCGATAGATCAGTTACAAAGTGAACTTGCCAATTACATTCCAGACTCTAACCCTGTCAGGCAGTTGTACATGGTGAGGCTGGGACTGTGTGAGTATTCTGTGTGAGTATTCTGTGTGAGTATTCCTTCCTCAGTGTTTTTGACCTTCAAATTGTCATCTGATCAATATTACACATGGACACCATGAGTTTCTTTTTCTCCTCTCTTCACCTCGGGGCAACAGGCCTGCTACACACACTTTACATATCTGCCTTCCTGTTATGATGGAATGAATTTGAAGTGCACTCAAAGTTGTTTTACACTCCTGCATACATGCATACACACGCACACACACAAATGTCAGCATAGTAAAGTACTATGTTTATGTGCAAGTGTGTGTACATAGTGTAAGCTATCCTACAAAAATGTTGTATGTGTATGTGCAAGTAAAGTGTTCCACTGAATTTTCCACTACAGCTCCACTGAATTTTGCCTTAAACGGCCTCCTATACCATAAATAAAACATGCGTGTGAAAAACAGTTCTCAGGCATGTTTTCATCATCCCTCCACTCTAGGGTAGAACCCACCCCAAACACACACATACTCACACACACACACACACACACACACACACACAGTGTCTCTGTCTCCATCTCTCTCTCTTCAAGCATCTTTTCTTTTCTCTGCAGCTCCCACACTATTCCTCTTTTGTTCTCTGTATATCTCACTCCCTCCCTCCCTCTATCCTTCTCTCCTCTCTGTCTCTCTCTCTCTCCCCCTCTCCTCTCCTCTCCCCCCTCCCAAGCTCTGAGGCTGCTAGCAGGTTTGCGCTCTTCAGCAGAAGCCGACTGCAGCTGTTCCCCTGCAGCTGAGGGGTGAAGGCGCGGGTGTGAATCTAGGCCAGACGCATCAGTGCCTCTAATCCTACAGACTCACAGCACCCGGCGCTGAGCCAAGCTCGCCAGCAAACACAATCGCCCTTCCTCACTCTGCAGTCTTCCTCGCCAGCCCACTCACCGAAAGGAAATCAGAGTGACTCCACATTTGTTTGCCGTTTGTTTGCTGAAGGAGGAAGGAGCTAGCAATGGTGAATCTTCCCAACGCCAGTTCATAACCATCATACACAAGTTGATTTCAGTCATGTGACTTCCTGTTCATTTGCATTTGAGAATTCCCATTGGCTTTTGACCCTTCATGGGCCAGGGCCACATTTGTAGGACGACATATTTTTACGAACGAGCTCCTGATGAGTTTGTGTTGACTGCGCTTGTGAAATTCTCTCCACTAAATCGTGTTTGGACTGAAAGTGGCTGTCTGCGATAATCACTCACAAGGCATTTACAACCAGCAAGGCAGGGAAAAAGACATCACAAACAGACTGCAGAGAGATGAATAAATCATCTGTGTGTGTGTGTCTGTGTGTATGTGAGTTTGCAAGCATGTGCCTATATCTCCACATTTGTGAGTGTGCATGTTTGATCTTATTTGCATGTATGTCAGTAAATGTCTCTATCTGTGTTTGGTTCTATATCTGTTTATTCATATGTTTGTGTGTGTGTCCTCTGTGACAGCTCCGTCAACATCAATTCCAGTATCCTGTCAAGCATCTCTCTACCCCGAACATCTCCACGCTGAACGCTCCCGCCTGCTGTCCTGCGTCCCACCCCCCCTCCCCAGCCCTGTACAGCTGCCCGCCTATATTAAACCTCTCGCTGAGATTGGATTCTGTTTCAGGGTTGACTTTTGTTCAGACTGACTGGAGACTTCATGTATCGCTGACAGAAGATAGTGGAGAGGGGTAAGAGAGAGAGAGCCCCCTGGTGTGTGTGTGTGTGTGTGTATGTGTGTGTGGGTGCTGACTAACAGTATGGCCAGGGACACAGGAAGCAGAGGGAGCAGCATTGCACGACTGTGGATCGAACCGACAGACTGACCTGAAGACAGTGTGAGTTAATGGAAGTGGAGACGCAACACTTAAAGTATAGATGAGTTTAACCCTGGCACCTGAGCGACTCCTGCACCTGCTCCGAGGCTGAGATGATCCAGAAGAAGATTGCACTCACAGACAAGCACACGGCCGGCTCTACACTGGAATATATGCTCTGCACATGCTGAGACATGTGAGCTATGCATGTGTGTGTGTGCATGAGAAAGAGAGATAAAAATAAAATGCAATGGCAAAGAGAGAGAGAGAGACAGACACATAGAGAGAGAGACAGATGGATAGAGAGAGAGAGACAGACAGAGAGAGAGTTGAATAAGAACTGTGGATGGTTTTGTTCATATCTGGTTCCCATGTGTCATTTTTCAGCCTAAGGGGAAAATAAGAGGGGAAGGAGTGTGAGTGTGTGTGTGTGTGTGTGTGTGTGTGTGTGTGTGTGTGTGTGTGTGTGTGTGTGTGTGTGCGTGCATATGTATATGCGTGTCTTCCAGAGTCTGGTCACAATTGTGAATCAGTAACCATGTGTGGGTGCGAGCAAATGTAACCTAACGCTTATGTGTGAGAGCTTGTGCGTCACAGTGTAGTTCATCTCCGTCATATTCATGCATCACATGCTGGAACGGAGAAGGTGGAGAAAGAAGAAGAAGAAAACTAAAAAAAACAAACAAACAAAAAATATAAACAGGGTTTCGGCCGCACATCGCAGTGAATGTTTGCCAGGAGCAGCTGCTCTGCTGTGCGTGCTGAGAGTTGATCTGTGTTTCGGTGTTTACATAAGTATCCCCACTCCACCCACTGATCTTTATCAAGTCTTCCTGTGTCCCGTGCCCCGGTTAAGGTCAGGCTCTGGGCTGTGGGACTGCACACTGGAGCAGAGAAAAAGGCGCCATTTCAATCAGGACTGCAGAGCAACCACGTGAGGTACGTTTATCCATCAGCTTCCCGTCGTTGATATGAATTGAAATGGTGTGGAACGCCTGTAGATAAAGTTGGGCGGGAAAGGGACGCGCGCTAATCTAAGACCAAGTTTCTGATCCTGATTGAGACAGAATTCAGACTGAATTCAGAACAGCTGAAAACATCAACAACAACAACAAAAAAAACGATTTCAAGCGACACTAGTGCCCAGTGAATAGCGCGTCTGGGTTGTTTCATCATAACGTAACACTGCCATCTTGTGGCGAGCTTGCAGAACTGCATAATTTCCACGACATATACTGAACAATTACATGTACATCTTCAACCTTTTGGCAGACCCTCTTAAACAGAGTGACTTATATATAGGTATGACGCTTTTTGTGCTGCCCCGGAATCAGACCCACAACCTCGGGGCTGCTCGCGCACTGTTGTTCCTCTTACTCCATCATCCTTTCCAGAAGGTACAACCGGGCGTTTCCATAGCAATAAAGAACAGCCCATAAACATCGCTACTCTCTTTGACTGCCAAATTCTAACCACTACCAAGGCAGCTGTAGCGTGTTGAGAGCGTGCCCGGACGAGAAACACTAATTTCCGCACTTTTAATGAAGCATAGAACAAAATCAAGAGGATCCACCACACCATCCATCCTGCCTGGAACCCTTAGGTCAAACGAACCGAACCACGATGCGGGGACACAGCCGACGGTAATTTTCCCACACGAAGCACAGGTGGGGGCGAGTGAATAACCCTGAATGGAGCGAGTTTTCGGTTCAGCCGAACAGAGAGAGAGAGAGAGAGAGAGAGAAAACTTCAACGTGAAGGCCACTGATTGAAGAACATTATTATGGCTCGTGCTGTTTGTTCTGTCCGAGCCCAGCTGTCCGTGATGAATATGGCTCATTCATATGAATAAGACCACACTGCACGTGCAGGACAAAACAAGCACGCAGGTGCCGAGGGTTATCCCGCTAACCACGCCGACTTTGAACCGAAAACCCAGCACCCACATCATAGCGTCTAGATTCCATCCGACGAATGTCCTGCACCAACACACCACGTGTTCGAGCACCTTTTCCACAAGAGAAACGGCAAAGCACGGCGAGCAGCACAGGTAGCGCGCTCTCGCTGTAGTGTGAAGGGCAGGTGTGTTCGGTAAACCGTGCGAACGGATGACCGTTCATGCCGGGCTTCGTGTGGCGCCGCCTGATTTTAATGATGTCGCATCTGTAGGGAGCCTGAATGGTGTTCTGAAGCTGAAAAACGAATAAATAAACAAACAAATAAATAAATAAACACCTAAGCAAATAAATAACACCGATAAGTGTGAAGATTTTTTTTCATGTTTCATGACATAGGCTACCTCCTAGCTCTTCCATTAAAGCATCGAATAGAGGGGCTTTGTGAATAAAATTATGTCAAATTGGTAGACCTGTTGTGAACAGATAAACACGTGTAGATTATCAGACGTTGCCAGATGGGTTCGCGCTAGTTATAAAAGGATGTCTTGCACATCAGGGTTCACCTGTTGCCACGGCAACAAATCCATGACAACAACTCCAGCTGTGCTGCGGTTTTGTAGTCTTATCAGGGAGAGAAAAGTGCGCTTTGACTACACCCTTTTAAATCCATTTTAAACAGTTATTATCTCCATAGCAACAGGGATAATGTTTTTTCTGACACTTTCCCCCGTTTCTCATTCGATTTCCAGGCTGACCAGCACACGGCAGCAACTCTTCGTGTTGGGTTAGCGTGTGTGGCCGTCGCTAACTCAAGAATTCATACAGGGCCATTCAACTTGTCAGATTTTCAAACGTAAATGGCCAACATTAGAAATGTTGTGGTTCTTTTGGAGGGTGTTGGGGATCTGTTGGAGGGTATTCGGGATCTGTCGGAAGGTGTTGAGTCATTGTGTCCAAGACTTTACAGGACAACACTTGGGTTAAAGCATCATCCTTTATCAGACATCCATTCCACCCACAGATGGAAAAGCCTGTGTCCAAAAAAGCTAGTTTCTAAAGAAATAAAAATAACCACACTGTCAAAAATTTGGTAACCAGAGATATTAGACACTCTACAGACAAAACCCCTCGAATACAGAAAAAATTAGTAACATTGTTTCATAGCTCAACATCAAAGACTGCTTTCCTAAAGCTTAGTAAACACATGCTTATTTTTCTTTTCAGCAGCTCAATATGCGGAATGACCGCTGGATTTATGACTGTCCTATAAACACTTCTTCATCTGTGTAAGCAGCGATGACTAGCCCCAATACGCAGAGAACAGAAGCACAGTCACAACCACACGAACAAATCACTCATCAATCACTTCTAATGAGAAATCGATAATCGCAACATGGCACAAAACATCAAGACCATAAAAATCAACCACAGTATGGATTAGACCTATGAGATGCTTTAAATCCATTACTAATGAATAATAAAAACGTAGTAATCAAACAAAGGCACGAAAAACAAAGGACCCCATAACAACAGTGCTTTGCTGCTCTCCTCAGATATGGGTTAAAAAACGTCTGGTAAGTTACAGAGTGCGGCCATCTTCACATACCTTGTGAAAAAAAGGTTATATACGAAGTAAAAAGTACAAACCTTTTGACACAGTTTTCTACATTGGTGACGTCGGTCACACCGCTCATGTCGGTCACACCGCTCATGTCGGTCACGTTGGTACTGACATTTGTCTAATGTCTATTGTGTGTTACAGACTGAAATACTGCCCAGTTATAAACCACAGCTGCACAATGAAATCAACACCTACAGAGTTGAATCAACCCTCGCAGTGTTTATGTTCTGATGGACTTATAAACACCATGAGTGTTGATTTAAGATCAGTTTTGTTCCGTATGACACCACACCGACACAAACTCTTTCACTGACACCACACTGACACACACTCTATCACTGACACCACACTGACACACTATCACTGACACCACACTGACACGCACTCTATCACTGACACCACACTGACACACACTCTTTCACTGACACCACACTGACACGCACTCTATCACTGACACCACACTGACACACACTCTTTCACTGACACCACACTGACACGCACTCTTTCACTGACACCACACTGACACGCACTCTATCACTGACACCACACTGACACGCACTCTATCACTGACACCACACTGACACACACTCTTTCACTGACACCACACTGACACGCACTCTATCACTGACACCACACTGACACACACTCTTTCACTGACACCACACTGACACGCACTCTTTCACTGACACCACACTGACACGCACTCTATCACTGACACCACACTGACACGCACTCTATCACTGACACCACACTGACACGCACTCTATCAATGACACCACACTGACACACACTCTTTCACTGACACCACATCGGTGACATCAATACTCTTGGTTGTGCATGTGAGGAACGTCTGTGCTGACACAGCATCATGGTTTGCCTTTGTGGGTGTGCTGCTTCACGCTGGAGTGGGTTCTGCTGGTTTAAAGCCAGTGGGGATGAGATGTGAACGGTACCCACCCACAGGCTTGTTCTGTCTGGTTCTTGCCTCATTGCTCTGTGAAGCAATTTGGTCAGTGTGTGTAGCACAGGAATCTGTCAATGTAATAAGCTGTAAGAATGAAAACCAGATATTAAAACCTGAACGAAAATTCATATGCGAAGGGAAGACCTCTTAACCTGCCCCCTAGACTTCATCTTACTACTTAATAACTTTCTGTAAGTCTTGGATTATGTGAATTACCTTAAATATCCAATAAGAACCATAATTTTATAACCCAGTGTCACATGACTGCACTCTGGGCAGTACTGGGATAAAAAATTGCCATAGGCAGCTCTGCCCACACCAGGTCTCCACGATCGATCACACACACACACACACACACACACACACACACACACACACACACACACACACACACACATAAACACACACACACGCACACACACACCTCAATATGTACACCAGCTGTGCCACACCTTTAAAACGTCAAAAACCGTATAATAAATAAAGAAGGACTCAGAGAAGAGACATGGCGAACAGTTGCAGTGGCATAACAGGACCACACAGGTAACGGACAAATGCGTGTTTAGTAAATAAAGAAATGTGAGCATGTCTCACATGTTTTTTTCCTGCATATTGTCCTTCAACACCCACACAAAAGCTGGATCCTAACTTGTTTTCAGGGCAACATACAGTTTCATAAATTATTGATCAAAACAAAACCAGTGCCAGATGACTCATTGTTAATGTTGATAAAAGGTGTTTGACGACACAACGACCTTCTTTTAATTACACAATGGATCGGAGCAGCACTGAAATATATTTTGAGCTCACTGGGGAACATAAAAGAACTAGCTTGCTAGCTGCTAGCAAAATTTACTAGCTAACAGTCTTAGCCAGTGTGCACAATGAATCAGCAAGCCACTGTGACCTCCCAACATGGTAACATTCACAATTACATCGAGCTAGCAAAGCTACCTGCATTCCTGACTCTAGCGCACTAGCCAAACCGTAGCAGAGCTTTATTGTTATTATTGTTATTTTATTACAAAATGTGCTTTATTGTATTGTTATAACTTAACTTCACCAGCTAGTTTCTTGACTACTACTGTTTTGTGCGTTCAGCACCATCACGTTCAGCACCATCTCTCACAGCGTACTGCAGGGACAGGGCAGCCACCCTGCCGTGGGCAGCGTCTAGACACTGGTCTCTATTCTATGGTGTTTATCCATCTTTTGTCTGACTCTGATCTACCTGCTTTATGGGCTAAACAGACCAAAACAAACCCAAGAATAAGGCCAGTTATGGCAGCTGATAGGACAGACAGACCAAACCAGCCGCACTGCCCCAAAGGTGGCTGGACTTACTGCTGTTTTCCCAAATCACACACGGTTCAGCTCATTGGCTAATGATCAGGCCAGGTGTGTATGATCTCAGCCAGGTGCATCATTACAGCTGCACAGGCATGACACTGAGAGCCAATGAAACTGACAGAGGACAGAGGACAGGTGAAGCAGAGGAGACAGGGTGTGTCTGGAGAAGAAGATGGAGGATAGAGGAGGAGATGGAGGATGGAACCCTTGTTCCTTGACGGTTTCAGCCCCAGCTCCCCCATCATAGCGGGAAGTGGTGGAGGTCTGGCCTGAGATGGAGCAATCGTGTCCAGGGTAACCCTGCTGAAAGGGGCCCAATAACCAGTACACCACCCTCCTCTTTAACCCTCCCATCCAATCAGCTGGGGAGCCATGTTGTGTGTGTGTGTGTGTGTGTGTGTGTATGTGTGTCAGAGAGGGTGAGAGAGACAGTAGTGTGTGTGTGTGTGTGCTCCTCTATTGTGAAGCTTCACACAGATGAAAAGTGATTGAGCCCTCAGTGATGTTTTATTAAACCTGTCAGCAGCATGGCACTTTGGGAAGGCTGATATATGAGTGATCAGTTTAGGAGTGGAGCTCTACTCATTTAGTATGTGAACCAATCACCTTTGTGCTTTTCTCTGTTCAATAACCTGCACCCTCTTCAGGAACCACCAGGGGGCGACCTACCCCTCCAGAACAACTACCACCTATTTGAGATGCACAGCACAGCAGTCACAAAATCACCCTAGAGGGGAATTTCTCAGAGAGGTGTTTGTTATTGGAAAAACTGAGCCAACATAATCCGTAATCTACAGGTTTATTTTTCAGGGCCAGGAAACAGAAGACCAGGTAAAGTATATGAGATTGTTCTGACTCTATCTGGGCTCTGCACCTTTATGAAGAGAGAGGCACTCAAGTACACGTATCCATGCAACCACCTTCACTAGACAGTGTCTGTATTCCATGACTAAACGAATCGTCAGTGTTTTTTCTTCACACACTACACTATGAGACGGAAAGATGCTGGGCACCTTTGTTCAAATATAGCTGGCCTGAACACAAAGCCTCACAGACAGACACCCGAACTTACCAGCTATTCAAGCAAAACCCCGTACTGGCACCCTCTGCTGGCCAGCAGTGGTGACACCTCAACCCATAGGTAGAGGTTTGCAGCATGGATTGCAGATAAGGTGTGCGGTGTGTGGGAGGATCCAAACCTCCCGATTCACAGGACTGAAACTCTTACAGATGCCCTTCACCTCCCTCCTAAAGCCAAGAGAGACGAAAAGACAAGAAACAGAAAACACAGAAACGCATGAAGGTGAGAGGAGAAACAGACAGCGCGTGGGCAAAGTCACAAAGTCTGTGTGTGTGTGTTTGTGTGTGCGTGTCACAGCAGCAAGGTGTGTTCCTGTTTCTGAAGTCCTGCCTGGCTGCTGCTATTACACACACACACACACACACATGCACACACACATACATGCACATATGCACACAAGCATACACACAGACATACGCACATTCTGTAGAGGCCGAAATCATCTGTACATCATCCTGATTGACAGGTGGTTCTATCCAATGGGAGAGCATGTCAGCAGTGATATTTACACAGCACTCCAGGTGACCTGAAAGTTTGCATGGAGGTCTGACAAAAGTACAAACAGGTGGTGATGGTTTCACAGCTCGGCAGACCCAGAGGAGGAACAGAAGCTTCCACAAACGACTTATAACAGCACTTTATAACAGCACATTATAACAGCACTCTAATGTGTCCACCCATTTTCCCCCCGGCGTGATTTAGTCTGAACTTAATGTTCCCTTTCGTTGGACTCACAGAGGTTCAGCACATCAGGTTCAGTGGAAATCAATTTCATTTTGTGTCAGAAGGAAGTTTTTGTCAATGATTATTTGAAAGCATTGTGCGGCCTTCTTTTGTACAATTACTCAAAACTTTCAGAAAAACACACAGAGACACACAGACACATACACACAGACACACACACATAGCACAGACAAACACACACATATACACAGACACACACACACACAGAGCTAGCACATAGTGTCTTCATCATTGGAGTTTTTGCTCACATTAAGCTTCCACTGTTGATCAGAACGATGAGCCAAGATCAGCTGGCAGCAGTCAGACCCAGGCAGTGGTGAGAGCGCTCCGCGGCGAACACTGACCTGAGGTCAGCCGTCTCGTTGAGACCCTCTCAGGGCTTGTCAGGAACAGAGCGGGCAGCAGTGTCACCAGGGTCCAGCGCTGACTAATCAAGCCCAGAGAAGTGCTTCTTCTCCTGGGCTGCCGCTGGCCTTTTGTCCCCCGCGTGATGGATGGGTTGGCAGGCCCAAAGCATTGTCTTCTTGGAAGAGCGCCCCTCTGTGCCTGCCGTGACCTCCTGATCACTATCTGCTTGTTCAGTCATTCTGAAAGACCCTGATGGCTGTCAGCAATCTGATCTGCTTTTAGCTGGAGAAGCGAGAAAGAAGTCCCCGCCACCAGCGTCCAGGTCCTACTGCACCACGCTCATGCTCTGGGTTTATGAGCACACACGTATGTAAACAGCAGACACAGGTAAAGGTCACAGTGCTGTGTCTCCCCGGACAGCATTGAACGCTACAGCGGAGCCCCTGCCAAACGGCTCGGGCAACCCCGGCAGTCAGGAGTGAGGCTGGCCTGTGCTCCTCTGTCATAGTCCAGGTGTTTGTGTTCACCTGTGTCTGACAGCGGGGACAGGAGACACGTCTGTCCATCAGTCCACAGGTGATGGATGAACGTCCCCCCCCTCACAGGTAGAAGAGCAAAGAACCCTCCCTCTGTTCACCTCACCAACGTGCTTCAATTAGGCCTGCAGCAAACTGCACGCACAAGAAAGCATGAAATGACAGCTGGATCAGCAAATTCTCATCTCTAGTGTGTGTGTGTGTGTGTGTGTGTGTGTGTGTGTGTGTGTGCATGCGTGTAGGTGCTCATTGTGTTTAAGCAGTGAATGAAAGGCCGGTAATGAAGAAACACTCCACTTACCCGTGATCAATAACACCGCAGGAGGTGAACTAGCACTCATCTTTTTCCACTCTAATTACACCTCTCATCTGTCTCACCTCTCATCTGTCTCACCCCTCCCATCTACTACAATGAGTGCCTAGAACACACAGAAAAGGAGGAGAGAGAGAGAGAGAGAGAGAGGGAAGCAGAGCCTCTTCATGGTAAAAGCATCAGCTGTAAAAGATGCCTTTTCCATAAACTCCACTAACGGATGAGAGCAAGACAACTGACACCCTGCAACATTCTGCACTGAACGTACACAAACACACACACACGCGCACACACACATAAATCACCTCCAAGACGTTGGAGCGGCATTCACTTCTGTTTATCCCACCCTTAGCAGCACAGCAAGGCCCCCGCCACAGTGTGAGTAAAACCACCTCCACACACCACCACATCTCATACAACACACACACACACACACAACCTTACACACAGCACCACGTCTCATACAACACACACACACCACCACATCTCATACAACACACACACACACACACACACACACAGCACCACATCTCATACAACACACACACACACACCACCACATCTCATACAACACACACACACACACACACACACACACACACACACACAACCACACACACACAGCACCACATCTCATACACACACACACACACCACCACATCTCATACACACACACACACACAACCACACACACACAGCACCACGTCTCATACAACACACACACACACACAGCACCATGTCTCATACAACACACACACTCATACACATACACACAACCACACTCACACACACACAGCACCACGTCTCATACACACACACACACACCACCACATCTCATACAACACACACACACACAACCACACACACACAGCACCATGTCTCATACAACACACACACACACACACACAGCACCATGTCTCATACAACACACACACACACACACACACACACACACACACACACACACACACACACACACCACCACGTCTCATACAACACACAAACACACAACCACACACACACACACACAGCACCAAATCTCATACAACACACCTAGCACCAAGTCTCATATAACACACACACACAGCACCAAATCTCATACAACACACACACACCACCACATCTCATACAACACACACACATACAACCACACACACACAGCACCAAATCTCATACAACACACCTAGCACCAAGTCTCATATAACATACACACACAGCACCAAATCTCATACAACACACACACAGCACCAAGTCTTATACAACACACACACACAGCACCAAATCTCATACAATACCTACAACATCACACAACATACACATACACTCATGCACGCATAGCAAGTCTCATACAACACCTACATCATTGCACCACACACACAAACAAACACACACACCATGTAGTCTCAAATAACACTTACAACATCACACCACACCCCCACAAAACCTGGAGCCTGCAGCACCTACGACATACACACACACACACACACACACACCATGTACGTATGGATAATCCAGTACTCTATAATTTGAACTGTAAAGAGATGCTAAGCATCTTTTAGCAACACCACTAAATCAGCCTGTAGTTGATGTTTAGTTCTGGAATGATCCAGAAAAGAAAGTGAGAAGTGTGATAACCCAGTGTGAATGAGGAAGGACACTGCAGAAGAGCTGCAGCATAATCACAGCCTGCACACACAACCCGGAGTCTGGGCTCGCCCATGTGTGTGTGTGTGTGTGATGTCTTTAGTTCACATGCATGCAAAGCCACCTGGCTCCTGCTCCAACCTTCATCTGCCAATCCTCTTCCTCATCTCCACCCGATATGACCCTAAGGAAGGTTGGGGGGGGGGGGGGGTCGCTCATGAATTTATAGAAACCGGGTCAACCAGGTCCGCTAGTTCCACA
Organism: Brachyhypopomus occidentalis; assembly: GCA_020368025.1. Taxonomy (NCBI): domain Eukaryota; kingdom Metazoa; phylum Chordata; class Actinopteri; order Gymnotiformes; family Hypopomidae; genus Brachyhypopomus; species Brachyhypopomus occidentalis. Next base: position 4,658,235 of record JAGXOD010001382.1, read on the forward strand.
AACAGGCCGTCCCTGAGCCACTGTAAATAACGGCCTGGTCCACCATGGCCAGGCGGGCCGGAACCGCCGTCACGGAGGACTGGAAGGCAGCCGTGGAGCTGGCCAGCCGCTCGCAGGAGCCACAGACGACTCCAGGCTGTGGAGCAGGAATATGGCACTACATCTCCCCCAGTTTCCCCCCAGATGTTTTTAATATTGTCCCGTTTAGTGGGTGATATACAGCAGTGGGTTCGGGGACGGGGAGCCCTAAATCAGCGAGGCTGAGCACGACGAGGTGGCCACGTGTGAGCTAGCCGGGAAAAACACCGCAGAGAAACACCAGCTGCAGGAAAACACCACAGAGAAACACCAGTGCCAGCCTTCATCAGCCCAGCACCACCTCCCCGAATGGAACCTGCCACCTCAAAAAGACAGAAGAGTCTTTTAGCTGGGACGTCACTTTGAGCGATCAGAGACGTTTAAGTCGACACAAATATCACTATATAACAACATGGACATGCAAACCAGCTTTGTAACTGAGTATTAAAGTATATATATAGTATTTATAACACACAACCGGCTCTACCTCTCCCTCTCTCTCCCTCTCTCTCATGCCCTCTCTCTCACCCTCTCTCTCTCTCCCCCCCTCTCTCTCTCCCTCTCCCTCCCTCTCTGTGTGTGTGTGTGTGTGCGTGTGTGTGTGTGTGTGTGTGTGTGTGTGTGTGTGTGTGTGTGTGTGAGTGTGTGTGTGTGCGTGTGTGCGTGTCTTCGCCTTCCAATAGATTTGTGGCATTTTACTCACTGACTCTCTGAAGTGACTCACTGATCACTAATCAGTACAGTACAGTAAGATGTCTTCTTATTGTCTGTGCCTTCCTCTCTCTCTCTCTCTCTCTTTCTCTCCCTCTCTCAGGTGAATTGTAAGCATGTGACCTGTGACCTACCGATTGCTACTGTCATCACCCGCTTTTATGTGTGTCTGTGAGTGGTCTAAAAGAGGAAAGGCTTTGAGCGCGCGCACACACACACAAACACACACGCGCACACACATACACCTAACATCAAGTACTTTTCTTAATAGTTTGCTAGGAAAAGTTCCTCAATAAAATAAATGCAAGTAAATTTGAGGAGACCAGCACATAAGGCTCATGCACCTTCTTCCCACAAACCACAAACACACACACACAGGTTTACACATTCACACTCACACATACACACACACACACACACACACACACACACACCCACATAAACACATCTGTGCTTTTCTACAACCCATTTCTTTCTGTTTGTGCACACAGCTCTTCAAACAAAGTTGGCAGGTAGGACACGTCTGGGTGTGAAAGGATTGAGAGGGTCTTAATGACCTGAACAGGGTGTGGTGATTCTGTAGGTCTGTGTGTGTGTGTGTGTGTGTGTGTGTGGCACAGTGTGTGAGTAGATAGAAGCTTGTAATACACACAGATACACAAGATATACATCCTATACATCAAGGTAAACACACACAGATGGAAACATGACAGCTAATGCACATTTATAATAATACAACAGTAAAACACAAAGACACACACATATATACACACACACACACACACACACACACACAAGTGTGCCTATATTGTCACATATATGATTTTGTTTGTATTTCCCTGACTGGGTCCTGACTGGTTCCTCTACTCCCATCTGTTCCTACACCTCTCAGTCTTTGTGCTTTAACCTTCCCTAGTGTTTAATGCTTTAACCGACCCATTTGTAGGTTTTAAATGCATAAACGTACTACATAAATTGGTTTATTGCATCAAGACCTTTTGACAAAATTTTTAAAAATTACTAAATTATAAAATGCTCTTGTTATATGTATGAGCTTTCTGTTGTTAGGGTCAGTTTCGACCCAGGTATAATTAGAAAACAATTATTGCCAAAACTGAAATCATAAACACAATATATACCAACAGCCCACAGCCAGCTCTCCCTCCACCATTAGATCTTCAGTTAGGGGGCTTCCATCTTTGCCTTTTTCACAAAACAAGGAAAGGCAGACATTTGCAGACATGTGAGGCCAGTTTAGACTTGTGTGTACTGTTGTGTATGCTGTCAATAGAAAGGCCCAGGGGGGCACAGCAAACATATTAACACCAATACTTTCATGGATAAGGAAACCTAACAACGTAGCCACGACGTAAGAAACAAAATGGATGATAATAATTTGTTTTTAAGGCATCTAATGGCTGATCTGAGTCACGGGTCAAAACCGACCCGTAAACATAAGAGGAGGTTAAGAACACTTTTCTCTTATGTCTCTGAACTGGAGGAATTACATGTTACAAAGGCTGAACTAGTCCACAAATCCCTCTCTCTTTTCCCTCTCTCTCTCACTCCGCTACTCTCTTGATCTCTCCCTCCCTCTCTCTCCCTCTGTCTCTTTCTTTCTTTCCATCATTATATATGCGTCATTACATCTCCAGAAAAACTGAAGCAATAAACAGATCTGCAGGACTGATCTTAAAAAAAGAGAGAGGTCTGGAAAAACACACGCACATGACACACACACACACACACACACATACACATACACATACACATACACACAGGACACACATTTGGACACACACAGTTATGTTAGCTTTTGTGAATTTTCAAGTTATATGTAAATATAAAGCTAATGTCAATCTCAAACTGCTCATTTCATTTGAATGATCATTAATGATTAAAGGTGTCAGCACTCCACTGTGTTGGGTGGTGTTTGCGGGGAGAATAAACTCTCCTGTGAGGTCTGGTTCTAAACTGGAGCTGTCAGATATCAGCTGTCCTGCGGCAGAGCGAGTGTACACTCAGAGGATGTGGAGAGATCGGTGCGTAGGTATGCTCACACACAGAAGTGAGAATTAAAGATAGAGAGAAACAGAGAGAGAAGAGGGAAAGAGAAATGGAGAGAAGGCAGAGAGAGAGAGAGAGAGAGAGAGAGAGAGAGAGAGAGAGAGAGGAAATGAGAAGTAAATAAAAGAACCTTTGGCAGGGCTGGAGTAATTACATGCCACTCTATCCATTTTACACAAATAAACGCTGCACCTAGGGCAGCTTTACAGTTTGGGTTCAAATCATTTTTCAGCTCAGACTCCCCCACCGTGTTTCTAAACACCGCCCTGTTTATGGCAGGGCATGTTTTACATTTTACATTAAATATTTCATTTAGCTTGGTATGGGCGGAACGTCGGGGGCTGGCGTGTGTGTTTCCCATTGCACAGCATTCCGAATCCATCAGCACCTCAAGCAGGGATTCTGGGAGCTTCCTCGTGACATTCGCCTCCCTTAAGCCACAGGCTGGAGTTCTCGCCTGATCACAGAGGCCCTGCGTTCACTAAACTCTCAGCTCTGTCCGACAGAGTAGCTGATATGACCCCGGGACAACACAGCGATCTCTGTTAGTGTCCTGGTTTCTACAGAGTCTGTGCAAACAGTGAGGGTTTGGGGGGGTCATGTATAACATTGGGGGTTTGGGGGAGTCATGTGTAACAGTGAGGGTTTGGGGGGGTCATGTGTAGCAGTGAGGGTTTGGGGGGGTCATGTGTAACAGTGACGGTTTGGGGGGGGTCATGTGTAACAGTGAGGGTTTGGGGGGGTCATGTGTAACAGTGAGGGTTTGTGGGAATCGTGTGAAGACTGAATCTCTGTAATGGTTTTGTGGGGCCACAGCGGTGAAGTGTAAGACTCGCTCTGAGGTGTCACAAAGGAAATGGAGTATAATTCTGGGGTTCTGTGTAATCTTTATACTGAAAAGGAACATTTTATATTTATCTCTCTGTACAATCACACACTGCTAAATCCTTAAAATTCTATTTTAAATGTCAGTTATTTTAAAGCCTTATTAACATTTGCATGATGTGCAGAAAACAACCCAGCAATCCAGCAGGGGGAGCAAGAGCGCAAGATTAACCACGTTCTCTCTCTTTCCAAATAATTTCAAGTAGCTCCTGATGTATGATGCAAGGACTGTGTGGAAACTGGGGATACCTCTCAACTAGGACAGTGGTCTAGTAGCAGGTAAACACACGGCCTGTGGATGAACCTGGTTTTGAGTGACACTGGCAGTCAGGATCTCTGAGATTCCTGCCCTGCCGCAGGTTTTTAAATGCTGCTTATTACAGGGGCAAACAGACAGATATTTGTTAATGAATCCACATGCTTGAGTAACTCAAGACACAGGAGCCTCTCCCCTCCCGCCCAGGGGATCAGCAACTCGCTGACTGCGGGTCAAAAGTCAAGGTCAAAGGTCACGTGGCTCCAAGGCCCCTCTTGGGTCTAACGGGTGGTTATGGAGGCCTAATGGGTTTGTAAAAGGAGCAGAGTAGAATAACACAGGAGAGGGAGAGAGAGAGAGAGAGAGAGAGAGAGAGAGAGAGAGAGAAAGAGACAGAGAGAGGGGGGAGACAGAGAGAGAGGGAAAGAGAGCGAGAGAGAGAAGGGGAGATGAAGAGGGAGAGAGATGAAAGGAGACACAGAGAGATAGACAGGGAGACAAAGAGATAGATAGAGAGAAGGAGACAGAGAGAGGGAACGAGATAGACAGAGAGGGAGGGAGAGAGGAAGAGAGAAGAGAGAGAAGGGGAGACAGGGAGAGAGAATGGTAGGAGACAGACAGAGAACGAAGACATAAAGAGACAAGATCAAAAGAGTGAGAGACAGACAGCAAGACTGAGACACAGACAGAGAGGGAGAGAGGTAAAGAGAGAGACAGAGGGGAGAGAGAGAGAGATAAAGAGAGAGGAGAGAGAGAGAGGAGAGAGAGATAGACAGACTGAGAGTGAAACAGGGACAGATAAACCAGAGATTGACAGAGATACACAGATAGAAATAGAAACAGAGAGAGAGAGAAATTCATTCATTCATCCACCCAGAGCATTTATGTCGGTATAAACTTTACCACATTGGGGAGGTAGCATGTTCCAGATTCCATATATTTCTAACGTATAGGTAACGGTAAAAGTCGGTAATTACGACTTCCAGTTACTCTGGATGAACCTTTCTTATCTTCTGATCGCCTCGGTTCTTAAGACAAAATATGCTTTCAGATGTAACTGCTCCCTTTAAATCAGACGTGAAAACAGGATGAAAGTGGTCTACAGTTTTGTAAAATAATTCTACAAAAACAAAAGTAGGTCAGCACACACACACCCGGCCTGTACAGGAAAGGCGGCTTGATTACGGCTAAACTTCGCCGCGACAAAAACACCAAAGAGTGGCGCACAGAAATCCCGAACGCCCGCGTGCCACCGCTCTGTTGCGAAAGGACGTCAAAGGAACTTTCCCACCCGCGCTCGTGCACGTTCCCATACGCATTTCCTCGCTACATTTCAGACCGTGACACGGGAACCAAAACAGTCTGCGGGGCTCGCTCCTTTAAACCCAACGAGCTCAGGGGCAAATAAATCCATGTTCAGTGCGCTCAACGTGTAAAACAAGTGTGTAGGAAAATAATAGGAAAAGCGACCGCGGCGCGAGTGTGTAAGGTCGTATCTCACACAGCATAACAGGCGGGAGACAGGATCACTGTATGGTCACACATTAATATCATGAAAATATCGCCCTTGGAAACGTGACACTTGGATTAACGACAGCGGTAACAGACAAAACAAGACTGGCGAAAAACACATTTTCTGCGCCCGCAGACTAAAATCAGGGGACGTGTTTAGTTACAGAGCTAGAGACCTCTGATCGTTATTTTTCGAGGCCTCCCAGCTACCGACTGACACAGCCGTTGGATCTGCTGAACACAAGGCATCTTGCAGTCTCCCTGTAGCAGGCCCGTTACAACACTGTCTACATTAAACGTGGACCCGGGGCAGACTGAGGAACTGGGCTCATTCGTCCAGGTGTCTAAAGAACGCGCGATAAGCATCTCACCAACGGCAAGAATAACACCACGTCCCGTTGAGACTGCTTAATTAGCCGGGTTCGCTTCCAGCCTGGCGCTGATGTATCGCTTTATGATAAAGATCTCGCACCGCTAACCAGCCGCTGACGCCCAAGAACACAACACGACACTAATGAGGGATGGGAGCACGTGTGTTTACTTTACGTAGAATAGAGAGGTGATTACGAATGGATATTGTTTGTGTGTGTGGGTGTGTGTGTGTGCGTGTGCGTGAATGATGCCGCTGGCGCTCGCCTTTGTTGCAAAGCTCTTTTTGTGTCTCTTATTTTATTTTCCGCTCGCGGACACAGAATAATGACTCGCATGTTAAACAAATTGCGTGTCTTGTAGCTGAACTGCTGGTGGCAACAGCGGCAAAAGTATTAGCAACGAAGAAAAGAGCTATATATAGTTGAGCTTCTACACCTGGATATGTGTCTCAGGTGATCACCTCTCCCCAACCACACACATCGATACACAGAAACAACTACACTACACGGCGGTATTTTAGACTTGAGTTTTGTGTCCCCGGTAGAAACGCAGTTTATCACAGTGGCATGTCGGTCTAGCGCTTTGTGCCGGGCATGACAGGCTAATCTGATACACCGACCCGAGGCTACTGTGCACGTGGAAGACAGAACGGCCCAGCCTGTAGGACATTACTGTCTCTCTTACCAAACGCATCAATCCCAACTGACAGAGGCTTCTCAGAACGACGGTCATTTTCTATGAGTGTCTCTAGTGGTATTTTGGACAAAATTGAGCACATATAAGGTCTTTTAATGGTATTTAATTTGAGATTGTATGAAGGTCACCCAGGCTCCCATTCTCCTGTATCTTCTCTTTCTCTTGAGATTTGTCAAATAATTTGTAATAATTTGTGATATTTGTAATACGTCTTAACAAAGCTGAAACACACACTTTAAATAATGTTGGTAAGACAGAGCGTATGTGCTACACCAGTGGCTTTGTACTGTACTGCAGACTGCAGCTCTATCTGACATTGGTGGGGGTCAGAGGGAGGGAGAGAGAGAGAGGGAGAGAGAGGGAGTCATTTCCCTGTTCCCAGCACACTCTCCAGTCTCTCTCTCATGTCTTCCTCTCCTGTCTATCTCTCCTCTCTTTTCTGTTCAGCAGTGCTCAGCACAAAAGAAGGCTGTTCTGTCCTGGTTCCTCTGATCATGTGATCCGAAAGGCTTGTGTTTCAGGTACCAAGGACGCGAGGACAGGGACGAGGACAGTGCTGAATGTCTGTTTATAAGACACGCCCGGCAGAGTGAGATTCACCCTGTTAATTCTGGTCAGTAATGGTATCCAATGACAACATCAAGGCAGGCATTAGACTTAAAACATTAAGACTGCAGGTGTTAAAGGAAAGAGACTCTTCCCTCTCAGCCAGGAGGCGGAGCTACTCTGTTCTTCTGTACCACGGTTGGAGGTCAAGACAGAGCATGACCCCCAGTGCAGGTGCCCCAAATACACCAATCAATCCAGCCAATCAGACCGGCCGATCAAAGTCAAAGTTGCATTAATTTATAAAGCATTATTACATCACAAGTCACAAAGCACCTTAACAAATGTTTCAGTGCAGATCCTCAGAGAGCAAGCCAGTGGCAACCCCAGCACTGAAAAAGTCCTTGGGCAAAATTAAGCAAGAAACAGAGGAACTCCAGAAGGAATCCATCTTCCATGGGAGGGCCAGCTAGTAATCAGCGCTTTAATATGTCATATGTGGTCCATGGAGCCAGATCAGGTGTGGGAATCTCGGCTAATCCAGTGGGTCAAGGGTGAGTAAGCTGTTTAAGACCAAGACAGACCATCTGATCAGCCCAGGGCAGACCAACTGTTAAGACCAAAATAGATCAGAAAACTCACATGCATGCAGAGCATGTACAAACACCCACACGCACGCACGCGCACACACATGCATGCAGGCGCACACACACACACACACACTTAGCATTTCCAATGTCTAAATTTTGATGACTGTCGGCCCAGAAATGCTACAAACAAATCCTTAATCCCAACAGGAACAGCCTTCACAGGTCAGATAAGGAGATGGGCGTGGACGAGGGGGTGGGCGTGGACTACCCTATTCACAAGTTACCATGCAGTGACCTTGGACCCATGTGTCAGTCACATGCCGTGTCCTCCAGTGAGGCAGAGACCCAGGCCCCGCCCCTTCCATCCCTACGTGTCCTGCCCCAGCTGGAGATGCCCCTGTGCTAACCCTGCCCAGTGATAACGCCGCCCTGTGCTAACCCCACCCTGTGCAAAATCAATATTCTAGTCTTTATTCCCTAAAGGAGATCATGAAGTAGCAACCACAAGTCTGATGTCCCTAATCTCAAACACTGCAAACACAAAGAACTCAAATAACTCAAAACAACTCCACAAGTCTCAACAACTCAACATTATGACTCTATAGCAACACAAACCATAATACACATGATTCATATTCACCATTATGATATTTTAGAAACCAGACTGAATAAATACGTACAAAGACCAAACAAACATGTACTTCTTCCTCTATGCTCCCAGCAATACTGTAGAGTGAATCTGTAGAGTTTCAATACTATTGTGTGTGTGTGTCCTCTGTAGCCCCTCTCTGCTGTGAGAAGTGAGTATTTGTGTGTGTGTGTGTCCTCTGTAGCCCCTCTCCGCTGTGAGAAGTGAGTATTTGTGTGTGTGTGTGTCCTCTGTAGCCCCTCTCCGCTGTGGGAAGACCAGGCCATGGAAAGGCCAGCACCTCCACCTGCTGTAAGGCTCTCAGGCCTCTAATCGCTCTGACAGCTGAGGCATAATTGGATGTAATGATGCCTAATTGTGGAAGACTGGGTTCGATTTCCCAGCCTGGGGGATCAGTGGTGTGTGAGCGGTGTGAGTCAAACACACGGACGGATCTGTCTCCTTCACGGCTAAAATAAACCGGGCCAGGCTATAACACGTTCGCGGCATGCTCGGGTCCGCCATGCTGGGAAACACAGACGCAGGGATGCCGGCCTGTGGACGGCCCCGGGGGGGTCACGGAGGTCACGCACTTAGAACTGAAACCAGATCTGAAGTCCAGGGAGCTGGGGTGGATGATCTTGCTGTCATTATCAGCCTATCAGAAGGGAGTAAATGACGATTACATGACCGGTTGTCCAGAGCTGCCGGCTGTCTGACACACACAGGGGTGAGAGACAGCAGCTTTTAGCCTTTAGAAAAGTTACTCACCAAAATGACTCTGGACACCGTGAATGTGCTCGCATAACCCTACAGTGGCTTGTATTTTTAGCGTTTATATTATATGGATGGATGGATGGATGGATGGATAGATGGATGTATAGCAAAAGAAACTGGAGAGAGATGTAGACAAGAGACAGAGAGAACATTAAATAGGTCACCTTTCAGCCAATCAGTGTCCATCACAGATCTGGACAGGAATCGGCGTGTTTGTAGTCAGGTCCCCATGGCAAACTGGAGCTGTTTTTTTTTTTTGTGCTGGCAAAAACTGGATGACTTTCTGACTCTCCTGGGGGCCTCTGAAGGAGAAAGGCAGTGGAGGAGGGTTTAGCAGGAAGAAGAAGGCCACCCATATGGAGAGCAGCTGATTTAACACACATACACACACACACTGTACATATTCATACACTCATGCACACACACACATCACACACTGTATGTACACATTCGCACACACTCACATGCACACGCACACTGTATGTACAGAAGACATTCATATGCTCACACACACACGCACACAAATCACATGCTGTATGAACACACCGATCACAGGGTGTACACACATACACACACATACTCTCTGACCTGATTTTTCACTGTTCTGTGGTTGACACGGTGATGCCACTTGTAAATTAGCCAAAGCAACCAATCCACAGACCTTAACTCCTTGTTGCTATGGTTTCTGTTTGACAAAAATTATACTTATATATTTTTTATAATATATAAATACTTCAGGGATCTTATTCATTGAGTTAGTGTATTGTGTAGTGTAGTGACTATTAGTGTATTAGTGTGTGTGTGTGTGTTAAAATGAACAGAGCCCTGTGGGTTCACTGGGTGGGTAATATAAACACATTAGTTCAGGGTTTGCATCAGATGCAGTGTCAGGGACAGCTATGCTTTCCCCTCTCACACACACTCTCTCTCTCTCTCTCTCACACACACACACACACATATCACAACAAATACATGTCAAAACCTTTATGAGACACTAGCAAGAGCAACTTAACATTATCACCAGAAGTCTAAGTCTCATCTTGAGACTAATACCTTATATCTCTTCTTGATCTCGTTTTGATCTCATTTAAATCAGTTTAAGGATCTGTAATGTAATAGAATAGAAATATTGAAAATGTGCAGAGTTAAACACAAAATCATCTATATATCATATATATTATATATTATATATAATTGATATGTAGTTGATATATATAGATATATATACACTGTATATATATATATATATATATATATATATATATATATATATATATATATATATATATATATTCTTGAATGTCTAAATACATTTCTTAAGAAGACTAGAAGACTATTGAGACATTCATATCATAACCACAAAATCTGTAGTCTTAATGTTAACGTCAAAATACACACACACACGCAGCAGGCAGAGACATGGCTTTGCTGGAGGGTGTTCCTGTCCCAGTGAGCTCGTCCATGTGCAGGACTCAGGCAGTTGGGCTCTGTTCTCTCTGACAGGACTCTCCACACACAGCGTTTGGCCTGATGTGCTGTCTCCATCATCAAAGGAATCTGTTCCCACCACTCCATCATTTTAACCTGTGGAATTTAGTTTGGGGGTTCGGCTATTGAAACTTCCTTGTCTTGCTTTTAAGTATGCACGCACGCAAACACACACATGCATGTGCATGCACTCAGACCCTCGAACACACACACACACACACACACTCACACACAACACAACCTCATCTGGTCTTTGGTCTTGATGATGATTTGAGGCTGCTGTTGTATCATCGCTGGAGCCCAGCTTGGGTTTCAACAGTCACGCATCATAATAATTGAGCAATAGCATAAAAAGCTTAAAAGAATTCTGTTTCCCATATGAAAATATCTGTATTTATATGTGTATTTCACCTATGGTGCTCTCTGGGATCTATAGCATAGTGGTACAGCCCACAGTGGTACAGCCCACAGTAGTACAGGCCACAGTAGTTCAGCCCACAGTAGTACAGCCCACAGTGGTACAGGCCACAGTAGTACTGCCCACAGTGGTACAGGCCACAGTAGTACAGCCCACAGTAGTACAGGCCACAGTAGTACTGCCCAGAGTGGTACAGCCCACAGTGGTACAGCCCACAGTAGTACAGCCCACAGTAGTACAGGCCACAGTAGTACAGCCCACAGTGGTACAGCCCACAGTGGTACAGCCCACAGTGGTACAGCCCACAGTAGTACAGCCCACAGTGGTACAGCCCACAGTGGTACAGCCCACAGTAGTACAGCCCACAGTAGTACAGGCCGCAGCAGGACTGGTGAAGGTAGGTCACATGTCTGCACTGAGGTCGTCCTGCCAACGGTAGGAATGACCAGCACCGTTTGTCTGAGAATAGCAGCTTTGACCACTATAGACGCACACACACATTTTATTTGACAATCTGATAATCATTAATACTTCTCTAAGATTACGTGTTGGTATTATTGTAATTGTTGTACTAAAACCTCGTTTTAGTTCAGTCAGAGTCCATATTGCGAAGGCTGCTGGTTCTGAGTCAGGCCGTCTCTGTCTCCCGTCCTGAGGGCCTCTAGAACCTGGAACAGGATAGAAGAGATTAATAACACAGAAACCCAAGTTCTAAATGACTAAATTAGAGGAATGTATTGGTACTTCTTTTTAGCTTTAATGACATGTTCTTTGTCAACTCAGATATCTGCACAGGGTTAATATGGTCTTTTTAGCTGTAATTACATGTTCATATGTCTGCACAGGGTTTATATGGTTCCACTTTGTACTTTTCCTTCACTTCTGTTATTTTCCATTATGTGTTTCAATTCAGTTTCAGTTCATTTCAGGTTTTGTTCATGAATTCATGAATAAGCTTTTATTATAATTAAAATTTATATTAATTTGAATTACAATTACATTCATTCTAATTATAGGTCGGCAGGGCCAGGTGATCATTAGAAATATTTGTTACCATTTTATACCATTTCAGTAATTAATGACTTTTACTTGTTGTCTAACATCATTTAATTCCTTTGTAATATAATCTCATTTCATTTCAGATACTGATCCAGTTTGTTTGTTAAAAAAACTTGCATATGCATATTTTTATGTTACATTAAAATCTGTTATATTACATAAGACATCACTTTCAGTAATACACAGTTCATATGTACCACTGTGGTAAAAACAAGACGTTCTGAGCAGCCGGTGTCTCGTGTGTCAGGGTGTGTGTGTTATACACAGCGCCCTGTGGTGGAGCAGGCTGTGTGTGTGTGTTCTCACTGTTATTAAAGGTTTAAGGTTTCAGAAATCTTGATGGACATGTCCCCTACAATCCAGGGTGAAGGCCACTGATTATTAATGCCGTTGTTAATGAGCCTGATTTCTTTGTAACACTGAAAAGTTTAGATTTTTGCCTCTCTGTGTCCATCACCTGATTGGCTGGCAGGGTTCCGTGTGGACACAGGAAGTGACCCTGGTCAGAATAGCATGGAATGTGATTGGCCCCTGCAGAGCTCGTGATTAATGAGTCTGGGAGCAGAAGTAGGGGCCTCTGGGAAATCTTTACCCCTGTGCAGCTCTGCGTATGTGTGCTGAGCTCTTTCAACAAGAGGCGGGAAATCCCAACGCCACCCTGATTCGGGTCTGCTCTGACCCCGCCCCACTTCTGCTCTGACCCCGCCCCACTTCTGCTCTGACCCCGCCCCACATCTGCTCTGACCCCGCCCCACGTTTGCTCTGACCCCACTCAATGTCCGTTCTGAAATCACTCACAGTGTGATCAATCCACAAAGTTTGCAGTGCCAATGTGAGCTTGGACACAACAGCTCGGGGGAGCACAGGGCTTGTCGTCTTATATTTTGTTCTGCTCATCTAATTTTTTTGTCTGTTATTTACGATTGTTGCTATTGTTGTTGATTTCATGTATGGGTTGCTAGCATTAACATGCTAATGGTGTTAGTGTAGGAGTGGCCCCAGACTCCTGGCCCCAGACATGGGAGCATGGCATCTGTCTCACCACCCAGCCATTCTCAACATCATGGTCCACTAAAAGCTCTACAATAATATTAGTGGTTCTGTTTTGAGGCCAAGCAACCTCAGTATCCACCCCACATCACAGGGGTTTGGACACAGAGGCCTTCAGAGTCAAACGGGTTGGACGGGTCTGGAGCGGAAATATCTGGAATATGATCAATGGTTTGTATATATTGTTCTAAGAAGATTTAGGCAGCCTTCAAGTTAACCCTTTCTGTGATTACCGAGAATGAAATAAAACATTTTATGATAGTATAATGGAATCATTTAACCGTCTTAAAAGCTAACAACAGACTTCTAGAACAACTCTGAAAATTCTAGAATCACATGACAAAAAAAAACAAACAAAATAAACCAACTTAGTTTAACCAGGCTAAAAAAAATACAGGTTACAAAGCACACACTACCATTAATAATATCAAAACAGTGAAAAACATTTAGTTTAACAACAAGTCCTCAAAACGTACTCATGTAAAATGCTCTGATCAGAACGCACAAATGAGGACTGGCTTTATAAGGTTTTATTTCTCATGTTATTTCAGTCTTGCTTGAATCACTCTTGATGACATGCTTATAACAGGATGTTGTCTGCAGCATAATGCTGTATTCTGATCCACCGACACAATGCTGACCTACATTTATATCATCAGCCACATTATAAAGGTCTCACAATGGCTCAATGACTTTGCCGTACATCACAAAGGAGAACAGAAATAGAGGTCAAAGCAAGACAAAATCCCTTGTCAATTTCCCTCCAGTAACGGGTCAGTTGGAAGGAAAATGAACGGGTCCGATTGTGTTTTGTTTTCTGTCTTGGCTTCACAAACACAGCCACTAACAAGGTGTCCTCTCTGAGCTACTTCCTCCCATTCTGATTGGCCTAATTGGGACCTGTTGACAGCAGATCCCATCCGAGCAGGAACCAGCCAATCAACTGCTTGCATTTGTCATCTCCACCACACTGGACTTCCACAGAGGATAAACGTTCATTCAGTCTCCACGACCCAAATGACCTTCTCGTTTTTATGAAGGTTTTAATTGCCCTCCACCAAAATTCTCTTTTACTGGAAAATCTAGTGCACAGAGGCTTACGGAAACTTCACCGAAGCTAATGGCTGCTGCAGAGACGTTGAGATGGAAAGCTCTTTCATTATGGTGTTTCTCTTTGCCTGAACACTTTTTTTTTTTAAAATAGGACACATAGAGGTCATCGTCATGACGAGAGAAGCCCGTCTCCTCTTAACACGCACTACAGTATTAACACGCACTGCAGTATTGCTACACTGATAACTCTTCAGTGATGTTAAACTCCAACAAGTCCCAGACAGTAACCGTAGCACAGATCTAGGATGCCTTCGCTCTTTTGGAACCATGTTCGACTAACCAAATTCCACTCGCCACCTTACCATAAACCAGCACCATATCGCCAACCTAAAGCTCAGCAGTTTACCGCCTGTCATTGGTGTTCAGCGCTGCAGGACACCATCACATCCCGTGCTCGGGCCATTATTGCTACCTGCTGGTGTTATGGGTCTGCTGGGTATGCTGTGGTCAGCGCCTGACGCAGGGCTGTGTGTGTGGGTAATGGAGTGTTCCTGTGTATCACATCCTTGCCCTCACAAAACCTCTTTAACAGGAGCTGTCAACAAGGCAACACAGTAGTGAGGGACACTGACTATCACCATATCACCCCTCTGAAAGCCACCAGGGCATGTTTGCCTGTCACTGAAAGGCTGCCACAATGTCTCTAAAGCAAGTGTTTACCCTGCGCTGAGAGAGAGACATAGAGAGATAGACAGAGAGAGAGAGAGAGAGAGAGGGAGGGAGGGAAGCATGCTATGTGGCTTTAATGTCGCGCGCACAGATGAAAGGCGTACTGCACCAAGGGGGAAGGTGTGTGGCGCGACTGCTATCTGCGCACCTGAGGTCCGATCCAATAAAGCGCGGCGCTGACACATGGATGCGCGCGCGGATAAAAAGACAAGCCGTCCCTTCAATGACCGCGGTGATGGACGCCGGCAGGTGGATTGTCCACCAGCGGATACAGTGTATCAACACCCTCCTTTTAAGCAGTCCTATTCTCGCTCGGTCGCTCGCGGTTTCCCTCTCAACTCCCCAAACCCCTCCCCATACACACATTGCTTTGATGTGTTTTCTTTCGCGTGCGTGGTGTTTGCACATTTACTTATGAAAAGTGATACTCTTTCTCTCTTTTTGTGTGTGTGTGTGTCTTTTCTTTTGTTTATTAGTTTTTCTCGTGCACGCGGTTTATGAGTTATTGCGGCTAACAGCCAGCTGCCCCTTTATCTGGGACTCGATACGTGCAATTAGGTTACTAAGGAAGGTAAGCACTTTATCCGCGTTAACAAAAGAGCGCTGGTCTGCAGGTAGACGCCGGTCGGCTCAGTCGAGTTCGATTTTTAAGCTCCGAGAGCTGGACAGGTGTTTGATATGTTGGAAAAAAACGTTTCAGACACAGCAGCGCTGCGCGTCAATAAAGAGTATTCAGAAAATGAATCCCTGAAGTGAATTTTCCACGACCCGTGACCACAACCTGCACGCAACCCGCCCCTGGACATCTCCCGCTTTGTTTGACTGGTGATTAAACCGTAAGCTTCAGCAAATAGCCCGCTGTATTTATATTTACGTAAGAGAACACTAATCCTTGGTGCTGCGCTGCACTGACACCGGCTGTTTTTCTACTGGTCAATAGATGGCGCTACTGTCTAATGTGGGTGCTTGACGGTCTGTTATACGTGCTTGTACTTGTTCATGACAGCAATTCGCCATGTGGGATTTGAAGGGTGGGGGTTGGGGCGGGTCGATCTATGGTTGGGAGGTGTGTATGTGTGTGTGTGTGTGTGGGGGGGGGGGTGAGGTGGGTGGGTGGAGGGTGGAGGAAGGTGAAGGTTGGTGGGGGTGTTCTGTTTTAGGTGTATAAGTCTGACTCAGCACTGAACATTGTGTTCCGAGACTACACACACACACACAAGCACGCAGACACACACAAAAACACACACACAAACACGCACACACACACACACACACACACACACACACACACACACAGCAGGGACATGACACAAAATGTTTTTCTTTCCTTTTTTCACTTGCACTCCATTTGTTCAGCTATTAACACAAAGATTTTAACTTATTACTATGGGAACACAGAAACATACAGAGGGGAGGAGGGGGTATAAGACATTTATATGCACACACGCACACACACACACTCACAAACACATCACTCTCTCTTTCTCACACACACAGGAAAACAGGATAAGATCCTTCTAGTCTTCCTAATCTTCCTTAAAAACTTCCCTCTTATTCACTATTCTTTGGTGAGAACAGGTAGGCACACAGACAGACAGACAGACAGATGCATACATACTACCAATGTGTGACTGAAAGTCTAGCACGTATTGTTTGCATTTTATTTTATTGCATTTTTTGGTATTGTGTGGTATTGTTTGGTATTGCACTTATAATTGTCTGATAGAGCTGATGCTGCATATACACGAGGTGTCTGCATTCATTCCAGTCTTTCAGCAGTATTTTTCAATGGTATTCTAATTCTTGAACTCTAACCTACTGCTAGACACATTCTGTGAGCACATGACAAAGCACTTTGTAAGAACGTCTTCTAAATGCTGTAACTGTAAATTTACTTATGTGTAACCAAATGTAAGCAATAGTGGTGATTATAAAAAACAAGAGGGAGTAAAAAAAACAGCAGTCTCAGCTCTCAGCTTTTCATACGAGCTGGTTTGTGTGAGTTCTGATGAACACTGTAATCAAGGATCCTCTCACATGGACTAAAGTGTCTGAGGCCAGTTTTGACAGGCAGGAGAGTTCCGACGTCAGCTTCACTTCCTCCTCTGTCTGTGTGAGACATGCCAGAAGCATTCCGGTCAGAGCAGCTCGGAGAGGAACGCTCTAGTCTCCTCCGGACGGCCTTCCCCGAAGGCTTGGAGAGGAACGCCGTCGCCTCCTCTTCCCCACAGCCAGCGCGAAGGTGCAGTTGTACTCAGGTGTGGCCTCCTTTAAGAGACGTATTAGGTCATGTCAAAACAAATTACAGCCTGCCACGGCCCTCCAAAAGCTTCAGGTGTTCAGAGTCAGAGTGACGGGCAGCTGGCCTCTGACAGGTTCTGGTAGGCATACAGATGCAAGCCAGACCCGGTCCAGATCCGGGCCAGACCCAGACCCCACATGGACCCAGTCCCACCAGTACCATGACTTGGAGTGGTTGCGATTCCACAGCGATAGTTCCACCCAGTGTTTCCAAACCATGACTGCCTCACGTGTACGCGTGTGTATGTTAGAGGTGTTTGTAAATAAAATGTCAGGGTGGTAACAGGGATACAGAGAAAGCCTGCAGGGCTGTAATGTGAGAGGGGGCAGGGCCGAGCTGGAGACGGGCCAGGCGTGTGTTTTGGATGCATTAGGTATGCAGCTCAGAGCCCTGACCAGATTCAACTCCTGCAGCTCTATTAGTGGAAGAACTATTGTTCCACTCAAGGAAAAATAAACAGTGAAGTTGTGGATTAGGGTAAATATAGCCCTCAGTTCAGGTGGTAGCGTCATCCAGATCAGTTTCACTGGTGACCCGGTGTCAGCTCTGTCCTTTGGGGGTGAGCGTACCTTTCTATCGCGAGCACTGTCTGTCTCACCAGGCGGAGAAACATAAACGCCGTATCTCACGTCAGAGGGAGCAACGGCCAAGTCCGGTTTGCCCTCATCAGTGAAATCTGAGCGGTGGAATCAGATGGATCAGGATGCAGGAAGTGTCTGGGAGGAGATGAAGAGAAGCTCTAGACCAGAGACTGCCAACAGCACGACACATCTCACAAGGACACCCCCCTCAGCCAGAACCCAGTAATCTAAAATAATAACGATCTAAAATATCTTCTAATATTCTAATTCTGATCTTCTAATATTGCCATTCGATTTGTTATAGAACAGACTGTAAGTAGCAATTTTGACTCGTTGCATACCAACCTTTTAGGTCCCACCAGACTTACTTGCTCGAAAACCTTTTTAGGTTGTCAGATGAAAATAAGGGAGATGTGTAATGACGACAGCTGGGTACCGCTGTGCCACTGCTGAAGGTCTCCGGGGAGCTTTATCTGGCCTCTCTCTGGCCTGCAGTGCGTCTCCACGGGCAGACCACACAGGCGAGACCCAGGCTTGTGCGGTCAGGAGGGGCCCCGTCTGCTGTCACGTCTGCAATGATTTCTGAAACAGTCAGAAATGTCACTGCTAGTGTAGAGTTCACTGCAGATTGCCAGTCCTTCATTTCACACACACATGCACACATTCACACGTACACACACACAAATTGTCCATCATAAACATTCAGGAGAAGCACACTACACTCTCCTTCAGCCGATGGTACCACAAAACAACACGAGAAGCATCACGCACACTTCAACGCCAATAACACAACACCTGTGTGTGACAGCTGGAAGTTCTCTAGAACATCTCCTCCCACTCATACTGCTTCGTTTGTCTTGTCAGTTGTCTTTGTGGAGCATTGTCAGGCCAAGTGCCAGGTTCGGAGTGTTGCTTTTGGCCTGGCTTGGTTTCGCTGTGGCAGTACCGTCTTCGACAAGCCTCTGGCGTGCCTGGCACCGCGGGCGGAGGGAGACGTAGCAGCAGGAGTTGGAAGATAAGTCATTAGCGGGAGATTCAGCTAAGATTCAGCTAAGACTCAGGGGCATGTTTGGAGGGCATAACTGTCATTGCCACAGGCTTGACTGGGCAGGTATGTGTGTGTGTGTCTGGTCTGTGATACAAGTTGGGCCAATTCGGACCACTGCCAGAGGAAGCTTGATGTCATCCTCACTAAAAAATTGACAGAAGAGAGTTTAATGAAGACTGGAGGGCAGGATGTATTTCTTCTCTCATCCCCTTTCAGATGTAGACAAAGGAAAAATGCCAGATCCACTTTTAAAATATTTATTCTGTGCATCACACCTAAAACATCTGAATTAGCTCAAAGAACATAACATTAAGGCAATTTTAAGTCAGCTTCCCTGAACTCTGAAACATTTAAGATGCTCCATGTTAAGGAATTTCATTTTAATTTTTATTTATATTTATAGCATTGTATATTAAATTTTGTTATTCTTTTAGAAATTATACACACTTTCTTGCATTTGGAAATTGTAGATCATAGTGCCATGTTTTAAAATGATTACCACTAATAAATAGATAAAGACAGATGCATTCAAATTGTTACTGACAACTGGGAACTCCACAAACTTTCTGCTGTGCCCAATAGAATGATTGCTCCACCCATTAGAATGATTGCTCCACCCATTAGAATGATTGGTCTGCCCTGTTACAGATTGTTGCAGCTGTCAAATTGGCTGCTGGTGCGAGTTACTGGAACACATAAGCAGGAATGATGTCACAGGTTAATGTTTTATGATGTCACAGGTTAACATTTTATGATGTCACAGGTTAACATTTTATGATGTCACAGGTTAATGTTTTATTCTGATGCAATCCATGATGGCAGAGCATGTCAGACTGAATGGGCTGTAGTCTCCCCATGAGCCAGGCACCTTTGCAAATCTTGGGGATGCAGGATCAAAAGACCTCATGCCCATCTACTCTGACAGGTAGATGTCAAAGGCTACCCCCCTTCCTGGATCATTGCATCAAAACATGATTCCGCCTCTCAACCATTTAATCCTGAATTAAGGACTAGACAGGTTGTGCAGGAGGTTAGATTTGAAAAGGTTGTACTGAGGACTGAGTTTACATGCTAGCCTCCACTATGCACGTTAAGGGGATTTACCTTTAGCAAGTATGATGTCATACTTGAGGAAGAAGACTCGATTCATCACCTGTAACTGTTCTGCAACCGAAACCGAGATCACATTCCATATTGGAATATATGGAATATATATTCCATATGGAATATATAATTCCATATATTATTTTTCCATCACATACACAAACAAAACTGTGCCTTTTGAACGATACTATAGACACAATTCAAGTTCCGCCCCAAACCACAGCTGAGGAAAAAACAGACATGGCAGCTAATGACCACAGACATGCAGCACTGAGACCAAACATCTTTTCCCTTTGACCTCCAAACATCCCATTAAGGCCTTGGAGCCCTGTTCCTCCCACCCCACCCCTGACTCCTCCCACCCACCCAGACTCCTCCGACCCAACCCATGACTCCTCCCACCCACCCCTGACTCCACACCCTCTCCCTCAGTGCCAGTGTTTGATGTGCAGGCACAGATGGGTTCGGTCCTGCCCCTCTCTGCACCTGTGAGAGCCTGTAACTGGATCTCTGAGCCGGGTCACGTGTGCATGCCCATCTGCTTCAGGCTGTGCCCTGTTGCCACGGAGACCAAATGTTTTGAGGTGGTGCTTTTATCTTCCAGCTGGGGCTGGGGGGGGGTTGGGGTAAGAGGTATTCAGACCCATTCACCATGGCGATCTGGGGGCCTCGCCATGTGCCTGATGAGGCCCCGCCCCCAACCCCGCCCCCCAGCTCCGTACCCTCCCACACTCACACAGCTATTAGTGCTACACTCTGTTTATTATCCTTTCTTTTTCTTTCTTGTTCATTTTTTCTTATTTCTTTTTCATGTTTCTCATCTGTCTCGTTCCCTTACACACATTCTCTACCCTCTTCCTCCTCTCCTCCCTCTCTCTTGTCCATTACCACGTTCTCTTTCTTTCCCTCACGCTCTCCCAGTCTATCCTACCCACGGCTCCCACCACTCCCTCAGCCCAGCAGTATTCTACACCCCCGTCTGTGCTCTGCGGCTAACCAGAGGGGTGATCGATCTCAGCTGAGGAGCAGCGGGCTGCGTTAGCCACCAGGACGGCGATAAAAGCCTCATTCTTCACTGCCCAGCACTGGAGCGGCAGGGGCGGAGACGGGGTGGGGGTTGGGGGGGGGTGGTGCACGTTTACTCCAGCCCCCGCGTGCTCAAAAACAGACACCGCCCAACACCAGCACAGCTTCAAAGGCCCATGTGGGCAAATTATGATGACGAATCATGGGGGGTTTAACCGAAATGGCATCGATTCTATTCATCATGCTTCAGCGGAGACCGGGGGGCGGGGGGGTTGGGGGTTAAGGGCTACCGACTGCAGGAGCGCTACGTGTCGTCTCTCACTCCTCTGCTGTGCTGTGATCAGATGAAGATGGAAATACAATTCCCGAGCTTTCCACAGTCCGACCACCACCAACCCTCAAATCATAACATCCTGCTTACAGTACGAAAAAAGTCAAAATACTGACATAATGTTCATAGTTGGGTTTTAATGACTTGCAGCTTTCTAATGTAAAGCATATTAACTAAATGAGTTTATAAAGGATTTTAGCATCCGGCATGGATTACGCCCCACATGTCTGATATGAATGACATGTTCTACTAAACAGTTTCTCTAATGACTGGAAAATCTGAATTTCAACACTGCAAATCAATGTCAGCAATAACAAAAAAAACAGAAGAGAGAGCAGCAGAGTAGTTGAGTCTCCTTTGAGTCTCGGCTGAGCTCCAGTAGAGTCTCCGTTGAGTCTCAGCTGAGTCTCAGAGAGGGCCAAGAGCAAAGCTGGTGAAGTCATGGAGAGACGAATCCCTCCATTAGGGGAGATACAGGAGAACACAGAGGTTGGGGTAGTTGAGTAGGGCCGGTGGTGTAGAGCAGGACTGAGTCAAGACTGCAAGAGCCAAAACCAGGAGCAGACCTGTCAGAACCAGAGTGGGACTGGGACTAGACCAAAACTAGACGAGTCATAGACTTGTCAGAACCAGAGATGGAACTAAAGCAGCATTTTAACAGTACTAAACCAGGATAACACAAATACAAAATGGGTCTTAACCGGTAATAAATAATGACTGGACCAGTTCTAAACCAGTGATCTAAACCAAGACTGAATCAGTAGTAATGCAAGATTGAACCTGCCAGAACCAAGCAGAAACTAGACCAGTCCCGGTACTGAAGTCAGAACTGATGCTACCTAGAACTAGGCCCAAACCAAACACCCACCAGCTTTATAGAGGGAGCTAGTTACCTCGCCAATTGCACTCTGGTATGACCCTTGCATGACCCAATCCAAAGTGACCCTACTATGACTTTATCCACAGTGACCCGGGTCATCAGATTCTGTGCCGGTCTGTCTATCACTCTTACTCATGACATGTTGAGTCTGATATTCTCATCTGCTGCTTTGCGTGTGTAAAAATATGTCTACATTGTGTGTCTAAATGTGTGTGTGTGTGTAAGCTTTGGGAAAAGCAATACTCCAAGGTGTCAGCTTCCCTTGTAAAAGTTCACCAAGCAACATGCTGTAAGCATCCAATAGCAGTGCCGATGCCTCCAAAGTTATGTTTAGTAGTAGGGGGTCTGACCCGGCCCCCTCCCTCCTGCCCTCCAATCACATCTACACGTGGGCTGCCTTACACGTTCACACAGTTGGGTTGTTTCCATGGTGTCCATCTGGTTGGAAATCTGAATGAAAGCGAGTGTTGGGGTCTCACAGCTGTGAGCTCGTGTTACACATGATGACCTGTCCTGCATTTGCAGAACTAACACCATGTATGCAACCGAGCGGTCTGGGTGTGCTGAAAGTGTGACTGCAGTAGATATGTGGTTGTGCAGTATATGTAGCGCGAGAACCAGCACGCTACAGAAACATCATGATCTCATCATGAACAAGATGAGAGAGGCAACAGTGCCGTGTCGTGCTAACTTTAGCTGAACCTGTTTCACCGCATGGTTTAAGTATTGTGTACTCATCTCAGTGAGTAACGACAAACATACTCTCGCTAGCCAAGCACAGTGCTAGCGAACATTTATACTCTTATCACTAGCCCTGGGTGGGGCTAAGGTCAGAGACCGCCTCCCCCTGGGCGGGGCTGAGCTCAGAGACCTCCTTCGGGAGAGCTGCAGCCCCTGGGTGGTTTGTAGTTCTGCTGGTTAGGGTGGAGACTGCAGGACTACATCATCCATATCTCCACACCTGCTTCAAATCTGCCATGACAGAGCTGCCAGGCAGAGAGATTAGATTTATTTTTCAAAGCCTCTCTCTCTTTTTCTCCCTTCGCTCCCTCTCTCTCTCTCTCTCTCTCTCTCCCTCCCAGTCTCCTTCTTTCTCTACCTCTTTCTCTCTCTCTCTCTCTCTCTCTCTCTCTCTCTTTTCTCTCTCTCTCTAATACATGATAAATGTCAATCTGCCAAAAACCGTCTCATGGTCTGGTCCACTTAAACTAAGAAGAGATGTCATGTTAGTTTGTAATACCTGACGGGCTATTACAGTCCCACATACACTCCCCTTTACTGCTGCAAGAAAACAACGACAGAACGCCCCCATATGACTTCACATCCTGTCCGTCACCAGAGCACAGAACAGACAGACATGATAATCACATCTTCCCTTCCACAATAAGGGCGTAATGAGGTCTACAGCATGCCGGCTGCGTTAGGTGAGGTGATGACATGGTTTCAGAGTGCTACGAGCACCATTCTTTTCTCTCGTCCTGAGCGTCTGCGCATCAGAGGTGTTGATACACATGAGGGTTTGACAACACAGAGTCACTCCTGCTAAAGGTGCAGGTTTGTGTCTCGTGCTTTTACAAACCCCGGAAAAGCCCTGCTGACTTAGTCATCTGAGCACTCCATGCTGGAACACATGCCCTGACCAATCAGCTCTTGAGCTGAGAGTCTTGCAGAGGGAGCGTATTCTAAAGGACTTGGGGTGGGGGCACGAGGGAAGGGTTTGCATGTGGAGTGGAATAAAACCAAAAAGATATGGTCCTGTAAGATTCACGCCATTTGTTATTCAACCTCTGAAATCAGAATCTCTGTATTTTAGGTCTGTGATTTGAGTAGATACCTGAAATTATAAGCTGTAACAAACAGGATAGATCAGCCATTGACATCACATGTAAAGCAGCCTGCATCACAGGCTAGAACTGCCCATGACATCATAGTATAGAATGGACAATCACAAAGTAGAGCAGCCCATGAGATCATAAGCTAGAGCAGCCCATGACATCACAGCCTATCACTAGCCATCACAGAACAGCCCATGAGGCTACAAGTGGAAATTAGTTAAACTTTAATTAATTAATTAAACTTTATGGCAGTTCTTTATGGCAGTTCTTTTTTTGGCAGTTCTTTTTGGCAGTTCTTTTTTTTACGATGTCACTTTTATGAAGAACACACACACACACACAAACACAAATACATTCCTGCATGCACACAAAGTCAAACAGAAAAATGAAACAGATGTCATGACCTGTTTTGATGGCCTTCTTTTATTATATTATGTGATGGACTGACATATTCTTCTCTCTCAATTTAAAACTCTAAAGTGACAAAGTGACTTATCTCAAGCATGTAATATAAGCCAGTTTCTCTCTCCCTGTCTCTTTTTCTGTCTCTCTCTCTCTCTCTCTCTCTCTCTCTCTCTGTGTCTCCCTCTCTTTCTTTCCCTCCTTTTAAGCAGGACTTTTCACTTCTCTGCTCTAATCCTCTTCTCCTGTCTGCTGCACTACGTGTATTTACAGTGTGTGACAGCGACCTGACAGTTCTAAGCCCTGTCAAAACAACCTCTCACACGCACGCACACACACACACACACACGTACGCAGACAGGCGGACGCACAGGCACGCACACACATGCGCACAAACACACGCACACATGTGTGCACACATACATGGAGCAGGCCAGCTACCGCTCTGACAGCAGGGTAGGCACAGTGCCAGGAGACATCCCACCAGGCGATGATGGGACATGCTGGGTTATGAGCTGTCAACAGAGTGACGGATGAGACTTACTGAATCAATTCAGGCTGTAGAGGGAGAGAGAGAGGGAGAGAGAGACAGAAAAAGAGAGACAGGGAGAGAGGAAAAGTGAGAGAGAGTGAAAGAGGGAGAGGGAGAGTGAGAGAAAGAGAGAAGGAGAATGAGAGAGAGAGGGAGATTGAGAGAGAGAGAGAGAGTGGGGAGATTGAGAAGGAGAGAGGGAGGGAGAATGATAGAAAGACACAGGAATCAAAACCAAAACATAGCTGCACTTTCAGAATGCTTCAGACTCATTACAGAAAAGCCTCTCTGATCTTCCGATATGCCCACACCTGCTACTGGAACACCAGGAGTGCTGGATGTTATCAGCATGATTCGTTGTCGTATGCTACTATAAAAGAGAGAGTTTGGGATTGTATGACATATTACTGTTATATTAATGTTGTATTATTACGTACAATGTTGTATTATTACAGACAACATTCTGTACGTAGTTTCTGTGAGAACTCTGTGAGAAGTGCGTTTGGCTAACGTCTAACCTGCAGCATACACACCAGTTTTGCTTTGGCAACTGTGGTTGGACTTTGAGAATTGCTGAACAATAATTTAACATCGGAAGGGGTTCTTGCTTTATGCACTGCACACCACTGACACACACACACAAACATGCACACACTGATCTTCACTCTACCTCTATTTGTCCATCAATTTTCCTGTCTTTCCAATGACATCCATCCATCATGTACACCTGTAACAACCCAACCCCTCACCTGCATGCACACACACACACACACACACATACACACACACAGACATTGGAAAAAATGTATATGAAAAACATTTCTTGCCTAGCTGGCAAACGTACTAATGGTGGTTTATGGAGGGCAGCTGTTATTCAGGGGGGAGGAGCCTAGCGAGGCCTCGTCTGTTGTGATTGGCTGGAGGCAGACGTTTAAACAATCAATCAATATAAATCAAATAATCAATCTCAGGTGCGCCCAGCTTAAAACATTATTGGCAGTCTCACAAGCACATCCTTCATATCACAGTGGGTGAACAAGCATGAGCCCCCCAGTTCAGTCCCCCAGTCACTCCTCACCATCATGTTAGACATCCAGGTCCACCATCCTCACCCCTGGGGTAACGCCCTGATAGGCCAGCCCCATACAGCAGGGCCACCAAGCCCCGCCCCTACAGCCAACCTCTCTCTTCTCCCCCACAAGACATTCATAATTCATTCTATTCTATTTTCCCTTTCCATCCATCCGTCCATCCGTCCTGTACAGCTGTAACTTAGCCCTACACCTCCAACAGTGGTCTGACTGCGTGGTGATCACACACACACGAGCGTGTTTATAATGACCTCCACTTTAATGTCGTTACACACCTCATAAACCAAATCCTGGGTGTTACTGCTGGTAAAGCCTAGCTGGCCACCATCCACCTGTTTCAGCTGCTGAAGATTACAGTGTGAGTGGGATACAAAACAGGTGTGTAATGCAGACAGAGAGTACAGAAGCTAGAACCTCCTAAACTGCAACCGTGTGCATGTGTGCGCATGTGTGTGCTATGCACGTGTGCACGTCCGTGTGTGTGGCGTGCATGTGTGCGTGTGTGTGGTGTTCATATATGTTTTGTGCATTTGTGTGTTGTGTTCATGAGTGTGTTTGCATGTGTGTGTGCGTACATGTGTGTGATCATTATTTCTATAAAGATTCTATTTTCCAATTGGAAATTTGGAGAAACAGAAACCAGAATAATCTTCATCCACACCCCCTTAACTCGCCCTTCGGAAACTTTCTTTGCAGCAGAATTCCGCTCCACTTTAACGTAAGGGAGAGATTAAGCGTAATCTCTCATTACTTAAGGAAGGGTGGGGTGGCTTCTATGCTGGGTGTCTTAAAAAATCAAATTCCACTGTCAAAGTGGCTTAGGACGCAGTTTGCACAGGGCTTGCTGTCTGAAGGCTGACGTGCCCACGTCCGTTTTAGGGACAACTGTAAAAGCTTTCACCCAGCCCCAAGAGAACTCACTGTCAACAGTGGCATGCAACGCGCGCACACACGCACGCACGCACGCACGCGCTCATACAACCACACATGCATGCACTGACTCACACACACACATACAACAAAAAAACACACACACACACACAAAAGGAAAGTTTTTAAAAACATAAGCATTGAGTATAAATAATTTGACAGGTGAATAGAGAGCAGATTTTACACACAGTGTCTCTGTTAAGTTCTCCTGCCTATAGATTTTATGTGAAACCTTCCACATACAAAATACACAGCAGGTCACAGTTAACACAGCTATCACAGTAGGTCACAGTTAACACCGCTATCACAGCAGGTCACAGTTAACACATCTATCATAGCATGTCACACTTAACACAGCTAACACAACAGGTCACAGTTAACCCAGCTATCACAGCAGGTCACAGTTAACCTAGCTGTCACAGCAGGTCACAGTTAACACAGCTATCACAACAGGTCACAGTTAACCTAGCTGTCACAGCAGGTCACACTTAACACAGCTATCACAGCAGGTCACAGTTAACACAGTTAACACAACAGGTCACAGTTAACCCAGCTATCTCAACAGGTCACAGTTAACCCAGTTATCACAGCAGGTCACAGTTAACCCAGCTAGCACAGCAGGTCACAGTTAACCCAGTTATTACAGCAGGTCACAGTTAACCCAGCTAGCACAGCAGGTGACCTGGTGGGTGAAAGTCCAGGGACAGCTAGAATGAACCATGCACTAGCATTTCCCCAGGCAGCGATTAGGATCAGCCGCCAAACCCTCTTTACAATGATCACACTGGTCCAGTACTGTAAACTTACCTGCCATGATGCTACAGTTGTTCAGCGGTCACAGCTACTCAGCCCTAAGTGCAACAGGTCATCTGAGTTCACAGAAGTTCAAAGAAGCTTCAGAAAATATGAAGTAATTCCGTTCGTCATCGTGAGTTGAATTTGAGGCAGTTTAGATTCCATACATACAAAAGATGTAATCCTGACTCCTTAAGGATGGGAGATGCATGACAGTGAAAACACTGGTGTGAAATGGTGTCAACAACAACAGCCACTTTTGTTTATTGTTTATATGAGTCTCTGTTAAGAGTCCTAACATGTGTCCCCCCCACTCAGCGTGTGTAGGAGTGCTGCGAGTCTTCACCTACCCTTGGCCGTCTGTCCAGCAGACAGAGCCCAGAGCCCAGCAAAAGCAATGACGCTTCCCATTTACATAGAAGAGCCGATACCCCCAGAGCTCCCAGCAAATCAAACGCTCATTAATAACCTGCGATAAAGTCTCCCTGAGACACAGCAGGCAGAGTCTGAGTCTGGTGCAACTCACATGCAGATTTAAAGACTCTAAGAGCACTGCTGGGAAGGAACTCTGAGGTCAGGACTCAAAAATGACCTAAAACAGAGATAGGACTAGTGTGTGTCTACAGCTGTGTCTCCAGCTGCATCCAAACACAATACTTCTGGTTTACTTGGTAGGGCAGTTAAAGGAGTTGGAAATATGGAGCAAATGGAAATATTGTTGTACCGAAGTACCGAAACAGCTAAAACAACAAACAGACATATTTTTAGTCTAATTTTGGTTCTCTCTTTTTGACATCAACATATTTAACTAACTGTGTAAATGGAATGTTAGCAAGCATTCTGTAAACAATGGGCATCTTAACAGTGGTTGTCAGCGGTTGTTATATTCTAGAATCACAGTGATAATTCTAAAACTCAATGTGCTACATTACAGGAGGCCAATAATCATCATGAAATACTGTCAAACCAAATACTGACACATTAATAAACATAAGAAAAATACTGAAACCCAGGACAGATTGTGGGTTTTACACGATTCTACTTGCACAGTTTACTAGATGACAGCAGTGGCCTGAATTGGCTCTTGTGTGTGGTGAACCAGGAGACAAACTAATATTTCTGTCCCTCAGGAGACTCTGTGAATCTGAGGACCAGCAAGGCTCCCGCACAGACATGCAACTGTGTCAATATTAGCATGAACCAGTGAACTTCAATAACTCCCCTTTTATGAAGGATAATTGCTGTTCCTTTCCAATAAGGTCTGCTTTAAATGCACCCTAAGGACTGACGTGGTCACTTCTTCTCATTCCAGTGTTTCTGCGAAGCGTGACGAAAATACAAGGCTTTGCTTTACCAAGGGGTATCGAGCAAGTTCACAAAAACCAACAATAACATGTTTGGGGCCACTTTGCTCCAGCCATGTTTGCCTTCCACACTGTTCGTTAATTTTAGCGACTTGTGTCCTCATGGGATGGTCCTGTTCTCTGCTCTCTTCCTACATTTCTTCTACCCCCACTAATCCACTCCTCCCACCCGTTAATCCACTCCTCCCACTCCTGTTAATCCACTCCTCCCACCCGTTAATCCACTCCTCCCACCCCTGTTAATCCACTCCTCCCTCCCGTTAATCCACTCCTCCCACTATGACTAATCCACTCTTATCTACTGCTTTACCGTAGCAGTGAAAGCAGCCCACACTGACCCTCCATGGCTTTCATAGAGGTCTCCCTGTGTGTCTCAGTGCTTCTATAGAGTCACGGTCAAGGTGACAGCTCTGTGGGAGGAGCATGTAGTCCAATTTGGGCGTTGACTAAGGAGGCCGTGGTTGGCTGAAACTTCTTGATCACTTTACCTCAAAATGCCGATTTCACGTGTGCAGATGTCCTGAAGAAACGAATGTTATCAGAGCAAGGGGAAAGGTCGCTGCCTGGGAAAGAGTGAATGTGTGCGTGTGTGTGTGCATGTTTTCTTTTCCGGAATAGAAAAAAAAATGTGGATTTTAAATGATTATTTTACTGAAGCGAAAACAGGGAAATTTAGTTGCCATCAATCTTAAAACAACCTTTCGCCTACCGTCGTGTGCGAGAGGGAGGAAGTAATGTCAGGCATGAGACGGAATGTAGCCAGTGATTATGACTGCTGGAAGATGGATACCCCCTATGATGAATAATGGTACATTCCTCACATACATTAGAATGTAGTTCATGAAAGATTATTTGTTCTCTCTCTCTCTCTCTCCCATCTGTCTTTCTCTCAGTCACTATAGTGCAGAACTAACTGACTAGTCGCTGCTGCTCCCTGTCTAAGAGCTTGTGTTCTGGCGAATAGGGCCGATGGCCGTAGAAGCGCCAGGAAGCCGGCGGTCTCTGTAACAGATCCAGCCCCGGGCAACCCACACGGGGCGTGACTAACAGGGCGAACGTCCACCGCCTCCGTCCATCGCCCTGAGCACTTCACCTTGTGCAATACAGCAATGCTCAAAATGTTCACTGAGTTGTATCAGAGTTAACACCAAGTTGAAAGTCATTCAATTAAAATCAAAACACAAATTGCAATGCAAAATTAGCTGCCTAATATTATATTATTTATTTATTTATAATTCTGCTGAACTTGACATGAAATGACATTTTAGCTATTCTTTCTTCATTGGCAACAGCCTGCAATAGGGGCCTGCAGGAAAACCCTAACCCTAACCCTAACCCTAGCCCTAACCCAGCAGGAAAACCCAAACCCTAGCCCTAACCCTGCAGGAAAACTCTAATCCTGTGCCTGGATGAAATCCTTAACCCTGCAGGAAAACCTTAACCGTAACCCTGGAGAAAAACCCTAATCCTAACCCTAAACCTAGAGGAAAACCCTAAAAGTACAGTGATTTATTTTAGTAACCTTTTTCTGATATTAACAATACGAGGATTAACAATAAAACAACTGGTAAAATAATAGCTACAGTAAGACAATGGAATGATCAGAGAACATCCAATCGGCTACAACATCCAATCAGCTACAACATCCAACATCAAACATCCTGAAAGGTTCCCTGTAATGAACCTCCAACTTATAAAACAGCTGGTCAAAGGGCTACAAGTACCATCAAATCAATGACATGCTCAGACTAGTGTAACATGACATCACTCACCATGACTGTCACCAGCCATTGGCCTCTATAATCACACTCACTCACATACACGTGCGCACACACTACAGGAAGGAGAGAGGGACAAACAGCACTTGTACAATATGCTCTTCAGAGTTTTAGATCATTGGCCAATATTCTTGTTTACAGGTCTATCAGGGTGATCAGTGTTGATTTGTGTTTACCGGAGTGTATCTGCATAATAAGAATATATATGAGCCTAATTTTAAACATAGTTAATAAATGGGTAATAAATGGCTATTTATGTTTAAAGATGTTTATCAAGGAAATAAGTGCACATTTATGTATAAAGGTATTTAAGATATATTAAGTGTAAGTGTGTGTGTGCTTTACATGCAAATAAACATAGCAGAGATTAATAGTTTACAGCTTTTGTACTTTGTGTACTTTGTGTGTGTCTGAGAGAGTGAGAGTGGTGGGAGTTGGTTTGGTTATGTCTACTGTTAATCTACAGAGGCATATTTCTCACACTAAAGGGTAGATGGAGGCATTTTTGTTTAGGGTTGAAGGAAGACCACCTGGGTGAACACTATAACTCACAAACAGCCACTGTCTGTCTCTAAAGCACCACAAGAGACAAAGCATGAAGGAAGGGAGACAGAGACACAGACAGGGAGTCCACAGTCTGGCTGAAGCCACATCCCTCAGACTACAATTCCACCACTCCAGACAGCCTGAGAAGCTGCATGTTATCAGAGGGACTATAAAGTCTACTGGCTGTGATAGACTGTGTGTGTGTGTGTGTGTGTGTGTGTGTGTGTGTGTGTGTGATAGAGAGAGGTGAAAAGCCATGAGGGTGTTACATGTGAATGTGTTCTACAGCAAGAGTGTATGTGTGTGTTTCAAGTTTATTTGTCACATACAAAAAACAAAACGTTATGCAGGAATGTCCTGGTTAGTGCCACGAAAGAATTTGAAAGTTTGTTCGGTTTGTGTATCAGGCAACAATCTGAGATCCACTCATAGAAGCCTAATTCAACACTTTAACCCTCGGGCAGCAGTTCCCTCTCGACTCTTTTTCAATGTGTGAAGATTTGCTTCAGCGAGAGGCGCTAGCGTCTTCCTCTCTGAGCGACACTTTCGCGCTCAGACCAGAGGCTGAGGGGAAAAAAGATGACATGCATCACAAGACCCAGGACACGCGGCCTGCGGCGGGGAGCGGAAAAATACCGCCCGAGTTAAATACCGCCTGAGTTAAATACCTGGCGAGCGAGACCGCTGTGGGCGAGAAAAACCGACACAATGCAAACAGCGGTGGTCTCCGCTAGCGCAATCAGTCACTGACGTCCGACAGCCATGGAGAACGTCAGAGCCCCAGGACTCCAGAAGAGAGACCGTTCACAGATACCGCGGTCCTCCTGGAAAAGATGAGTTAAATCCCAAACTGGCAACCCGATACTGGTATTAATCACCAGCTGTATTTAGAACCTCCCTCAGTCACAGAACAGCATTCATCTTCTGCAGTACTGCCCATTTGTCAGCCTCCGGGCTCAGGACAGCAGCCAGCCCCCCCCAAACTATTAGGGTTGCCAGATTGTGCAGGTTGCCAAGTTCTATATCCTGTACAATAATCAATCAGGCAGTTATGCAGTTAAGTGTTATGAGTAAGGCGAGGATCTTTGAATAAGAGTTACAATCTAAATGCACCTTCCCTGATAATAAATAACTTAATTAATAACTTAAGTTTGTTTTAAGTTGCATACAAACTCACCTCTTCTCTCTTGCTTGTCCCCTTGCTGATGTTTTCTTCTGATGATGTCGTTAATGTTTCTCATAACCGTTGAGCCTCTGCTCTGTGAGTATTTTTTATTTTTTTTTTGATGTCCTATGTATTGATGATTGTAAGCGTCTTTGGGTTTTAGCAGAGTGCTATATAAATGCTAGATTTTACAAAACAAATGTAGGCGAGAGATTCATGTTATGCAAAGAGAGAGAGAAAAATGAGTGAGAAAGGAGAGAAAAACAAAGGTAGATAGATAGATAGATAGATAGATAGATAGATAGATAGATAGATAGATAGATAGATAGATAGATAGATAGATAGATAGATGCCAACTGAAGAGCTTCAAACGAACATAACTGAATGTAAAAGTGCACAAACCCGAACTAAAGGAACATAACAGTGTTGATGACTGACAACAGTCATACAAACAAAAGGCTTTTTAAACGAACATAAGAACTGAATCACACACAGGTGGGGCCACCAATGTACAAACATGTAGCACTTAAGTGGGGCAGGGCAATAAATCAAAACAGAAAACATGAAATACAACACAAAAACATAAACAAAAGCCACGTGCAATGCCACCACCTAATGCCGGCATAATGCTGAGTCTACTGGTGGGCGGAGCACTACCACAGACAAACAGACAGACAGACAGACAGACATATATGGTTGAGTGTTTTTAATATCTTTTGACTTTTGCACTGCTTTGGCAAAATTAGAAAAATTTAAAGAATGAGAGACAGACAGAGAGAGGGAGAGAGAGAAATAAAGAGAGAGAGTTAAATAGAGAGAAGGTCAAAAGACAGAGAAGGAAGAGAGAGAGAAGGAAGAGAGAGAGAGTGAGAGAGCTAAGTTAACTTGAAGAGAGAGAGAGAGAAGGAAGAGCGAGAGCTCTAAAATATGTCACTTCAGAGCCTGGGCGGTATAAGACACAGAGTGGTGATGACAGGCATTGGGTTTCCAGTGAGGATGTCTTTTATCAACAGGTGTGAGGACGAGAATGAAGATATACAGAGTACAGATAACCCATCTGCTAAGAATGACCTCAGACATTGTGTATGCGTGTGTGTGTGTGTGTGTGTGAAACCAAAGCAGGCTTCTTTACACTATACAACCAGATATTCTCCTCCCCCTTCCTCTCCCTCTTTCTTGCTCTCTCTCTGTCTCTCTCTCTCTCTCCTTCATCCCACCATCTCTCCATCTCTAGATGTTTTCCATTTCACCACATCTTAAATAAATGGATGCAGTGAAAAGACAAGAGTGCGACCCTTAATTCCTTAATTAGAATGGAAACCCCTCCTTCCCTCATTAGCCTAAATGACACGCCCACAAGCACAACACACCCAGTTTCCACAACAAACACTAGGGTTGCCCTTGGATGCTGTGCATTGGGAAAAAGAATAAAAAACAAGCAACATTATAAAAGAAAAAGAAAAATGCTGGCATGCAGGGAAGCTGGTGTGGAACAGACATGTCATCTGCCCGCAGCATTCAGCGCAACTTCACTGTCAGGTTCTGATCATGTTTGTGCAGTTGGAGAATACGTCTCCTCACTACTTGTGTTGTCACACCTGTTTGGGTCAGGGCTCAGTTTAGCACGGACTCCATGAAGAGAGTCGAGCCCGCTGCGATAGTGGATTAAGACATTATTAATCATCTACAGACTGAACCTTGCAGTGAAAAAGTCCCCTCTGGGCTCTGTTTCAACTGACCGATGATGTGTAAAGATGCACCATGGCTTGGGAAACCATCCCGTCTTCAAGCTCAATTAGACTCATCTCTGTGCATGTGGCCATTTTTAATACAGGACTTTTCATAGTGCATTTTTCAAACCCGCACCTAGTACAAGAGCTTGCCTACAGGGTCTGGCAGAGTCAGCCTGCAGTGTCTTGCAGTCAGCCTGTAGGGTCTGGAAGAGACAGCCTGGAGGACCTGGGAGAGACAGCCTGCAGGACCTGGGAGAGACAGCCTGTAGGGTCTGGAAGAGACAGCCTGGAGGACCTGGGAGAGACAGCCTGCAGGACCTGGGAGAGACAGCCTGGAGGACCTGGGAGAGACAGCCTGCAGGACCTGGGAGAGACAGCCTGCAGGACCTGGGAGAGACAGCCTGTAGGGCCTGGGAGAGACAGCCTGTAGGGCCTGGGAGAAACAGCCTGTAGGGTCTGGCAGACGCAGCCTCAGACTTCACAGCAAGCATGAGCAGCTTAAGCCCTCTCCTTCAGCAGCTGTACGAGCCCCATCAGTCTGAGGAGCAGCTGGGAAAAGACCTCCTGTCATCCAAAACCCCAAACAAGCGTCGCCAGCAACAGTGAGCAAGTCCATCTGGAACCAGGAGGAACTAAAGGAAGTGCTCACCTAACATTGATGGAGGGGCACTCCACTTCCCAGAGAGTGACACATTGGCTCATCCTTTGCATCACACTATAGACACTAAAACCACACCTTTATAGTCTTGGTTGCCTCTCACTGTTACTATTATCACCTTCTCAAAATGAAGAAATGACTGTGTTGGGGAAAAACCAAGGACTCGTTCCCTACACGATAAAACCAACAGGTTGTGATTAGTAATAATGAGGACTTGTTCAGTTCTGTACGGCACTGGCGAACCCTCATCTCCTGTTTCTCCAGGCCTTCCTGTGCTGGGATTGGAAACCTAAATACAGCAGTAGAGGAAATGTGTTATTTGGGTCCATGCTGGTCTTTTTTATGGCCCCCAGTGGAAGAGGAGGAAGTGGAGAGTTTGGGGGTGGAGGGCCTATGCTGACCCTGCAGCTGCTGGTGGTGGTGGGGCAGGTAGTGGGGTAAAAGCAGGACAGGCTCTGATCTGGGGGTGGGCTGGGGCACATGTCGGGGGAGCTAATGAGTGAGGGATTCAGGATGGGCGAATGTCTGCTCATTAGCACCCAACAGCTGGAGGAGAGGGGAGGGGAGGAGAGGGGAGGAGAGGGGGGTGTGGAGGGTGAGCTACGCCGGGTCGGTTCAGACTCCACCTGTTTCCTCTGCTTTCGATCTGTCCCCAAAAAGCCTAATTTTGGCTCATGGCTAACTGGTTTTTCCCACTGCTCGTGTGACACTGGTGTGAGACCCCCCAGCTCCCATCACCCTGTCTGTCTTCGGGAGCAGGGGGGTGGCAGGAAAAGGATGAGTAGGGATTAGAGAGATAAGAAAGGATGGGGGAGACAGACAGAGAAAACAGAGAGAGAGGACAGACTGATGGCTGCTTGGTCATGAGCGATTCTCTTTCTCTCCACGACACGGAGGCTCTGAGTAATGACCACCATGCTTCCTGGCTAACCACCTCTACGATTAATAACGCGTCCACATCAGTGAGGCCCAGGCACGGAGTCGGGGGAAGGGGGACAGGACCTCCCGCCAGCAAACGCCATGGAACGGCTGTCCTGTGCTGAACGCAAGGCCTTGGCCTAGAACCAGGAAGGTAAGAGACAAGTAGCATGTCAAAAACAAACCGCCTCACTTGACATTTCAGGACGTCTCCAAACGGAGGCTGTGAGATGTCCTGCAGTGCTTCGTAGGAGCCCAGCAGGACATGCACTGCTGATCTGCCTCTGACATCGTTGGTTAAAGACCAGCCCTCATGGTGAAGATGCCTGATGGGTTCAGCGGTGAGGATGTGTCTCTGTTACACACACGCAGCACTCACACACACCCTGCAGTTAACCACACAGCAATCACACCCAGCAAAGACACACACAGCAGTCACACACAGGATACAGGAGCTCATTTGCTTTATTACTGGAGTTTTTTTTTTACAGTCAACTAATGAAATGTTCACTGATAAAAATGTGCAGTTGCACATGTTATGATCCCACACCGCTACTGTATCATTGCTAACACACACACACACACACACACAGAGTGATGTAATTTATAACAAAAAGATCAGATTAACACAACAGCATGTGGGTACAATGTGTGCTTATTCGAGAGGAGAGGTGGAGAGCGAGAGAAATAAAGAGAGGGAGAGAGAGAGAGGGGGAGAGAGAGAAAGAGAGGGAGAGAGGAAGGGGAAAAAGAGAAACAAACACTCACATTCACACAGTCTGACTCATATTTCAATCCTCCAGCTTTGACTCAAATGTGTATCGAAATTCAGATCAGACTCCACGTCCACACTGTTTACAGAAATGTGATTTATGATCACACCACTTCTCTTTTTTCTCCCTGGCAGTGGAGCTTCTTTGGAGGGGCTTTCCACCCCAGGACGGCTGGCCGGCAGAGGGAGCCGCACCCCGGACAGGCAGGGGATTCCTTCATTTGTTTGTCTTTTGTTTATGTAATAATTAGGAAGTACATGAGCTGTCGCAGTCAATCTCCAATCATATTAATCACTCTGGAAAACCTGAACCCAGGAAAAAGAAAACTCTGTAAAAGACCCAGCAGGGAGAAGCATGTTACAGTGCTAAATGGGTTATGCCTGAGTACTTGTGATTCTCTCTCTCTCTCTGGGGCAGTTTTAACGGACTGCTTTACAGTCTGCCTTGCAGCTCTTGTCAGTGTCAGACAAATGTGTTGAGATGTTATCTGGCACAGCAGGAAGCTGGACCAGCCTCACACGCAGCCACTCACAGGAAACCAGCCCTGCCGTCAGTGGAGTGCTCCTTCAGTGTTCCCCCAGCACGCTGTCAGAACTCCGTTAGCATTCCTGTAGTTTCTTCCAGTGTTCACTCAGTATTCCGTTAGCATTCCTGGAGTTCCCTCTGTGTTCCCTCAGCATTCTCTGTCAGAGCTCCTTTAGCAGTCCTGCAGTTTTCCTCGGTGTTCCCTGAGCATTTCGTTAGCATTCCCAGTTTCCTCAGTGTTCCCTCAGCATTTTGTTAGCATTCCCAGTTTCCTCAGTGTTCCCTGAGCATTTCATTAGCATTCCCACAGATTCCTGTGTTCCCAGTTTCGTCAGTGTTCCATCAGCATTTCGTTAGCGTTCCCAATTTCCTCAGTGTTCCCTCAGCGTTCCCTCAGCGTTCCCAGTTTCCTCAGTGTTCCCTGAGCATTTCCTTTACTGTTCCCAGTTTCCTCAGTGTTCGCCCAGCATTTCGTTAGCATTCTCAGTTTCCTAATTGTTCCCTGAGGATTTCGTTAGCATTCCCAGTTTCCTCAGTGTTCCCTCAGCGTTCTGTTAGCGTTCCCAGTTTCCTCATTTTTCCCTTAGCGTTCCGTTAGTATTTCCAATTTCCTCAGCATTCCTTCAGTGCTCTGCCAGAACTCCATTAGCATTCCTGCAGTTTCCTTCAGTATTCCCATATGACTCCCTTAGCGTTCCCTCAGCATGTGTGTGGTGTTTTGCATGGAAACAGTGAGAACCAGCGGACTTGCCAAGCAGAAGATAAATCTGTTCAGAATCCTGTATGTTTGGTTTCTGGAGTTGACAAGTAGTCTGACAGGAATGGTGTCATTTCAGTTTGCATGCTTGCAGTCATGCATGTGTGTGTGTGTGGGAGTGTGTGTGTGTACATGTATTTAAGTACAGTTTGTTGATTTAAAAAAATGATTGTAAAAGTTACAAAGTGTGTGTGTGTGTGTTCTGAAACAAAAAATGTGTGTGTGTGTGTGTGTGTGTTTTGTCATGGTCCATATGTGAACCAGCAGATACAGGCATATGCAGGTTTATTGTTTGAAAGAATACACACCCCCATATAAAGGTCTAATCATAGTGAAGACCAGTATGGTCTTCCCTAATTATGACCTTACAAAATAACACACCACACTCACGCAACAAAAAACGCAGGAATATCTAATATTTAAATATCTAAATAATTAAAATCAACTACCTTCCCAGACCTCTCAAACATCACCCCCTCATCAACCCTACCGTCCCTCCCTCCACCCCCTTAAACCCCACCTCCCTCTCCTCATCCACCCACCCAAGGATTTTTCCCTCCCCACAAAAACACTGGTCAGCCCATCACTGCCCATTTCCAAACATGTGAGGAATTTGTAAGAGAAAAAATAGCAGGGGGGGATACAGACAGAAAGGGAAACTGACAGAGAGAGATAGAGACTGACAGAGAGACAGTTACAGAGAGAGACTGACAGTGAGACACTTACAGAGAGAGAGAGAGAGAGTGAGACTGACAGAGAGAGACTTACAGAGAGAAAGAGAGTGAAACTGACAGAGAGACAGACTTACAGAGAGAGAGAGGAAGAGAAACAGAAAAGATAATAAACAAAAGCCCTGAGACATTTAAAGCTATAATGGTTCTTGAGTGACTGCAGAAAGTGGGAGAGGAAGAGAGAGAGAGAGAGAGAGAGAGAGAGAGGGAAAGAGAGAGGGAGAGAGGGAGAGAGGGAAAGAGAGAGGGAGAGAGGATGAAAGAGAGGTGCAGTGCTGTATTTATTTCTCTCTGCCAGCTTGTGCAGGAAACAGCAAACATAGAGCAAGTGAAACTCGAGAGACATAGATGGAAATATGGCAGATATGTGCACACAAACACACACACACACACACACACACACACATACACACACAAATACACACTCTTAAAATCTAAACAGAGATGAGTATCTTTCATAAAACCACAACCTTTTGGAAGAATCTCTTATGATCTCTTATGGCCAGTATTTCCCACATTTACATGAATTCCCTATAACCTACAGCAAGAAACTAAATAAAACAAACAATGCAATAAACAATAAAACTCCCTTCAAATAGTCCAGTGTTTAAACATATTTCTTTTCAACCCTGTTTTTCCCTGGTCTTACCCTGTGTGTCTGTATTTCTATCCAGAAGCACAGGGCAAGAGCCCTACACCCCATGCTTACACCCAACCCAGTATCTACCCTACACCCTACCCAGTCTCTAGCCTACACCCCTACCCAGTCTCTACCCTACATCCCTACCCTACACCCTACCCAACACCCTACCCTACACCCTACCCAGTCTCTAGCCTACACCCTACCCAGTCTCTAGCCTACACCCCTACCCAGTCTCTACCCTACCCTACACCCTACCCAGTCTCTACCCTACACCCTACCCAGTCTCTACCCTACATCCTACCCAGTCTCTAGCCTACACCCCTACCCAGTCTCTACCCTACCCTACACCCTACCCAGTCTCTAGCCCTACCCAGTCTCTACCCTACCCTACACCCTACCCAGTCTCTAGCCTACACCCTACCCAGTCTCTAGCCTACACCCTACCCAGTCTCTAGCCTACATCCTACCCAGTCTCTAGCCTACACTACCCCTACCCAGTCTCTACCCTACACCCTACCCAATCTCTACCCTACACCCTACCCAGTCTCTAGCCTACATCCTACCCAGTCTCTAGCCTACACCCCTACCCAGTCTCTACCCTACCCTACACCCTACCCAGTCTCTACCCTACCCCTACCCAGTCTCTACCCTACCCTACACCCTACCCAATCTCTACCCACCCTACCCAATCTCTACCCTACACCCCTACCCTACACCCTACCCAGTCTCTAGCCTACACCCTACCCAGTCTCTAGCCTACACCCCTACCCAGTCTCTACCCTACCCTACACCCTACCCAATCTCTACCCTACACCCTACCCAGTCTCTAGCCTACATCCTACCCAGTCTCTAGCCTACACCCTACCCAGTCTCTACCCTACACCACCCAATCTCTACCCTACACCCTACCCAGTCTCTAGCCTACATCCTACCCAGTCTCTAGCCTACACCCCTACCCAGTCTCTACCCTACCCTACACCCTACCCAATCTCTACCCTACACCCTACCCAGTCTCTAGCCTACATCCTACCCAGTCTCTAGCCTATGTATTACCACACACCAATCCTGCTCCCTTGCCCACCACCCCCGTACCCTTAACCCACACCCAGCACCCAGCACATGTGTACTCCTGGCCTACAGTGACTTATCAAGGCAAAACGTTCTTATTTCAATACTTCATTTCATTAAGACATTGTCCTTCTAGCTGCTTCACAGTAAAGACAAATGATTAAAACTGTATAAGACAAAAAAGGGAAAGTGAATGATAAATAAACAGAATAAATCAAACAACAGACAGCTGGTCTCCATCCTGCAGGTTCGAGTGTATCTGAGCGTGAGTGTATGAAGTCCAAATACAAGGACACACACACACACTAGCATGCGGGAGACATTTAATATATTGAGCAAAAAATAAACACAATACTGGCAGCAGAGCTTCATGCCCACACACAAGCACACATGTGCGTGCACACACACACACACACACACACCTGTTCAAACACTCATATATGCTTGCACAGACAGTCACACACACACTGTATGTACCTTTACTTACACGCACGTGTACTCCTACATTTGCACATGCAAAAGCAGAAACGCATGCATATAACTGTTTACAGATTACCTTCAGGATGACATCACCTGGGTCACACACACACACAGACAGAATTGTACCCTTACATGCTCCTGACACCTCAAGTCAAAAACAAGCCCAAGTCAACCACTTCAGACTTAATGTGGACTGAATGTGGACCGAATCTGGAAATCTGCATGTTCTCTTGCAGGGCCCTCAAACTCATTACGGCTTCAGACTAACACGCTGATCATCTGCCTGCACTGCAAACCAATCAAACCCAACCAAACCCAGTCAAACCCAATCAAGCCCAGTCAAACCCAGTCAAACCCAATCAAAGCCAATCAAACCCAATCAAACCCAATCAAACCCAACCAAACCCAGTCAAACCCAATCAAACCCAACCAAACCCAGTCAAACCCAACCAAACCCAGTCAAACCCAATCAAGCCCAGTCAAACCCAACCAAACCCAGTCAAACCCAACCAAACCTAGTCAAACCCAATCAAACCCAATCAAACCCAGTCAAACCCAATCAAGCCCAGTCAAACCCAATCAAAGCCAGTCAAACCCAACCTCATCTGCAGCTTGTGACCTCGGTCAGGCCGGCCAGTTGCCATCAGCAGGTGGAGGAACATGGTTTTTCTCACCCACTCACCTGACTGTGTTCTGTCACCAGTCTCGTCTCTTTACTTTACACACAATGACTATAAAGTTAGCTGTACTTATGAGTGGAATGTTTCAAACATCAACTAACAAATGAACTGAAATGTTTTACTTTGCACAAGACTCAATTCAGAAAGAAATTATGTTTCCACAATCCCTAAAATTAACATGCGCATAGCAGAGGGCATCTATAATATGCAAACACACACACACAAACACACGCACACACACACAAACACACACACACACACACACACACACACAAGCACATGTTCCTTGCAGGATTAATCTAGTCTGGGGCACAGGGCGATGAGGACACTTATACATCACAGTAAGAGGCTGTCTGATGTTTCAAAAACACGCATACGCACCCACACACACACACACACACACACACACACACACACACACAGAAGCAGCTGTAGTGAGCAGTTATGATGGAGTCCAGATGGATCTAGAAGTTTATTAAAGCTTTGTGAATTTTCAGTCTTCTCCTTTGTGCCTGTGTGTGTGTGTATGCATATTTGAGTGCACACATCTGTCTCTGTGATACAGAGTCCATCATTATCCTTGTAATGTCCTGTACCTTTCGGTAAGGCTGAGAAAGTTTGTCCTCATTTATAAAGCCACGGTGCATAACCTTTGACCTGGCCTTGCGTCTTTATAGAATTCAAGAGACTTCCCACCTTGTTATGCTTCCCTCAGCCTGCTGTGAAAAATCTCAGCTTTCACTACAAAAATACATCCACCAACCCCGAAGAGATGAGTCCCCTTCCAAAGAGACGAGTCCCCTTCCAAAGGCTGGACCCAAATGTGCCGAGCTGCAAAGCAGATTGCCCAAAATCTCAACAAACGGTCCCATGAATATCCAGCCACCAACACATGCCTTCATTTAGAAACCACCCATATGAATTATGAGTTTGTATGAAAGCCAACGAGAGCTGAATTTGTCTAAGATGTTTATCAAGGATTACTGCTTTTGGACCTCTTAAAAGAGGAGATCTATAGTGTGTGTGTGTTGTCTCTCAGGTTGGTGAGGTAGTGTGTTTATAGATTTGCGCCATACCTCTCTGAAGCACAGCAGGTTAGAAAAATAGCAGCTTTGCTTCTCGTTTGATTGATTACAAAATAGGAACTTCTGCAGTTTCAGTCCAAACAGCCCTAAATCAAACATGTCACACGCTTCCGGAGTTTACACGGCATCTCAAAGCCGAGTATCGCAGAAACAAAGGGTTATTATACACACACACATCTCACAAGTGTACACCGACTTTTCAGAAGAGTAAAAACACACACACAAACACATATACGATTACACAACCATACATCAGCCCGTCAATTGAGTCAAAATTACAGACACACACACACAGCCTTGCTCAAACAGCCCAAATGGAATCTTCTTTCCTTATGTTAATGAAAAACCACATTCATGAAGTGTGAACA
This sequence comes from Brachyhypopomus occidentalis, assembly GCA_020368025.1. NCBI lineage: Eukaryota > Metazoa > Chordata > Actinopteri > Gymnotiformes > Hypopomidae > Brachyhypopomus > Brachyhypopomus occidentalis. Next base: position 4,701,279 of record JAGXOD010001382.1, read on the forward strand.
TTTCACTGTGTCATGGCAGACATCCTAGGATCAATGTTGCTCTGCAGCTGTTAGACCTGTTGTCATAGACTCACAACACCCTTCAAGACCAATCTGAGTCATTCTACATCACTCACAGAGTCTAATTCAATGAATCAGTTCAATATGGTGCATTCTCAGAACTGTACAGAACTGTTCACACACATCCATAAGTTTCTGTACTCTGTACAGGGTTGCATGTGCATTACTGAGTAAATATGGGATTTTTACAGATTTTTTACTGAAATGTTCAGTATATTCTGTGGCTGGTAATAATTTTTTCATGACTATTCTCCAATACTTTCACCATGTAAACTCGATCTTTTCACTTGATTCAGATCGGCGGGTTCAGTGAACCTCACAAAGTTCTGTTAGGTCTGGAAGGATTTCTGCATTCTTCCTGTACAACTTATTTCAGATTTTGAAAGTCAGTTGTTGTTGTTGTTGTTGTTGTTGTTGTTAATGCAGTTCGTGGTGAGATCACACAGGACAAATCCAACCTCATCCACGTCTCAGCTGCTGTCTATGTGCTTCCTGCTCAACTTGACCTGGTTCTCGGAATGAGCTGTGGCATTACAAACGTCTACGCGTCACACGGCTGAAACACGAGGCATATCCCAGAAGGCCCTGAGCGCCACGGCACAACCGACAAACTCGCGCTCGTCAGTCAGACAATGAGGGCTGACCTGCAGGGATCAAAGAGTTCAAGGGTCAGGTGAACTCCAAGACACTTCAGGACAGTTGTATCAACCTCATCTGACCTCTGACCTCTCTGTAGCTGAGAAATAGGTATATTAGCGGCTGCAGCACTCAAAACAATTATTGGATGTATATACATTATATAGGTGTATGTGTATATACATAATATAGAGGTGTGTGAGTATATACATTATATAGGTGCATGTGTGTACTTATTATTTGTTTCTTGCATTTTCTTGCATTCCATTACTACTTCTACTTCTACCTTAACTGGCACATGTTAGTATTTCAGATGTACCTTAAATGGTACTGAAAAAAGGCTTTTTGAGCTGGTACTGAATACATGTTAGTACTTCAGCCTTTCTGAGCTGGTACTGAATACGCTAGTACTTCAGTCTGTCTGAGATGGTACTGAATATGTTAGTATTTCTGGCGTCTGCTGTTTCCAGAAGCATGAAACATTCCATTCTTGGACTTCTGTGTAAGAAAGGAGGCAGAAGAAACAAACCACAGCAAAGAGAGAATGCAGTGGCAAAGAGCCAGCCACCCAGGAATGCATCTCCACCTTCTCCAGCCCCTCCTCCGCCCGCCTCCACCCGGCCGTCTTCCTTGCCCTCTCTCTGCAGGTGTTGACTGACAGCTTGTTGGTATGATTGAGATCATTTGTCCACTGGGTTGTGTTTTTTTTGTCTTTTTCTGAATGACAGTGAAGTCAGCAAACATGACAGCACAGCACTTAACATTCAACTGCAGGCATTTACAGGAAACACACACACACACGCACACAAACACGTGTGCATGCACACAGGTGCATACACATCTATTAACCATTTTCAGATTGCTATTTATAATATCCAGTACAATATGCAAATACAGAAATGAGTCACAGTGACACAACACAGTGACACAACAACATATTTTTCAGTTTTTCCTCTTTTGTTTCATTTGTTATTATTTTTGGTGTTTATTAGTGATTTAGTGGAAGCTCCATCAGCACCTCACGGTCTTCACTCCGGACACAAGGGGGCAGTAGCTCCCAATAACACGTGTGATAAGTATCAGCACGTTCTCTCAGTGGAAGGCAGCGACACAACTCTGGGATGTCTCTGCACACAAGTTGGTCATTTATCCGGACAGAAAAGGGATATCAGTCGTCTCATTTGCATTTTGACTTTGCAAACACTGGTTAGTGAAGACTGCTCGACGGAAATCTCAGCTGGACAAACGCAGAACTGTGGGGTGCAAGAGAAGAGAACACAGTCCAAGAGCCGGTGAGGAGCCGGAGCAGACGCAAAAGGAGATGCAGATGCACAGTGGACCTGCATCTACACACTGCAGAGCGGTTACTCACTGTTACTCTCACTGGCACTGGGCTGCACACGAGATCATTGAAACAGGAAGCACAGTAGATATTCCCTTTTGTTATGCAGATGGATTTCATCGTGGATGCTGTTCAGAAAACATCCCAGGGGGCGTCCAGGTCCTGCAGCGCTGCACACACTTCCAGCCCGCCCGGGTCGCGCAGGTGCTTTCTCCTGACTGACATTTTATGACTCAGCCCGAGCTGAGAAGCCCGGAAGCGTTGCACTGTGGGAAGGAGAGGCTGGTGCCAGCGGCCGGGATGGAGGTAGTGATCTTGATGCCTGGATTGATCCTCCGCCAAAACTGTCTGATCTAGAGCATTTACGACCGACTGCTTCTCCATTTCTGTCTCATCAAATGTCAATGGCAAGCTGCGTACCTCTTTAGGCTGATTTTAAATCAGTAAACAGGAAAATCGACTTTAAAAAACAGTGACTTGGCATTCTGAGCTCCGTGTGCCACAGCGGAATTCGGTTGGGAATCAGTTGGGAATACCGTTCACGGCTGAAAGAGCCTTTTTCACTTTCACCGTGTCCAGCAGGATTTAACCCACACTCATCCAGCTATGATGAGCACACACTGGTCAGGAAGCCAACAGGCCATAAAGGAGACAAACTCTGGAAAATACACAGCCATGACAAGCCCGAAAGGACATCGCAGCAAAACCTCCAGCGCAGACAGGCAGCGGGGGGCTGGGGTGAGAGTGGGAGGGGCCGAGGAACCGCTGGCTCCTATTGGGCCGCTGCCAGCCAGGCTGTAATGCTAAACGTATGGTACAGGGAGACAGCATGGCACAAGCACTAAGTCTTTGAAAAATCCCATCCTGCATGTTGTCAGAGCAGAAGGAATTTATTACAAATGTTGGTCAGCTGCAGCTCCTTCTGTGGTTTGGGGTGGGGGGAGAGAGAGAGAGAGGGAGAGGGAGGAGGGAGGAATGGAGAGAGAGAGTGAAGAAAGAGAAAGAGAGACAAAGAAAAAAACAGAAACAGTAAGAGTGAGGGCAGAGGAAGTGACAGACAAACAAACAGAGAGAGGGTGGGGTGTTTTTCCTTCGCCCCCCTTTAACCAGTCACGCTCGTCTCCTGCAGGCTCCGCACAGCCATCAGTCCTGACGGGATGCAGATATCAGTCAAAGCAGCGCCAGGCTGCGCGGTTCTATCCTGTGCACTCAGGCCTCGACGGGACTCAGGGGCCAATGCAGAACAACCATAAACAGGACGTCCCGCGCCCGAGTCCCGCACAGCTATCGCTCAGCTATCGGCTCTTGCTCAGATTCTCAGGTTGAAGTGGTTTAATTGGCAGGATCCCAGTTTATGGTGTTGGTGCCTGGTGGTTCTCAAAGACATCTGAAGTTTACTCACTGTGAACAGAGCTCTGTTAGCAGTTGTACAGGTGTCTGCTGAACCTATACACCCCAACACGGTCACCTCCTCCTGACATCTGCTCAGTGTTAAGCCTGTCATTAGTGAGTTTCTGCAAAGCCCTTCCTGTTTTCCTCAGTTGCAAGGTGTGTTTTTTTACCTTGTGCATGAGTACTGCTGGTTAACCAGACATTATCAGAATGACTAACATTAACGTCAGAGCTTCAAACCAGAAATCACACAACTTTACGTGTACTCTCCTGAAAGTGAAATCCATTAATACCGACTTAAAGTATTACAATACGTGCACTAAAATTGTGAATATTATGGAGTTGGAGGTTTCAGATAGCCAAAGCATGGACATTGCATGGGAGACAAATGGTTAATGGTGTTTCGTCATGGGTCGGTTTTTGCACTGGTGGAGCATCAGATGGAGCTCACCAACAGGTACATCAGTGTAGGCTTTGCTCAGGGCCGATGGAAGATCGCTGCAAACAGGGCAGTGTGGGGATTGACTGCAGTAGAGGGGCCTCTTCGATTGGGTAGCTCGTGTTGGAGATCTTGGACACGCCTACTGAATAAATTCCCCTCACCTGGCAGGTATGTGGCACACGGCCAGGGGTGCCAATCAGCTGCCCGCGCTGTGCAAAGCTGCATTTATTTTCTTTGGCATAGATTTGCGCATGGACACGCGCGCACACATTACAGAGAGCTGTGTGGACCTGTCACACCGCCAGATCCGCCTCTAAAAGACGAAAAAGCACTGTAAATCTCGGCACCCAGAAATAAACGCCGTCAGAAAACCACGCGAACTTGCCACTGAACTCTTCCATGTTTAAACCGTATAGACTAAAAAAACAAACCTCAGTTCGGCTAACACGAATGGCCACAGCACATAAATTAATCTCCGAAACAAACTGCGGCATTTCGCAACATGAGTCACTTTAAATGACTGATCCCGATTACCTGCCCGTTATTAATGTCTCACTCTCGGGGCTAGGGTGACGAATGGAACAAGTTTGCAGGTTGACCTCGCTGAACCGTTACGGCCGTCAGTTCTCCGGTTGCACGAGGTCGATTTATCTGACTTTAATTAATGATGGTTGCAGCTGCGCGCGCCACCCCTCTTCGCGCCGCTGTTTTATTACGTAAACAGCAAGTGCTGATGGGGGCAGCAGATGATTCGGGGACGGGGGGGCAGCAGATGATTCGGGGACGGGGGGGGCGGCTCAGGCGGAGGAGGAAAGTCGCACCGAGTTGGAGAGCTGCGTTGGGGTTTCAGGGAAAATACCGCTCCGCCGAGGACAAGCGAAGGAACCGAGCGCAAGTGCCTTAACAAGACGCGTCATGCAGCCAGACGTCCCAATCGGTTTACGGTTATGCTGAATGTTCAGTGCAGAGGGCTGGCAATGAATTCCTGTCACTCTTCAAGCTGCGCTGATCTCTGAGTGAGAAACGATTACCCGCTGACAAAACGAGGAACACTAATGGCGACGATATTGATTTCAGTCGCCGACTAACGGAGCATCATTTTGACCCCGCCCCACCGGCCACCTGAAGGACTGACTGATAACGAGGTCGGCAGTAACACGTTTAAATTGACGTGCGCAATAGATAAGTAAAGGAAGTAAAAAATCGTGTGCTCGTTCCACAACCTACACATTCCAGTGAACATCCATGCAGACAGACACACGCATGTAGTTGCAAGTGGCAGAGGTGAAACATGTCGGCTTATGTTTATGAAAGGTGTCGCAGGAAGAGAAGAATGGGACCTTCCTGTCAGACCACATGCCTGCATTTTGGCTGGACTCAGAAAATGACATGACAGAAGCCAACGCAACTCACTGTTATTAACATAAACACCTGCTGCACACAGAAGTGTGTGTGTATGTGTGTGTTCGACATAGTACTGATAGTACTGTAACATTCAAGTCAGACCTGAACATGGTGCTCCACTGTACTACTGGCCCAAATACACACACACACAGGCTGACAAACACAGTAGACATACCTTTGGTACAATGTACCTCTAGTAAAAGTATATTTGTAGAGATTAGAGATTGTTTCATTCAAGGAAGGAATTCAGAGTGCTAAACAATAAAGCACACAAAGATTTAAAGAGTAAAATAAATTATACAAATTATATATATTACATATATATATATATATATATATATATATATATATATATATATATATATATATATATATATATAATATATATATAAATAATAAATGTTAACCACAGACAAGAGTGCAATACAAGAATGTAATAAAAGTCTGGATTTATATTTCTACAGTATATTTTATATATAAAATGCACTGAAACCTGACTGGTGGTCTGAGACCCGCTCCACCCCAGACAACCGCACTGCTCCACCCCAGACGACCGCCCAGAGTTGATGTTTATGCTCTTCTCTCCTCCACCCTCCTGTCCCATTTCTAAGCTCCAATATCACTACAAAAAAACCTTGAAGAGTTTACACTTCACTTTCTGCTGATCTTTATCAAAGGGGGAGCTGACAAGACTTTCCATTTTGAACTGAAGCAGAAGTAAAGGGTGATTTTAAGGGGGCAGGAGGGGTGGCTCCTAAACCCAGGCCAAGTGGGTGTGCACACAGAGAGCAGCATAACGCAGGTGACAGGTATAGTGTTACACCTGGTGCTCCAAACAGCCTGGCGCTGCTTCAAAGCTTGTTCCGCTTCACTACACCTGCCGTGAACAGCTCCACCCATCCACCCATCCGTGTGGGGCTCCATGTGCCACCGTGGAGAGATGAGGGGATGAGTCTGTCCCTCACACGGCAGAGCCGTGGAAGGAAAACAAGAAGGAAAACAAGCCACTTGTCCTGTTTACAGACATGCTGATTGTTTCTGTGATGCACACACAATACACAATGCAGGGTGGCCAATCACAGGGAACTATGAGACATTCCATCTATATTTGATTGCATAACCACACATCTTCACCTTAGGGAAGGCGTTCATCTGACATTAGTCTGACATTTAGCCTGTGATCTATTATGTACCAACATTGAAAATCTATTCATATATATATATATATATATATATATATATATATATATATATATATATATATATATATATGGTACATACAATGTATATGTATCTATTAAATTAATAATTATTTATATATTGGGCAGGACATTTGACTGTTTTGATGGTGTGAGGGCAATCGCTAGGTTCCATGTAACACTTGTTTTCTTGTTTTCATCTGTGGGATGTGACAATCCAGTAGCACATGTATATGTCTATGGGACATGTGCCCAGATTCTGTAACTTTCTGCAATGACAGAATCTCCTTTCTGTTGCTTTAAACTTGAGAGCCAATGCTGTGTTTTTATTGTTGCGAAAGTTTTAGATAAGACTTACATCAGCCACACCTCTGCGCTTATGACTGACAGCATGTTCCAGGTCACTGACGATGCATCCCCCCCCCCACACACACACACACACAAACCTACTTCACTTTCCAAGCTAAAAAAGAAACAATATAAAGATAAGAAAATGTAACAGAATGACATCATTGGAAAAGCAAGCCAAACAAGGTGTATCAGACACACACACACCCAAACAACCATTAGCACATCACATGTTCCCAGTTCACTGAGCCGCACTACCTCTGGTCTAGAGCTATGTTTGTCTACACTGAATTATGCCACCAAGAGGGATATGATCTTCCCAGGTAATACTGAGGATTCAATGGAGACACCTTATATGGCAGGCTTCAAGGGGTATGATACTATGGCTACTATGGATATGATGCTATCCAGGTTGTGGTGTCATACAATTGTGTTGAAACATATTGTGTTTGGTAGACTGCAGCTTTGTTAGTAAGATGTGTAAGTTAGTAAACACTCAAGGAAGCAGTTCTAAATGCAGCTGAACCAAGCGTAATGAAGACCTGGACATCAACACGAGCAGGAGAAAGTCAACATGCTACAAAGGCAGCAGGACTGCTGGGTGACCTTAAGTACCTACAATGTACCTACAATATCCAATACTGGTCTGACAGAGGATGTAGATATTGCTTGGAAAATGATCTCTTTTATTGCGTTTGTGTATTGATTAAAAGACCCAGCAAATCATGCACACCATTCATTCATTCATCATCCGTACCACTTATTCCCGCTATTCGGAGTCATGGGGGGGCTGAAGCCAATCCCAGCATCTCCAGGCAAAGGCAGGGTACACCATGGGCAGGCCATCGCCAGTCCACCACATGGCCAACACACACACAGACCTACGGGCAATCTAGAGTAACCAATCAACCTAACATGCATGTCTTTGGACTGTGGGAGGAAACCGGAGTACCCAGAGAAAACCCACGCAGGCACAGGGAGAACATGCAAACTCCACACAGAGCAGCCCAGACCAAGAATCAAACCCAGACCGCTTTGCTGTGAGGCGACAGTGCTAACCACCACACCACCATGCCGCCTCATGCACACCAGAGTAGAATAATTAGAGAGAATATCCTGAGTGTCTTGCACAGCTGCAGGATTGCGAGACGTCTGCACCCTGCAGCGCATGGATATAGACAACAGGAGTGTGCGTTCTAGCCTCGAGGCATCGGATGTTGAATGGGTTCCCATCTAGATTAAATTTAATCTGTAAGCCGTTTTCTTTCTTGAGCGAGTTGTGACACAGGAGTGTGACTGCTGCCAAAAAAAAGTGAAAGTCACAGGGACTAGTACACACACCTGCTTCACTCCACAGGGACTAGTACACACACCTGCTTCACTCTACAGGGACTAGTACACACACCTGCTTCACTCCACAGGGACTAGTACACACACCAGCTTCACTCCACAGGGACTAGTACACACCTCTGCTCCACTCTACAGGGACTAGTACACACCCCTGCTCCACTCCACAGGGACTAGTACACACCTGCTTCACTCCACAGGGACTAGTACACACCTCTGCTTCACTCCACAGGGACTAGTACACACACCTGCTTCACTCCACAGGGACTAGTACACACACCTGCTTCACTCCACAGGGACTAGTACACACACCTGCTTCACTCCACAGGGACTAGTACACACACCTGCTCCACTCCACAGGGACTAGTACACACACCTGCTTCACTCCACTGTTCACAGAACAGGGTGCAGACTGCTGACCCCAAAACATAGCACCAGTAGGTAACAAATATGAAAATATTTTTTGCTAAAACTGTCACTATGTCCTGCACATCAGACAAATAATCTGTGAAAAAAACTCAGGCTCTTCTGGCTCCACCCAGTCGTCCTAAAGCCACTGCGCCCAAATCAGAACAGCCAATCAGAGCCAGGAGTGTCTGACGGATTGTCAGTCACTTCTTGCATAAGTGCATGCATTCACTCAATGAACCACAATCAGCAACCAAAAAGAACTTTGCGAGAAGTTCAATCGTCAGTGAAAAAGCTGCCAATCTCCTTTAACAACAGCTTACACAACAATGACAGGTAAAAAGAAGATGACAAATGAATAAAAGCAAGCTAAAAGGAAAGAATTACACCAAGCCCAAGCTAAAACATGGCTAAACATCAGAGCGGCTTTTCAGAGTTGAAAAGAGCTACAGAGCCTGAAAAGGTTAAAAAACCGATGCCAGTTAGCTACATAGCAAGTTAGCTATGCTTATGCTTGACACATAGCTAATTACCCCTTTTTGAGTTATTTTTCTTTGGATTAAAAAAGAATCTAACCACAAAGCTTATATTGTAATGGTTACAGTAACATTTCTCAATGTACTGTGATGCTGCAGTTTGGGTAACGTACCGTGTTTTTTATGCTAAGGCTACTGATTAGTATTTTATTTGTATGTTCCTGAAAATATTTGTTAACATGTTATTTGTGAAATGTTAACACAGTTGTATCAGTGTGACATTTGCCCTGATATGTATGTGTACCTGAGCTAACATATCTAAATGTTCTCCTAAGTGGTTTACTGCTTAATATATTCATGGCAGTTTCTATTATTAAACAAACATCTAAGCACTGCAATACTTGAGCACTAGTTCATTTACTGACTAGATATTGCTGTAGATTTCACTTTTCATAAGATTTATTTCATATTGCTTGTTTGCATCATGCACATAAAAGTCTTTTGTGGGGAGTAGCTTTGGAGGCATGTCTGTGAAGGCGGGTCTGTGGAGGTGGGTCTGTGAAGGCGGGTCTGTGGAGGTGGGTCTGTGGAGGTGGGTCTGTGGAGGCGGGTCTGTGGAGGCGTGTCTGTGGAGGTGGGTCTGTGGAGGCGTGTCTGTGGAGGTGAGGCCCTGGACGTGGAGCTTGCACTCTCTTCCTAAGCTTACATACTGCATCTTTAAGTACCAGCCAGATAATTTATTTTTTTAATATTTTTTTATTAGTTCACAAAAATACAGAAATCATACATTTTCAAACATATCAGACATATTCAAATATATCAGCTGACAGAATCAAAAGCTTTAGTGAGGTCAATAAATGTAAATGTAAAGTAAACACTCCTACACTGTTAAAGGACTCCTGCAATCTACATTTCTCTTGAATTTGCCAAGCTACAAAGATTATATTGATTATCAAAGATTATATTGAGGTTGCGTCCTGAGGATATTTTCATAACATTTCTTGTCTAACTTTACAAGACGATTACACAAACACATCCTAAACATTTGGTGAATGGAAACCATACCACAAGCAAGATACACACCATAAAAAATCTCAGTTGTACATTAGGAAAATGGCATTTGTTCTTCATCCTTTTAATGACTTTGAGGATTCATTAAGCTTGATTTTATACTTCTTTTCATCTTCTTTTTATTATAACTAGTTGACAAGCAGAGCACAAAGCAAACAGTTGTAGACCATTGTTGTTCAGAACACTAACACTGTGTCTTGCAGTTATTCCATTCCAGGAGTTGTCATCACAATCTACTTGTGTATTCAAGTCTGCCAGAAGAAGACGTTTGTCAGACTAGTTAGTTCTGTCCAATGAAGCATCAAGGGACTGACTGAAAGCATCTTTGATGTCCTCAGCATCCAGGCTTGTGGCCGGGTGTAAGGAAGAGACCTTATGAAGTTGACATATACTGTCAGGAAGTAGAAGAATATGTATCCCGTGTGTGAGGGAAGCTTCGTCAGAAAGTACCACTTTCTTCTACTTCTATAAACTTTATCTCCTCATGTGCAATAAGCGTAGCATGTCCTACGTCTGTGTGGTCTGTTGTCTCTGCCATGTCATTCTCGTGAGGAAGGACAGGCAATGTTAGGGTCACTTCCATGTCGATGAACACACACACAGGGAGACAAAGGAAAAACATAGATATCCTTATTCCTCTCTTTCCCTCACAGAGAGAGTGTGAGGACTATTATTTCAGCATTAGGCTTGGCAACTACGTCTTTACAGTGATACAAAATATGATATGCGGTATGGATTTCACAGTAATAGGAGACAATAGGTGGTCTGCTGACTGCTTCATCATAAGATTCCTATGTCGGTTTTTCTCTAGTAACCTAACGGTATCGCTGGTCCACCCGTTTTGCACAGCTGTGTTCAAGATATCTTTCACCCAAGACTCTGGGAAAGAGGGTTAAGACATGTCATTAGAGAGCTGTGTGCAGAAATTCAACCGCAGACAGTTGATTGATTATTTGTGATTACAAGCCAAGTCGCGATGAGCATGGAAGCTCTTTTGAGCACGCACATGCACACGTGTGCTCGCACGCACACACGCGCACACGCATAAATAGAACAATAACCTAAATGCCAACAGACTCATGAGTAATGTAAAAAAAACTCGCAAACTTGCAAACAATCATGGCTTTCTACACAACTGTGCACAGGCTAGGGGGCGGCGCAATTTTCAAACTCTGGTAGGTGTTGCACTTTCAGGGAAACCGGAAATGTGAAAGTGGGTGTAATTTTTATAGTAATCTTTTTTGCCCTCATACACAGACAGTGTCATACTCACGCCCTTTCCGGAACTTGGCAAAGCGCCGACTCAGAATTCCGCACCTGTCAAGAAAATATACCTGCAATTTGTCATCTATATAAAATACCGCTCCCGATCCATCCCTCCATCACGGCCGGCGTGCCAGTTTTGCCTCTGGGATAATATTCACCTTGGCGTTCGGAGTCCTTTCTCGTTACGATTAAGTCTCCCCCTTGAGCCTTTCGCCTCGATTTTACAACAGTTGGCAAAAGCTGTATGTTTTTAAGACGACGTGTAATCCTTTCAGACCCAGTTGGTTTCATATCACACTTTTACAGAAGAAGGGCCAGAGTGTCAGACATTCGATCTCTGACTCCACAATGAGTTTGGAAAGGAGCCAAAGAAAGATTTTTACTCTATACGCGCTATAGCTTATCCACGTCGGCTTCATAAACATAAAGAGGCACGCCGAATTACGAGCCTGTCTCAGATAAAAAGGTCGATCTCTCATGTACGTCTTTACAACCGACGCGTTTGTTGTGAGACATGAGTCCTGCACGTGATATTGCGCAGGCGCAATCACAATCAGTGAAATGACAGTAAAAAAACTGCTTAGCTTTTCTTCCTTTAAACTGGCAAATAGATAGATAGATAGATAGATAGATAGATAGATAGATAGATAGATAGATAGATAGATAGATAGATAGATAGATAGATAGATAGATAGATAGATAGATAGATAGATAGATTGGTTAATAACTAAAAATGTTTTTAATAGTATAGGTTAGTGTAACTATGACGCAACAGACAAAAACTAGGGTAAAAGAATACGTCAAACCGTTCTTTTTTAAATCCCTGCGTTCCATACTGTGGTGGACCAATAACAATCAAAGGCGGGTGTAAAAAGTGAAATACACATGAGATGTAAATGCAAAATTAGTAAATACTTTCCAAGTGGGAGTCCATTTGCAGATGTATTTGTCCACTTTTGGCACTGTACGTGTACCACAGACACAGGCGTCTAAAAACCATTTAGAGAAAAGAGCAGCCGTGTGTGCCACAGATTTGCGCTGAGCTGAGGCAAACTACGAGTTAATCTCTCCTTTTTGTACAAATGCAATCAGGTGTATCAATCTCCGTTCACAAACGAATTCCTGCAGGATTTTATTCGTCCGCTCAGCTGAAACTCGCGCGTCTGTGAGTAGTGTACTCAGCTAATCTGGGGATTTAGCATCATCTGTCTTTTTCACACACGACTACAACTAGCCTTTTTCACAACACGACTATGGCCTAGCGCATACCCCGGCTCCCAAAAAGTACGTCAGAAATGCGTACGCACATTTCGAATGCTGAATTCACAAATGAGTCAATCTTGTGATAGTAAATCTAGTAAAACTAGTAGTAAAACTAACTTGTTACAACGTACAAAGTAAATACACTGCATTCAAAAGGACAGCAGGATAAGTACAAAACAAATTGAACAACTAAAAACACAATGACTGCTCTTTATCTATATACATATATATTCACACTTACCAACACTGAGACTAGGATTAGGATCAAAGACTTGGAAAAGAGCAAAATTAAAAATTTCTACATGTGGATCTACATGGACACCATTTGCCAGTAGACCAGTGAAGGTCAATATCATAAGCCCAGCAGGTGCCAGTCATATCAATCATGCCCCTTACTGACCTCTTGACCTGTCCACTTACTTCCCCCACTAGTACCACATCTGTAAATGCCACCATCACTTTAGTTAGATGAGTAAACCTGGTTTTAGAATTTTCAGTGTCATTCTAGAACCTGTTTGCTGGCTATTGTGACAGATAGCTATGCAATTATTACATCACTAACAGAACTCTCCCTTATTCCAAACACACCCTGAGTCATGCTACACTCCAACAAACACCAGCCTTGTCTAATGGAAAGTTCAATCAACTGGACTTAGACAGGCAGCTGTGAAGGAACCGCAGTGGGTCTGGAGGATCTTGGGCTCAGAGACATCACACATGTACTCCCAGACTCAAAATCCCATAATCCGCATGGTGCAGCTCTGGTGCAGCTCAGGTGCAGCGTGTTTGGACAGCCTGGAGAGTAGCCAGACACAGAGGCAAAGCCTTCCCGGTTTGCACAGACACCACAACAAACCCCCAAAGCAGAAAGGAACAGTTAATGGTGGCTTAGGGGGTGAGAGAGAGAGAGAGAGAGAGAAAGAAAGGGAGAAAGAGTAAAAGGATAGGGTAGGGCTGTAGCAAGAGGGTTGGTGGAAATACTAACTCCCATGGAACAGAAGCCGAGAGAGAGAGAGAGCGAGAGAGCTTGAGAGCTTGAGAGCTTTAAACACTGAGAAAGAGAGACGGGAAGGACTGATTGGGGCAGGAGGTGAGGGGGGGATAGAGAGGGGTAGGTTTCTGTGTGCTTTTGTATTGCATTCATCCCTCTTTCCACTCCAACAGGAGGCTGGCGTACAGTCTCAAACACCCCCCACCCACACCACGATGATGATTCACTGCGTCACAGCATCTTTTATTTGTTGTCATCCATAAATGGACTCAGAAACCTACTCTAACAGCACTTTGCAGCTCAGTGCACAGACCTGTAAGTGCAGGCGTAAGTGGTTTGTGTTTTAGCGTGTTTTCCATTCTGTTCTGTGTTTTAGCGTATGTTCCATTCCAATCTGTTTTAGCATGTGTTCCACTCCATTTTGTGTTTTAGCGTGTTTTCCACATTCACTGTGTTTCTGTGAGTGGAATACTTCATGAGGTCAAATAGAACAAATCGCAGCATATCTCAAAGTCAAGCCAGTGGAATAAAAAATCATGACCATATGAGAATGGAAACATGGTGGTGGTGTTTTTTTGGCTCTTCCCATTGAACACCACAGGAACACCATGGGAACAACACAGGAACACCACCGGAACACCACCAGAACACAGACTGGTGATCAGACAGAGCTGCTAACGGACTCTGGAGGAATGTGTAAAGTGATACTACAATTAGGGATTATTGTCTTTGCATAAATTTGGGAGTAAGGTGGGTAAGGGGAGGAGCTCCCTGAGGAGGGAGGAGAGCAGAGGAGAGGCAGAGTGCAGGCCACACCCACCTCCACTGCCTCTGAGGACCATGGGGGAAACACACACACACTCACATGGAACAGAATATCTCTCCCCTACTCCTGTCTTTCTCTCTCTCTCACGCTCACACACACACACCTCAGGACCACCTATCAGGGAAGGACTGAGGTTGGTGTCACTTTACTGAGAAGCCCTAATTCTACATGTAGGCTATTCCCTCTAATCCAAGAGTGTGTTATTACACACACACACGCACACCTTCTTTCTGAGTAAACACACTCCAGAGACACACACAGACATGCACACCTGAATTGCGTCTCACTGCATATCTGTGGGTTGACTCCAGGAAACAGGATTTTAATAGACTGTTTTTATTGTGGTAAGCAGGTCTGAACATGTGGCCAGTCAGAACTCCTCAGACACTCACGAGGAGCCGATGGCGTTTCTTTACCTATACCTACTCTGACAAAAAATAAAGCAAGCATGCTAAGACTGACAGAATCCACACATCTAAGCCATTCTCCATCAGTCTTCAACAACAGAACTCACTGTTGCTTCTGTAAATGCCTTTCCAACGACCCAGAGCCAGGCCAGTCAGGTCCAGTCCAGAACTGGTCCAGTCAACAACTGGTCCAGTCCAGTAAGATCTAGTCTGATCAGGTTTAAAAAGAAAAACTAAAATTTCTCTCCAGGATTTCATTCCAATGACCTGGATTTTGTAATTCGCTTCATAATGACTTAATGAAATCAGCTCGGAGATCAAAATAAACACAGTGGGAATGTTTTCAAGCCAAACGTGCCCAACTCAGGGTAGAGAGCGCTAGCACGGTCGCTGGGCAGAGAGGGCTAGCACGCAGGTTAGTGCCGTACTGCTCATGTGTATGCTCTGCTCTAACGCCACATGGGGAGTCGTCTGAAGTGTTACGTAAATCACAGCTGATTTACCATCGTCTGTTACACTGTAAAAACGCTGAAGATTCATGAGCTATTAGCTAGCCATCTGCTAAACAACGCTGAAATTATGTCCTACATGTTGGTCATAAATCATTTATCTCTCTCTCTCTTTCTCTTTCCCCCCCCCCACCCACAAATGCACACACGCATGCGCATGTGTGCACACATGAACACACGCACACACACACACACACACACTTTGTTGCTTTAAATGATCAGTAATTTATGGAGGTGTGTCGTATAAGTTGACAGGGTCTCGCTGTACACTAAACACTGGTAGAGAGAACTAGCCAGTCTCATAAATCAAAACTGGACTGGACCCTAGCACACATCACACGCACACACACACTCTCTCTCTGTCTCTTATGGCTTATAGGCTTTTTACATTCACTAATCATGATAACATCATCGGTCACTTCAACTTTACACAGAGAGACTGTATATATACTTTATGTCTGTAATATAACCCACCCTACCCTATAATAACACTTAGACCATTATGACATAAGAGAACATATTAAATATTAATACTGCGGTATCAAAGCTTCCTTCATGTCCTCTTACGGACTGAATGACCAGTCTGATTCTTCACTTTTAACTGCAGCATTCAAGTTCATGTAGCTCACATGACACCCATGCCAATCACACCTTTTATGAGATTAAAACAGACAGAAGGCATAATCTATTTCCAAAACTGTACCGGGGTCCTAATCATGGTGATATCATCAGTGCAAAGGACTGTGGGAAAGGTCCAAAACATCATCAGTGGCTCCAAAGGCTCGGGAACTGACGGCAGCGGAAGAATAATGAACAGAGTCGAAAATGAGTTGGATGGATTCGTGAACCAGAACTGCTTTGAGAGGAAGAAACACGTGGTCGTCTCAGACTACGCCTGCCCCTGCTGTCCTGGACCACAGGTGTCCTGCCACTGCGTTCTGCACAAGACCCTCATTATTGCTACTGTCCAAGAGCAGGACTTCAAGCTGTCCCATCTCCCCAGGGACATCCAGCCGAAGCCACATGAAAAGCTCACATAAAAGCTCTAATTGAGCTCTGTTCTGCACAACAACATCCTTCAGCCTCTAACACTGATGGACTCAAACATCACCCTCAACACACACAGAAGACATGCAGTAAGACATTCCTACACCCAGGTGTGGAATCAACTTCCCCTGGCTGTCCAGCTGAGACACTGACTGTTGTCAGATGAAGACAGAAAACTCTTCGCAGAGTCAGTAAACACTTAAAAATGTACTTCTTCTTTCCTGCTTTAGCCAAGGCTTTCGCTGATTGGTTTCTGATGGTGTTCTTGACACTATCCTGTTTATTCTAGCAGATCTTTATTTCTGATAGATATTTATGGAAGTCACTCTGCCAAATTATATAAATGTAAATTTAAACTCTCTGTAGCCAACATTGCTTGTATGCTTGAAGGTTTAGCAAGAATGTGATTTAATATGAAGACAGGACTTCTAGACAACACGTAGACTGCAAGGTGCATTCAGGTGCATGCAAGATTCTTATCAAAAGTAATTAACTGGGTGGATGTGTTCCAGTAACTGACTGGGTTCTTGACTCCTGTCCGTACTGGGTTTGTGGTGGTTTTATGGTTAGCAGATGAGTCACTGCCATTAACGGCTTATTCGCTGCAGCAAGAAGAACAAAACTAAGAAAACGTTTTGCAGAACATCAACAAAACATTTATTCATTCATCTTCTAAAGCACATGCTCCATCTCCGGCTCACGGGACAACAAAATATAACATACAAACACAAAACATAATAAAACCAACAACAATAATAATATTAATAAATATGCAGCACCTTTCTGTGTCTCACATTTTTATTACAATAATAAAAAATATTATTTATGATCTTCTGAGCAAGTTGCTCAAGTTGAACTGTACAGACGACATTCTTCAGGTCCCTCCCAGGCTGCTGTACAATTCTGTCTCTCTCTAGTTCCTCAAAAACAAACAAACCACTTATTAGTGGTATATAAATCATCCAACTCAGAATGTCATTTCCCAACACACACATCCACACACACGCGCACCCCTCGCACACACACAGACACACGCAGACAGGCGGACCGGATATACCCAGAGGTGTAACACCTCAAAATGACTAGCCTCACGCTGCAGACTACAGCTTCATCTGAGCCGCCCGCACCTCAAGCCCCTCCTTCTACCACTCCGCCCAATCGTAACGTTCCATACCTGGTGCTTATATGACTCTTTATTGGTCATTTCTGCAGTGACAGACAAACAGCGGGCATGCCGGAGACGAGCGTTGACCGTGGGAGCTGAAAGGTCCGGCCCCCTTGGGAAGGGGTGTGGCTTAAACCACTGAATTTGCATGCACTGATCAACAGTGTTTATGTTGGGCTTTAAAGCAACCAAACTGGCCAGAGACCCAGGTAGGAGTGATATATGTGCTCTCCAGATGACTTGTAAATCATTCTGCTATACAGGTCCTCCCCCCCACCAACACACACACATAAGGTATTATAGGTGCTCTCTTCCACAGCCTGACTGTAAGTGATACTATACACACACACAGACAGGCAGACACACGTACTGCGTTGACTGAGAACCAAAGAAAACTACTATGTGACCTTTAGGTCCGCAGCCCACATGCACACCCACGGTTTTACAGCACCATATACACAATGTGATCTGTTGTTTTTGCTAATTGTGTAAATTCAGCACTTTCTCTTCGATGTGTGTCGGAGTTCTGACATTCCTGAACGTGTCAGACGGTGGTTTTCCCTTCTCACCTATATTCTACATCCAATACACTCGACGGTTGGCCACTAAGGACACGCAGCGCAAGGGAAGAAGTGTTGCCAACAAGCTGTAGGTCATATAACAGCTCCATTTCTCTCTATGAAATCAATAACCAATGATCAACATGTTCTTAATAATCAATGATCAATAACCCCCTAGGCTCTTGCATCGTGTGCATCCTGTGAAGGGAGTTAAAGGGAGTGGACCTCAGATTGAATCCCCCCCTCAAATGCCCATTCATCTCTAAATACCACCTACCTTTGCCCAAATCTATATCACCCATTGTGCCCCTCAGCCTGGGAGACATGAGTAGGAGGATTTAGGTCACGGGCATAACACAGTGGCTCAGTCAGTGAGACCTGCAGGAATGAGACCCTGTGGACATGGACCTTCAGCCCTCTCTCTCTCTCCCTCTCTCTCTCTCTCTCTCTCTCTCTCTCTCTCTCTCTCTCTCTCTCTCCCTCTCTCTCTCTCCCTTTCTCTCTCTCTCTCTCCCTCTATCTGTCTCTCTCTCTCCCTCTTTCTCTCTCTCTCCCTCTATCTGTCTCTCTCTCTCTCTCCCTCTCTCTCTCTCTCCCTCTCTCTCTCCCTCTCCCTCTCCCTCTTGGTTCAGTGAGCTTTATTAACATGATCCTATCAGATACAAGGCATCCAAAGAAGTATTGAAGTAAGAATGACCCTCTACTATAGGATATTGTACTATAGGATAATGTAGAACGTATCTATGTCTAATGAAAAGAACGGCAGTTAGTGTGAAACAATACCAACAACATGTCATAACAAGAAGGCAATGGTTGATTTACTCATTCATATGGATTTATACACCCTTACATCTACATGAAGCAAACAAATAAATTGTGTTAATCAAATCGCTTTCTCCTCTCTCCCTTCTCTGACTTTCGTTTTTTTTCCAGCTGTGTGAAAGTAGGCATCTGTGTGTGTGTGTGTGTGTTCAAACCCCCCCCCCACACACACACACACACACACCAAAGGCGTCCGACTAGATAAACACAACAGCTCCAGCTCCAGTTTGCCTTTAGCCCAGCCTACTTTATGATCTCAGTCCCCAGAAATCCAGCTAAATCACTCTGGTTCGATGGACCTCCTGCATATTCCCTGTGATGTCAGCTTGATGAGCAAATCTGATCCTTGGGGAAGAGGTGGTGGGGTGTGGGTCACGGCTGTCGGACCAGGACCCTGCCGAGAGCACAGAAAAGCCCCAGCTGCCGTGCACTCCTTATGGATCTGGAACGATTTCACCCTGGATTAAGGACTATCACGCGATTCCACGCTAAAACAGCAGAGGATCACCACGGCAGTAGTAAATCCGATTTGCCCACTGTTTACTACAGTCAAAGAAGGAAGGTGCTAAATCTAGCTCCTGTAACATCTCTACCTCTACACAAATTGCTGGAAGAATACGACTGGATCACATTTGAAATTAGCCAATGATGTCCCAGTACTGTCTGTCTGTCAAGATGATGTCATTGTCCCAAAATAGACAACCAGCCAGAGGCCTGTACCCAGGAGATGTAGAAAGAAAAAGGGTGAGACTAATGAAAAGAGAGAGATGGATAAAGATACAAAGACCTGAGCCATCACTGGGGACAGAGAAGAAAAGAGAGTGTGAACGTGAGAGTGAGAGAGAGAGAGAGAGACAGAGAGAGAGTGAGAAAGGGAGTGAGAGAAAGTGTCTGGGTAGATAAAAAGATCATTAGAGAATTATGAACAGATACAAGGCACAAGATGATACATTACCTATAGCATTGAAGATTAGTAGTAGATTAGTACTAGTAGATTAGTAGTAGATTAGTAGCCCCCATCTGACTCTGTGTGGTCTTTGGTAATCCCTCTCTGTATTTACAACAGAGAGAGAGGATAATGGAGAGAGGGAGAGATGGAGAGAGAGAAAGAGAGACCAGAATGGAGTGAACGTCTCCTTGCTGTAAAGTAAAATATAGAGTTGGCTCTCTCTCTCTCACACACACACACACACACATTCCTCATCACTGCTGCTCTCATTATTGGGGGAAATTTACAGGGTCATTTGTTTAACTGGGGTTTGAATGACATCAGTTCTGCCTGAGCTGAGCTAGTGCAAACTCCATGTGGGACTGAGGAAACATCAGAGAGAATAAATCAGCCAACGAAAGAGGGAGAGAGAGAGAGAGGGAGAGAGAAAAGGAGGGAGGGAGAAAGGGAGAGAGAGGAATAGAGGGATAGAGAGAGAGGGATAGAGGGATAGAGAGAGAGGGAGGGGTGCTGCTTAGCTAAGGTCCTGCCATTAGTAGAAAAATGACACTATATAAGAGAGAGAGAGAGAGAGAGAGTGCAATGGACTGCAGGAATGTGTAAGTGAAGAAGAGGAAGCCCACAGGCACTGAGAACCCCCAAAACACCCACACACACACACACACACACACACAGCAGAACCCTTTTTCAGGAATCATACCTTCCAGCATATACACACACAGCCCCACAGCGGAGCGTGAGGGGACCACCCGCTGCTTGTTTGATTTAAGAGAGGGTGATGAAACCCTGAGATTACAGGGGCTCTACTTCCAAAGACACCAGTAGAGGGCGCACTTCTAACACACTCTCTCTCTCCATTATACACACACACACACACAGCTGAGGAGGGGCTGGTGCAGGCATGAGTGTAGAGATGATCAGACAAGAGGAAGATGGACACACATGTACACCTGCCTTCTGGAAGCCACAGCCAAGCTTCTGAGAGACACAGTAATGCCCATGACAGAGAGAGAGAGAGAGAGAGATGGAGATGGAGAGAGAGAGAGATGGATAGAGAGAAAGAGCTGGGTGGACACAGAGCTGGAATGTACTCCCTTGAGGCTGTGAGGTATTAGAGGCTGAGGATCGGACAAACACGCACACTCACACACACACACATGCTCACACACACACACACACACACACACACACACACACACACACACGCACACACACACTCATACACACACACACGCACACATAGGCTCATACATACACACACTGGCGCACACACATACACACATGCACACATATGCTCATACAAACACACACACACACACACACACACACACACACACACGTACACACATATGCTCATACCAACACACACACACTCGCTCTCACACACACACACACACACCTTGGACAAGCAAGAGCAGAACAGCAGATTCCACAGCCATGTCTTGTCCAGCAGGGGCAGTTAGGGGTAGTTAGAGCAGTCACACCCAGCCACTACCCCTCCTCTCTGTCATCCATCCTCTCAGTGCCTGATAACTGTTTCAATGCCTTTATTTTTACTCAAAATGTGAGGTGTATGGCCTGTTATTGACCCCTGCTAAAGTCGTCAATCTGCCAAGCTTTCTACTTTCCCTGGGGGCATTTTCCTCCTCAAAGTGCCCCTGCCGCTCTGGGTCAACACCCCCTGCATTATACCCCCCTCCCTCCTCCCCCCAGAGGGGACCCTGCCAGTCGTCTCCAGCTAAAGCCACTGGGAGAACAGAACTCACTGGTATTGGTTTAAAAACACTTATTTGTTCACAGTAGGTCCATGGACCACCCCCCCACACCCCCCGCAAGAGTGGAGTCCAGTAACAGGGTCAGGAGTCCTGAGACCTGAACTACTGACACCTTCCTGCTGATATCAGAACCAGACTCCCACTTATTCACATTGCAGCCTTTCAATTTGGAATAATAAATAACTTTCAAATAGTGAACATTTCAAACTGTAATTAGAATAAGTAAAATCTGAACTGGATTTATAAACATTTTTATCATATGAAAACACACTGTATTCAAAAACCACAATACACACACACCAGGTGCTCATTGGTTCATATATGTGTGATTCTATGTCAAATCCCTCCTATCTATAGATTCTGACATGTACACTTGCTCTATCTCTCTCACTCTCTCTTTCTCTCTCACTCACTCACACTCACACACACACATTCCTCTCCATTTTGGATGATTCTCTGCTGACTAATTTGCATCAGCAAACACACTGCAGAGGTTCCACACTCTGGAATGTGTGTGTGGGCGGAGGGGGGGTGGGGTGTAGGATGTCTATGTGTTCATTTTAATCAGTTGTTTTATGCAAATGTAAGATGTAAAAATGTTAATTTGGTGCACATTCTTAAGTCTGTGTGGTGTGTGAGTCTCTCTGTACTAATACCCTACCACCCAAGAAGATATGACATCTAAGGTGTATGTGAAAGGTGAAGAACCCTAGAGAGGAGAGGGTGAAGTGTGTGTGTGTGTTTCTACAGACACATCTGATGTGGACTGGACACCTGATACAACATTAGAGCGATGGCCACTCTGCGATTCTCACCACCCCATAACACGCCGTAAACACGAGCATGAACTAAAACGCCTCAAGCAAACACACTAAAAGTGTGTGTGTGTGTGTGTGTGCTCTCATTCTGATGTGATGACACTCAAGGGGGTTGTCATTCATGTTCAGGAAATCCTGCTTTTTGCCTGAGCAAAAAACAAGTGTATTTTTAATTATTGTAAAAAAAAAATAAAAAAAAAACCCAAACACCTTCTACCTTAACGTGATGTGTCTAACCACTGGGACCCCAACGGCACCTGTGGAGAGGGAAACAGAGGCAAAAACCTCACCAAGAGCGGCTGGCCTCACAGGAAATGAGGTGTAACATCACGGTGGTCTCTGATCACGTCTTCCTGTCAGATCCCACTCAGTGCAAGTGTACCACTGCCAGAAGGAAATCAGCACCTTCTGCCTGTGGATGGACAGGAACACTTGAAACACTGCACATGGTGCTGCTTTATTATATTTTAAGTTAGCCAATACATGAATTAATTGATTAATCAATCAATTAGTCAGCCAGTCAGGAAATCGAGCAAAAGTCCTGAAGGCCCTTGTTAGGTCCGCTCTCGATGAGCTCCGTGTGCACGGTGTCTACAGTAAGCGTTAGGACAGTGAAGTCGGACTGGCAGCAGTGAAGGCGACCTGCTCTGTCTGAGCCGTCTTTGACGGCGTTACGCTACCAGGCCACATAGGGGAGCTACAGCTTTCTGGAAGCACTGACACCCCAGCCATCTGTCTGTCCTGCACACACACACACACACACACTTTCAACCACCTAGAAAAGAATGATGAGGTATAACACGTTCAGAAGTGACATGCCACAAGGCCTCCACAGGTCTCCTATGAGGTGTACACTGGTGTGGTTTTATGTCTTTTGAAAGTCAAACTGACTGCAGCAAGATTTAAACTGTGATTACAAGCTCATAAGCGCAGAGCAGTTCAAGACCCCAGTGATCTATTTATGACTTAACAATGGAATTAAATTCTAGAACCACTGGGAGAACTCCAGAATAAATCTCACTGAAAGTGTCACACTGAGCACAGAAGAGATGAGACGCACAAGTACTTTAACAGCAACTGTCCCACTTAAACAGTAAAAACAAACAGAAATCAAACAAAGCAACAACAAATATTAATAATAAATAATACTTTATTTTTATATTGCACTGTTCTAAAACAGCAAAATAGTGGCATCTAGCATAACAATTCTGACGTGGTGAAACTTTGTACCAAACTACCCAGTAAACGCATGAATATTTAACTCATTAAATGTTTATTTCAGTTGATATGTTTTCATTCATTCATTATCCATACCGCTTATTCCCGCTAGTCGGGGTCACGGGGGGGCTGGAGCCAATCCCAGCATCTCCGGGCGAAGGCAGGGTACACCATGGGCAGGTCGCCAGTACACCACAAAGTTGATATGTTTGTTGAACAATACATTGCACACGGACATCGAGTGAGCACAAAATGACCTCCAAACCATTTTCTTTGCAAAATGTCCTTCTGAGTGATATAGGAGAGAAAATATCTGCAAGCAAAAACACCTCTCAGTTCATCTCATTAGAGGCAGACGGGGTCACTCTGCTGAGGATCTGCATGGTAGCAGTCCTGCAGAGATGAATGGGCTGACAGAGACTCAGATTCTATCCCTCTCTCCCTCCCTGTCTCTCCCTCTCTCTCTCCCCCTCTCCCCCCATTCCCCCCTGTCTCCCTCACCCCCCCCCCCCTCTCCATCTCCCCCCCCCCTCTCTCTACATGGGTGGTGGTGGTTATACCCCAGTCTGCTCCATACTGAGCCTTTTCTCTGCTGTCTGTTTGTCTGAACTCCACTCGTCCAAGATTCGCTCCATAATTCAAACAGAGCACGGTTGTAGAGATGGCTAGCTCTAGGAATGTGTGTGAGAGAGAATGAGAGCAAAAGAGAGAGAATGAAAATGAGAGGAAAAGAGAGAGAAAGAGGGAGAGAGAAAGAAGACAGAAAACAAATAGCACACTAACACAAATCACAAAATCTCTTGACAAGGAAAAATAAAAAAGAATCACACTTTCTCCTGTTAACATTCAAGGGTGTTGGGTGGGGGTGTTGGGTGGAGGTGGATGGTGTGGTAGGGTTGGGTGGTTAGATCCATAGCAGAGTGTCTCAGGGAAAAGGCCCCATTCAGGCAGACTCTTCCTTCATAAGAGTGAAGGGTATTTGTAAGCTGCTTTAAGGTAGTGACAGTTTTCACAGCAGTTTACACAGGCAAGAACAGCTGTTTGACAGCCAGTTATTACTGATAGTGTTGCATTATTGTAAATGACGGGGAAAAGGCAGTTCCTGTGCTAACAAATATGTTCATATTACTGATATGTTGAAAAGAAGTTTCAATTGCATTACATGCAATACTTACTAAGCAACCAAGATAGTCATTTATTGAATTTCCCATATTGAAAAAAAGATGTGTGATTGTGTGATTATGTGAGTGTGTGATTGTGTGATTGTGTGAGTGTGTGATTGTGTGATTGTGTGAGTGTGTGATTGTGTGATTGTGTGAATGTGTGAGTGTGTGATTGTGTGATTGTGTGATTGTGTGAGTGTGTGATTGTGTGAGTGTGTGAGTGTGTGATTGTGTGTTTGTGTGAGTGTGTGATTGTGTGATTGTGTGAGTGTGTGATTGTGTGATTGTGTGAGTGTGTGAGTGTGTGATTGTGTGAGTGTGTGATTGTGTGAGTGTGTAATTGTGTGATTGTGTGAGTGTGTGAGTGTGTGATTGTGTGAGTGTGTGATTGTGTGATTGTGTGAGTGTGTGATTGTGTGATTGTGTGAGTGTGTGAGTGTGTGATTGTGTGAGTGTGTGATTGTGCCCCTGCAGAACTCTCAGCTTGTGTGTCTCATCCCTGCTCTTTTCTGCAGGAATTGTTAAGCAGTGATTGTAGTTTGGTGAATTTGGTTCCACTCAGAAGCCTTGACCCTAACCCTAAGCCTATCTCTAACCCTAACCCTAACCCTAGCACACTAGCACCCTAGCATTCTAGCACGCTAGCATGGCCCCAGGCTCACATACATTCACACGGGCTCGCAACGTTCCCACTGATTCTCCACTGAAGCATCATCTGCCTTCTTTGGCCGTGAAGTACCGTAAACCCAACCGCAGGAGAAACGTTTTCCATTAGGGAGAACTCTTCAGTGTCTCACCGATGTTTCTCTCTGAGCTTTAAATGAGAATCTCACTCCACAGAAGCCCTAAGACCTGCTCGTCTCCGCGGCTGGAGCTCCAGGTGGATCACCATCTCCTTCTTTACATATATCAGTGCAGTCAGTCAGAGCCACAAGGCAGCATGCCGTAATCCACCAATCGCATGGTGTTTCACTCCGGGCCCTGTGATTGGCCAACAATACACGCATGTACGCATGCATATGCACACAAAGGGATACA
This sequence comes from Brachyhypopomus occidentalis, assembly GCA_020368025.1. Taxonomy (NCBI): domain Eukaryota; kingdom Metazoa; phylum Chordata; class Actinopteri; order Gymnotiformes; family Hypopomidae; genus Brachyhypopomus; species Brachyhypopomus occidentalis. The sequence goes on from JAGXOD010001382.1 coordinate 4,727,221, forward strand.
TGCGGGTACACATGTTTGAACAGCATGCGTGAACTGACGTACATACACTTTCTATTCAAAATAGGTCCCAACCCAAACATGCCCAAGAGCAGAAAAGGATACCTATACACGGCCACTTCCATACACACACACACACACACACACACACACGCATGTGCAGCATGAAAAAGCTGTGGCCTTCAACCCGGACTCTGATATGAGCAGGCGGCGTGCTTACCAGTCCCTGTCTGTCATCACATACAGTCTGCACTGCCCCCGCACCCAACCCAGCCCCACACATCCCCCACACTCCACCCAGCCCCACACATGCCCCCTCACCCCCCAGACCCCAGACACATGCATGAGTCTGAGCACCAAAGCCATCAGTCACACTAATTACCATCATCTGACCCATGCCATTGGCTCAGAAAGGGTTCTGTTTATCCACAGTGCCCTATGGTGTAACGGCAACTGGCATGATCTGATCGAAGGCACCAGTACGACACACTAGGAGACCCGATCAGTTCAGCTCTGCACGAATCAAAACTTTAAGTTTGTGGAAACCATTTAAAAGAGTTTTGCCGTCTCGGTCTGTCTAGTGGAACGATTTTCAAACAGCTACAAAAAAACCAGATTTTTAAAAAGTTCACACAGACGTGTTCATCACGCGCCGTTGGCGTCAGAAGAGGACGGACTTCCCAGCATCCCTCGCCATTGTTTGGTGGTGCGCGTCATGTCCTGTGCTTCATTAGGGCGGGGTGAGGATGAGGAGTGCAGGGGGAAGTGGCAGAGATTTCGCCTACGCATAGTGCCGTGCGAGGTCAAAACAAAGCACCCTCCAACTGGGTCCAGTTTCCTCTCTGTCTCCATGAATCGGGCCGGTTCCTCCCCGTCTCCATGGAGTGGGCTGGTTCGGTGGCAGAACAGGAGGTGAGAGGAAATGTAAACATGGCAGAGGGTGGGGTATCATGGCCCCTTAGTCCCTGGGGGGGAGGGGGTACACGGGAGGGGTTTCACTTAATGTAACCAGTTAGGCCTTCCTGTGTTTGCCCTGGTCAGACCTCTCTGGGACTCCCCTCCACCCCCATGTGGAGTTGTTACCTAAACCCCTGAAAACATTCATCAGCATCCCACTGTGAAGAGAGAGCGCCAGACTCCGCCCACAGAGAGCAGACTCCACCCACAGAGAGCAGACTCCGCCCGCAGAGAATAGCGGGACCCCACACAAATACCGCAGCAACGTCCAGACGCTTTAATCACAAATTGGACTACTTGAAAAATGTTTCCCAAAAAAATCTCCTGCTGGTGTCAGTTTCTTGTTTGCATGTTTTAAACTGCAAGTGAACTGACTGAACACTGTTGCAGAAAAACCCCAAATTAAATGTGGTGGTCCTAAGAATTCATGGGTCAGAAAATAAAGAAGTAAGAAAAAAAAAAGAAAATAAAGTGAACTGTTGGAGTAAAAGCTGGATGCAAGCACACTCAAACACTCAAACACTCATATACTCAGTCATACACTCACTCATACACTCATACACTCAAACATATGGGCTTCAAGTCATGAAACCATTGGAAGATTTTGATAGAAACTTCAAACTAACACATTACTGAGAACTGTTCAATTAAGAGCTTCAGATTATGCAATTTGGGGGTTGGCCCATTTTGTAGCCCCGGAGTGAAAACACAGATAAAGGAGTGAATCAAGCTCTAAAAGAGGGCAGATGCTGGAGACACACACACACACTGAAAAACACAAACACACACAGACTAAAACACAAACACACACACAAACACACATCCTGAAAGGAACTTCAGAGATTAAAAGAATCAGAGGCGCTGGAGACATTAATACAATGGGCTTTACAGAGGAAAGCCCACATTCCCCTAAATCTGTCCTGAGAAACACACACACTCACACACACACACACACACACACATGCATGCTCTCTTAAGCAGGCCAGCAGGGATCAAACTGTAGTTCAAGTTCATGGAAATGAAGTGAAGGCCATATGTAGTGAGGACGGAGGTGCAGTCAACAGTAGAGGAGAGAGAGAGAGAGTGAGAGAGAGGGAGAGAGAGAGGGAGAGAGAGAAAGAGAGAGAGGAGGAGAGAGATAGAGGAGGGAGAGAGAGTAGAGGTGGATAGAGGGGGAGAGAGAAAAACGAGTGCCTCCAGACCTTTCTGCCAGAATCAACATCAGACTTTCTTATTTTCAAATAAACACTGGCGTTGGCGAGAGCAGCTTGTGAGGGACAGCAGAGAGCAGATGGACTCGACCTTCAACCTCACTTCAGATTCTGCACCTAGAGAGAGAGAGAGAGGGGGGGGGGGGGGGAGGGAGAGAGGGAGAGAGGGGGAGGGAGAGAGGGAGAGAGAAGGTGAAAGAGAGAGAAGAGTGGTGGTTCTTTTTGAAAAGGGATCTGCCCTCATCTGGGGACATTCCAAGGTCTTTTTTTTTTATTTTGCTGAGAAATTTGCCTAATGAGAAATGCAACCAGGGTGTCTATGGCCATCTGGCTGCAGCCGTGTGTGGGACATATACGTGTATATGACACACATACGCGTGTGTGGGTTGCACTGGGGACCTTCACCCCAGGTATTCAACACGGGACAAACACAGCAAGTTTTAAAACGGCAGAACCTTCTGGATATTCTGCATCCTGGATATTTATATGTCAAATTCTTATTAAAACAAAACAAGGAGAAAGACCTTGCAAACATAATTAAAAACAAACATGTCCATAAGAAACACTATATGACATGACACATACAAACACCACACACACACACACACAATGTATTCTTTGTCATATCTGTATAAGCAAAGCTGATAAAGGAACCCTCTCTAAAACGTCCTGTTTCTCTGGAAAAGTTGTGTATTTCACTATATATATTATATATATATTTAATATACATATATTAAAACAAAGAATATGTGTGTAAAGACCTTCGAAACGTCAGAAACATCCTGCTTTTCACAAGGATGCACATTTACAGTAATTCAGCAAAACAGTGAAGCAGAGCTCACTTGGTGGAGGTTGGAGGGTGGAGTGCAGAGGTGGAGTCCAGCCTGGACGCTGGAGCCACTTGGGGGGGGGTGGGTCACTGATGGTTCCAGATGGCAGCTGTCATGGCTGTATTTGTTAACTCAGTAGAGACATGTGGAGAGAAAACCTTCCTCTCCTCAAATAAACAAACACAGGAGACCGAGGTGGCCATCTCCAGCCAGACCAGTCAATGTGCCTTTTACTCTCTCTCTCTCTCTCTCTCTCTCTCTCCTTCTGTTCTCACATAAAATAAATCACAGTTAATGGAAGATAGTGTTCAATTTCCAGCTTTTCTTTCACAATGTGGAAAAAAACTTTAATTAAGCAAACCATAGATTTAAAAAAATCTTAATTTCTAAATTACACAAAAATGGTGATAATGGTGATGATATTATTATTATTGCTGTTATTATTATTTTTTGTTTTTATATCTACATATGCAGAAACGTCTGTTAGCTTTTTTACAAACAATAATGAAATTAAATGAATACAAGATTTTTAAATATTAAAAGACAAATGTTACGGGTGATGGGTGTTGTTGTTGAAGGCAAATCATCAAACAGTGACGTTTTCTTTAATGGGTTTAAAAATGTGCGCGTCGTTTTCTTTATGTGCCACGTGAATTTCTGTTTTCTAGTGTAATTGCCGTAATAAAAAGAACGTACAAGACTGATGCTTTGGATTGAAATTGAGTTTGTACCGTGCGGGCCAAACGTTTGACGACTTTCTGCAGATCACAATATTTCTGACCTTGAAACTGGAATTGGTCAACCCCACCAAATAGCCCATAACCATCACAGTGTTACGCTCATCTTAAAATGATGGAGCGTGTTCAGTGTACAACTCGTTGTACCCCTTAAATATGAATTTTGTTTTAGGGTGCTTTTAGAAGATGAATCTTGTTTTAGAAGATGAATCTCGTTTTGTCCCCATTTTAGTGTCAGTGTGCGTGACAAGGGCTGTGAGCTTATTTCTGCGTCAGAATATGGCTGTGCGCTAGGGAACAGATCTTTCAAGCGTCCAGCGGTTCGTTATGTTGGGGTCCATTGTGTTCCCCTGACCCGAACTAAAATGACAAAAATAAAAATTGTTCAGTGCAACAGGAAAACTGAATTTTTGAGCCAAACAGGAAGCGTGTTTACTGTACATGTTCCACCCGCGCGCCTACCGTGTCCTTGAGGACTATGGCATTTTCCCGTTAGTCAAACGGAAGTGAACCCCAGAAAAGTCGCAAAATGATTTATTGTGCGGCTATTAAAAAGCAATACCGGACACGAAAATAAACTGGTCAGTCGTGAATTAGGATGGTGGATTGTGCTTATTTTATTTGTAGATATTTATTTATATTTGTTCATTTTTCTTTTATATCAAATTATTGTAACCTAGAAAATTATATTAGAATATGCCGAAAGGTGCGCTGCATGTACCCTACATCGAAAATTATGACAAAATCTTTTTACATGCCCCACAAAAAAATAAATAAATAAAAAAGAGAAAATAGCTTTTATGGTATTTAATGTGTTAATATAACAAGAATGTATTAAAGGGTCTGAAATGCATAGTAATAATTATTATTATTATTATTAATGTTATTGTTGTTGTTGTTGTTGTGTTAAAGAACATTAATATCCGTTAAGGAGCAAGAGCTAACGGCTATTTTAAATATAATCTAATATTACATCAAATGTTCAAATTTAGGGCATCACATTCTAAAAAACAACAAAAGCGGTAGAGTGTTGTTCGTTGTTCTCTTTGACATAAGATTAAATATATTTTCATATATTTCAAGAAAACGGTTATCAGTATCAGACGGGTTAGTCAGCCGGGTTATGGACACTCTCCAATTTATACGTCTGCTACACGAAACCAGTGTGGGGGGTAAAGGAACAGCGCGAGCAGCGACTCAGTAACCCAACTGTCAACGGTCAACCGTTCCCTTCCTCCGGGTCTTATTCGGGGATTTGGACTAATATTTAGATAGGATAGAGTTTTATATATGGAGCACGCCGTCTCTCTTCCTGTAGCCTCAGTCACGGTATATGAAGGTTGAAAATTACCGTTACTTGTTCCTCCGACACCGTGTGATTAATTATCTGCTAATTGATTTCAGGTTATAATTAACGTCTGACTGTTTTTTTTTTCTTTTGTGTCTCTCGAGAGCTTTGTAAAATTGGTGAGATACCTAGAAACCACCGGAGGATAATCTACCTGATATGGGATACACGAAATCAAGAGACACGTTCCATAAATCGTATATGATGATTGGATGAAGAAGCAAATTTCAAAAACAGGTCCCAAAACAACAATTCAATCAGTGAACACGCGAGAAGGGGTTGTTCGTTATGGGTATTTAACCGCGCGCATCACTGCTTTGACCAGAGTACGGATCAGTTCTTTGAAATATCGCTTCTAGCGACTAATAAGCATCTCACCTCTGCCGTTTGCGCGTAAAGGTTGGAGAACAGGCCTAAACACACGAAGCGTCCTCGATCGTTCTCTAATGAGCCACGGACGTTTGCTCCACCGCCGAACCCGCCCCCACTCTCTCATGTTACCACAACAGAATCCAAGCTCTCCTCGAAGGACCACACAACTCCCCCTGAACGCACGAACAAGAAGCCCCGCATTCTAAATATGCCAACCATATTAAATGAAAATGCCATTTCACAACATCAAAATCAACAATATTAATAATAACAATAATTGGTTGCTTTATTATGCTTCCTAAAAGGAGGCTTAGTCTACCAAAAGAAAGATGCATAAAAATAGTATACATAACCAACTGCATAACTAAACGAAGAATTCAAACTGGAGTATATTCTCTTACGCAATATTCAATACCTATGTCCCGGACAGTCTTCTGGGGTTTCCAGATCAACCCTAACCCAAGTCAAGTGCGAGCCAAACATGGTAGTAAACATTTTGACCGATGGATATCATCTCTTCTTCTCAACTGGGACGCACGAGGGGATTGCCAAGCTTTGACCTCGCGATAAGACGTTCACGCGGTATCAAGTGTGTCACTGGAACGGTACTTTGCTATTATAAGCCACGAGCGTAACACAAAAAGGCAAAACTCGTCGGTCGAGCACATGTGTTCCAGTAAGGACCCTTAAAAAAACAGTGTGAAACGTGATGCGAAAATACACAGGTAAACAAAATCTGGAGGTGCATTTAACAGAAACATATAGGAAAATAAACGAGGTGAAATTGGTATTCACATATAACTTGGAACAACAGTTGTACAAAGGGCCATTTTGAACCTTCTTTTTTCCCTAATGGATTCTGAAATAAGAACTGAGAAGAAAACTAATCAATAGTTATTTTTAACACACAACATCCCTACTTCCCACGTGGTGCTGGACATTTTGCATTTACAATGCAAATAACAAAACAAAAATATAAAACAAAACTAAATTGCTTACATTTTTTAAAAGCATGGCATCCATTTAAACAGTTTTGTAAATAAAGGTTTCGAGTTTATGAGCGTTCACAAAAGCAGCTTATAAGTAATATAATAACTAATATAATAAAACAAGATTTTACTTTTTCAATTTCTTCAGTGCATCGAATAAAAAAAATATAACAATAATCAACAATCTACAGAAATGTTATAGGAATTTATAGGGTTTATAGGACAGGGATAAATAATTCATATATAATTCCTAATAATTTATAATTATATATTTATATACAGTTTATACTTATATGTAAAATGTATATATAATTTATCTAAAAAAGCAATTTAAATAAAATCTAATTCATCTTTATGCCTTCAGTTGTAATATTTGGATATGGAAGACAAATAAGAATTGACGAAAAACAGATGTGAGTTTACAGCAATTTAATGGTGACGTGAACATTAAGATTACATTGAAGAATATTTCTGCATGTGTTCTAATTAAACATTCCAATAACAGCAAATACATGCAAATTTGCAGATCCGTGTTTAAAACTTTAACACGACGCCTAATATCAACGTCTAGATGTGTTGTAAATATGTTTGTTATTAGTTGAAATACTTACGAGGTTAAATAGGAGGAAAAGGCTAATGAGAGTGATGTAAAATCTCTCCGTTTTCCGAAAGGGGAAAAAGACACTCAGATATTAAGTATGTTAAGTACTCCAGTTTTTATTGTATTGGTCACACGCAGAAGAGGCTCCATTTGTACTTTAGAGGTAATACGGTAAGCAGGGAGGGATCGCGCACACCTGGCGCACGCAGAGAGGCGCCAAGCGGGAGACAAAACAGGAAATACGCCGCTGGTGCCTTTGGTCCTCCCAAAGCCACGAGCTGTGCTAATTGTCAAATCAGCTACAATTCGTCCGTGTGCCTAAGCTGACATATTATGCAATTCATAGCTCGTGCACAGACGCGGCTCTTCGGTTGTCGCAGATTCATCCGAGCTGTAACGGGGCGAATCTTTAAAGCTGCAAAACAACCATAAACAGTTCTCAAAAAATAAACAAACAAAAAAGAATGAAAGCAAAAATGAACCTCCAATTTTAAAAATATGGCCGAGTGGCCCGGGATACACACAACGATTGTCAAAGGTTCTGGAAGGTGCAAACAAACTAGAAGAAAAAAGTCCTAAATGTTTTAACGCGCTAAACCGGATCAAAAAGTACCGCACGTACACAGGGCTTCGAGAAGTAACAGCACTGGCGCGTTTGGAATTTGGAACGTAAAAGTGCGCTGTTACTTTCTGAATATTGACAAAACAAACCTTCATAATCCTGTAACATTAATGCATTTGTTTTCTGGCGTGGTTACAATGTACCTGAGACTTAAATAGGCTACTGTCATTTTAATTATTTTTCCGACGTCTGAGCAATAAATAGCTTGATATTCAAATTGCGCAACTGTAGAACGTAGAGCTCGTGCCGTTTTTTTTTTTTTTAAATCGGGCTCTGAATTTTGTCTGTTATCACCTGACTATTTACAAAAGGCCACTTCCGACTTGGCAATGATTAAGTGAACCTGTATCACTAACAGCATCAGATAAAGAGAAACGTGGGCATGTTTTGAAGTAGGACACTTGATCTTGCCCAAGATCGTAAACATAAAACAAATTTCTGATAAAACAAACAAACTAACAAACAAAGTTTGTTTAGGCCAGGATTTTCATATACAGACAAATTTGCCCAAAAAAGGAATTAAATGTTAAGATGACACTACCAAAAAAGACGTATAGGCCGTTCTACGGCCGGTTCTGAACGGTATTCGGTGTCAAGTTATCAGTGAAAATATACAGTAAAAAACAGTGTTCTAACTGTATCTGAAGGCATTTAGAATAATCTAAATAGGTATACGTGACTCTTTCTTACGTGACTAAAAGAGCAGATCACCGCGGGTAGTTTATTTACAACTTATAGCACCCTGATAAACATCCAGAACAAACCGTGTTAAGCTGAAAGGAAAACAGCCCTCCCGCTCGTGCGTGTTACTTAATCGCTCGTGTGCAAATTAGATGCAATCCGGTTGCTATCGCAGCAGCTCAACAAAACATAACTTTTGCTGGCATTCATTAATTATGAACTCCGATAAGCTGATGACCGGATAGATACTGTATACAGGACACAAAAGGTCAAGTACGTAAGCCAAGCGCACCTCTCCTAAAGTTTCAAGTGCACTTGGTGAAGTCTGTCTGCTTTGCGCGGACGCAGCCGACAACCACCTCAATCACAGATAAAATATTTTTTTCTCGTTGTTTTAAATACCATTGCCAAACATTTCCATGCAATTATAACACAAGTGAAAGTATCTTTTAGGGCCCTTTCCCCACAGATAATCATGAGAGAGTGTTGTGTGTAATAGTGGCTCTATCTTTTAAAGATGATGTTTATTTTACCATGCTGTTCGGAAACCTAAGATGGTCGGTCTGCTCAGTCCGTGAGATCACATTCGCCTACAGTGACCGACGGCCAAATTCATAAAAAATAAATAAATGTAAAAATAAAATTAACAAGTTAAGAAACTTGGTTGTTGCTGGCATACTGATGTAACTATTTATTTTTGTTTACACTCTTGAACAGGAACGGTTTGGCAATTTTTAATTGACAAAAACACAATTATTAAAACACAATGCATACAGAAGGCAAAGTAATGTTATTTGTTTTTGGAGTTTTTTGAGGGAAGGGGGGGGGGGGGGGGGTCAGACCACATATTAATAAATAAGCCCAGTAACACCCCAAACAACCGAGTTCTGAGATGTGTCATGTAGCCTATTCTGGTCTATTCTAAATAACAGTACAATTGTATCATCTTGTAGACAGACATTTCTAGTGACGTTTAGATTTTCCCCCTCTGAGTGAATTCAAATGTACAGTGATTGACAAGCTCCTATTCACATAAAACATCCCGTGGAAGCCATGCACACTTTTTTGAGCTGTGCACGGGAGGCGTGGAGCTCGCTCACTTTTGACATTCTCTTCGCAGTAGTTTCTCCTCGAGGCACTCCAGCGAGTTCTAATGACATCACCCAGGCACCGCAGAATGGGGGAAGTTCGCTTTTAAAGAAAGAAACTACTTTTTTCCCTGTATGAGCGATGTTTTAATACAGCAGAGCGTGTTGGGGCACATCTTTTAATTGGAGCATAAAAGTAGAGCTAAAGCAGACAATGTCTTGCTAAATTCCGTGGGAATACCTTGTTTTCAAAACACTGCAGTTCACTCCATCGCCAAAAGGCCCATCACCAACGAAAGTTAAGAGCGACAGTGGAACTTCTGTACCGTAAACCTCTGACAGTCTGGACTACTGTTGTTCTGTGGACTAGCGCGGAAGAGAAGTGGGGGGAAACGACGTTCCCAAACTAGACTTCTTGCCTATGGACGACTACAGTCCCCTTTCTCCAAAGGCAAACGCTTTCAGTATTGCCTCTCTGATTTCAGCAGCGGAACAAGCAGGAAACGCAACATTTGACAAACACGGCACTGGCCCGGACAAGTACGCCGCGCAAACCCCCTTTAAAATGCACTACAGCACAGTCACGAGGGAGATGGAAGGTACGGGTACGCTCTTGACAATAACCTTGTGATTTGGTTTGTGTAACTTGCCAGAGACATCACTGTCGCGTACCGCGCGCTAGACATTTCCTACTGCACACGACCTTCGCGCGCATGCTTTAGCCTTAGGAACGAAAATGAAAAAACTTGCTGCGTGCTCAGCGCTAACGTCAGAGCAAACATTAAAACGTCTACTATTCGGGACAATAACTTTGTGAAAAAATAACTGCACTGTAAATTACATTTCAGATTGTAATTTTAAACAGTCGGCTTCTACACAGTTGCAAGAAATGTTGCCAACGGCCGAGAATAGAAACGGCTAAATTGGCGTAAAAATGTTTAGTCCCGATCGCTTTGTAACTGAAATTGTGCAGGGCTTTAATTCGAACCCGGTGGTAAGGTCGACGAGAAGCTGTCTGTGAGGTATGTGGACTACAAGTGTGAACTGGATTGACCGCAAAACGTTGATAAAAGAAAATAACATTGCACCAGTGGAACTTGGGGTTCTCCGACCTCTTCGTTAAAAAACAAAACCAAGTCAGAGAAGAAGAGGATAGTCGACGTGCACGCGGTGTTAACTGTTTGTCGGCGCAGCGTGGCAGTTTGTTTACTGCGTAAAAGGTTTACCCTCCTTCGTGCCAGCTAACCGTTCTATTGTTAGAAAAGAGCGGTGTGGGCGATACCCTTATCCACAAGTTAATGGGTGCCGGAAAGCCTATTAAAATGGGGCGCACTTCTCTGTCAATCAGTGTCGTCCCAAGGCGAGGAAAGGCACATTACCTGCAGTTCCTTATCTAAATAGAAATAAGAACCGGTTTTATCGTGAAGGGGAGGCCCTACGCGAGAGATAAGAGAGGAGTCTGGATTTCACATTAGCATACAGCAGCACTGCAGTGCAGAGGCCGCGTGGAGCACTTCAGCGGGCGAGCACCGAGTAACGAGGCTGCGCGTCGCCGTGCTCTCCTGTTGCGTCTCGCGACTTCTCTCAGACCGATTAAAAGGACGTTTTCAACTTCAGGAAAAACTGGATGACTTTAAAGTCGTTTTTTTCGGTCGTGTCGGCGGTATTTCATATAGTTGGTGTGTGCTAACGTAGGACAGAACTACCCTGCTTGCCGGTTGGAATTCACTCACAGGAGAAAGGAACACAAGTTTACATACATGATTCGGAGATCATTTTAAGAATATTCAACCAAACGTGGACAGCGTGATGTTATTTTATGTGTTATCACTGTCACTTGTTTGATTTTTTTTTTAAATATTATTCCTTGTTTGCTTTTTGAAACCTTCCGAGCGCAACCCAAAGCGGTAAATCCAGTTTTTGGAATGATTTCAGCAATATCCAGTCCGTGGCTGACGCAGCTGTCCCATTTTTGCGATGTTGCAGCCTTCACCACCAGCAGTCTGAACAGCCTTAGTACTCCGGGGAGTTACCATCTGTCGCCTTCTCCCGGAGATCCCTACAGTCAACATGAAACACACTTTGAGCCTTGTCCAGCCGCTCAGCACGGCTACACGTACTCGGGCTCCAACCCCGGGCAGGCTCCGCAGGGAGACACCGGGACGTCGAATTGCTCTACGTCTTCCTCGAACTCGACGCCGAACAAGTCACTGGTGAAAAAGAACCCTAAAGTGGCTAATATTAACGTCCAGCTGGAGATGAAAGCTCTGTGGGACGAGTTCAACCAGCTTGGAACCGAAATGATTGTCACGAAGGCTGGAAGGTGAGCTTTCTCGGTTTTGGTGGATTTTGCTCGGTTCTTTGGATTCAGGCTCCCTCATCTAAAATACTTGTGTTTTACTGATATTTTAGATACTCCTTTATTGATTTATATGTAATATTGGAGAATGTTGTGTCGATAGCTGTTGCACTAAATTTCGTGTAAAGTAGCTACGTACAAGGCCTTTAAATGATTACATATCTGTTGTTATGAAGAGCTGAAATGTAATCGATAAATACTTCAGAGCTCCTGAAGATTGGATATCGCAAACTCGGAAATTCCTTTATCGTCATAAAGTAACCTATCTTTTACTCAGATACACTGGTCTGATTTTTCTATTATTCAGCGTTATTTGCCACCAGTGCATGAGCTAAGAAAATTTACGAGCGCCTATAATGGAGTGCTAACAGTTCGCTCCTGTGTATTTACCCTGCGATAAGTGAGGATAAGCTGATAGCATTTAGATAGAGTTAGCGTATTCTAAAGCTGCGTGCCACCAGCTAAGGATTTATCACAAATAACAAACAGCGAGACAGTATCTAAGTTCGTCTGTTATTCCAACACTTTTAAATGCTCCCCTTCACAAGCCAGCTCAAACATCCATTAAAACGCTGCATTTTTAATAACGACGTGTTATTGTTAATAATGCTCAATACGGTTTTTTTTACCCAAAAGATTTTTTCTTGATGTCTCTCTTCTCTTTGTATAGTTCAGATTCAGATATGTTGGCTCAGCTTTCTGTAAAGGAATGTGTTCGGTTTCTTTATCCGTAAGATCACTTACAAAATGCAGTCTTGTGAAACAGGTTACTGACCGAGGAATTGTTGTTTTAAGATATTTGTAATTTAATTCATAGAGGAAAATATTTTCTCTACTGATCTAAATAAAACGTCACCTACAGCCAAAGGATTTAAGGCTTTAAAGAACTTTACATCGACCGACGAGTTTGTAATTTATGAGTGAACCTCAGGCGTCTTTTACAAACACAAAACACATTAATATCATGGTCATTCAGAGCCTACGCGAGTTAAAATGGAAAATAGTTTAGCAGGCCTGCTTCTTGTACTGGGCTCACACAACAGACAGTGTTTCGACTTCTATTGTTGACGAGACGTCTGATTGTCCAAACAGATAATTCTCATTCCAGCATAGTTTTGCGAAGCACGGGCGTGTGACTTGTTGTTCAGTCTGCCTCAGTGTTATTGATATTTTCAGAATGCTAGGCTGTGTGGTGCTTTTCAGCGCGTTTTCACAACATTCTCACACACTGTCCATTTTATTTTATTAATTCATTAAATGCGATTTCTTTTTTGTCTGCTTAAGCGTATATTGCGAAGTGTAATCTCTGCATGAAGAGGCTCCGTCGGCCTTTTGGTGTTTTCAAACGCTGTTTGGATTGTGTCATTAAACCGCAGAGCAATATATCTGCGAATACTGTTTACGAGAGAACCAGCGAAGAGTCATCAGTCCCTTGTGAGACGTGATGATTCATTAGGTGTATGAACACGTGAGTTTAGTTTTAGCTGCAACGTTCGAGACCCCAGTTGTGTTTTAAATCTGTAATGTCCACTGAACACACAGAGATAGAATCAAGAACGATGGAAGACTCTACCTCTTTCATATATAATCATTAATTATTAGCGAGTGAATTTTTGTGGAAATACAGCTATCAATGAATTTATATTCAACGTTCACACGCAGAAAATAATTTTACAAGACAGCAGCGATACTGACATGATTATTGGTTTAGTTATTACCATGGCATGGAAAATCTATATGTTCCATGCATGAAGTGACTGTCAGATTGGAGAGGGTCAGATTGAAGCAGTATTTGATGAGGGTTCAGCGGGATTAGGCCTATTTCCCCGTTGGTGTTCAATATTGTGGGTGTGCAGGACTATCTGTCACTCTGAAGTCTTCCACAACACCGGATCCAAAAGAAAACGCTTTCAAAGCTACTTTAGCCTCAGCTACCCACAACTACTGCTTTCAAGAGACACTGACGTTAATTGAACGACGATTCCAAGATCACTTTCGCTGGCAAGCACCACACAGACTGCTTTTGAGTTTCTTTACAGAGGGCAGGACACGGCGAATGTGTTTGATAATGCACTGCACATTTTCTTCAGAGTGTGTATTCAGCGTGTATATTCATTGAGTGTCGAAACCTTACCAAGGCATCACTGTGAACGGACAAATTCTACAAGTTAAATGCAAAATTGGTTCAGAAATGTGCACAGGGGTTCGTTTTTAGTTACAGAAACTATTTCTACGCAGGAAATCAACAAAGATCAATTAAAGCTGTCATCCGAAAACTGTCGATTTTAGCGTATACGGGAGAAACAAAAATGATTATTAATGTCGACACAACCAATGATAATTTCTCGTTCCCACGTAAATGACAGCAGCAGAACGGAATAAAGACTTCTAGTTTTCATGTTACTGGGCTTCAGTTTTGAATGGTGCAAATTAATATTAAATTAAATTAATATTGTAAAACATTTGTTCACACTTCGCTTCATACCGTCCAAATAATTTTTTGCTAAAAACAACTAGCTACATCAGTAGCCTGTCTTGGGGCTATAGGCCTACGTAAATTAATATATATATATTTATATATATAAATGCATCCATGAAAGAATTTAGTGTAAAATTTATCCATATTTGGATATAATATAATTTTAAAATTTGGAAAAATGTGAACAATGTGATCACCAACGACAAAAAAATTATGTATTAGTACTATTATTATTATTATTATTATCATTGTTAGTATCATTGTTGTTGTTATTGTTGTTATTGTCCATTTTAAAAGTTACTTTATGCATACGTGCAAACAACTAACAAAGTCATTATTTACTCTGCGATTCAGGCGAATGTTTCCTACGTTCCAAGTCAAAATATTCGGAATGGACCCGATGGCTGACTACATGCTATTAATGGATTTCCTACCGGTTGACGATAAGCGATATAGGTAAGTTAGCCTACATACCAACATCGTGAGCGAGTTTCGCCTCAAAGCACCATAACTTGTAACGCGTTCGTCTCGCCACGTATTATAATAAACACACTAGCAATATGCTTTGAATACCATTATGTGATCTAATAATCTCAGATCAAGGAAAGACTGCTTTCATATTTGGTGTTATCAGACTGGCCTACAAGTTAAAATTCACAGAAAGGACATATTTAAAAAATAGAATTTGGCAACACAGTATTAAAGAACATATATACATTTTAAAAATATGGAATTTGAGCGGTCATTCGCATTTATTTCATAACCTTGTTGTTAAAGCGATAGTCCTAACCACACCAGGCTGCGTAATTCAGTGCTAAAGCTGACTGCGTGTCTCCGTCTGTCCTGTACGAAGGTATGCCTTTCACAGCTCCTCGTGGCTGGTCGCCGGTAAGGCTGACCCCGCGACTCCCGGTAGAGTTCACTACCACCCCGACTCTCCCGCCAAAGGCGCCCAGTGGATGAAACAAATAGTTTCCTTCGATAAATTAAAGCTCACCAACAACCTACTGGACGACAATGGGCACGTGAGTAGGCCATGTTTGGAGTTACGGCGCAGTTTTAATGAAGAACACGTTGTTGCTTTTTTTAAATTATTAATGCCCACTTCATAATACGTGGTCTCAAATTACACAAAGGCTTCGTTCCACTTTCACTTTCATTACAAAACAAGATCAGACGTTGGACACAAGAAAATATTTCAACAAAGTGATGTTATCTTTAAGAAACTGGCAAGTAGATACAACATAGCCTATTAGTCAAACGTGACTGAACAAACGAATAAATACATTAAAACGTCAGTAAATGTGCGATTATTGTGGAGTTTAGTCTGCTCATTGTAATTAAATACAGTTCCAGACATCAAATAGTATTTTTATAGTTGCTTGGATCGTGAATATTTTAAACATAAAATATACTGAATTGGTAAAACATTCATATTGTAATCCTTGTGTCAGACCGCCGTTACGGATTTTGTATTTTCTTCTAAAAACGGGCCTGTAAGTTTTTTTTTATGGAAGTGAGCACTTTCTAACACAACCCTGTTGTAAATGCTGGTGAATTTCTTATTTTACCTTATATTTGACGCCTCGTTTTCTCGCAGATCATTCTGAACTCGATGCACAGATACCAGCCCAGATTTCACGTGGTCTACGTGGACCCACGGAAGGACAGCGAGAAATATGCCGAGGAAAATTATAAGACTTTTGTTTTTGAAGAGACCAGGTTCACGGCCGTCACAGCGTATCAGAACCACAGAGTAAGTAACATGCCTGTTATAACACATTTATAACACTTGTATTACAACTGTGGCATTTTTGAGTTGGTTATAAAAGGAATAACGGTTTCACGTGGAAGGTAAATACACCGAAATGTTGGTTTATTTATTTTGCTATGTATAATCAAAGTTCAATCCACAACTTGGAACTCAGAAAGGTATTCGCCCCAGTGCTGTTTCAAGGAAAACAATTTCTGTGTTTATCGTGGCTCTTGAATTGGCTTTCTTCGAAATTAATGCAGACTCGTTTTGCAGAAGCCTCGACCTGAAAGGTTCTGAGAGAATTAATTATCAGGAGGTACTACAGGAATTCGTCAGGAATACCGACAAATACAGAGCAGTCCAGAATAAAAATAAATAAATAAATGAGGTTATAATCTAATAATATAGAGAACTCCAGTTTATATTTTCAGAAATAAATCAATATTTGTCAACGATCTTGCAAATCAAAAAGTAGCTGACATCTCGCTTAGATTTATAGTTATGCTATGAATGAAGGAGATTTTCCTTCTCAGGACTGTCACAGCATATCTGTGATGCTCAAACGCAGCTGTCCTGTTGCCCCAACCCCCGCACCCCCTTCTTTCCTGCTCTGTCTTCTATCAGTTTGACCTCGCGCTCTTCAACCCTCATCGCGAGCGTTTACATTTGTTTTTCAACTCATTCCGGAACATCAAGCGCACAGGTCTTCAGTCATACATTGTGCGCGAGGACATTCTAAACTCATAAACACGGATGAGTCGTTCTGCAAATGTTTGCCAATTATTTATTTTTTCCTTTGAGAAATATTTCTGGCCATATTGCTCTAATAAGCAAAATATGCTACGTCTAAAGTCTTTAAGTAACTTTCTAAATACACGGCCTTGCAATATACGGTTTGAAATATGTAAAACAATCGTCGGCTAGAAAATGTTGTTAATATAATATAAATGTTAATATATATTTTGTTACAATGAGACCCTATTGATACCAGTTGTAGTAATATACATTACAATTAAACGTTGGGTCTGTTTGTTTGATTTTTCAGATAACACAGTTAAAAATAGCCAGTAATCCGTTTGCGAAGGGATTTAGAGACTGTGATCCAGAGGACTGGTAAGTGGCACTCTTGGCATATAGTCACACACGACAGTTAATATCTGATATTTTTTTTTAAAGTTTACAGCCCCTCTAATGTGACAAATATTTCTCAACATATTAAGAAAAAAATACCACCGCTTTATAAGCCTGTTGAGCCCAAGCGGACAGATCATACTGTTCAAAACTACTTAAGAATGTTTTTGCATATCTGTTTAAATTTAAATGTGTGATCCCATTTCCGTTGTGGCAATATCATGCACAAGATCCACGTTTGCATGTGCTGACCCTTCTGTCTTTGTTTTAGGCCAAGGAATCACAGACCAGGCTCTCTGCCAATAATAAGTGCTTTCGCTCGGACCAGGAATCCAATGTCTTCTCCTCCACAACAGAATGGCACTGAGAAAGGTATATACCCTCATTCCCCGCTGTGTGCAATCTTTATAATCTTCCTCAACTGGGTCCATGGTTGTTCTAATTCAAGGCAGAAAAAAATCATGTTTTTTTAAGGTTTGCAAAAACAGTCTGGAATACTCTAATGTGATTGAGAATGAGCGTTCCAATGTCTTTCCACGGCATTCACAGTGTTTTTGCATTGTATCACGTGCGGGTTATAAACTAGCAGTCGTGTGCAGTCATTTACACGTGAGAGTATATGCTTTGGCTGTTTACAGTGCAAATAGTTATCACTTTGATTTGGCCACAGACCACATGGCCTGCAGGTAGCATTTCATTTTTGAAAAACACATTCCAAAGGACCAGACACTTCCATCTCCAGCTGAGCATGGCAGACTGTAGTCAAAGGTTCGAACAGCTGCACGCCCCGAGGACATTCGGCACAAAGACCGAAACGCGGTATCAGCCGATTCTTCCCCGTGTGCTGTGTGGAATGATTTCCTGAGTGAATCAGGCTGTTTGGCAGAACAGGCCTGTAGCTCAGACTGCCTATCACCCACACACCACACTTCATTTCACAATCAGTGAACCAAGTTATAGGCAAACATCTCCACCAGAGGGGAGTGGGGACTGGCCAAGGCTGTTCGCAAGGACTCCCCCACTATTACTGTAGCTATTCTGACCTCTGGGTCCATAATTCACATGCGCAGTGATGAAGTCGAGCTTCTCAATAAAACCGCACACTTGACGTTAGTTGTTATGTAGAACTATCCATACACACAAACATTTGGAAACATCATCATTAATATCTGTTGACATCAGTATCCTTTTTTCTTTTTAAGACTTGTGATCATAGTACCACATTCAAACCACAACATCACAGTGAGAATAATTTTATACTAACCTGTTGTCACTTGTCACAGAAGACAGCAGGCGAGACTATGACCGGGATCCCAGCGGAACACCCATTCATGCAGACCCCGCCCACCAGTTGATGTCACGGGTTCTCAGTCCCGCCCTGCCTGTGCCAGGGGGTCTCCATGCTGTGCCCCTCACGGCTGGACCCCGGAGTCCTCCCCATGAACTGCGTATCGATGGGCACCCCCAGCCGCCAGAGACCCTCCACCATCACCCGTACAAGTACCCCACCACCTACGAACATTACCTGGGAGCCAAGAGCAGGCCGTCTCCGTACCCGTTACCTAGCATCAGGAGTCATGGCTACCACCCGCATATGAACCCGCCCACAGCAAACATGTACTCATCAAGTGCAGGACCCACTAATTATGACTATGGCCCCAGATAATGACTGACACAACACCCCCACTCAGGTCTGCCTGCCAGCTGAAGTTCTCTGGGAGACACATACACACGCGCGCTAATTCTCTCTCTCACACACCCACCCACACCCATACACACCCACAAACGACAACAACATACTTCAACAACAAGGCTTCCATGATGTATCAAGTTTGGAAATGGCCGCAAAACGAGGAAGTGGGATATTTATAAAACGGAGCAAATGTGCTTCCGAGAGAGCGTGGAGGGAACGTCTGCCGTGCCCTGTGAATCGCTGGACCCTTCAGAAAGGGGCACCGCAGGACCCAGGGACTCCAGCACAGAGGCCAGCACAATACGAAGGAAACACCTTCCTAACAGCAGAACTGCGAACTGGAACTGAAAACATTTCTTTTGCACTTTTTTTTTTTTTTTTTTTTTTTTTGCTTTTAAAAAGCCATAAGTTATCTAACCTTAACTCCATCAAGCTTCTAGGTAGACTGGACATTTGCATGTTGTGCTGATCAGAAGGTGCTGAAATCCATTTTAAATATACTTTTGTTTATTTTTGTCCTGATTGAGAGCTATCCGCTGTTGGAGATAGGAGGCCATTTTAAACAGCTCCGAGAAGATTGTACCATGGCACTGACTTTCAGTAATTCAAAATAAATGTGGACAGAATGACCTAGTTGAACCTGTAAAATAAGCATTAAATATTTTACTTTCAACATCATTTTCCATTATCTTTTTCAGTCCTTGTCAAAATTTCCCAAGAGTGTTATCTAATATCACCATAGGGCATGAACCAGGGAGAGAAACCTCTGTTGCTGTGTGTGTGTGTGTGTGTGTGTGTGTGTACAAGGGTGATTAATATATGTTTCATTTGGAAAGGAAGTAGTGGAACCTAAATATATTCAGGGTTTCATTCTTGTTAGTCTGGGACTGGTGTGCACACCCAATGTACAAAATAATAGTCTTTTAGTTAAACAGACTATATCACCTTTATAATACACAAAGACAGAGAGCAAGAGAGAGAGAGAGAGAGAGAAAGAGGTGCAGACAGAAAGACAGAGAGAAAGACATAACAGAGAAAGGGGGAGGGAGAGAAAGAGAGAGAGAGAGATCCACTGGTTAATCTGAACAGAAAATCTAGAGTAGTTTTTAGTGAGGTTATTCACAGATTAGTTGGGAAAACAGTGGTCTGACAATTTTACACGATTCATACTTGTAAAGGCATCAAAGAAAAATGCCAGTCCACGTGCCTCAAGCAGGCCAGCGCATGTGTGTTTACATATTCGACACACATTCTACCAGGTTCCATCGGCAAAACAATGCACACCTTGAATTTGGTATATTAAGATTTTTTCAACAATAAATTAGTGTAAAGAGCAAAAAAAAGATTTTGATTATTTAGTTCAGTGAAATTGAATAACTCAAATAATCGAATAATTTTTGGATGATTGATTCGGTAATTGAATTGTCAAGTTAACATGACCAAAGTGTCGTGAAATGCCGCAAAAATTATAAACTAAATGTTTCAGTATAGAGAACAAAAGTACTAAACAATAATTTTAATAATTAAGGCAATTAAAAATGTAAAAATAGCATTAGGTTTTGAAATGCAACAAAGCCTTTAGTGTGTTTCAGGGTTGCTCTCCTCTGCCTGCTTTTTTTCCACGCGATCAAAGTGGCGGGAAACGTTGCTCACACCGTTTGACCTCTGGCAGCTAACGACTTTCTAAGGTATCAAAGGTTAAACAACGTTTCCACCAGTTTTAGAGACAACTAATTGCTCGTGTCATTTTGCGCTGGACTAATTTCATACACAAAACAAACCATGTGTTGTAGGATAATAAGGACACTAAATGTTTTAACCAGGTAAACGAACAAAAACATACAAACAAAATTATCATCCACGTTATCTTTATGATTTAATAGTTAAAAAAAACATGTTTGGAAATGTTAATGTTCCCTGAATAAATCAACAACATAGCCGCTCGTGTCTGGACCAAGAAAAGCTGGCGGGTTAGTCCCGTTCTATTATCTTGGGGTTCCTGTCTGCTCCACCCGAGCAGGAAAAACAGTCTGGAGAATTGAGGCTCCCTTCGCGTGAGTCCGTTCCTGGCGGTGTGGTAATGAGGTTGGCCCGTCAGGAAGGCGAGGAGACCGGGACACGCGACTCTTCCGTTAGGGTCGGCACAGCTGTGTTTGTTCCTTTGCTGCGTTTCCATTGATGTGAAGCTGCGGTAGCTGAAACCTGTGGTTCTCCACTACACAGAACGCAGACTAACAGGTGAAGACAGAGTCCATGGCCAAGCGACGGTGACGGGCCGCAGCTGTTGTGCAAAATATGCGCACGAAAACTACAGGATGGCAGTCACTCTGTACGAAACACCACGAGACATTTAAATATATACGCGTACATATATAAAAAATATTGCTTCTAAATGCAATTTGAACTATTTCAAAATCTACTGATTAAAGTAATTTTAAATGTAACATATTGTAAATTTAATATAATATACTATACTAGGCTAAAGTAAGGGTGTAAAGATAAAACTATATTTTCAAAATAACGCGCTTTCTTACAACAGATGCTGGATGGTATATGTTCTACATACAGGTTACTAAATCTTCTTAGCATTTTTTTAATGCGATTGAAGGCTAAATGCGCTCGATAAACAATCACTGCAATATCTGCTCTAAAGTAATTTTGCACAAACAATCAATAATGTACAATAATCTTATATAAATGAAATAAAGTATTATAATTACCGAATTCATGTAAACATTTCACCTAGAAAATGTTTATAACCATAAAAGGCCAATGGCAAACCTACACAATGTGAATCCAGATTCACTTTTTTTTAACCCACAAAGAAATAATCCATATTCAAAACATGCACAGTGTGAGTGAAATAGCGCATCGCCTGTCGAGATGTCAAGGCGCAGACGTCTCATCCTAACAGGAGCTTCCAAAGCCCTCAGCCGTGCGCGAGATGAATGAGTGGTGACGCTACCGATGTGGACTCCTCAGCCGCAGGTTTGCGTCTGTAACGTCTGTTGTGACAGGCATATCAGAGCTCACTCCGTTTGTTATACGCTTTGTGCACATTTTCTCCCGAACACACCTCGGCAGTGTAGCATATCCAAAGAGATCTTGCACGGGGAGTAAAACAGCCGAGATGGGCCTTGAGAGTCGCGAGAGCTACCGAATGCAGAATACGTTTCACATTTTTTTTTCTTTACCCACCTCCTGTCAACGACCTTAGGTAGGCTACACGCCGTTTATGTTTCATTTGACTTTGCTGACGGACATTTTATGCCGAATACAAGACAAAATCACTACCACAGCGATATTAGAAAACAAAGGTTATTTCTTTTCAAATGAGCTTGACAACATTTGGACGGTTAGACTGTTACAAAACGTCGCGCGGTTTAATTCGGGCACAGAGGCGTGATTTCTGGGTCTGAAAATACCTCGGCTCGTCATTTGTCAATAAAAATCTATGTCTTTTCCACCTGTCAAACCATAGCTGCCCAAGGGCATCTAACTGGAACAAGACACAATACAGAGATTGTCCATTACGGCTAATGGAGGCTTGGTTAAGCGCGCGGACAATGGCGAGGTGACCTCTAACCTTTAAAGCGTTAGCACTATGCAGGAGTGTGTTTGGCGATCACCGAGGCGCAGGTTGTTGTCCGAGGCTTGCGGTGGCGGGGCCTCCAGACTTTATTGACTTCCTAAATGATCTATTATTATGTGATTTACGAGGCTGTGACCCGCAGGCGCTGTAAGGCTACGTTTTGATTGATGGCAGAGCGGACGGAAAGGTGCCCCTATCGCGAGGGTTTGTTGTGTATTCAAAGTGTACGGGAGACGTAGGAAGCTATTACCACGTGGAGGAGTCGCCACAGAGGTCATGGACAAAGGCACGAGGGGATGTCCAGAGATGACAAGAACCAAGTTAATGAAGGCCGATAGTGAAATGAGTTTTGTCTTCCTCTGACCGGCGACTCGCCCGCTGTTATTTTCCAAGAGGATGGCCTCCCGACTCCCCTCGCGCTTCCTGTACAGTCTGATGGGATATTCCAAGCTGCGCGCGTCCCCCGAGACACGTGCTTCATGGGGTTGAACGGCTGCGTGCCGTTTGATGTTTTTTCCGCCACCGCTTCGAGACGCTTGAAATCCCACGTGGCTTAGTGCCACGGACTCTATTATTACCATTTGCACTGACAAACGGATCGCCTTTCAAACGTTCCTCGCGCTGGCAAAGAAATGACGGTTGATTTAATGAGAACATCGTGCAACACACACACACACACACACAAAGTCATATGTTCGTTATACAAAATATATCTGGGATAAGATCAATTGAATGAGGTCTTTAGTCTGAGGCTTATGTCTTTAGTCGGCTTTTTTGATAGTTATTGTTCGTTTGAGCGTTTTGAATGCAACAGTTTTAATAAGCCATAAGGTAAACGTCGCTCAGTATTTTAATTTAATCAGTCACACTCAGGGAAATAACGTTTTTGTTTCTTAAACTAATTAATTAATTGTGTGCGTTGTATTTCGCTGTGTTTGGTATTTGTGTGTGTTGTATTAACCGACATCTGTGCAATTTAAACATGTAAAACGCCACAACCAACTGCGCCATTAATTAGGTAAGGCTAAACCTGTTTCTAGAATGGGAACAAATACAGGATGCCTCACCTGCGTTTGTTAATAAATTAGGATTAATTAAATGGTTAAACCTCCCCAGTGAATCTTCCTAACAAGCAAACCTCCTTCTCCAGCCCATACACCAGTGATTAACCCCGTCTGATGATCTGATGAATGCTGGTCCAGTCCAGAGGGCAGCGTTTAAACTCACCAGTGGTTCTGGACAAACAACCGTGAATTACATGGTGCTACTCACGCGCCACTTATAGCATAAATATCCAGCGACACAGATTCCCCTCTGGCTGTGCAGACGGCACACAGAGGGCAACGCCAGTGGAGCCAACACCGTAGCGCTAACACCGCCTGTGTGTGTGTGTGTGTGTGTGTGTGTGTGTGTGTGTTAGTTGAGGTGACCCTGCTGGTTGAGATGAATGCAGATGCAACTCGCTTGACCTCTTGAGCTCCAAGCCCTGTGTAGAAACTGCTGTTGTGTGAGAAATACTTTGTTTTCAGTTCATGGATTTGTAGACAGAAAACACTTGAGACAAACATGAGAGAACAAGCTCCTGTAAAAACTGTCATGGAGGGAGTGTTGATATGAGGACAGACGAGGGGTGAGATGTTGCAGAACTGTACAGATGTTTCGGTGTTGGAGCAGAACAGGTGTACGGTAGTTTACATCAAAATTAACAGACCGTCTCCAACGGCAACTATCTCCATTCTCCAACTACATTCTATTGTTGTCAGTTGTATTTGAAATAATGTAGAAAAAAAAGACAAGCCAATGAACCAGTGTGAATGGAGACCATTCTGGAGACTGTCAATCACAGGTACCACACACGCCAACTCAAGTGTTTGGGTTTGTCATGTTTCGTTATGGTAATGTTCAGTGCAGTCATGGACTTTCTCCTCCAGACATCACATTAACGTCAGATAGACAGGAAGAGAATGGCAGCCTTGTGGAAGTGTATCTTCATAGAGGTATGGTCACCACTTTCATATCCACTTTACTCAATTGAGTACTAATACGTATTCCTCCTACTGGTTGAAACAGTGTACTGCACCATCCCTGACACTAAAATGTCCCACATCTGCATATTCTGTGATGAACCCAAAATTTTCCTTTCCAAAAAAGCTTTTCTTGTTGCATTTAAGATAAGATATCAGTACTGGCAGACATCCGCCATACACAATGTGTACCTGTAACGTTTGTGAGTTTCGGTCCAGAGCTGTCGAGCTTTAGGGAGCAGGTGTGTCGGCGTAGGTCTGCACACTGACTCAGCTCTCGCTGTAAATGGACCAGAGGCTGATGAGCTGGTCTCTGGATCCTGCCGCCATCAGCCTCCGTGACGGCTGCGGGTGGTCTGAGAAGGCCACGCACTGCACCTGGTCCCTGTGGTAGCGCAGGACGGCGAGAGGCCTCAGGGTCTTCCAGCCGAACACTCGCACGCTGCCGTCCCACGACGCCGCAGACAGGATCTTACCATCATCACGGATACGCAGCTGAGAAACTCCAGGGTTGGTCAGCATCACCGGGGCCTGGACCTGTGGAGGCGGTCGGATAAAGCAGAAGGTTGGTTCCTCTGAGCTGCCCGTCTGCTGGTCACAGGGTATGGTGGCCATCTTGGACCAGAAAGCTTGAATTAGCACTGAGCCAGAAACCCCCTCAACAAGGCAGGTAAAGCTGTAAATTAATTTAGGTTTTGTTTTCACGCAAACTCGAGATGAATCATGATCTGCAGTGCCCACCAAGGAGCGCAGGTCATCCATCTTGGACAACGAGAAGAAACTGCTGTTTAAATTTTGCGACCCGTAAACCATCCCTGCACGCAGAGACAAACGAGCTTGTTATTTAATGATTCGAGTTACTGTAAATTCACATCCATAAAGAGAACAAAGGAGAGAGTCGTGGCCGTCTCCCGCCGTTCCTAAAGCATCAGCCCACGTGTTGACATACTCCCCAACGAGCAGGCCCACTGGCTGTTGAACCTGGCAGAGGAGATCCGTACACACATCCAGAGGATCAATCATCAGTCATAAACCATTCAGGAGGGAAGGGGAGAGGGGGGGGGGGGCATGAAGGAAACGTTTCTCACACGACTGTTTGGGTTGGAGCTCAGAGGTTCAGGGCTTGGCAGAGATACCTTTGTCACTTACAGAGCGAGAGAGAGAGAGAGAAGATAGAGAAAAGAGAAAAAGACGGGGTAGAGGAGGAGAGGAAGAGAGAGTAAGCATGTCGAGTCAGAGTCAGAGTTAGAGGCATTCTCATGTAATCTTAGTTTGCAGGGTCCTGCGCTGCTTTAAGTGTCTTGGAGTTACTTTTGCCTTGAAATCCGCAAATCAAGGGACGTAATAAATACTGGGCTGCAGCAACCGCCTGCTACAAATTACTGCTCCTCCGGATCCCTGTGATCTACGGTGGCTCAGAGAGCACATAAATCTCGGTAATGGTTAACAATGTGACATATAGTAAAGTATTACTGGGAGATCATTATCTCACTCTCACTGGTAGAGGATATGGAGCTTTGTACTACCAGGAGGGCTTCAGGCCACAGGCTTAGTGCATGTGTGTGTGGGTGTGTGTAAATTAAGAGTCTTTATCTACACCGAATCTGTCTGTGTAAATATGTCTAAGTGCAGGTATGTGTATTAGCATGAATTATATATGAATTGTGTAAGTAAGTGTATAAACGTTCAGTTCTATTTTTGAATGCAAGTACATGCATTGTGTATATGGGCGCACGAGTGTGTATGCATGCGTGTGTGCGCATACACGTGTGTGTGTGTGTGTGTGTTTTCATCTCCACAGGAGGCATCTGGTCCTCTATGCTGAAATCAAACAGGACAGCGTAAAATTGACTTCATAAGCGTTGTCCAGAGAGACGGATGACTCCAGCGCGAAGGGAGACAGTGAAGAATTTGTCAGCGTGCTCCTTCTCCTACTCGGAAAATCAGAGCCATTCCGGCCTGCATGTGGAGGATATAAAGCAGTTTGGTATTCCCAAGCTGAATGGAGAGAGGAATGTCCTGGAAAAGGCATCCTGTAAGAGTGCACTACATAACAACAGAGGGACAACACAGCTCAGAGTCAGAGGGGTAACACAGCTCAGAGTCAGAGGGGTAACACAGCTCAGAGTCAGAGGGGTGTAACAGCTCAGAGTCAGAGGGGTAACACAGCTCAGAGTCAACACTACCACTGGCTCAGAACTACAGTAATTTTAAAGTGAACCTGTATGAGAAAGTACAGGTGTGTTTGATGGTCGTAGCTGTTCATACAATCTAATTCATAATGGAAACCAAAGAAACTGGAGCTTCCTTGTTGGGCTTGGGGTGGGGGGGAGGTCAGCGAGAGTCATGAGGCGGGAAGCAGCCTTTCTCTCACGGAGACGCTGAGGTAGAGCGTCTGTGGGATAGCCAGGAGGAGAGAGGAGATGAATCGCTCGGATCTGAAGCTCGGTGAGCCGGCCTGAGCAGCACCCATCTGGACTCTATTATGGCGCTGATAATGACGGGTTAATGTGTCTGTATGTGTTTGTTTTGCTTCCTGTAGTATGTGTCAGAGAAACAGATCCAGTTAATTAAGAGAGCATACCAAGATGAACCAATGAAAGAGCCGGGAAGAAATGTTATAAAAAAAAAAGTGAAAAACGTAAAAGTCGTGCTGCTCTCACATTCTCTAGTCTCCTTTCCGCCCCGCTGTTCTGCGAAGCAGTGATAGTGAGAATAACCGTTAGTGCACGGTGATTTGAGGTTCACCCCAGTCCCTTCCAACAGGACCTTCCTGCATGGAGCACTGTGGAGTCATTAGCTACGCTTCTGTCATTAATAAAAGCCGTTAGTTGTGTCCCGGGAGACGCAGCGCGGACGACTGTGAACCCTCCCGCGCTGGAGCTCCAGCCACTCTGCTGATCCCACTGGAAGAGCCATCATTCATACTGCTGCTCCAGGATTCCTTGCTTCCTGAGCCAAACACACACACACACACGCAACCATGCACGTGCACGCAATCACAAATGCACACACATGCATGCAAACACACACACAGTATATGCGGATAAGCACAGCCACACTTTGCACACCCACATTTAGAAGCACACACACACACATGCACACACACACACTTATACACATGTACACACACGTATATACACACACACACACACACACACCAAAACCCCCAAACAGTCCTGACTGGCCCCGCCCTCCCATCCACAGCAGATCTTCGTGCCGTTTCCCAGGGAGACGCTACGTGAGGGCCAATAAAAACGCTTGCCCCATTCATCTCGGCACAGGTGCGACAACGCGGCGATCAAAAACAGCCATCACCAACGGCAACAGCGGAGATGCGGCCCCACAGCACTGGCATCACACCCAAACGACTCATCACTCAGCCAGAAGCAGCCGGCTGGCCCACTCGCCCGGGTGATGACACACACCACACGCAACTCACAAACTCAACACTGTGATTAAAACCTCCCGCCACCTGGACCGTCAAAATGCACGCAAACGCAAAGGTATGCATGCACGCACACACCCAGACGCGAATGCACCCACACAGAGAGAGAGAGAGACACACACACACCCATTAAACTAAGATCACATCAGGCTGCTGAGTAAAAGGATCTTCTTCACTAAACCAGGGAAACATTCTATCCTGACACACTGAAATATTCCTGAGACAAATAGAGAGAGCAGGGGGGGAGGGGTGTGCACATGTGACACCTAGCACCCTCTCTCTCTCTATATATATATATGAGTGTGCATACATAAAGTATGAAACACGATGACTACACTGTGCAGCTGGACCAGGGTTTGCCTTTGGATCATCTCACTGAGAAACAGGACATCTCTGTCCCTGTATTCTACGATGTCAATTCACAGGGCTGCTCATGGGTCTGGCAGGATGAAAATTCATCAGAAAAAAACCCTCAGGACAACCTGCAGGACTACGTGGAACAACAGGGAAGACGGCAGGGAAGGAATCCAGGGAATCTGGCAGAGGGGGAGTTTAAGACGAGAGAGCTGCTAGTCTCACACATTTCAAACAGAGAGACACATCTTATGGTCCCCTAATCTACACACACACACACACACACACACACACACAATCCCTCCCTTTCACACATGCACAACAGCAGAGTGATATGCATGTGCAATCACTCTTAGTCAGCCGTGCACCACACATGACAGTGAAGGTCCAGCGGCAGGCTGTAGAAGTCTGGGGAATGTGGTCAGTGCAGGGGGGGGCGGGTTCTCCTCCCGTTATCTGCCTCTGATAAGAGCTGCTTCCAGTCCATCACCTGCACCCGGCCCTGACAGCACACGCCCCCACGCTGGCTTCCATCAAACGCACTTTTATGCTGAGAAGCCGATGCACTCGGGGCCAAGTGGCTCACCAGAAACAGGCCCCGATTACCTGCTTGAAACATGGCGGATAAATGGGTTTGTCTTTAAATGAAAAAGACATTTTTCCCCCAAAATGCATATTTTTTGCAAAATTCATAGGCTTTTGAATTTACACTAGGTGTGTGTCTGTCAGAGTGAGAGAGAGAGAGAGAGAGAGAGAGAGAGATACTTGCTTTTAAAAACATTAAGGCAAAAAAGCCAGAGACTTTGGTGGGGCAGAACACAGCAGTAATATTACTTTATCATCTCGAACACACCACTACTGCAGTGAAGTGTAATATTGTCCAGGAACTGTGCCATCATCTCTGTTGATACGGTTTGACAAAGAACAGCACGTGTGTAATCTCCACTCCTCTCCTGGGTCTACTCCACGCCTCCTCGCCTGTGGGCAGTGATATGTTGCTGATTCTCAAATCATTATTTCCCTCTTGGGTCCCGCCGTAGATAATGTGAAGACCAGTGAATATGCTCAGCGTGCGCTACAAGTCCAGTCTGCGAGAACATCACCCCTCTGCCTCTGAGACACAGGGGCTCAGTTAACAGGCAAAACAGTGACCGGTGATTTTATTATTACAAATGGTTGATATGTTAAAATGCTGATTCACAGGTTGAATTCACACGGTATCCAACCGGTTTAACACTTTTCCTGTTGTGTAAAGGCCATTATGAATCTACACGTGCATGCTGTAGTGTGGAAGGGTATTTATAGGGCCTGAGGGAACACACATCACAGCCCAACTCCACCAACAACGCTTTAAAACATGACGGAATGTGCTGGGAGAATATACAGGAGTTCCCAGGTCTCTGAATGCGCAGGCCACATGCAGGTCTCATTTGGAAGAGAATATGTTTGAATTTTGGGACAGGAATTAAACAAAAAATAACATTTGAGAAGTAATAATGTAATAATGTATACTGAACTTCATTCAAATTAAATGAAAATGAAATCCTTATATCTACATGTCTATAGATATACTGTAGATAATCACTACATTTTGTTAATTTAATTATTGGCCATAATTATTTTAAAAGAATAATAAAAACAAATAACTTTTGCATGTCCAGCAACAGTAGGTTGAGGATATCCCTGGAGCCCAGAACACCTCAAACGAGAGAGTTCTGGCCCTATGTGTGTGTGTGTGTGTGTGTGTGTGTGTGTGTGTGTGTCCACCCAACCTCGCCTGCCCCAGCTGGTGAGCAGCAGAGCTGGAGGATCAGCTTGGTCTCTCCTATTGCCCCTCTCATGCTGCTGTAGCTCCTCCCATCCTGCTGTTGCCCCTCCCTGGCTCCTGTAGCCCCTACTGCCACCTCCCACCGAGAACTACTGTTCCTTTTATTGCAGATGTGTTTTTTGTTTGGTTAGCAGCCTGTGAGAGTTTGATGTTTTTATTACCTCTCACGGGCCGTACATCAGCGGCATGGAGAGATGGAGAGAGAGAGAGAGAGAGGAAGAGAGAGAGAGCAAATGAACGAGTGAGAGAGAGAGGTAGGCCACCCAGCTGATACCCCGTCGCTACACATCACACAGAAACAGTGCTATGGGAAGAGCTCACAGCAACTGTCTGGACGTCACACTGCGCTGCACTTGAGGGTAATTTAAAAGCCCCTACTGACTCCTTTCCACAGTTGCCTCGCCCTCCCCTCCAAGAACCGCCGTTTAAATCAAACCCTGTTCCCCTCAGTATGACCAAAAGTAAACCGAGCAGGCCGTTCAGGTCCTATTTTGAGAGATACTGAATAAATGCTTTCACAGTATTACCGCCGATGCCTTTTTTTTTTTTTGCTTGCTAGAAATAATACAAGAGGGTTTGCGAATATTTGTAATCCGTCCATTCAAGTGTAGAAGGCGTTGGAAAGAACAACAAGGGTCTCCTCAGCGCAGGAGTGCAGATCAGTCTGGGCTTTTTTAAAAAACAGATTCTTCGTCTTTGCTGTGAAATATAGGATCTTGGAACTCCCAAAATAAGCGTCGAGAAGCACAGCTAATGAGCCGTTAACCTTCAGATGCGCTACGTGTGTTATGCAAGATGAAATCTGTCTCTGGCGTGAAGGGTGTTTGTGATGATGTAACCTGACTGAGGGAGACTGAGACTGAGGGAGAGGAGTGTTTCTGATCAGGAGTGCAATCGGCTGTGGTGGAACACCGGAACATCACAGGAGGCTGGCCTGTTACCATAACGACCTCTGCCTTCACCTCTACATGATCTGATATTTCTCCAGCGCATCAGAATATACAGCTATGTGTGTGTGTGTTTGTGTGGTGTATATGATTACCTGAAGGTTCTGTTGGCTGTCGAGTATCCAGGAGTGGAGGGCAGAGTCTGAGGACCCCGAGATGCCTTTTCGTCTTCCTGCGTCAAAGTCCAGACACATAACAGGCTCAGGGTGGACCTTCAGGCAGCTGAGAGGACGCCTAAGAGACACGTCCCAAAGCACGAGGGAGCCGTCTTCATACCCAGCAATCAGCAAAGGACCCGAGTGTGCCTGCAGGACACAGTATCAGTACTACTGAATAACTCCAGTATGTCAGCATTATAGTACAGGTATAGGGTATATATATATATATATATCCTATATATGGTATAGGATAGTTAGAGCAGTGTAGCACATTAGTATTATAGTTGGATAGTTGTAATTAGGGTCTGCAGCAGGAGGGGGTACGTGTTATTAGGGTGAATGTAACGACAGAAGTGAGACGTATCAGTGAGGCCTATCTGGCTGACGCACATCCGTAGAGGTGCAGGGCTTATCACCTGTGCTGTGCTGTTAAAGCACGGATCACATGACTCCTCCTATACCACCCAGACTGAACACACAAGCTTATGCATACCAACATGCTCTCACACACACACACACACACACACACATACACAGATGAGAAGATATGTATACACAACATACAGGAAAGTGCACATACATTCCAAGGTTCTCACACACACACTCAAGCTTAACTAACCCGTATAAATATATTTTACAAAGTAAACGCATGGTGGAGATGTCAGAACAGCTACGTGCTACGTCGTTTGCGTGATTTAAAACCTTTTTGTCTTCCATACAGAGCTTCTCCGATGCAAAGACTGACCCTTTGGGCACACGCTGCTCCAGACCACACGGCAGAACAACAAACGTGTGGAGGGTCATTTCTCCCTCAACATCAGTGCTTCGGAATTCAGGGTGGAAATACTGTATACGGAGGGTATAAATAAACGTTTGTATTTCTAAAAAAACAACAAAAATGTTTAATGAAATTGTTTAAAGATGTTCCGTTCCTCACAGTTTGTGTGTGTGTGTGTGTGTGTGTAATTCTTTAATCTGTTTCTCATTCCTGCAATGATGCATTTAACAATGCACAGAACATTAGATTCCTTCAGAAGCCCCTCCCCTATAATCCAGAACACTGGAATCCATCAGAAGCTCCTCCCTCCATGATACAAAACTGATTGCGAAAGAGTGGATCCTGACCAAGCCTGCTTCAGATATGTAAATTCACAGTAGTACTACAGGCTAGTAGTAGTACTTACATTTTTTTATATCTTTACTCATATTTCAAATACCGGACACGCTTCAGTAATAATTCCTAACCCGAATTATTGAGAAACTTGGGCTTGCAGTCAGTGTGACAGAATTAAACCTTGCATGTAATGTCTGAGACATTCTCACATAAATTATAATCTGCACTTTAATGTATGTAACAGTAAAAGGTTTAACACACACACACACACCCGTTCTTTTCCTACACGGTCATATCCTTCCCTGAACCCCCCCCCTCCACACAGCTCCTCTGCAGATAGCCTCTGTGACCTCTGACCTGTCTGGGGTGCTGCTGGGAGGAGACCGCGGTGTTATCGGAGACACAGAGGACACCCCGTCCCTCTCTGCCGCAGGATGGCCACGTGTAGCAGGTCCCCCATAAATCAGCGGGGCGGATAAAAACGCAGAGAGAGAGAGAGACGGCAGATAAAAGCACGCGGGCCGTGACTTCTGTCTGCTCGTCAGATTTACAGCGCACACACACACGATCACATACGTACAGCTCCATTCAAATGGGCACAGACGTAAAGATACACACACACGCACAAACACTGCACCCTTCCGCACCATCTCTCCCGCCTCCCCAAAGCGGATAATTCATCCGCCAACAACTAACAACTATAAGCCCCGCCCCACTGCTTATGCAAATTCCCACCCTAATAAAATTAACATAATGAAATATCGCTCACTCCTTCCAGAGGCAGCACACCAGAGGACTTTTCCATGAAAAAGCATGTGCTGTGCTACAACTCCTCTGCACACCCATGTTTGACGCTTACAGCAGGCTGAGGACGATCTACAAATCATGCGTATTTAGGCAGCAGTATTGTACCCACCATTAGCCAAGCTGGCAATGAAAAATCCCCTCCATATGTGCAAGGGCCAGAACGTGGAGATTCATTTCTGCCTTACTCTACCTCTCTCCCTCTCTCTCTCTCCATCTCTCTCTCTCTCTCTGAAAGGTCATTCTCTCATTCGCTCAGGAACGGTCCATTTCTTTTCGTTCTTTTTCCCCCCCTCTATGGTTAAACAAATTATAGACAGAATCACGAATTCCGTATAAACATATCCCTAGCGGGCCACGTTACGACGACACAAAAACCCAAACAAGTGGAAATCAAGCCGCAAGCCTCACAGACAGTTGTTAAGTGCTTACGTCTGTTGGCCTTTGGCACATGCTCTTCAGCTAAGTGTAGGAGCACCCTGATTGATGATGTCACAGGCCAGAGGTCACAGAACCCTGGGTAGACACCTAATTCATTATATCCTCCATGGCCAGGCCTGCTGGAGAGCTCTCGAGTGGGATTACTGCAGGAGCTGGAGGCAAAGATTCATCATCCCAACAGCTGTTTCAGAGCCCTTCTCTGGAGCAGGAGCAGAGTGGGGGAAGGGAGGAGAGGGAAGGAGAGGGGAGGAGAGATGGAGAAAAGAGGAGAGAAAGAGGGAAAGTGTGGGGGAGAAAGAGGGGAGGTGAGGGGAGGAGCAGAGAGGAGAGCAGAGTCAAAGAACGTCCATGTGTGGGACACAGGAGTACTGGGAGCCGAGCAGACAGGAGATCTGAAGAACAAAGCGCATGGAAGACAGCAGAGAGGACGGGGGGGGAGAGACGCACGTTCCACTGGATGAGCTCAAGTTGAGCGGCAAACCACTGATCTGAGGACAGCCTCCGTGGCGTGGGAGAGTGGGGAGAGTTAAGGGTCAGACATGTGGATGGAGCTGGTGGGAGGTATGAGGATGAGGAGAAGATGCGCTACACAGAGAGTTAATGATGAGGGACGCAAGGTGAAAGGGGAATCAGATGATGGTTTTATGGTGAGTATCTCAGGAGATGATGACAGAGAGGTCTGACTGGCACCTGCCCCAGTGGAGACTGAGACATGGTTCCTCTGCTGAGGCACTAGTGCTGTCTCACTCCTCGTGCTGTCTCAGTGAGAATCTCCCGTTTGACACAATCGCCCTCAGCTGGCTCTGGGTCTTGGGTTCATACAGCTGCTTTATGAAGATGGCTACTGTTTGAATAGAAATATGAAGAAATACTATAATTTTCTTTATTTTAGTCAATGAATCTCTTCCAGAGCCCGAAGCATGCGCGAGAAGGGATCTAGAACGAGAACAGGACAGCTGGGGTAGACAAAGGAGAGAATGAGAGTTGCGCCATTCCAGACCCGGAGTGGCAGAGGTGGGCCATGCCTCCGGAACCGATCCGTAAAACAACGGATCACGAGGCAATAAGTTGAGATGGATACAAGTACAGAATCATTTCCTTCTCACAGACACCTCTCTGTCTTCCGATTCCCCAGGTCTCTCTCTGCACGCTAACACACATACACAAACACATGCACACACCCCATCATGTCAGAGTTCACGCACTCGTACGTCAGCGCAGGTCGCCCAGCCAATCAGAGAGCAGAGTGCCCAGGTGAACAAAAAATGAACCTCCACTGGAACAATGTATTATTATACAACATGATGCCGAATCCCATCCAATCCCTGTATTGCCCAAAGACATAAATAAAAAGACGAAAGGCGGATCATACGGGTAATAGAGACGTGTTGCCCAGTGCTGCACAGCTAGTGTGAGAGTGTGGGGGTCCCCCTGCAGGGGGCGCTAGAGTCCCCAGACTATGGAGGCCTGCACGGAGCAGGATCTGCATTACTGCCACTACCTCCGTGGAGTCAGAGACACACGGGCGACTGGACAAAAAGGCAACCATTATTACCGAAGCAGCTGTTAATGTTGCTGCTATTGGCTGAACCACCAACCCGCCCCCACCAAAACACACCCCCCCCCGTCACGGAGTCTGATCGGTCCTGCCAGTCCAAGGCAAGACAGCAGGGACTACCTGCCAAATGACCGGCGTGTGGTCTCCACCAGGACAGGCAAAGCTATAAATGTACAAAAAGACATTAACTAAGCAGAAAAATAATTACAGGTCTTATTAGCAGGGAGGCGTACACACACACGCACGCACGCACGCATGCATGCACGCACGGACAGGCAAGAGGGAAAAGTTTGGTACAAAGTCGACAGTTGATATACGGGTGAGACACATGGGTGTGCGTGCTGACGTAAGGGGGGGTTGGAACGGTGTCGGCTAAGCTCGTCGCGATAGTATAATATCACAGTTTTGTCTTTATAGCAAAGATGTAACGTTTGCCTGACTGGGTGAGTTCTGAGGTTAAACACGACTCTGATCTAGCTGAGCCAGGAGATCTTACCTGCCACATCTTCATGCACATCAGCATGCCCCGCTTGGAGTCTGGGATCAAGGAGCACAGGGTGGTCTGGTTGTCCAGGTCCATCACCCTCACCTGCAGGACGAGAGTCCAGAGTCAGGATTCACCGTCACACATCTGACACGCACCAGGTCCGTGTCCTGCGTCTACACATGCGAGCTCTACACAGCCAAGACGCTTCCGCACGCTCTTCAGCATAGATCCCGCCGCCCTTCCTACAGGCTGCGAGATCTCCACACAGCTCAGATCAACACACACACGCCCTTGTTTTGTAAGGTTTGCCATTATTTTGTGTTATAAAGTAGTGGAAACGCACTAAATGGTTCAGCTCATAAAACACTTTAAGCCTGTAATGACTACTAATGGGGAGCTAATTAGGCAGCACGTGGTGGGGGCGGGGGGGGATTGTTGGGTCCACACTGGAACGTATCTGTTGGCACTCGCTCGGTTGCCGTGGTATCGGTGGGGCAGCAGGAGGGGGAGCCGTGTGCCAGGTGACACACCTGTGTGTGTTGGGGTGCTGCGTCGGCCCGCTGTGCCGGTGTGAGTGTGAGCAGGTGTGTGATCGGCAGAACGTCCCCCCCCCCCCAACGCTTCTCTATGTCAAGTCAAGACTTGACTCGACTCAAAACAGACGAGAAACACACCGTGGCTCAGATGTTCAGGGATGATCCTACTTCCTGCACGGCCATGTAACAACACAGCTAATACAATAAACCCTCAGCGCTTAGATACCACCATCATTACATCATTACATCATCATCACATCCAACACACACACACAACATGTGCACACTGTCTGATCAGAATTACAAACCAGAACACCAGTGAATGTTACAAATATCATAGGTTTACTATCCTAAAACCATTCGCGTGCACACACAAACTTCTTTGTGTGTAACTGTGACAACAATCAGTAGTGTACCATAGAGAACCCTCAACTCACCGTTTAAAGTAGGTCTAAACACAACCATGACTCCTTCCTAGACATACAGGCCTACCACACACACACTTCACACTCTAACCGGCACAGCGTCTGATTAGAATCACAAACCATAATGACACCAGTGACCAGAGGCTCCTGGCTAGTGCTTGGGGTTCTGAACTGATTGCGAGGGCAGACATGATGACCAAGATCCATCCTTGTTAAGAGCCTAATTAAACGGTTACAACCAATTCATGTTTTAACACAGAACCACATCTGGACCCTGGATCTGCCCCTCTCCTCTAAACAGAGAGAGTTAATAGCAAATCCTACTGCCTCAGGTGAGAGAAAGAGAGAGGAGGAAGCAGACAGGGAATAGGGAAGGGGGAGAGAGGGAGTGAGGGAGAGAGAAGTACCTCCTCTGTGATAGAGTGTTCTTTCTTCAGTACACAGCCCTTTGTAAGCTCTGAGAGTTCTGACACCAAGTCCCCCTGGCAGGGTGCTGACCCTCACCAGCGCTCTCTCTCTCTCTCTCTCTCTACACACTCCTCCGATCTCCTTCCTTCACTGTTTTTCTTTTTTCTCTTCTCCCTCTGTCCATCTCTCTCGGTGTCTCTGAGTGGTCTCACTGACACTGTTTCAGCATCAATGTTGTCAAAATAAGTGAAGAAAGGGAATGAACAGTTCAGACAGAACAGGAGGAAGCTGACTATACAGTGTCCCTCTGGGGCCTGCCATGGCCCATCATGCCTTGCAGTATTTTTGCATCTGTACTGCACACATGTACATGGTCTCATCTGCCTGCTGTTACTTTGTGTCTAGGAAAAGTTCCACGGAACTCTAGCCTAGAGCAGATCCTGCCGTGCTATTTGTAGGAGGCGCACACTTGGTTATAATGCCATTGGATGGTCTTGTGCACTCTGAGGTAAGTATGCTCAGTATTAATGCACAAGAAAGATGTAGTACACATTATTGTGCACATTATGAGTGCACACTATAGGTTGACACTCGAGTTTAGCATATATATAACACTGAGGAGAACAGCTATTTTTAAGTGGTGTGGTTTCAAAGATCAAACCCCTGCCCCTTTTGTGGCATTAGTCCCCCCCACTTTTGGAAGTGGTTCAACCCCGCCCCCCCCCCCCCCCCCCCCCACTCACCTCCTCCATGGTCTCTCCAGGAAGTGCCAGCAGTGTTGTGCTTGTGTCGGTCTCCAGCTGAGAGCACTGGCAGAACCCAACACTGCCCGTGTGCAGAGTATGTGTTACAGCACTGCGTCCCTCGCACAAATCCCACACGCACACTCGCATATCCCGACCCTGACTGAACACACACACACACACACACACACCAAACACAGGCTCACGTTCACCATAAACACCCGCGACGTTTGCCACACCAGTGTATATGGACGCATAATATTGTTACTGTGATGATTTGGCAGAAGCAGGTAAGGGAGGAGGTCTGGTTCCACCTGAGGAGAGTGCCGCTGGAGGGAAGGCTGCTAACCCAGATGACCGAGGCTCCATCATGGCCGTCCAGAACACGCTCCGCCCTCCGCATGTTCAGATTCCACACGCGGATGGAACCTTTGCCCAACCTGCAGCACACGCCACACCAGGACTGTCAGCAGGCAGAGTGCACGCCAAGCAGAAAGATCTCATCTAGATTCCGATTTACACGAAAAAAAAATGCTAATGCTTAAAAAAAATCATGTAAATAATTAACAGACCTCATATGACCAGGTTTGTAAATATCACGTCTGGGTTAAATGACTGATGTATGTGTTTTAATATACTACCCAGTGGTAAACCCCTCAACATGTTCAAGATTCAAGAGTTTTATTGACATGTACACAGAAAACAGGCAGTTGCACTGTGCAATGAAATTCTTACTTTGCTAATTCTCCTCAAATAAAAAAGCTATCAAGCCAAAGTCTACATATAAAAGAGATTAATCTAGAGCTGTAATGAAGAAGGGTTAGTAATAATAATAATAATAATAATAATCTTTATTTGTATAGCACCTTTCATGCATACATGCAACTCAAAGTGCTTTACAGATTAAATAAATCAAAACATTAAAATGAAGGGTTAAAAGAAATAATAATAAAAAAAAAAGTGTAAAAGTGTACTGTGCATTACTGCAAACAATATGACAGCAGAATTAGAGGCATAGTCAAAGTACTTATGTGCACTATGTGACAAGAGAATCTTTATGTCCATGCCACAGTTATTTTTATACCAGTCAGGGATGGTTTGATTTCAACAAAGACACTGGATTAACACCTACAGCGTTTATAAACGTCATAAATGTGCACATAAAAGTTAATTCAGCCAGCGCCAAGTTAGCCAAGAGAATTACAGGCAGTGAGTGACAGGCGTGATTGACAGGCGCTCACCCAGAGTACAGTAACGGAAGTCCCGCCCCGCTGCAGTCGAAGTGGAGCGCGAGGACGGCTGCGGCCGACCCTCTGAGAGTAAACACGGGGTCTGGAGGGGGAGGAGCCATTGCTCGCACGAGCCTTCGGCCGACCACGTCAGCGCCGGCCAGCCTAAATAAACCCCCAAAACATTACAGTCACAATTAGGCTGTGTACAACCTGCTCCAAGCCCTCTACTCAAATAAACATACGGCCTATAACAGACTAATGTTTTATCGCCGACGAGGAGGGTTGAGTTACGGTTCACCCTCTTGAGTGAGATTAAGGTCGCCTGGTCTGATTTACGGACCCGGCCTACCAGTGGACATGCGTTTCAGCACCGGCGTACTTGGTCCTCCGTCAATCGAGTGTCTCCGCCCGAATGGAAACTCTCCGCCACAAATGAAGACTTCTATTAACGCGTCTCCGCCGAGTCGTTACATTCGTCTTCATCTGCGCTTGCAAAAACAAACTAGCGGTTTCGCTTTTTTAAATCGTCCATTTCCTCTGCCGTCTTCCTCTACTGAAAAAAAACTGTATTCTGATTGCTAATCATTTAAGAATTTTTAAACAGAACGGTCTTAGTGCCCGAGGACCGGCTCGTCAAACCTATAAATAAAAACAAAGCCCACAGGTATTTAAGAAGGAAGGGGAGCGCGCGAGTTCGTTTTTCTTTTTCCTTCTACATGATAACAGGTCTTACTCAATATGTCATGAATCACGGCGGGAGACAGTTTAATTACTGTAAACAGGCCGAGACTCTGCCTTTTGGACGTTTTCTGTCTTTTCCCCCCCTCTTCTTTTTGTGACCAGCGGCAGGTTTTGGAAGCGCGTGAGCACGCGGGCGGTGCAAGGCGACTGCGTCGGACTGCAGGAAAAATGCGCCCAAACACACAACGCAGGCGGAAACCATGCGTCAATGTCAAATCATGCTAAAAACAAACACATCTCTCCCTGCAACTTTTCAAGCCAACTTCTAAAAACGAACAGCTCACCAAGGCCAACTTACAACACACACGCACACGCGAAAAAATGGGACAAAATAGCAACAGAATACTAGCTTTCTTTCAGTGGCGCCCAATATATCAGAGAAGCAGAGATTTTAGATATGAATCAGTGAAGTTAATGAAGATTCCTCTCGCCGAGTCTTATTTTTCGATCACCCTTGCCCCGTTCCTGAAACAGGAGCCGCTGGTATTTCAGAAGGGTTCATTTCGGAAGGTTAGTGGTTAAATTGTGCGTGTTAACCTGCCAAGCGGAACCTGGAACCTGGTCCCGCCTCTGCCCTTATACTAAAACTTGCTTACAATGGGGACAGTCACCAGACACCCGACACTGCCACTGTAGCTGTCGCCCAAAAAAAAAAAAAAAAAAACAACCCCCAAAAAAAAACGAGTCAAGACCGCGGGAGAGGCGGGGACAGAGTCTACTGGGATTAGAAGCCATGACTATCAGCCTTCTAGTCACTGCACAGGAGCCAGACAGAGTCTACTGGGGTTGAAATGAAATCCCCCTCACAAAGGCAGGCTATAGGTTAACTGTCTTTAACACGATCATGAACTGTATGGGCCAGAGGCCCCGCCTTTGCTAAGAAGTGCCCGTTCTCCTGTTGACTTGTTTGAAGTGCTACTGACTTTTACAGGCATAGCAGAGGCATGCGAGTGTGTGTGTGTCATGATGGCTTTAGGATTTAGGATGTCCAGATCCATCCACTAACCAGTGTACAGATTCATCTGCTTCAGCACGTGATTCAACATAAGTTTATCTTATTAAGCATCAGCATGCCCAGTTCATTTTCAATACACCCGATTCACCACACTCGATTCAGCTTCAGTACATCTTATTAATTCTGTGGACCAAATGCAGCAGATGTAGGTGGAGAGTAGACAGGACACCACTGGATAACAGCCAGGATGGTGCACAAGTCCACCCCAACAGCACCACCATCCAACCAGGAGGGATAATAAAAGGACCAAACAGAACAATACAGGCCCGTGCCAAGCCGTCGTTCACGGTTCATCTGCAAAACGATTTGCCAAAACCCGAGGAGGTCACTACACACGACGAGGACAAACCCAACGCATCATAGGACGGTTAAAGGCGCACACACATCCACTATAAAGCAGCGTACACACTGATCACCATGATCACACACCAGATATAAGTAAGCATACACATTTGGGAAAAAATATATTAAAGTGTACTGGACACATGAAATTATACACATATAAACTGACACAATGCATAATTCATCAACAGATCAACAAAAGACATCAATCTGCAAGTTTGCCCAAAGGACTGATGCTTAGTTTTCCCACAGGACAGACCCAGATTAATACACTTCCACTCCTCCTCTCGCCAGCATTTCTGATGGCAGGATGGAGGCCTGGCTGAGAGTAAGGGAGAGAATGAGAAGAAAGAGAGATTGAGGTTTTCTCCCTCTCTGTAACAGATAAGACAGCTCCAGTAACCTGACTCTAAGGCTGTGGATAAAGCCAGTTTGTCTCCTCTTGGGTCTTCTGTCAACACCTGCGGGGTAATTAGGCCCTAATTATGAGAGAGTTCCCTTCTCCTGCATGTTATTAAATAAGGAGGACCGCACTGCCCAGCCAGGTATCTCTCAACGGCCAGCAAGGGGCAGGTGACCTTCAGATCAAACACAGCCACTATCTGCAGCCCAGCTCTGAACCTTATAGCGGATCTGAGGGGGAAGTTCTGGGGGGGGGTCATTTTTACATGGGCTTCAAAGATCACGCAGGGGCTGCCCACATTCCTGCCCCTGCCAATCGGAGTCAGGATGGGAGGGAAACGAGGGGGCGGGGTCATACCTGAGCCTGTCCTGCTGCCATGTGCTGTCATTCATAAATAAGCCGCCCAGATCCCGGAGATTAAGGGAAACAACCCAAAATGAATCTCCCGCCGTCTGGGTGGAGGAGAGGAGCCAAGCGCCACTCACGTACCGTTACCACCCTGCCCCACGTGTGAAAGGTGGAGGAGTGCCATCATTTCAACACCCACAGGAAAAAATAAAGGGATTCCTGCGAGTGTTTCATCTCCCAGCATCATAAAACTGCATGCAAATAAAGGAGGCAGAGGTCACTGGTGAGGCAGATCTGTAATTCCCGAAGCAGCGTGCTGTTACTGTGGTCCGTCCTCCCCTGACTAATGAGATCATACCACAACTCTCAGGCATTCTTTCATTCTTCTCTTTATCGAAACACTCTTATCTTGTTTTTCCTCTCTCCTGCTCCCTCTCTCCACCTCCCTGGCTGGCGCTCTTTTTTTCTCTGGTGGGGAGGGAGTACCAAGGGAGCCTCTACTCATTACCCCCCCCCAGTTTACAACAACCTCTCAAAACAAAATTTCCTCAGAGGAGGAAACAAACAACCTGGATGGAGCCACAGGTCCATTATAATGTCCACTTAAACAAACAAACCAGGAAGCGGCTTCACACACCCTATATTGTAAGGCCACACACCAGTGAGAGGGAAGGAGAGGGGGGGGGGACAGGGGCAGTATCTGGACTGGAAAAACAGCTCTGGGGCAGATAGAGACCTAAGTCCGTCACAAGTGCACCGACACCCCCGTCACTCTGAGCAGCAGAAAGGGGAAGGGACCGTATTGTTCCTGCCAATGGCGTAAAGGCAGTGCCAAGCCAGGCCGAGATAAGGACAGAGTGTGCAGAGGATCGCTCTGAGTGACCGTGCGTGCATGCATGTGTGTGTGTGCTAGGGTGTGTAGGG
This sequence comes from Brachyhypopomus occidentalis, assembly GCA_020368025.1. Lineage (NCBI taxonomy): Eukaryota > Metazoa > Chordata > Actinopteri > Gymnotiformes > Hypopomidae > Brachyhypopomus > Brachyhypopomus occidentalis. Next base: position 4,769,944 of record JAGXOD010001382.1, read on the forward strand.
GGAGTGTTGATTGAGCACTTTGTCACTGCCTGCTGATTTAAGGGGTCTTAGTGCCAATTGGTGACAAAGAGAGGCACAGGTAGTGTGGTCTTATCTATTAGCATTGTCACCCAGTTCCTTCCCCAGGTGTGTTCAGGGTTTCAAGAGTAGACTGATGAGGACAGACGATTGTCCACTAAGCTCGCCACTCTGTCAGACACGCACACACACACACGGCACTGATACAATCGCTTTACACACTACACAGACACTAGGCATACACAGAAAGATAAACGGTGAGTGCTGACTGACCTTTGGAAATCATTTAGAGATGAACCCTAGCTGTTTATTAAATGTATATAGCCATAACCACAACATGAACACCCATCTATGTGAGAGCTATTAGTGATGTTTAATGCAGACATTTCAAGAACTTCAGTGGTGTAAAAAATTACAATTGTATATTGCAATATAAATACAAAATAACTCCAGTGTTACTTCCCAGGATCAAAAATTTATTACATATTATCTTGACCCTGGACAACGCAAAATCAACGTGATATTAAGGTAACTTAAGCCCTCGATTAGATGAGTCTAGCAGTCTCTAGTTTCTCGGCTCAAGTTACTGCAACTTTCGCGTCTTTTAACCTGTTGCATTTTGCAACGAGATCTACATGATGGGGACCCGATCCTCTTAAATGCATCGTTGTGGAATTATTAAGCCATTCGTGTGCTAGGCGCTCAGGTGAAGGCCATTGGGTATCTCTCAGGCTGAGAACCTGAACGGGGCCCGTTGTGATTACTCAATTTGAAACATACGTTTGCACAAAAAACAACTCGCACCTTAGTGTACATCTACGTCATTGCAGCAGTAAGGGTAGCTCACATACATCACACTACATCACGTTACCTAGAAATGAGGGAACACCTCCAACAGTGAGCGAAATGATGAGACGTAAAGAGGGTCGCTGGCTACATGAGCGATCCGAAACAAAACGCAACCCGTCTGCGTCGAAACGGAGAACGAAGTCACACCAGCTAACCTAAACAACCACTTTACAAAACGCAAACGGACAGCGAGTATTAAACGACCACGAGTTGGTCAGTTTGCGCACTCTACCTGAACAGATCTCGCGTGTGGGGATGTAAATATGCGACACTGAACTTGAAAAGCCCCCTGTACGGTGGAGAGGTGTCCTCGGCATTGCCTGTTTTGTATCGGCGCAGGACAGCGGCTTTTTGATAATTTTTTAAAATAAAAATTTTAACCCTTCTGACAATAATATGGTAAAATGTTAAAAATATATATATTACATTAAAAAGACTCAAATTATAGAAAGTGCTCGATGTGCAAAAATCCGAAGCACTAAAACGTTCACACTGGTAAAATTGAGGTTACTTTGTAGGTACATTATGTACCTAAAACACGTCGGGTACATGTATAATATAAAAACTGGCATACAGAGGTATTTGTTTCTATTTTAAACATCGCCTTCTCTGAAAGCAACAAGTTTACAGATGAACCTAGAGAACCCTCAGCATGGGAGAAAATAGGCAGTCCCGTCATAAACAGACGAGTCTCTTATCCATTCTTTCTCTCTTCATCTCTTTTGGTCTAAATGAGAAAGGGGCGGGGGTGGGGGTGGAGGGTGGATTCTTAATCCTCAGCACACACAGTAGCCTTTCATAGCTACAGCCAGAGAGAGAAACCATTATTTGTCCATTCCTATCATGGACAAAGTTTCAGGCTCAACTGGGTCTGGGCGAAAAAGATTAAATGAAACCAGAGTGTTTTAAACCGCTTTGGAGGCCACTGGATTAGCTCTGCTCATGGCTGCACATACTCTCTCACTCCACCCAAATTCGCAGGTGTGGGTGCAGGGGATGGTGAATTTTAAACCAATATATCAGTGAAAAAGTCACTCACAAGCTCAAAGACACACAGACCAAGCATCCAGATGCCGTTTGGGCTTGGGAACACGTCCAGAATACTGGCCATCAGTGTCTGCAGTGTTTTCATACATCCGATATACACAGTAAAGTCCCCACAGGTCAAAAGGACAGTGGGAGGTAGCAGACCTATCCAAATGGCTATGGTCTTGCCTTAATGAAATGGCCTGGACCCACAGGTGTGTGATGGGATACTGGCCTCAACCTGGGTCAATTAGAGCAGATGGATGAGTCAGGATGGTGATCTGGCCGAGGGGGGTGTGAAACGTGCCATCAGCCTGGTGTGGACTGAGCCCATGTGGGCTGTGTGACCATGAATTATTGGTGGCGTGTCTGTTTACCCACCTCCTGCTGGAGGAGAGTGCAAACTGGGCCCGGTCAGCCCGGCTCTGGGGACATCTCTTAGTCCAGATGAAAACAGGAATTCCTACATTCCCACTTTATCTGTTTCTCTCTCACACACAGCGGGAGTCAAATTACAGTTCACCGGCAAAAAGAGGGGAAAGAAAACAGTATTGTGGCACTTTTGGAGTGGCTGTGTTTAAAACCGTCTCTCCCCAGGTGGAAGCATGTGCTGCTGTCATGGACGATGCCAACAGCCTGCGCAGGTTGTCAGGACTGTGAGTGGTGCAGACGCCCTGCAGGATCCCTGTGATTGTGATTTCATGGACAAACATCTGTTAGAGCAGCGCCAGAGCAGGGCGTCCACAGCAGGGTCAGAGCAGCGCCAGAGCAGGGCGTCCTCAGCAGGGTCAGAGCAGCGCCAGAGCAGCGCCAGAGCAGGGCGTCCACAGCAGGGTCAGAGCAGAGCTGTGCTTGCGGCAATGACCAAAGGCCAAACACTCGTACTGCTGTGGATGTGCGAACTGAGCAGCGAAACACAGGGCACGCTCCTACATCTGACATGAAACGGCAGCAAAGAAATATGATCATTAAACAAAGGATAGAAGACCAGTACAGGACAAGAGACCAGTACAGGATAGGAGACTAGATGTGTTGAAAGGCAATAAAAAGCAATCAGTCCACTTCCAAAAGATGAGTTACAGTGAATCAAGCAATAGCTAAACTGAGATTACACATTTCAAGATTTATTCTACCAGTTGAGTTTTGTTGTTGTATATGCAGTAGTAGTTTGTTCTCTTATCCACTGTAGGGCTGATCAGCTCTGAGCAGAACGGAGCAGGTCCACATGGACCCAGTTTGTCTCAGATCCGAGCCAGCGGAGCAGCCCCCAGGCAAGTGGAGCAGCCCCCAGGCGAGCGCGAGCAGCCCCCAGGCGAGCGGAGCAGCCCCCCAGCCCCTGTCCTGTTGCATGAGGATAAGCAGGAGTAATGTGAGAGATGGAGCCAGAGGAAACTGTGTGTGTGTGTGTGTGTGTGTGTGTGTGTAGGGGAGTTAAGACTAGCACCCACGCACGTCAGGTATCCTAGAAAACATGCGGTCCACTATCTCCTGGGGCTGTGTTTGTGGAAATCAGCAGCTTCATGCTGACAAAGCGTGCACACACACACACACACACACACACACACACGTATGCTTGGCCCTCTTCTGTGTTCTCTCCAAAGCACCGAACTGTTACAACGTTCCCCTCAACGCTAATTCAGCTCCTGAAGACACACACGCACGCACGCACCTACATCCCCAGCAGAAGAACTACCAACTACTTGGATGTAGTTCAGTGCCATGACTCGTGATGGAGGGATGACCTGTAGAATCATGCTCCTGTAAGAATGAACTGGAACTGAACTGGAACAGTTAAAAAACTCGTTTTGCACTGCACACACACAAGCTTGAATCTGTCTGGCAAGAGATCTGACACACACACACAAACACACACTTGTTTTGTCTCTACAAGCCCCATGACCATAAACAAATAATTTGCAGTTGACAATAACACAAAGACCTCACGTAAAAGAAACAAAGGCAAACACTGAGTCGTCCCAAGGGTCCTAGTGGAGGTGACCGTGACAACCAGGGGAAAAAAGAATATGTGAATGTAAGAAACCCAGGCTAAATAAACAGGGCGCAGTCTGGAGTCGTGCTCGGCCTGTATGGTGTGTGTGTGTGTGGTGTTCTCAACATGCGCAGCATGTGTGTGTGTGTGTGTGTGTGTGTGAGCTGGCTGAACTGGGCTGAAGCATAAAGCATCAAGCAGACAGCCAACACCAAGCACCCACAGACATCCCAGAATGCAATCTGTCAGCATCCCACAGGCACAGACTTCATCACCGAGACAGTCACTGCCTGCGGAGATGAGACAGAGAGAGAGAAGAAGAGAGAGAGAGAAAGAGAAGTCCTGCCAGTCTAGTGCTCATGTTTTGGCTGCAGTGAAGAACAGTGTCACAAAAATATAAGATTGTGATTAATGGAATGATGCGTCAATACTGGAAGAAAGAGTGCAGAAAAGAGAGAGAGAGATGCTAAAATAAAAAGGTGTTAAAAGAAATCAATATCTCATTTCCTAATAAGATCACTTAGCCTCTAGCACAGACCTCAACGTTCACCAGGTCTCACTCACCCGTCACTTCATAAGGCTTATAATGTTAAGGCTCATGTCTCAGGTCTTATAATGTTCTTAAGGCTCATGTCTCGGGTCTTATGATGTTCTTAAGGCTGATGTCTCGGGTCTTATGATGTTCATAAGGCTCATGTTTGAGGTCCTATGTTCGTAAGGCTCTGAGGTCTTGTAATGTTGATAAAGTTCTTGAATCTCATCCCTGACATCTTTACAGGGACACGGAGGCAACTCATCATCCCCCCCACACACACCCACACACACACACACACACACACACTCATGTCATGGAATGTCCTCATTCGTCTGGAAAGGGAAGGTCTTTTCCTAACCATGCTGTGTCTCCCAGCGCTCTCCCATTCTCTCTCTGTCTCACACACACACTCAACCACACACCCTCTCTCCCTCAAGGCTTCTCAGACTGACAGTGTGTATGTACACACTCACCACTAAGCTACCTGCACATTAATGGCCCCTGTTCACGGGCCCCTATGCCATAATCCCTCTTTTGCAGCACGGCGTCATCTTTTGGCAAATGTTTACATAAGACAGATATTTGTACCTTCATGCAGGGCTTGGGTTCTGTAAGCCGGTGTGTGTAACCAGCACAGACCTGATCCCCCAACACAAATCTCTCTCTCTCACACACAAGGCCATAGGGACTTTCTATCTCTAAACCACAGTAGACTCTTCTAGACTGTGGAGTCCTGTCAGGACACAATGGTTTCGGATTAAGGTGTGAAGCGTGTCCTGAGCACAAAACCCTGACATGTTGACATGTTCTTTTCTAAGTGCGTTTCCAGGCAGATTTAACCACATTTGTTCCATTTTGAAGGCAGACAAAATGAGGGAGAAGGTGGAGATGAAGCGTGTTGAGGGGGTTCTTCTAAGAGGCAGATTTAACCACATTTGGTTTGTTAGAGACCCGTCCCTATGTAAACAAACAGGGAGGATTGTGGGAATCTGGTCCATTGTTGGTGTGTGGGTTTGAGCGACAGGGCAGCAGCATAGAACAGGCTGTCAGCCGAGACAGCGAGAGGTCAAACAGGGAGCGGTCCTACTGAGAGAGAGGGTGACCTCACACACACACACACCACAAACACGCACACACTCACATGCTGTCACTTCTTGGCTGTCTCACACGCACATATCCATAAATGCGTCTACTCATTGTGTTTGGAAACACCAACACGTAGACTCTCTACAGACTTCTACAAACACACACACTTTCATTCTCTCTTACATGCAGGACAATTCCTAGAGCACACGCACTGAGAATTCTCCACTTTTGACCCACACCCCACACACAAATACAGAGACGGTATAGAGACGGACCTCCTGGAGGAGATGAGCTTACAGGGCAGCACGTCCTCAGGCCGAAGGCTTCACCAGGCCATTACCTTCATGTCCTTTATTGCTTCACACATCAATTATGCAGTTACAGGGCTTTATATCAAATGAGCCTTCAACATGTACACAGATGAACAGTGACACCGGACAACATCAGACCTGCGCTCTCCCCGAAAGGCTTTTACTGCAAGTCATCATTAACCGGCCCCTGGAAAGTTGAACCCTGACCCTTCAGTGTGTAGAAGTCTGCAGAAGTGTGTGTGTGACCAGAGGTTGTACATGTCCGTCATACATCAACATTTAAAAAGTGATGGCTGGCTGCTTGGAACTTGTAATGCATCACGTGCATCAGCAAGTGAAACACAGATGTAGAGAAAGTCCCACGTCTCGGCCCCGTGTCCCGCAAACCAAGCCTGCACTTGGGCTTGGATAGGGCCATATTCACTTACTCAAACAACCTGAGGCTGGACACACTTCTGTGACAACCCGTCTCTCTTTCCGTGTGTGTGAGTGTGTGAGTCAAGCTGTAGGTGGTGTACTGGGGTCAGGGTTCTTCAGTCAGCACCCCATCCCTGAAACAAGAACACAGGACTGCCTCTCTCTATCTCTCTCCCGTCTCCCCCCTCTCTCTCTCCAGGTAAAAATAAACCAGGTTTCTCTGCATCTCTGTGGCAACCTGTCACTTCTCTTTGAGTCTCATTAATCAGAGCAGTCAGGCAGATCACAAGTGACCAGAGCCCAGCTCAGCTGGACCAGAATGACCAGAGCCCTTCCCCAGGTCCTGATCCGAGTGCTCAGTAGACAGCTGGAACCAACCGAGTAAGACACTCAAATTACAATAAAGAGCTATCACAAGGATGCATCCCTCTAAACGCATGAACAGATTCAGCTACACTACCAAGCATGATGACCCAATTATGACATCACTGGCTATATGCAAAGCACAACTGATGACATCACTGCTTCAAATTGAAAGCCCATTATGTCATCACAGCTTGGGTTCATTCAGGATGAACAGCATCAAAGTCACATTACTAAATACTTCATTACCATTATATAATGCTGGGGTCTCAGCAGAGGCTCTCTCGGCAGAGACAGAGGTGTTAGCCAACCACACAGGCTAGCGAGAAGCTCATCTGTGTATAGAAAACCAGGTCTAAAACAAACAAACAAACAAACAAAAAACACACCCACCATGCCAGCTATTGACAAATCTTCAGTCCTGATTGTGATGAAGTATGGGCTTAATTCACATGGGCTAACCTTCTCAGTCAACCAACAGCATCTCAGCTACTAAAGTCTCAGTGTAGAAAGGTGGGGGAAAAGGAGACTCATACTGCCACCTTCAGGCAGGTGGAGGTATTTGAGCACACACTTTTTTGATCTCTAGTCATCAGGTTGCTGGGGTCTGCATGCCTATTAGCCCAGAGACAGAGAGAAACAGAATACATGTGTGTGTGTGTGTTTTCCCTCCACATTCTCGTGGTGCTCTGGGGGAAACTGCTGTAGCCCCGGTCTAAACAACCACACTCTCAGGCTTGCATCGCCCTTCACATTTGATTGACAGGCTCCTCGCCGAGTGTTTGTCTGCGTCCCTGGGAAACAGGGTGGTGTCACCGTGGCGACAGGCCTATCCCATCCATCAGTGTCAGCGGTGGCGTGTGAGTAATGGGCAGGAAGTACAGCCGGAGAAACAACAATATTCACAGAATACGCTTCAGAAACATTAGGGCTGCTTTTCTGCTGGCTCCCATTTCAACAGCGCGTAATGGGGCCCTAATACTGATTTTACGAGCCCGTTTAGCAGTAGCGCCGCCCTGCTGGACACCGCTGAGGCTGCTCCAACAGCAGAGCGCATAGTGCAGGTCAAACCTGGACGACTGGGAGTAGCTACTGAGCGAGACAAAAGACCAAGCTACCTGAACTGGAGATTACACAGGCACCATATGAGAGGTCAAAGGTCATTCTGGTGACAGGTTGCGGACGGAGAGAGCAGAGACCTTCTCCTCATCGGGAGAGTGTAGGGGATATCCTAACACAGAACCCCGAAACATAATTCCGTTGTTTTAACATGCTGGTCTGACGATGTGTCTAGAAGTCCTTTGACTTCATCACATCATCCATCTGAAGGGTCCGTGTGTTCAGGGTGTGGAAGGGAGGGGCGGGGCTTAACCTCAGCAGCCAGTTACCGTGGCATCTAGACCAGAGCGCTTAGTAATGTGGATTTTGGTCAGCTCCTCCGCGCAGGTTGGGTGGATGCCCACAGCGTCCTGCAGTTGGGCGTAGGTCAAGCCACACCTGTGAAAGCACACAGGACAAACCCCACCCAGTCACTCACAATGCTGATGTCACAAGAGAGGACTGTCCGCGTGTGAGTGGAGCAAAGCGACTTTCTCTCCGGGGTAAGGAGCTTTTTCAGAAAGCCGGAGTGCACAGCAGGCTAAATGAGATTAGCATTTTTGGGTTAAAATAATGGCATAATGTTCCATGTAAGCCCTCAGTATAAGATCTGTTACACTACTAAATCATGTGAATGTCCCAGTGACAGTGACAGGAAGAGTGTGTGTTTCACAGCAGTGGGGGGAGCTCACCGGAGGCTAAGAGCAAACCCCTGGAGGACCTCCCCCGCACTGGGCCCAGTGAAATGAAGCCCCAGCACCCGCTGGGCAGACGCACGCTCACACACCACCTGGGAGAAAGAGAGGGAGAGAGGGGGGGGGTCAGGGACACCTGTCAGTGTATGCAGCAGCTTTCTTCATCGTGTTGGAGTGATGAAACGCCCGTCCTCACCTTGATGTAGCAACGACTCGCGTCTCGCTCGGCGATGGTGAACTCCAGAGGTTTGTAGAAGGCATGGTAAACCTGTCCAGCCGGAAGACACAAGACAAAGACTCTACACTTCTAGCACTTTTACACGATTCATCACAGAAACAAGAAACAAGTACAACACACACACACTGTACAACACACACACACAGTCAGCTCCACGTGTCCTTCAGGAGAGGTGGAGAGCTCAATTCCACCCTCTCAGCAGGGCCAGGGTTCTCCCCCTCCAGACACCTCGGCAGGAAGTCCTGTCTGCTGGAGGAAGTCCTGTCCCCAGCCCGGGTTTGATCACTAATGACATTCTGCTCTCTTAAATGTTTTTCTCCTCCACTTATATCATGGATAAGGCAGTGAGAATGAAGCGCGCGTTTCATCAAAGTCGTCACACACTTAACCAGGAGCGTGCCGACACAGGCAGCCATGGTCGCACAGCTGCGGGAGCCAATGGGAGGCGGCGGTTTTGATTGCCGCTCGTCTGTCATCGGCTGCTGCGTGTGTCAATCAGAGCTTCTCCTGGTCCATCTGTCACTGCCCTGGGGAAACACACCTCTCTGATCGGTGCAGACTTCAGAGGTGTGCAGGGGGGGGATGGGTGTGTGTAAAGAAGTACAAGCGTGTGTCACAAACGCAAGCGAGCTCACACACAAACACACACACAAGCACACACACACACACACACACACACACACACACACACACACACCAACACACACACAGTCACACACAATCCCATCCACTGTTACACACACACCTAGACCGTGCTGGGTGTACACTGTAGTTTACTGTGATACCTCTATATTATCTCTGCCATATCTTCTCTCTGCTGATTCTTCTGACAGACCTACACAGCCGTACTCCAGTGGAGTAAATACTGTGGTAGGGACCTATAACATACATAAACACAGTAAATTCATCTCACATTGTGATAGGTTGACAAAGACTACAAAAGAACACCAATAGTAAGAGCACCAGTAATAGTATGAACAAAACTAACAGTAACAGTGAGTAACAGTAACAGACTAACAGTGACAAAGTGAGAATAACAGTAACAATCGGAGTAACAGTAGCAATCATGAAAGTCAAAGTAACAGAGTAACGCTTAGTCAGAGCAACAGTCAGAGTAACACTGGCAGTCATGACAACAGTGAGAGTCACAGAGTAACAGTAATAGTCAGAGAGGGTTTGAGGTAACGAAGGTTTGAGGTAACGAGGGTTTGAGTGTGTGTGTGTGCTCCTGGGCGGGTTAACTCACGTTCTCATAGTCCATCAGCTGGCTGGACTGATCTGCGAGTCTGCGTGCCAGGAGTTTACCTGCCTGGATGGCCGTTGGCGTGAGCTCAGGACGACCCTGCAAAGAAACAACAATCAGCTACTGACGGGAGACACGAACCCACACACACCCACACACACCCAGGAAAGCTCCTGGCCAACGCTTCAAAGAACAAAGGACCAAGAACTCAGCCCACACCTGCACCTGCTGAGTGAGGACGGACCAGAACCATGGGTCGGGTCAGAAACATCACCCCCGCTGCAGAGATCAAAACACTGGTGTCTGTCACTCGGACTGACGTGGGGGGGGTGTGTGTGTGTGTGTGTGTGATCAGGCTCACACACCTACTGCCTGCTCCACCATAAGCAGCACACATCCGGGAGTCCAACCCAAGCCCTCCAGCACTTTAAATGTGTGTGTGTGTGTGTGTTTGCACCTCTGCAACGTCGCCGATGGCGTACACGTTGGACACGGTGGTGCGCTCATCTGTTGCCACGACGATCTTGCCTGTATCCGGGTTGAGCTGCACGCCGACCTCTGACAGGTTCAGGCCTGCTGTGTCTGGAGCTCGACCTGCCGTCAGACCAACGGCAGATTAGACAGGACCCACACCAGCTCCGCCCGACACACCCACACCGCCCGACACACCAGAACCAGCAGCGCCCGACACACCAGCTCCGCCCGACACACCAGAACCAGCAGCGCCCGACACACCAGCTCCGCCCGACACCAGAACCAGCAGCGCCCGACACACCAGCTCCGCCCGACACAAGCAGATAAAGTTGAGAATGTTGGTGGTGGTAGCTAGAGAATGTTGAATCAGTGTGAACTTGATCTAAGCTGCCAGATGAAAATGATTTTTGTTTTACATCTAATCCAACAATTAAAAAATAAAATGTCTACACAGCAGAAGTGTGTGTGTGTGTGTGTGTTGGCCTGTCTTCTGGTGGACTGAGTAATGAGAAGTCAAGTATGTGTATCCCATCAGCCACCTGGGGCCTGTAGTGTCATATCTGTCACTTCCTGTCACAGATGGGCTGAGAGATAGCTGTCAACACTCACCCATCTTATCCATAGCATCCCACCCCCAACTGCCCCCCCCCTCTCTCTTTCTCTCTCTCTCCCTCTCTCCCTCCTTCAACGGGTATCACAATAAACAGTGGTGAAGCGGGCAAACCCCTGGGGTACCATACTGATGTTATCAGCCAAAAAGCACAACAAATCCCAGAACTCCCTCTTCCTGTCTGACCCCCCCCCCCCTCTGGCCCAGCCTGCAGTGTGGAAGTGTCACAGTAGGGGGCCTGGGGTAATCCGTCTGCTTCCCATACACACACTCTCACTCTTGCACACGCACGTACACACGCACGCACACCGGCATGCACACCGGCATGCACACCCACTCACATTTAAGTCAGTTAGGAATCCCAGAGGTCATTTAAAATCACCTCCTCTTAAAACAGCGTATAAGACTCCGGAAATCGATGGGAAGAAGCGAGTGTGTGATGAAGGGTGAGTGTGAGTGTGTGATGAAAAGGGAGTGTGAGTGTGTGATGGAGGCTGAGCATGAGTGTGTGATGGAGGGTGAGTGAGAAAGAGTGTGAGTGTGTGATGAAGGAGTGAGAGTGTGTGATGAAGGAGTGAGAGTGTGTGATGAAGGGTGAGTATGAGTGTGTGATGAAGGGTGAGTGAGAGTGTGTGATGGAGGGTGAGTGAGAGTGTCTCTACAGCTCATGCTTGAGGAGACCCCCAACCACAGTTGTCCACACCAGCACAGTTCCCAAGTCCCAAGCAGCTGTGGTCCCGTCTCCACAACATCTATACAAACAGCTGAATGCAAATCTCCTCAATCTGAGACCAGGTCCCAGATTCTTACAGATAATACACACTTACACACACCCTGAGTTGGAGTTAAAATAACTATCATGGTAGCGTAATAACCCCCCCCCCCACACACACACACAGGTGCCAGCTGAGTAACTGCAGTCAGGTGAAGTACACAGAGAAACAGAAACATCCAGTTTTGACTATGTGGAAGATTCCAGGTGGAACAGCAAACGTGTTGGACAGAAGAAGCTACACAGTTTAGTGAAGCACTTTGCGAGAAATGATGAAGGACATCCAAAGTGTTTGAGTCTGTGTGTGTATGTGGAAGATCTCACAGTCAGCCTTCTGAGGAATGGGAGTTCATATTTTGAGGACACACACAGTGTTTTCAGTCTGTGCTGATGCCATGAGGCTTGTGCACCACCATCTCCACCTGCTCCACCCGCTGCCAGCACTATGGGCGTGAGAGCCATCTGGAAGGACATCCTGCCCTGCAGGCCAAAGCCTGGCCAGGAGGGGGGTGGTCAACGGACCAACTGGGTGGCAGATAAATGTCATGATGGTTTTTATGCTTCCAGTAAAAGAGAGAGAGAGAGAGAGAGAGAGAGAGAGGGAGAGCATGTCTGAAGAAGCTATGTGATCCAGGGCTCCAGACCAAGCAGAAAGCCCCCACACGCGTGGTAAAGAGCCCAAACACCACGCCCATTTCACCACGGCCATGAAGGCTCCAGAGAGGAGCCACCATATCTCCATTCTGCTCTTCCTCTTCTTCCTCCTCCGACGGAAACATCGCTCAGCTCTCCCACCGCGCGTAAATCAACCAGTCCCATCGCGCCAGCCGCTGCACGCACCAGTGGAACCGCACGCACCAGCGGAACCACACACACGCACGACAGAAGGTGGCGAGATGGATGTGAACACTGGCCGAGAGGACACGTGCTGGGGGACACAGAGACAAAAGCCCCTCCAGCTCCGCTGTGCATCCGGAGGGAGCCAACCCAGCAGGCAGTGTCAGGAAGGCCCGGAGAGAGAGGGAGGGGGAGAGGGAGAGAGAGGACAAAGGCGGGAACGAGAGGAGCAGCGTCGGCCGGCTGCATCCTGGCCCATAAGCCCCTTACCACCAGTGATTAACACGTCCCCTGCTGAGCACAGATCACGCTTTATTCACATGTGTGATGAAGGGTGAGTGTGTGTCTGTGATGGAGGGTGACTGTGAGTGTGTGATGAAGGGTGAGTGTGAATGTGTGATGAAGGGTGAGTGTGAGTGTGTGATGAAGGGTGAGTGTGAGTGTGTGATGAAGGGTGAGTGTGAGTGTGTGATGAAGGGTGAGTGTGAGTGTGTGATGAAGGGTGAGTGTGAGTGTGTGATGAAGGGTGAGTGAGAGTGTGTGATGGAGGGTGAGTGAGAGTGTCTCTACAGCTCATGCTTGAGGAGACCCAACCAACTCAGCACAGTTCCCACCAAGCAGCTGTGGACGTCCACAAGTCCTGCGTCTCCTCAGCAGGTCCCAGACGACTGAAGGCTCCACAAACATCTATACAAACAGCTGAATGCAAATGACTGACCGACTTTCTCTTTCATCCCCCCCAATCTGAGACCAGAGTCCAAACCGATATTCTTACAGATAATACACACTTACACACACCCTGAGTACAATCAATTTAAGAAGCTCAGTCCAATTAAGCAAGAATAATCTTGCTGGAGTTAAAATAAATACCACCCCCTCACCCTCCCGCACACACATGCACATACACACACACACACACAGGTGCCAGGTGAGTAACTGAAGTGAAGTACACAGTTTCCCGAGAAATAGAAACATCCAGTTTTGACTATGTGGAAGATTCCAGAGAGGAACAGCAAGACGTGTTGGACAGAAGTCTTCATCAGTTGTAGTGAAGCACACTTCGCTTTGCTTGATGAAGGACATCTCTCCAAAGTGTGTGTGTGTCTGTGTGTGTGCGTGTCTGTGTGTACGAGATAGAGAGAGAGGGGGAGGGAGAGCATGTCTGAAGAAGCTATGTGATCCAGGGCTCCAGATAAAGCAGAAAGCCCCCACACGCGTGATAAAGAGCTCAAACACCTCGCCCATTTCACCAAGGCCATGAAGGCTCCGGAGAGGAGCCACCATATCTCCATTCTGCTCTTCCTCGTCTTCCTCCTCTGACGGAAACATCGCTCATCTTTCCCACCGCCCATAAATCAACCAGCCCCATCGCGCCAGCCGCTGCACGCACCAGTGGAACCGCACGCACCAGCGGAACCACACACACGCACGACAGAAGGTGGCGAGATGGATGTGAACACTGGCCGAGAGGACACGTGCTGGGGGACACAGAGACAAAAGCCCCTCCAGCTCCGGCTGTGCATCCAGAGGGACGCAACCCAGCAGTCCGTGTCAGGAAGGCCCGGAGAGAGAGGGAGGGAGAGACAGAGAGAGAGAGAGGGAGAGAGGGAGAGAGAGGGAGAGAGGACAAAGGCAGGAACGAGAGGAGCAGCGTCGGCCGGCTGCATCCTGGCCCATAAGCCCCTTACCACCAGTGATTAACACGTCCCCTGCTGAGCACAGATCACGCTTTATTCACATGTGTGATGAAGGGTGAGTGTGTGTCTGTGATGGAGGGTGACTGTGAGTGTGTGATGAAGGGTGAGTGTGAATGTGTGGTGAGTGTGTGATGAGGATGGATGAAGGGTGAGTGTGAGTGTGTGATGAAGGGTGAGTGTGAGTGTGTGATGAAGGGTGAGTGTGAGTGTGTGATGAAGGGTGAGTGTGAGTGTGTGATGAAGGGTGAGTGTGAGTGTGTGATGAAGAGGGAGTGTGAGTGATGAAGAGGGAGTGTGAGTGTGTGATGAAGAAGGAGTGCGAGTGTGTGATGAAGAGGGAGTGTGAATGTGTGATGGAGGGTGAGTGTGAGTGTGTGATGAAGGGTGAGTGAGAGTATGTGATGAAAAAGGAGTGAGAGTGTGTGATGAAGGGTGAGTGTGAGTGTGTGATGAAGGGTGAGTGTGTGATGAAGGGTGAGTGTGATTGTGTGATGAAGGGTGAGTGAGAGTGTGTGATGGAGGGTGAGTGTGAGTGTGTGATGAAGGGTGAGTATGAGTGTGTGATGAAGAAGGAGTGAGAGTGTGTGATGAAGGGTGAGTGTGAGTGTGTGATGGAGGGTGAGTATGAGTGTGTGATGAAGAAGGAGTGAGAGTGTGTGATGAAGGGTGAGTGAGAGTGTGTGATGGAGGGTGAGTATGAGTGTGTGATGAAGAAGGAGTGAGAGTGTGTGATGAAGGGTGAGTGAGAGTGTGTGATGGAGGGTGAGTGAGAGTGTCTCTACAGCTCATGCTTGAGGAGACCCAACCAACTCAGCACAGTTCCCACCAAGCAGCTGTGGACGTCCACAAGTCCTGCGTCTCCTCAGCAGGTCCCAGACGACTGAAGGCTCCACAAACATCTATACAAACAGCTGAATGCAAATGACTGACCGACTTTCTCTTTCATCCCCCCCAATCTGAGACCAGAGTCCAAACCGATATTCTTACAGATAATACACACTTACACACACCCTGAGTACAATCAATTTAAGAAGCTCAGTCCAATTAAGCAAGAATAATCTTGCTGGAGTTAAAATAAATATCATGGTAGCATAATAACCCCCCTCACCCTCCCGCACACACATGCACATACACACACACACACACAGGTGCCAGGTGAGTAACTGAAGTGAAGTACACAGTTTCCCGAGAAATAGAAACATCCAGTTTTGACAGAAGTCTTCATCAGTTGTAGTGAAGCACACTTCGCTTTGCTTGATGAAGGACGTCTCTCCAAAGTGTGTGTGTGTGTCTGTGTGTGTGCGTGTCTGTGTGTACGAGATAGAGAGAGAGGGGGAGGGAGAGCATGTCTGAAGAAGCTATGTGATCCAGGGCTCCAGATCAAGCATAAAGCCCCCACACACGTGATAAAGAATTAATTTCTGTAGACTGGCCATTACAGTAACCCTAACTGTGACCCTGGCCCTTGACCCCTGACCTTAGAGTACCTCTCCTCTTTCATTCTGTTTGAACTTTACTGGACTACTTTATTCTGGCACACGAAGATTTATTATGAAGGTTTTCTGTCCTGGTCGAGGTATGAAATCCAGTACTGGTGTGTGTGACTGGATGTAAAAGCTGTATGTTGACTGTAAAGTACCTGTGTGTTCTGTGGTTTCTCGCACACGATTTATACCTGGTAAGTAAAACACATTCCGAGGGTGCCGTGGATGAACGCTTAACAGAGAGCAGCTCACCTACAGCCCAGAGGACGGAGCTGAACGTGTCCTCCAGCTCCACCCGTTCACTCTGCAGCTCCGCCCACTTCACACGCAGCAGTCCCGACGGAAGCTTCTCCATCGCCGTGGGAACACAGCCCCAGCGGAACTGCGTCCCACACGCTTCCATGTGACCAGTCACAAGCCGAGCCATTTGCTGTAAAAAAATAAATAAAAAAAAAAGCAAGGAGCAGCCAATCAGAGTGAGCGGAACATCCCATGAGGTGAGGATTTTTCTGCCTGTGGTGCAATACCTGATCAAACCCACGGAGGGCGATGCTGCGCACCATCACAGTGGTGTCCAGCCCCAGGCCTGTGAGGAGCCCAGCACACTCCAACCCCACATCTTCACCAGGCTCAGGAAAAGGCAAGTTAATCAACCACTCTCTCTCTCTCTCTCTCTCTCTCTCACACACACACTAATATATACTTGTACTGTACTACATTTCTGAGGTGTGTGTCTATAATCTGAGCCAGTCCAGAGCCACCCTCACACACTGACACACCGTCACACACACGCTGGCCGTGCACCTCTTCACTAGCTCAGTAAAGCTTCTACGAACATCAGTGCTGCATCATCCTGTAAAGTCTGAGACTAATCAGACAGAGCTCTTCGTACTGAAGGATACAACTGGCTCCAACAACTAGCCTGAAATGACAGAGAGAGAGAGAGAGAGAGAACATGAAGACAAGTTTATCCACTCAACTGCTTGTCTTCTTACTAAACCAGTTTAGCCTTTTAGTAAAACACAAATCCTGATGTCTTCAAGACCTGCTGCCCACTGATTGGTAACAGAGAACAGATGAGAAGATGAGAACACTGCTGACATCACCTCCCAGCACGAGCACGGCCGCATCTGTGAGCCCCCACGTCCCCCTTCTGCATCTGTACTGAACCCATCTGCATTTAAAGCATAGGCAGCCGCTCTTATACAGAGCAGCTTCAGGGTGACTGTGCACTCCCTGGGGGTCGACCCCACGACCCTGGGGCTGCCGGCCTGCATTACTACATTAGCTACAGGAGTAGCACAGACTAGAACAGAACCGGACCAAATAGAACAGGACAGTGGAACAGAACGAGAGAGTAAAGAACAGTCTAGAACACGGTGGAATAAGAATAGGAAGGTGCCCATTGGCCAGACCCCCTCACTCACGTTTTGCCTGGAGACTCTTTCAGCCAGAAGAGGTCATCGCTGGTGATGCCGAACTCCCGAGCTCCAGGGACCTGCCGCAGAAAAGGCTCACGTGAACCCACAGCAGCGTATCTGTTAGTACACTCACGGGGTCACGTGTGCTAGCGCCCCATGCTCAGCCATGCCCCACGCACACAGCAGGACAAGGAGAAAGCAGATTAACTGCAGGCATTTTAGCATTCTGAGGTTACTGCACACAGAAGTCATACAAAACACAGACACATGCTCAGACACAGGCGATAGTGGCTCCTGTCCGAGCGGCTGCTAACAGCAAGGTCAAGCCACACACACACACACACACACAGACACACAAACTCACACGCGTGGGGTATTTGGGTCGGCCACCGGTGGCTATTACTATGTTCTTGGCCGTCACAGTCATCTGGGAACAAAAACAAGGCCAGAGCAATCATTCCCAGAGCAATCAGACACATCAATGTGACCATCACGCCCTGCCTCCCCTCAGCCTTCATGCAGGCCAGGGTCACGAGGGAAGTGGGCGGTGTTAACAGTGCCGGGGCAGCTCTGCCGTTACCTCCCGTCCTCTGGCATCCACGCCTTTGATGGTGTGAGCGTCCCACAGTCTCCCCCGCACGTTGAGGTACTTCACCCTCCTGTTCAAACAAGGACACGCAGAGGTGACGACCGAGCAGAGCTGCAGGCCTCACCGTAGCCGCACAGCACCACATCACCACACCCGCACAGCACCACATCCGCACAGGGTCACACTGGGCTGTCCTGCACACACACTGTTTGTGGTTACTGGATCATCTGTATGACACTGAACCTGGTGTGTGCAGGGAGGTACAGGTGTGTATAGGTGTTCAGTGTCTGTAGGGAGGTACAGGTGTTCAGTGTCTGAGGTACAGATGTGTATAGGTGTTCAGTGTCTGTGTGTATAGGTGTTCAGTGTCTGTCGATGGGCAGGTTCAGGTGGGCGTGTCCCTCATGAGTGGGCGTGTCCCTCACCTGTCCTGCAGCTGGACACGGTGGCCCCAGTTCAGGGACTTCACATAGTTCTGCACGGCCTGTGCCAGTGTGGCCCTACAACAGACACGTCTCACTGTCACCACACAGTCTCTGTAACATCACATACAGTCCACAGACAACACATCTACATACTACAGAATGTGGGGATACATTTTAAGCTTATTCACCACACAACTGGCCTTAGATCAGTCAAAGGACAACCTCTGCCAACACTCACATAACATTTCCAACCTTAAAACAGTAATTTCTTCTAGACAACTGGCTTCTACACGTTTCATATGAGGACATGTTATTTTACTACCACTAGATGGAGCTATTGGGTAATATACACAAATTAAATAAATAAAACTTCAACAGTTTTGGGGCCAAGACCGCACCTTTACAATAACATTGAATGTTCTACCTATGGGTTGGTTAGATCGATATGGCCAAGTTTCTTACGCAGATCTAGTATCAACAGACCATGTAAGATTTCACCAAGTGACTGTCATATGCCCAGGGCTACTCTGTTAAATGTAGCTCTAACTGAGCCAACATTCCTGTGGCATCTCGAGCAGGTGTGAAACTCACCAGTCATGTGACACGGGCCCAGGGACGCGCCAGCCGAACCTCCCGGAGTCTTCCATGGCCACGCCCAGCACAGCCGCATGATGCATGAGCTTCTTGGGAATACAGCCGACGTTAACGCAAGTCCCTCCGAGGCCCCACGTCGTGCCTGCGGGAGAAGCAAAGAAAATTCTCACCCAAAGACACTTTCATTGACATTATTTTAAAAAAACCAGTCTTGTGCACCTATTTGAGAAACAGCACCTCTCACTGAAGGTTCGACGTAGTCCAGAACAGCCACTTTTTGTCCCAACTGGGCAGCTGTAAGAGGAGGAAAATGTCTGGGAAACGGATCGAATTGTGAGGCACTAACACCTCACAGGTCCACGATTCCAGCACGTGCACTCAGGCCAGGACCAAGCGCGACTGCCCCTGCGGGAAGGTTCCTAAACTGGCTGGCGACTGTTGGCATGTCACTGTCCATGCAACACATCTATGTAAAACTGTAATAGGTAAAATTGTGTACCAAACTTCAGATATATTTAAAATGTAATTTCATATGTTTAATATATGGAGAAATTGTATGTGTGTGTGGTTGTGTGCACGAACATTCTGCAAATTATATAATTTGCATAATTTATATATGCTGCTCTGGAGGTCTTACAAAATAGCCAAAACAACTCCAAATATCGCGCGTCGACCCTCGGTAATGACAGCATACCTTCTTTTGAGCAGGCCAGGCCTCCAGAACCCCCTCCAATAACCACGAGATCATAATCATATTGCCCTGCAGAAGAGGAACGACACAACGACCATGCTGGCTTCAATAAAGTAAACTAAACGTACTCCGTACTATACACAAAGGCACCATAACGATGCTGACGTTGGTTACTTATTCGCAGTATCCGATTCATTTGGCTACTTATTCGCAGCTCCTTATTCTGCGGCTGAAGTTGGTTCGTTATTCATAGAGGGCGTGTTCACGATGCGTGTTTGCTGCGCGATTTGTTTAAAAGAGATGGATAAAACAAACGATCAAAGGATCATACATTTAAGAGGTTATTGTTTCCCATACTGATTTTGTTAATATGGAAAAAAATATTAAAATATTATGAAAGCATTCCTTTTGTAAAATGGTTTCTTGTCATTCCAATTGTATGCAATTTGTACATAATTGATTTTGTGAGTATGTAACAAAAATATATTATTAGAAAGACTCTTGATTTTAGATTTGAAAGATAAACACAGAAATGATGTTCTAGAACACGAATGAATCGGAAGAAGAAATACCAGCTTAGGTTTTAGGGTTTAATAACCACAGACTAGACATAGGATATTTCAATCATTCTCTTTGTGTGAGGAGCATTTGATGATCATGGTGATCTCGTACATCACAACTATGCGTATGTATGTCATCACAACATGGCATATTGAGCAGTGGGCATATAGGTGATTGGATTTAAAGGGGCAACTTCAGAGGCTTACTGAAGGCCTTATTGATGGTGGTCCAGAGAAATAACAAATGCATCATAAAGAACAGGTCGCTCCCTATGAGAGGAACCTGATTTTAGCCTGGTCCAACATCATTTTAGCCCTCAAATCTAACTGGAAACATGACAAATGCAGTGGTGCGCACAGGTCAAATGATTCAGAGGGGCAATCTCTGAGGCTGGCTGTATACCTCTAAGGTCTCGGGCCAGGCAAAACTCCTGAGGGCTAAAATGATGTCGGGCCAAGCCAAAATCAGGTTTCTCTCATACATAGGAACCTGTTATGTACAATGCATATGAGTTTTGCCTGGCCTGAGACTGTAGAGGCATACAGTGGGCCTCTGAAATTGCCCCTGTGAATCATTTGACCTGTGCGCACCACTGCATGTGTCATGTTTCCAGTTAGATTTGAGGGCTAAAATGATGTTGGGCCAGGCTAAAATCAGGTTTCTCTTACAGATAGTAACGGTTTACGTATGATGCATGTGTTGTTTGTCTGGCCCGACGCCTTAGAGGCATACAGCACGCCTCTGAAACTGCCCCTCTGAACCATTTCACCTGTGCGCTTTACTACTCAATATGCCATGTTTCCAGTTAGATTTAAGGTATAAAATGATGTTGGACCAGGCTAATATCAGGTTCCTCTCATAGCGAGCGACCTGTTCTTTATGATGCATTTGTTATTTCTCTGGCCCACCATCAATACGGCCTTCAATAAGCCTCTGAAATTGCCCCTTTAAATCCATTCACCTATATGCCCAATATGCCATGTGTGCTGGTATTTCTTCTTCCGATTCATTTGTGTTCTAGAATAGCATTTCTGTGTTTTTAGTTTTCAAATCTAAGAATGTTTTCCTTACGTTAGAAATGCTGACGAAATCAATTATCATTTACAAATTGCATACAATTGGAACGACTTGAAATAGAAACCATTTTACAAAAGGAATGCTTTCATTATATTTTAATATTTTTTTCTACATTCACAAAATCAGTATGGGAAACAATAACCTCTTAAATGTATGATCCTATGCTCAAATCGCGCAGCAAACACGCATCGTAAACACACCCTTTATGAATAAGCCGCCGAATAAGGAGCTGCGAATAAGTAACCAGAAGAATCGGAAGCTGCGAATAAGTAACCAACGTCAGCGTCGCGGCACCATAGATGTGCTTGAGGCCAAAGAATTTCGCTTTACTTGTGCCAAACACACTGGACAGCACTGAACCTAAGACACCTTCAATTAGATAAACTAGCTTGTAAGCCCAGACCCTTGGCAAGCGCGTTTCACTGACAGTAGCATGAAACAATTCACTGACGGTGTTTCTTGGGAATCTCCTTAAATGTCTAAAACACTTTTACCTGTAAAAGTTCTTCTCGGTATCTGAACGCCGAATGAGCACAAACGTTTCAGCCGGTGCCTGCCTGTGTTAAAGGCAGCCATGCTGCTACTCTGAAGGACCTTTGTGAAGCTAAAAGGTGTCTTGAGAGATGCCTGCTTCCGTTCCCTTTGTTACAAGCGGTCACCCCCTCTGCGGGAAAATGAACGTAAAAGTGTAATATCACACTGAATAAAAAATTGTAATATAAGATTAACTTTGTGGTCTGTACATTGGAATTTTCTGTAGTGTTATTATAAAGTATTCCAGACCATTGTGTTTTAATGTAATCGTTTTTATGTATATCTATATGAAGCAAAGGAACTATGTATATGTTACTTGACACAGAATTTCAAACACGTTGAATTTCTGAACACGTGCAAATCACCTTTGATTTTGTTTTTAAAATGTATTGACTTGTCCGGTTGTCGTGTGCCCCCTAGTGTCGAAATATGCTTAAAGCAGCGGGCGGTGTCGCGCATGCGCGTTGTGTATTGACGTTCCGTCTCTCCAATCAGCTTCCTATTGGTTATTTCGCGATTCAAACGTTGCGCATCAGGAATCGCTGACAGCACTAGAGGGAGACACATCGTTCGTCAGCGATTTGTGCATATCGTGCATGTTAATAGCTGCAACAAAAAATGCCCGTGGACATCGATCAGTGGTCAGGGCCGCTTTGCCTTACCGAGGTAGACGAAAAGCCGGAAAAGGCCCTTATTGTTAAATATGGGCCACTGGAACTGGACGATCTGGGGAAGGTGTTCACCCCTACTCAGGTTAGAGCCCCGTGCACGAGGGAAGCATGCAGAGTGCATTGCCATTATTATTTTGCTTGAACTTGGCAAATCTAGCTAGCCAGGAGTCGGAGCTGATTCGATTTTTGTAGCTAGCTAACACTGCCTTATTGCTACACGTCGCGAATTAAACTGTGAATTGGTTTTAGAAAGCGATAACGTCATGGCTCATGCATAAACTCGTCCAACCACCCGTTACGTAATTGCAGACCACAAGAGCGTGCCTGTAGGATTCATTTACTTTATGTGCGTAGTTTAAGATGATCATGTTTCTGTATCCCAGATTAAGTGTATCATGACCCGTTTGAAGTGGATTTAACCGCATATGGTTGAACAGCCGTTGAAATGACAACCGTGCTGACGTATTAAAATTAGTAGCTACGTCGCGCTCTGAAACCGGCGCCCTTAGTTAAAAGGGACCTCGAGCTCGTGGCCTGATTTTAAGTGTGTCACTAATTTTCACTGGCGGAGAGAAACGTGGGTCCATAAACAAGGCAGAGGTTACACGTTAACGCATATGGCTTATTCAGCAGACATCATGTGATTTGTTTTTCCAAGCCAGTACTTTTCATGCGTGGACACGTTTACTACGTCTGAATGCGACTTTATTTTAACCTCATAGGTGCAGAACCGGCCCACGTCGATCGAGTGGGAGGGCTGCGACTCAAGCAAGCTGTACACTCTGGCCATGACTGACCCCGACGCCCCCAGCAGGAAAGATCCGAAGTTCCGGTAGGCTCGTGACAGCTAATAAAAAAACAAAAACAAACAAATGTTTACATGATACGAGCATGTAAAGTGTAGAATTACAGCACGTGCACACATTTTAATGTCCACAGGAGACAGTAACTGTAGTAACCGACCCAATGTATTTTTGTATGTTTTGTCCCACCTCCAGAGAATGGCATCACTTCTTGGTTGTGAATATGAAAGGGAATGATGTCTCCAGTGGATGTGTCATGTCTGACTATGTTGGCTCTGGTCCCCCAAAAGGAACTGGTGAGAGATTTTCTTCTCCTGCTTAATTCAAACCCTGTTCCAGTTCAGCTAGTCGTAGCAACTGTGTGGTGATCCAGTCTGGACACTTTTCAGCGAGAAATCAGTCTTCCCAAGCTAACGAAGTTCAAATACAAGTCAGAGCTGACAGGATGTGGAGTGTGTACATGTTAGTGATGAGCAGCGTAAACTCATCCTCTTCCTCAGGTCTTCATCGCTACGTGTGGCTAGTGTACGAGCAGTCTGGATCCATCAGCTGCACCGAGCGCGTGCTGACCAACCACTCGGGCGACCACCGCGGAAAGTTCAAGATCCTCGACTTCCGTAAGAAGTACGGCCTGGGGCGCCCGGTGGCCGGCACCTGCTACCAGGCCGAGTGGGACGCCTACGTGCCGAAGCTCTACGAACAACTGAGTGGCAAATAGACCTGGACGTCTTGCACAGTGGAGCTGTTGGGACGCAGCACAACGGGGGTTTGGGCCTCTGCTTCCTCACCAACCGCCTGTTCAGAATATTGAGGCAAATTCAAAACGTGCCTCATTGCTCAGCTTTGATTTATTTGTATATTGATCCCCACTCGGGGTGCAAAACTGACTCCAAACTTATCCCCCCCCGCACTTAGTGACGAGCTGAACTACCTGGCTTTTGTTCATATCTTGTTCCTATGGATACACATCTAATTAATGTATTGCTACAAAATATCTGTCTGTAGGAAGTGTCAGGAATTCTGGGTTATGTGTTCCTGATAAGAATATAACCAGACTTTGCCAAAGACTGCACTTGTGTGGTGAGCGCTTTATTTACAAATATAATTAAAAGCATTTGTGACGGAAATCATGCTTATCTTCAACCTGCAAACCAATGTAAAGTGCATGCAGCCAGTAAAGCGGTTTTATTCACAGGATTTTTGATTCTTGATTTTTGATTCAGTTTTATTTATGGGTTTTTGATTCGGTTTTATTCACGGGATTTTTGATTCTTGGGAAAAGAAAAGTACACGGTGGAAGAAAGTAAAGGGACTCCACACGGTCTTCACGCGGGAGGAAGGTATGATCCGCTGATATAAAAAAAATAAATGTAATAGTCCAATTAAAATACAATAGGAAAATAAGTCAAACATTTTCCATAAAGCCTTCTACATCCAAAACACGTCCCCTTCGCCTAGAGCTCTTTGTGACAGTCACTGGAGTTAAAGATTCACAGATGCATCACTCCCCACCCGGTCTGCCCACAGCGACACCCAACAGAGGTAACGCAAACTCACAGGTTCAACCATCGAGTATGTACATCTAGGTGACATTTAAATTCTTATCAAATTTGTTCATTATGTCAAAAGGTGTGTATGTGTGTGTACATGTGTGTGCATTTCTGCTGGATGAATAAATACCAAACAGGCTCAGCAATGCTTTAACCAAGAAAACCTAAACACGTCCTCCCTCTGCCTGTGAAAATACCAGTTAAAAATGTGTGTGGGCGATGAACAGCGGCAAATAAACCCTCCCAACCAGCACGCACACGCACACACACATATATTGCTTTCACTTCTCTCTAAATCTGTCAATTTCAGTTACATCAAAAGTGTTATCATTGCACAAGAAAAATCACTGACATCAACACTGTGACATTGTTTCATTTTCTTATATATAATACTTATATATAGATATATTAAAAAAAAAGAAAAAGACCATTAAGGAAGTTATCCAGCATGTTGTAGTCTTGAAATGTGACCAGCAGGGGGCGATGTTGCAGATGCCCTGGGCAGGGACCTATTCCAGCGACATGGGTGGTCTGTCAGAAACAGCGGGGGGTCCTTAAGAGGAGAAAGGGACCGAGGCCTTGGAGTTTGTTTCTCATTAAAAGCGGCAGCAACATGGCGTCCAGGGCCTCATCTGTAGTCGTCTTTAGGGTAGTCCAGCACAGCCAGGCTGGCAAAGCCCAGGCGCAAGCTCTCCATGTCGAAGGCGTCCATCTCCCTCTCCTGCCTCTCCAGGAGGTGCTTGATCCGATCCGTTCGCTCCTTCTGAAGAGAAGCCAGCTCCTCTTCGATCTGCCAGGCACACACACACAACGTGGCATCAGCCAGAGAGACAAACACGCAGTCAGTAGATCACCGTGTTAAGTTTTCAGTTTCAGTTGTGATAAATAAAACCCTAAACCTTGAAGTGCAGTAGAAGAAGCCAGGCTGGTGGGCTGGAAAAGATTACCAGTGGATTACCAGTAGATTACCAGCCCCTTCAGACTGGTGTGGAGCTGGAGCACAGTAGCAGACTACTACCTCATCCAGGTGTTCTCTTACCACCCGTGGAGGTTTTAGTGTTCTTCAATAATTAATAACAAACAAACGCACAACTGACGCCCTCCAAGCAGGTCTGCACGTTACTGCATGCGCTCAGAGCGACTCTGTTTATAAACTAGAGCTTCAGTTCTCCCACCATCTCAACAGCTCACCTGCCACTGGTCTCACAGGGGTGAAATCACTGCTGGAACAAACTAAACAAATCACTGTGCACCATTTTCTGAAACGCCGCTTAAAGAGCTGAAGCTACAGTTGAAGTAGAATGTCTTGCTGGTAGGTGTGTGGTGAGGAGTCTTACTGGTATGTTGTAATATGAGGAGCAATATGAACTGGTTTTACAAAGTGTCCTTATGGTTAGGAAATCAACAAACGTGGTGGTGGAGGTGATGGTGGTGTTGTGGTGATGATTGTGCTGGTTGTGATCGTGGCGGTGTTGGTGGAGGTGGTGATGGTGTTGTGGAAGGGTGGAGGGGGTGCTGCACCTTCTGCTCCAGATGGGTCCTGCGCAGGGACACTTTCTGCTCCAGCTTCTGCTGCTCCCTCTCGTGCTGCGCCTCCGTCTGCATCTTGATCTTACTCTGGTAGGCGTTGAGCAGCTCCATCTCCTGCTGGAGCTGATGTCGTAGGGCCTGACACTCCGCCTCCTGGGCCTCGTCCAGACGCAGCTGCGATCACACACGCACATGCATAAATACACACGCGCACAAACATATACACATTTGTAGAAATGCAGACATGAGACGCACACACAAGATATGAGAAAACATAAATATCAAGCACAGTTATCAGCTGTTCCTGAAGTACGAATACGCAGCGTGTGCTTAAAGCCCAACTGAACTGTTCACACATTCTGGTCAAACAATTCCCAGAATTCACCACACTGATCTAGGACCTGATGCCATCAATCACAGCCACAATCCACCATTAGATCTACAAACCCAGTCGCATAAAACATTTTTTTATTCCAAGTGATGAAATGCTCAGACTTCCACTTCTGCGGTGCTTCCAGCCGTAAGGCACTGAGGCAGGAAGTGTGTTAGCCTGACGCTAGCGCCGGAGGCAGCATCACTATTCCTCTTCCTGAGGAGAGAGAGAGTGACTGCTCGTATTGCACCCAACCCCCCCCAGAGTGAACCCCAGTGTGAAGAGCCGTGTGGACCAGAGTTGTGCGAACATGAGGGTGAAGCGTCTCGTGGAGCAGCGTGAGGGAGGTGCACACCCACCGCTTGCGACGCCATCATCTCGTTGATGCTCTGCTCGTACTGCTCAGCCAGGATGGCCAGCTTGCGTGTCTGCTCGTCCTTCAGGGCCTTCAGCACGGTCTTGTGCTCACCGCGCGGCGTCACCTCCAGCTGGTGGTGCCGTAGGGCCTTGTACTGCTTGGTCTGAACCTTACACGTGTCCTGGAACTGCTTCTTGATCTGCAGCTCCATGGCCTGGCGGAGGACCGGAGGAGAGGTCAGAGGTCGTGACAAAGTAGTAGATTGTAGGGGCCTGGGTGGAGGAGCGTAGGGGGCTGGGTGGAGTGAAAGCCTGCGTGGAGGAGCGTAGGGGGCTGGGTGGAGTGAAAGCCTGGGTGGAGGAGTGAGGGGCCAGTGTGGAGGAGTGTGAGACCCTGGATAGAGGAGCGTAGGGAGCTGGGTGGAGGAGTGTGAGACCCTGGATGGAGTGTAGGGGGCTGGGTGGAGGAGCGTAGTGGGCTGGGTGGAGGGCTCCATGCTGGGGTACCTTCAGGTTCTTGGGCTGCTGTCGGAGTTCCAGCACATGTTTGCGGTGCAGCTCTCTCTCCCGCCGGTTGTTGTACTCAATCTGGTTCTCCAGCTCGGTCTGGTGCTGCAGGCGGATCAGGTCCATGCGAAGCTTCTGCAGGGTCTTCAGCTGGCGGTACTCCAGCTCCTGGGTCGACTCGTCATGCCTGATCAGCAGAGCGTGCTCCATCTCCTTCTGAGTCTTCTTCTTGTTCAGCTCCTGGGGGCAACGGAGATGCCTGGTTTTAGCGACCCTCTAGATCGAGCTCGTCTTTTTAAGACTGACTTACAGGTGGCAATCATTATTGCTGTTATTATTATTCATAGATTTA
This sequence comes from Brachyhypopomus occidentalis, assembly GCA_020368025.1. Lineage (NCBI taxonomy): Eukaryota > Metazoa > Chordata > Actinopteri > Gymnotiformes > Hypopomidae > Brachyhypopomus > Brachyhypopomus occidentalis. The sequence goes on from JAGXOD010001382.1 coordinate 4,797,722, forward strand.
AAAAGTGTTTTGTTTACTCCAGGAAGTGTTACTGACACCATGGAGAGCTACATTCAATGACTCCCATTACATAATTGCAACCAATTTAGAATGCCCTACATGCTATCTCAAGATAAAAGTCCCATAAATACCTCGCGCAGCTGCTCCTGCTCAAACTCGTGCCTGCGGGTCATGACCTTTCGTTTGAAGGCTCTGCAGTTGCGGTCGTAGAAGTTGCGCTGCTGCCCCAGGAGCTGCGCCTCCTCCTCCGCCTGGCTGTGCTGCATGTTCTCCTTGTGCTTCGACAGACGCTCCTGTTTCTCCTTCTTGGGGGTGCTGTGGTCCTCATTCATCTCCTACCACAGACAGACAGACAGGCAGACAGACAGAAGAGAGAGCAAGAGAGACAAAACAGGAGACATATTGACAGACAGTTGGTGACAGATAACAGGAGACATTGAGGGAGGGAGAGAGAGACGGACAGACAGACAGACAGACAGAGAGAGAGAGAGAGTGTTATGGCTGAAATCGGTGCAGGATACACAGGTTATTACGGGAGGTAAGTAACCATACAGTCATTGTCATTACGATGAAACCTCTAATTACAAATAACAAAACACAAAGAACACCGTGAAATGAGAAAATCTGGGAATTTAATTCTCTCTGTACTCAGGTGTCTGTTGGTTGGGTGTTTCTATGACCAGAGTTGAGATTAGGGCTCAGATTAGGAAACAGAAGTTAGGAATAAAGCTCCAGACATCCTGATTCCAGTGGATGTTGGTTATACTGTTACTGTTATGGAGATCTTGTTCCCCAGCTAACAGGTTCATCAACTCGGCAGATGACCGGATTAATAACAAGGGCCTAGACCTTCCAAGATCATGACTAGTCCTAAGGCTAAACCTTCACATTTGGTCCAAGATTAATTTGAACCAAAGGTTCTAGATAAATAATTAGGCATAAACAAAACTAAAACACATTTATAAAGGCATCCCGGCTGGGACTTTCTGTAACGAGTAGTGTTTGTCTAAAGCATGAGCTCCAGCTCAAGGCGGCTGCAGAACCTCTTTGATCTTCTCCTTGCAAAGCTTGTACTGTTTCTTCTGGGTGTCTAGGAAGGTGGTGAGCTCTTTCTTCTGCTGTGCCAAGATCTGCTGCTGGAATTTCTTCTCGTCCGCTGAGGCCATCTTCATCTGGAAGATGACAATAACAGTTTGACAATAAATGCTGTAATTTTAGCTTCATTATTAGTATGAATATCATTACACTCTAAACCAGTATGTTAAAGTTCATTTAGAGGAAAACATTCTGGGCTGAAAGGTAACACTGGTTTCAAAGTGGCTGAATTGTTGTCTTCTCCAAGAGACCAGGTCCAACTAATTATCATACAACTTCCACTAATTATGATATGCTTGCCACCCTGCTGAGGTATTCTCTTAAGAGCGGTACACTTGTCAACATGTGCTGTTATTTTTTTTTTTATTGTGCAGTTCTTATTATTCTTATTTTAATTAAATTTTTTAATGGTGCTACATTTTACTCAGAACTCCACACATTCACTGCAGATTTGAACATTTTCCCCCAACTAATTTCATTAGCATACTAATCAACATATGCAACATGAATCATTAAAAACTTTCCACAGGCTGTATACATATTTTACATGCAATATTGAAAGGCGTGATTGTGGCAAACACCTGTTTGCATGATTCGTTTTCTTGGAATTGTTGTCTTCACTGTTCACCTCTGCCCCCCCCCCCCTTTTTGCAACTGTGACATCACAGTCAGGAAGCCCCTCCCCAATAATTTCTTCCCGTCGGTGGTTTAACTAGCTCAGCAGTTACGACGCAGGAAGAACACGACAACACAAACATTCTACGGGTCTTAACACATCTAGGATGGGGGCCCCGAGTCTCTAATGGTGATGATGTTCTCTCGATGGAATTGGAGGTTGACAAGTGCCCCCTGTTGGCACGTATGCATTACTGCAACATGTCTCTTGCTTTGTATTGTTTATGAAGCATTCCCCCCCTAAAACATTTGCCATGTGACCATAACAGAGCCAGCACTCCCTCTCTCTCCATGTTAGAATCAGTGGCGGAACGTTGGAAGGTTTTATGTTTGTAGGTCACTGGGTGATTAGTGTTATAGGGCCGTGAGAAGAACCTGGTCCATCAGAGCACCACTTGCGTCCCATCACATACACACATACACACACACACACACACTCACACACCTCTTTGTCCGTGTGGATGAGGTGCTTCTTGGCCAGCTTCTCCAGCTCGATGTAGGCGTGGTTGGCCTGCGTCTCCACCTCCTTCTGGAGCTTCAGCCTGTGCTCGTCCATCTCGGCCTTCAGCTTGTTCTCCAGGGCGATGAGCTGCTTCTGGTGCTGCCGCCGCATGCGCTTGTACCCGGACATCTGCTCGCGGAGCTCGTTCTCCTGCTCGTGCTCCTGGATCTGACGCGTCACCTGAGGGGAGAGGAAAGCCAGGTGAAGAACTGCTTCCCGTGTCGTCCGCATGCATCCTCGTTATACGGGGGAGTCCCTGGATCAGGGCTGGACAATATTTCTAATGATCCATTGCTGCAAGTTATAGGATGATACTTATAAACGCACTACAGAAGACAAACACAAGCTCCACTCAGCTCGGGGTGTGGGGGAGAAACAGAAGACTAGTCAGACTGAAGACGAAATTACTCAAGAACAATCACGTTCAATGCCAGACAGACTAGCAAGCGGTTACGCTATCCTTCATTTTTAAATCCACAATTTACACCAACACAACTCTTGGTTTAACTTTCACCATATCTGTGAAATTCAACTCAAAGTCCTGATTCTGCAGTCTCCATGACTCAGAGCTACAGAAAGGGTCTCCTCGTGCCGCCGAGATTCAGAACGCATCCCCACATAATGATGCCATTCGGTGTCTTCGGAGAAGTCAGCGACTCGATTAAAATCCGCTCTCAGATTCTCTCAAAGAGCTCTCACCCACCTGGAAGAAGGGAGTGTCCAGGCCCAGGTGTTCCCCCAGCTTCTCATAACTCCCACTTGAGCTTCGCAGGCCAAACATGTTGGCAAAGTAAAAGAGCCGTGGGAGCATAGAACACCAACCTGATCTACATCCTACTGAGCTACACAAAGTCCACATAGAGAGAGAGAGAGAGAGAGACAGAGGGGGGAGAGAGAGGGGGGGGAGAGAGAGAAAGAAGGAGAGATGGGTAGAGGCTGAAAGGGGGAGAAAGTGGGAAAGAGGAAGAGAGAGGGAGACAGAAAGAAAGGAGAGAGAAAGCGGGAAAGAGATGAGGGAGAGAGAGGCAGAGGGTGAGAGAGGGTGGGAGGGGGTCATTTGTGTATGTGTGTATGTGTGTGTGTGAGAACACGGCCCTCTCTCCTAACCGAGGCAGGTGTGTGCTGTGTATGAAGGGCTTTCACAGAGGCTGGACTCTCACCCGACTGAGCCGTGTTTAGTAGGCCAGTCACACGAGGAGCACGCCAACACCGACGCGTCACACCACATCAATAAAGCCACTGTACCCGCACACACCAAGCCCATCCCACTCTGCCCAAATGCCCAGCCGCTGCCCCTACCCCAGGTAGCTTAGCTTAGCTGGGTTGGAACAGAATGGGCAGTGGTAAACAGAATAGTTCTAGGTCACAGGGAAACTTGGATTTTAACCCTGACTTTAATCACTTTAAACAGGGACTCACTCGTTGCTATTGGGGTGGTGTGATTAATCATGCTAAGAGAATCATGATTCTCCGTGTGGTGTGAAAAGTATAAATTGCATTGAAAAAAATCAGACATCATCCATGCCAGATCCTTCCAGACACAGATTCACCAAGGTCAGTGAAGACACTAGTTAAATTCACCAAGGTCAGTGAAGATTCCTGTTAAAATTCACCAAGCTGGTATAAAGGTCTTTTAGAGCCGCTGTTTCAGTGAAATGACTGAAATGGAAAATTTTGAGGACTTGAGTTTTGCGATGATGTCAGTTTAATCACTGGGGTTGTTTCGCTGCGAGCTCCCCCCCCAATCCTTCTCCCACTCTGTTAAAACAAAGAGGGCCTTTTCAGATGAGGGAGGAATCGAAACACAAACAAAGAAATAACAGAACAGGACTCTTTCTCCCTGTAACAGAGAGGAATAAAGGCAGGAAAGTCTAAATTGCCGTGGAATATGCAGTTAGCTTTGCCGGAAGGAGAGAAAGATCCAGAGTGTGGAGATCTGGTTGATCTTATGAAATGATTAATGGGTCTGTGTTGTCAGACAGGATACAATGCGTTTGTCTGCCTCTAGAGGGAGCCCAAGCACTAGCAAAACCCAGCCAAAACAGGTGACATCACCACGTAAGCTGAGGATTCAGGGATCGACTTTCATGCCTTCCATTGATCCAAACATGAACCTTACGATGTTTAATAAGAGAGAAAAGTGTGTTTCGTCACAAACTCCGTTTGTATTTGTGCGTCATCTACGATGGCATCGTTTATGACCGTTTACCAACATCTTGCTTGGTTGAGGGGTAAAACAAGTTTTGACCTTTTTAATTGCAGAGAGCCGAAATGCGTCTCGTTTCAAACAGGAAACAGCAGGACATAAAGAGGAAAGAGGTGTTTCTGTGTGCTGTGGGGTTTGTGGTGTTTTGATGAGAATGTCTTAACAGAACAACAACTCACAGGAGCAGAGGCCTTACTGCCTATTGACCACACAGAGTTGCCTTGACAACAGACACTAGGGTGAGTGTATGCATGTGTATGTGTATACACGAGTGTGGGTGTGTGTGTACATGCATGTATGTGTGTGTGTACATGCACGTGTGTGTGTGTATGGGTGTTGTTTTTTAACCCAAATAAAACGGGTGCTGAACAGGAGGAGTCAAAGAGTGAAAGATAGCAAAGGAGGAGAGAGACGAGGAGAGAGAGACAGATGAGGAGAGAGGGGAGGAGAAGAGAGGGGAGGAGAGGAGGGGATTTGGGACAAACACCGATCTGCTGAGAGTACATGTGGAGTTCGCTAGATGCAGAGTAGAGAAGTAATCACCAAACAACTCCATCAGGACTGAATCAGGACCAGGTCCTCTACTACTGAACGTCCACAAAAGAGCACCCAAAAACGTGGAAACGTCTCGGTGACCCCCACGCACTCTGTTGTAAGGTGCTGGTCTGCCATGAGCTGAATATGGACCCACCTGGTCCTGAGGCTCAGGAAGCTGAACCCCAGGGACTTTACAAACACCAAGACAACTACATCCGTAAAAACACAAACGTCAATGCTCTTTGGCTCTAAATCAAGACCGTGCATTGGAAACCTATCTGACCACAGCTCTAAGGAGACTTAGTGAGCCCAGCTATCCCAGATATGAATCAATTACAAACCCATTCAGAACATCTGCCCTGAGTTTCTAGACTGCAGTAAGAAAAACTGCCCTGTTAAACAGACACAGTGAAGACCAGTGATGTTGCTGTTGACACTCACAAGTGAAGCAGACTTGATGGTAGCGAAGCGTTCACGGTTTTTATAATTATGCACTTGACTCCTGTCTGAGGGTGAAGGTCGAAGGTCAGACCGGTCTCGATGAACATCATCACGGATATACTGATGATCCTGAGCAGAGACATACACACACACATACTTAAGGTATTGAAATGTGTGTGGTGCACTGTGTATGTTCATTGTTAGCAGTTACGTTTAGGGTGTAGTGTTAGGGGTTAGGGTTTAGTGTTAGTGTTTGGGGTTAATGTTAGGTTTTGTTACACTCTCTTGGCAGACTCTAGACATCAGTAGCACAGTAATCGGAGTGTGTGTGTGTGTGTGTGTGTGGCCCCATGTCTCAACCTTTTTCTGGTGTGTGGAAGACTCCAGCGTGCAGTCGTAGTCTGTGTGCAGCAGCCCCGTGTCGGAGCAGGAGTCGTCAGGTCCTTCCTGAAGGCTGTTCACACTGCTGCTGGGGCTACCGGTGCTCAGGGACGTGCTGGGGACCGAGTGGTTACTACCCACGCTGTTCCCCTCACAGCCGGCCTGCTCAACGTCCTGCAGCACAGGGAGGGAGGGAGGGAGAGAGGAGAGAAAGAAGAAAAACGAAAGAAGATTTAGGGAATTGAGTTTTCTGTTTTATTATTTTTATTATTGTTATTAATATGTTAATGCACACTGCCTTGGAAATAATGTACTTTTATACAACTGACATTCAGAGCAGTAAAGCACAGGTGAACAGACACCAACAAGTAGGGAGACGACAATGACCTTTTAAACGGCTACTTCACATTCAGTGTCCTCGCATAAAACCTTGGCAGAGTATTTAAAGTGCTGGCTCGCGGTGTGACCACGCGGCCACTGTGAAGCCATTCAGCGCCGAGGCAAAGGCAGACCACCTCTACTTGTGTTACCAAACACAGCAAGCCGAATGTCTTCTGAGGATGACTGTGTGGTATAATGATAACTTGTAGAGTTTACAAAAAATTTGCACCCATGCAAAACTGTTTCAAATTCGGACTTTGAACGTTATGTGCAGTGAATTGCGAATACACTATTTACACTTCACATGGGTCATACTCACCACTCCCAGGACACTACACTCCCTTTAAACATGCCAGGGTTTGTGGGGACAGTGTTCATCCGTATGGACAAAATTTATGTTAAAAGCTTCTTGTGTAATTTATCCACACAGAAACACATGAATTATGCAAGTAACAAAATTCTAATTAGATCACTATTTGTTGTTACAAGAATTCAAACTAGAATCCATTACACTATTTTGTTACCAGGGTTACCAGGGTTACCAGGCGACTTTACTCACTACTTTTCCTCTATCATTTACAAATGTATTCATAAACAAGCTCACCTGGATATTTATGTCATCTCTGAACATGTGTGTGTGTGTGTGCATGAGTAATGCATGTGCACATAAGAGATGCATTATAATGCTTTTCCTGTCCTCTAGAACAGTGTGTGGTTCAAACCATCACGCTCGTGGTAAGACAAATCTCACGGTGTGTGAGCAGCGTCTGGAGTAAAGACTACTGTACGAGAGAGGTTAAATGTGCCTACTCTGGTAAAGAAGACTAGGCTGCATTTTATATTCACTAAACTAATGTTTCAATAATGTTTCAATTAAATAACAGCTCATTCAAGTATCAATACCAGCAGGCTTATGAAACATTTCAAAACTACATTAGGAAATTAATACAAGTACATAATCACTTCTAATACATGATGGCTTCTCAACCGCTCCTCTGGTTCTCATGGCTAGCTAAGCTTAGCCATAACCTTAAGTGTCACGTTTCGTGCGCAGGCCGAGACTAGAGATGCTGCTGCTACGATTCATTATTCATTCAGCAAAACAGTCATTCGTTTATTTGTGGCAACACATCAACACTTACCTCCACATATCGATTTATTATTCATTTTACTTTTTAAAGATGGGTATCTTATTTCATTAAGCAGCACTCTCTCTCTTTAACACACACACACACACACACACACACACACACATCATCGTGCAGGAGGATGCAAAACACACAAACACCAATCATGTCACTCCAGATAAGGTCCAACAAATGCTGTCAGTTCTTATGCGGCCAGCTGGATTTTGGCCCAGTAGGAATCAGAGAGGATATTCTACAGAATAATCACATCCAGTGGCATCTCACCAACCCTCTATGAAGTGTTTGTTGGTGTTTGGGCTGTGTTGGATCTGTGTGCCCATTGTTGGCTAAACTGTTAGTGTTTGTTGGTGTGTTGGGTTTGTGTAACTATTGTTAGCTCAAATAAGTTAGTGTTTGTTGGTGTTTGGGCTGTGCTGGGTACACTGTGCAGGTGTTTGGGCCGTGTTGGGTTGAATGGGTTAGTGTTTGTTGGTGTTTGGGCTGTGTTGGGTCTGTACCTATTACATATCCTCATTTCAACATCTCTTTAAGTTGTCAAACATGTCCATAATAAATAAAGCACATGTTGGTTTTTACAGACTTTCACGCCATCTAAGCCACAGAAACATCTTGCTAATCTGGTATATAACTGGTATATAACTCTATAAAGCTGAATAGTTCTCCTCCCACACGGAGGAAACAGCTCAGGCAGTAGCCCTTTCCTTCTACAAGCAACTTTGTTTCAGTGTGAACAGTGTGACTACGTGAGACCATTATTACAGTTCTGCCATTTTATTTTCCCACAATTCTTTGCACCTACCTCTTCCTCTTCCTGGGACTCCCCCATTGGTCCATTATGTTTTTCCTGATAAAGAATCTTCTTCATCTTTCTGTACTGCAGGTTGTCCAGCTCACGCACAGCATCCTTTGTCCTCTGGATCAGATCCACGAGGACCCGGAGGGGACGGTCCCGCCGCACAAAGTCATGCTAGAGAGAGAGAGAGAGAGAGAGAGAGAGAGAAGGAAAGCAAAAATCAGAGAGAGGGTGAGAGACAGAAATAAAAACGAATGACTTGTGAATGGATATATGGATACATGGGACCAGCGAGTTCCTTAATACTACCAACCCTGCTGCATCATACCTAATCAGCACTAATCTATATTAACCAATACTAATCAATACAGATGAGCTCCGTCTGGAGCTCCTGGAGGCACATCTCCAGGAGGAGGCCCAGTGACCACAGCGCTGAGGAATTACTGTTCTAGATACTGCTTCTGACATTGTTCTACACCTTGGCTAGAGGGACTGAATGTAAGCATTAATAAAAATAAATTCCTTTCACCTCAAGTGAGCAGATAATGTGTGAACATTAAGTCACGTTCCAGTCGTGATGAATCTGAAATTAAATACACTGTGGATTACTGTGAACATGTCTCAGATTACATCATTTTCAATCCATCTGAGGTTCACTAGAGGGCACCGAAGTGTAGTGTGAGTGAGAAGGTGGAGTTTAGAACCTGAGGGGGTGGAGTTTTGGAACCTGAGAGGGTGGAGTTTGGAACCTGAGAGGTTAACTGGGATTCTAAGGCTTAAGATCAATCCACTTTGCTCAACAGATACACAGACACTGTCTGAACAGGAGGAAGCCTGACAGAGGGGCTGGGCAGCTGTTAATCTAAGGCGGTGTTCGAAATAGTCTGCTACATACTGCATACTGCACTCAGTATATACTGGATACTGCATACTGGTCCTCGTAGTAGTATGCAGTAGTTTCCAGTATGCGACAAAAGCAAAGCATACTACGGGTTCACGTGAACCTAGCTTTGCATGATGGGATGCAGTACACCACGAAGATAGCTCTGTTTGCATACTGGAATATTTTGCGGAAGTAGTATGTCATCCGGGGATGTTTCGCGTACAGGAAAAATAATTTTTATCCGCATACTGCATACTGATTTGGGGTCCAAGCAGTACGCCAGTAGTATGTAGGCTATTTCGAACACAGCATAAGACAACCCCCATGTCGACAGATGACCCCCACCTGGCTACGGCCCTGGAGCTGAGTGATCTAGGGTCTTATCCACGTGGAAATGGCAGAACTGACACAGTCCCATTCCCCTCACATTCCTAATCCCAACCCCAGGGAGGCTGACTCCTTATCTCTTCACGCACGCTCTCTGCCTGTGTCCAGGCGTATCCTGAGGGTCAAAGGTCGAAGATTGAGTTAGGAACCATGAGCCTGAGATCCAGGACTGAGGCTGAGGAGGTGGTAAAGGTGTGGATGTTGACCACAGATCGGTAGGGTGCTGAGGCCCTTGGAGGTGCAGACGTGGGCAAAGGGTGTGAAGAAAAGAGAAGGAGTGTATGCTGAGTATCTGTGTGTGTGTGCTGGTTGTGAGGGTATACTCACGCGCAGTAGTTCGGCAGAGGAGGGTCTGTCCTGAGGTGTCTTTTGTAGGCAGTAGTCAACAAAGCTCCGGAATGCCTCCGACCTGCAAGAGAGCACACACACACAGACGTGCACATGCATGCACACATGCACATACACGCACACACACACACACGCACGCACGCACATGCACACAAGCAGGACCACAATGGAATGTTGTCTGAAGGTTTAAAACAGACATTTATCATTTCCTCTCATTTTGAGTGGGGTTATTCATTTCAGCAACTCTATAACGTTCATAAAAGTGAGTGTGTGTGTGAAAGAGAGAGACAGAGAGAAAAAGAGAGACAGCAAGTTTAAAGAAGTGTGTTTAAGTTTGTATTTGGATAGTGCTTGTGTGTATGTGTGTGTACGCACCCACGTAGGAGAGTAAACAAGTGAGTCAACACCTCCCTCCCTCTGTGTGTGTGTGTGTGTGTGTGCACGTATACATGTGTACACGTGTATACGTTTGTGTGTGTGTACACTCACCACTCACTGGACTGCAGTGTGGGGGAGTTATTCTGGGCTATGTGATATAAGGCACTCATAGCATTCATGTTGAACAGAGGGGGCTTGCGTTCAGCTGCAGGGAAAAAAATACACACACACACACACACACACACACACACACGTGCATGCACACACACATACACACAGCTATGAAACACAGACATATGGCAGGCAATATTGATTCTGATCCAAACTGCTGTATCAGGTTAGCAATCACATGAATCCTCTGCTACACATCTACACATCTTATGTAAGAATCTATAAAAATATACAGGAAACCAACACTCAGGAATAAAACAGGCCTGGAACAACATGCCTGTACGTTTAGGGGTGCACACACACCTACAACCCCCACACACACACACACGTATGCACATGCAAACACACTACTCACCCAGTTCAATGCAGGTGATCCCCAAGGACCAGATATCAACCTTTCCTTCATACTGGCCCTCATCCATGGCCAAAATCACTTCAGGAGCCATCCTGTTACACACACACGCACACAGAATGTAAAATGAAGGCTGGATGTGTCCACTGTCTGTGTGTTGGTGTGTCCCTGTGGTGATGTCTGCTAACTGCTAAAGTCTGGGCTGCAAAAGTCTGGAACACGGAGAAAAGTGCCATTATCTCTTACATCTGCATAGAAATGCTTATAAGCACTATATAAACAATTATAAGCACTATATAAACAATATAAGCGCTATACAAATAAGTATAAGTGCTATATATGTTATAATAGGTGCTATATAAGTGTTATATAAGTGCTTATGTGCCCTGGTATAGGAACTGCAGCACTGAGCGCCTGTGAACTTGCCCCGTTCGTGCCCTTTACCCCGTGGTGTAGCAGAGTTGCACCTCTGTAGGTGTTTGTACATCAGCTTCCTTCATTAACCTCTCCCTCTCGGTGCCAGCTGACTCACCATCTCCCCACTATCCCCCCCCCCAACCAACCAAAGATACATCACTTCCAAAAAGCTTTCAAATGCGAGATTTCCTGCAGTGTCGTATTTGTTCGTCTGGCCCCCCGAGGTGTGTGAGGGAGTGTGGGACAGCCACGAGCCGCATGCACTGTAGATACTGACCAGTAGGGGGTGCCCACAAAGGAGTTGGCAGGAGAGGTCATGGAGGCAGAACCAAAGTCAGCCAGTTTCACCTGACCAGGTTCAGTGAGGAGGATGTTGCCTGCTTTAACATCTCTGTGAGAGACAGTGAGAGAGAGATGGGGGGGGGGGCAGCGTTTGCGTGTGTGTGTGTGTGTGGGGGGGGGGGGGGGAAAGAGAGATAACGACCAAGAAAAGGTCCATATGATTATGATGTGACTCCTTACGTACTTATTTCTCTGCATAACTGTCCATAAAGTATACATGTGATCCAAGAAATTACAGCACTTCCAAGAACAGGTTTGTTACGAATTCCAGTATGGCAACATCATTCTCAAAGTCATCAATCAGCATTGCAAAATATTTTCCTATCAGATGGTCAGATACTGCTGAAGGTCATCATTAACCAGCACGCTCCTCATTCAGCTCAGAGATTATAGAGCCAGCAAAACGAAAGCATCAACATTAGTGATGACTCAGAACGCCCTTCCATCACTTGGTGGTAATTATAGAGGCATAAGGAAGTTACAAGGGTTATATTTGAGATAGGTATGTTTATTTCTCACACACACAAATAAACTCACAAGCACACACACATGCACACACCTACCCACCTGTGGATCATATTGTGGGAATGCAGGTAAGCCAATCCTTGCAAGGCACCGTGGGTAATGGCAGCAATTTCAACCTCCTGGAGCGGTTTCTTATGAACTACCAAACAAGACAACATCACAGTAAACACCCAAACAAAAAGGTCAATAGCAGAATAAACACAATAACAAAACTAAAAAACAGGACTGGCAGCTTTAAATCCAAAAGAACACTGACTTGATATTTTCCAACATCGAGAAAGAAACCCAGTCATGGTAAGACCACCTCCATGTTCCCCTATGTACCCACTGGTTCCAACAAGATCAGATAATAAACTGCTAACATTAGAATATTGTTTTTGTTATAGAATGTTTTTGTTAGTTGGACTTATCAAGAGAACCAAGAGGGTCAGCCAGGTAAAGGACTTTAGTGAACACCCTGACAAAGAATCTTGTGTGTGTTTGTGTGTGGGCATTGATGAAATACTAAACATGAGTGTTTCTCTCAGTTCATCCCTTGCTTCTAACAAGTCATCTGCTCACTGATTGGTTAATTAATCAGCTCACTGATCAGCTAATTGTGTGTGTGTGTGTGTGTGTACACACCTTCTAACAAATCAGAGGCAGAGCCTAAGCAGTACTCCATGACCAGCTGAAAGACAGAAGGGAATAAAGCAGCACAACTCTGAGATCACATACAAAACACACAGCTGTCTGTTTCACTCCCACCTGTTTAGAAACACAAACCCGGGCAGCGCTGTCTATTTAAATATTTAACCATTTATAAATACAAACCCTGGGCAGTGTTTGTTGATAAATACAAACCCTGGGCAGTGTTTGTTGATAAATACAAACCCTGGGCAGTGTTTGTTGATAAATACAAACCCCGGGCAGTGTTTGTTGATAAAAACAAACCCCGGGCAGTGTTTGTTGATAAAAACAAACCCCGGGCAGTGTTTGTTGATAAAAACAAACCCCGGGCAGTGTTTGTTGATAAAAACAAACCCCGGGCAGTGTTTGTTGATAAAAACAAACCCCGGGCAGTGTTTGTTGATAAAAACAAACCCCGGGCAGTGTTTGTTGATAAATACAAACCCCGGGCAGTGTTTGTTGATAAATACAAACCCCGGGCAGTGTTTGTTGATAAATACAAACCCCGGGCAGTGTTTGTTGATAAATACAAACCCCGGGCAGTGTTTGTTGATAAATACAAACCCCGGGCAGTGTTTGTTGATAAATACAAACCCCGGGCAGTGTTTGTTGATAAATACAAACCCCGGGCAGTGTTTGTTGATAAATACAAACCCCGGGCAGTGTTTGTTGATAAATACAAACCCCGGGCAGTGTTTGTTGATAAATACTAACCCAGGCAGTGTTGTCTTTCAGGTAGCAGCCTTTGTACTCAATTGTGTTCGGGTGTCTCAGCTGTTCCAAAAACTTGACCTCCTTGATGATGTCCTGCCACTTCTGCACAGGGCAACAACCAAACCATCATCAACAGGGCACTGCTTACAAATACCCCCCACAAACAATCTGACAACCTACTGAACTTACAAATACCCCCCACAAATAACCTCACAAACTACTGAACTCTGGTTCCAAACCTTTTAATTCTTTCTGTTCAAAACTAAATGCAATCAAATAGTAACCTTAGCATGAGCCAGTGAACACACACTTCATTGTCATTATTAACTGACGGCTGATCAACTCCTGCCACACGGGGAAAACTTCCTTCCAAATATTAAACTGTAAATGATTTTGTTATAATTTATCCTTACAAACATCACTGCGCAGAGTTGCACTGTTAAAAATGTTTTTTTTAAATTAATTAATTTATTTATTATAAAGGACATTCTGCAAGGAAATAACTATTCAAAAGGCTTAAATGATAGTGCTCAGACGTGACATCAACACCTGCAATTTTCCATTGCAAAGGCCTACATTATCCATGGTTACCCATGGTTCCTAAGTGACTGAACCACCAAGTCATCTACACAGGAAGCCACCTACCTATGTTCCTGTCTGCATAAGTACTTACCTATATGCCTATAAACCTACGTTCCTAAATACATACCTACATGCATATACCTGTAGAAAGTTCCTGCCTTCCTGCCTATTGGTCCGCCTGCAAAGGTACCAATTATATGCTTGGAGACCTGCTTGTCTAAGGACCTACCTACATGCCTATAGACCTGCCTGCATATGTATTGGCCAGTAAAGCTACCTGGATAATTACCTGAATAGGTACGTGCCTACATGCTCATAGACTAACCTGCCTAGGGGCCTACCTTCGAAGCCCCTAGGTTCAAAGCCCCTTTATGAGTGGTTCATACCTCAGTGGTCTGTTTGCCATTGTAGGACATCTTCTTAATGGCCACCACTTCATTGGAGTAGGAGTTTCGCGCCTACAGCAGAAATGGAAAAGCAGTGAGAGAAACGCTTGTACGGCGACCCACAAAGTTCAGGCTGGAGTGTGAGGTGCCTGAACATGAAAATCTACCAATACCTGATTATTATGATTATGTCTCTAAAATGTAAGTTAGTCAAAATGCAGTGTAGTACAAAAGGTTCTTGCATCCTTCACTCTGAAATACTTGAGAACGCATACGCACACACACGATTTTTCAAACCATATCCATCATTGCAGTACAAATATCTAGATGGTTGTAAAATCAGTTACATTCTAATTGTTCAGCTCATATTTTAGTATATTTTATAAATAAGAACCAAAAATGAGTAAAAAAAAAACTGGAGCGTTGTCTTGAGCTGGAGCTGAGCTGGAGCATCCGAACACCACTGAGGCCCACTGGTCCCTCGTACAGCGTAAATGCTCCCTGGCCCATGCAAGACGATGACGCCTGTGTCTGGTGGTGAGGCTGGTACTGTTGATCAATTGTGAGGTGTCGTCTTGGTCTCATGATGTCAAAATGTGAACAGCATGATGAGGAGGACTGTTGAAATGCCAATTCTGAACCAGGAAATGTATAGGTCGATTCATGGATCAATCCCCTGTTGTGAATTTTGCCATATGCTCCTTGTTAGAGAACAGTAAGATGTGCAAAAAGTACCGAAACACTGAACAGCTGGACATTCAAAAGAAGACCACATTAAGTTCAACTGTAATGGTCAGAGTGCATTTAACCCTAACGAGAGAGAGAGGTTTGAATAATTTCAATTATTTTATAATGTGTATATGTACACACACAAATACACACACAGCCATACACATATATATGTGTGTGTTTGTGTATATTTGTGTGTGTCTGTGTGTATTTTATTTACACACATTTTTCTGAAGAAGGAATGAGCCGATTCATGAACCAATGACTCAAACGGCTCAGTGTTCTGCTGCATGTGTGTGATTCGGTTAGGTTCAACACAACTCCGTTAACGACAAATAATGGTGTACTGCCAAAGCTTGAGTTTGAGAGTATCAAAGAATAATACAGTCTGTGCAAGAACGTGTGTGTATGTGTGCTCAGTATCCCGTTCATGGTAGCATGAGGATGTGTTGTACTGCTAACACAAAGCACTCCCATCAAAGATAACAAATCCCAATCATTTACCGCCAACACGTTCACACACTTCAGATTAGTTCAGCTTACTGTGCAGTACAGCAGAATTCTAGTTCAGCTAAGTGGAAGTGAGCTTTAAGATGTTACTAACTGTGCCATTTCTGTCCCCCAAACAGACTGCATATGTCTCGTTTTATCCATCATCCCACTGCAACACAGTGAAGACATTTCCTGTTGGGGTTTCACTTCTGCCAAAGACACCTGGCTCCCTGGAGCAGAAACAGACTCCTCACTGGTGATAACGCATCTTGCTCGTCTGTAGACACAGGAGCTGGAGAACCACGGCCATTCCTGAGCACTGTGTGTGTGTGTGTGTGTGTGTGTTAGTGTGTGTGGCGGTGATGTCATAATGCTGTTTCCGTCTGTTCTCGAACAGCCTGTGCTGTAACAACACTAACACTATTTCTCTCTCTCTCTCTCTCTCTCCATCCCTCCCTCCCCCAGGCCCACAGAGCCAGCTGTCCTCAGCCTTTACACAGCCAACATCTGTCTGAGGAGCAGTGAGTCCAATTCTCCTCTCCTCATCCAAGCGGGCCACTACATCTGGGGAGAGAGAATGTGTGTGTGTATTTTATATATAATCTGGTGAAGATTTGGAAATGAACGTTTGGGGTCCTTCAATAGTTCCCCAGCACATTAGGAAGGAGGCTGGGGAGGTTGTAGAGGCAGGAGGGGTGGGCCAGTTGTAGAGGAGGTGGGACCAGTTGTAGAGGAGGTGGAGCCTGTTGTAGATGCAGGAGGAGCTGCTAGAGGCAGGAGTTCTTAAGGAGATTTGAGAGAAGGAGACGATGAACATGACAACTGAACTGAACCGGCTGAGCATTTAAGGATATTTTTGGGCCTTGAGGACAGAATGTGCTTCAACTGTGTCCGAACTCTATCCTCTAAAATTAGCATGAGTGGCCACGCCCCCCCACCACAGGTTCAGCTTATTTTAGCATTTTCTAGGACTGCTTGTTTTCCTTTTGCTTATATATACAAACATATACACACAGATACACACATACATACACACACACACTCATACATACACATACCTACATACACACTTTTTTTTAATTAATTTTTAAGAACACTCACAAAGTAGACCGCGCCGAAACTCCCATGGCCAATCTCATGGAGGTCACAGAAGACTTCTTCCGGGTCATCTTTGAAGAATAGGTTGGCGAGCTCTGGGTCCTTGGACACTCCTTTGCGCGTGGACGAGGGCATGTTGAGCTACACACGTCGTCTGGACACCAGCCACTGCTGCTCACCACCTCGCTCCGGCCCCTGCATTTACCCGCCCCACCTGCAGGAGGAGACACACGCATAAGTGTTAAATAATGTGGCAAAACTAAAAGAAGCCACACTGAAACATGCAAAACATTACATACAGGATCAAGTGAATGACGTCTGACCAACACACCCACAGAGCCCCGCGCTGAATTATGGGACGTTCGCACTCACATTTACTAGAGAGCTCATTTGCATATCATCACCTTTCACGATATCAATACTGCAGATATTTCTACACATTTCCTAAATCAAAATAGCATAACCTAGGGACGTGAATCCTCAGAACAAATCTCTTTTTCTGTTTAATTCCAAAAGCAGGAACCCAGCTCTGGGCACATCAGGTCTTTGCTCTGTTTTGGAGACACCCTAGTCCATTTTGAATCCTGAGCTTGGTAACCAGCATATTGTTGACTAGGCTACCTGCCTCAGGTGTGTCAGAAGCTCCAAAATACAGTGGGCAGGATAAACACCTGGAGCATGACTGACGTGGAGGAGACTCACTTCCTGGTTTTGGAACAAAAGAGGGAATAAGATCCATTCACTTCCCGTAGTCACACTCAGAAACCTAATCCTTCAGGTTAATTCCGAACCGAGTTCCAAAGCCGGGGAGAATTACTGAACATTAGAGGTTTTCTTTCTGCACGCACGCACGCCCCTTCAGTCGCACTCCTCCCTGCCCTTCATCAGTGCTCTTCATCAGTCCCACCCTGTCAGGAAGAATCACACCACTTCATTCACTGTTGATTCCTCAAGCTGTCAGGACGACAAACAACAAACTAGCTTAATTGGTTGATTTATGCAAACATGAACATCCCAAGTGCTAACGCTGAACTGGAGAGATGATGTGGAACTTGGAGGTCAAAGTTAACGGGAAAATTCCTTAGAAAACTTCAAAGAAAGCTGCTTGGAGATATTTGGAAATGTTACACCCCCTGGGCTGTCATATTGTGCAGTTATAATACTAACTGACAATATTTTTGGAGGATCAGCATGTCAGCTTATAATGCAATGTGAGAGTGTATGTGTGTGTGTGTGTGTGTGTGTGTGTGTGTGTGTGAGAGAGAGAGAGAGAGAGTGTGTGTGTGTGTGCGAGTGTGTCATGGTAATGCATTTAAAATTATACAACAGATAGTTACCAACCAATGAACCTGATTGGACGAGAAACATTCCATGAGTGCTGATCTACAATAAAACAGCAGTGGAACTATGAACTATATGTGTACTATTAACCAATCACATTAACGATCATTATCTATCCTGGATTGTAACAAACTTTGCTGTTATCTCGTCTGAATCACACTTGCCAATGCACTTGCACATTTCACTGGCTAGACAGTGAAACTTCGACTCTGATGTCACTGGTCAGTAAATGGAAACATTCAGGTAAATGTTTGACATGAAGCAGCCCACCTGGGGGGATTGGGGATACACACCTACACAGAGCAGCAGGTAGCGTGCAGGACAGTGTTTGTGTTGCTTGGCAACATTCCAGTCCCAGTCCGGTTACAGAACCGGCTCTGTTGCCGTAGCCATTTAACGTTTAAGCCATTTATGTTGTTGTTTATTACTTTTAACTAATAAATGGCACTTATAGATCGGTAATATAAATCACACTGGAGATTGTGCTGATGTCCTGAACATCGGGTACAACAGCTGCTGAAGTGCAGTATAACAGCATGACCAGTGTGTTATCTGTATTTCTTATTATCAAACACACACAGCAACAGAAACATGAGGTCTCTCTCACACACGCACACACACGTCTCTCACACTGAGACGTCACTAGCTAGAAAGACACAAACAGGCATTCATGAACACAAAGGTCCCTGTGTTGTGAGTCAGAATTAACAATCGCACATATGTACAGATAAGGGCCCCTGTGTTGTGAGACGAACACATCTGACACAAAACCTCGCCAAAACTCTCACTGCCATAGTCATTAACAGTGCTGGCAGAACAGCAGTACTGAGCCATTATTTAAATATAATTATTAATAATAATAATTAACTTGAAAAGAACTGTATTAAAAGAATACTTGAAGTCAAGATGAGGAAGATGAAGGTAATGAAGTGAAAAGAAAATAAGGAGGCAGTGTGTCAGAATTAGACAGAGACTTCAAGTTGGGGTGGATCATCTCAAATGTTGTAAAAAAAGAAAATTACTGTCACACTGCTGGTCTCTGTCTCTACAGTGTGAGTGTTACACTGCTGGTCTCTGTATCTACAGTGTGAGTGTTACACTGCTGGTCTCAGCAGTGTAACACTCACACTGTAGATACAGTGTTACTGCTACCCTGTAAGCAGAGTTTCTGATCTCTGGCAGCCATGAGTTCTTATGAGTTCGGCTGGTCTGGATGAGCAGGCTGTGTTCACCGAGTTTGGACTGTCAGCGTGGTTACGGATAGCGCTGCATGTTGCCTTGTGTTTGTGTGCTCCAATGCGTGATGTAGTTTTGTTATTGAAACGTTATAATTTTGAACCCGTAGTACAACACTGTGAACAGTAGAATTCATTTCAGTCACATCAAAGAGTGTCTGAATGAAGCAATAATTGCATTCTAATCACTCTTAATGGCCTATCGCCATGCCAACACGGAAGCTTTCTCAATTCCTATTTGACCCAAATCCTGGCAGTATGACATGCGGGCTGTGAATCTGCCCCAGAGGGCCAGTTTGGCTTTGATGAGGTGTAATTTTGCTTAGACCACTGACTGACGTCGCTCTGTGAATCTCCTCACAGTCATGGACAGCAAACAAATGCTTTTTTGCCTTCATCATTTACACATAGAAGGATGTGATTGGTTGGTGTCGTACACTTAACGAAGAGCATTTCTAATGTCTCCCTATTGCATCACATTCATGTGTATTTAACCTCCTGTCTCACGCTCTCTCTCTCAATCCATCCATCCATCCATCCATCCTTCCCTCTCTATCACTCCATCTCGCGCTCTCTCTGCGTCTGTCTTTCTTTAGTTGCCGCCATCTCTAATACTTCAAACGTTGGCCAACGAGACGTAGCCCATCTGCACGAAACCACATTGGCTAAAACGTACAGCCCAGTGACCAATCAGGACTGCAGGAACAACACTTTCAGTGGAGGCGTGGTTCTGAAGAATGTGTGCGTGATACACGACATGCTCTAGGGATGAAACCCCCCCCCCCCCCACACACACACACACACACACACACACACAAGCTGAAATGATGCAAGAAGGTGCCAACAGGTTGGGAAAAAGAGGGAAAGGGGGAGGAGAGAGAAAGAAACAGAACGAGAGAGAGAGGGAGAATTAAAGACTCGGGGTGCTCCATCTAGCTGTATATCTGAGCAGAGAATATGGCACCAATGTGAACCCCACCAAACAGAACATACACTACTTAAAAATGCAGTGAGATACCCAAAGAATTCTTTACAGACATTAAACTAAACCGTAACCTCTAGCACAACACCAAACGACCCTGTCTGTTAGGGGCACACGCAGTACCACAGCATTCAAATACCAGTGGGTGTGGAGTTGCTCGAGGAACTGAAAGTTCTGTGCTTCTTCAATACTTCAACATTCTGACATTCAGTGCTTTCAATACCGAACACAGCCTGAGACTCTGAATCAGTATTCTGTAGAAGTGAATCAAATTGCGCATGCTAATATGACTTGGACTGGCTATACACGCAAACCAGAACTTACTCAGAACTTAATATGTCTACAAATCTAAACTTTAATACTGAAATACTCTTTTAAACATGGAGACGATACTCGACATCAGATTTTCACGACCAGCAACTCAGCTTGGACTTGAGTGTCAGTATCTAGAATCTGAACTAAAACATCGCAGCACAGAGATATTACTAACAGGGTACACATCTACAACATCGCAGCACAGAGATCTTACTACCAGGGTACACATCTACAACATCGCAGCACAGAGATATTACTAACAGGGTACATCGCAGCACAGAGATCTTACAACATCGCAGCACAGAGATCTTACTAACAGGGTACACATCCACAACATCACAACATCGGTCACAATCAGAAGTCTCACTGACTCCTTTATTCACTCCCACACTGCATCAGAAGCATGCTATGTCAGTTTTATCTCTGAATGGAGTCTGCTTCTATTAGCAACACAGACTTTCCCTTTCATCAGCACGCACACACACACACACACACCTGATTGCAGAGAGCACCAGAAACATTTAGCTTAGCTCCAGACTCAAAGCACAAGGCCACAGTGAGTGTGAAGGTGCGGGCTCTCACTCACGCAGTCACACACACACTCATACACACGCTCTCATACACACGCTCTCACACACACATACACACCCTTTAATCAAGCGCAGAGGTTTGACCAGGCAGCAGCTGTTTTTAGCAACGTTACATTAGCAGAGGTGCTAAACACGCACACGTACACACACACACACACACACACACACACACACCTTTAAACGCTGTGAGGGATGGAGCTGGATTAGGGGAAGACTGTGTCCTCTAGAGCTCCACCTCCTCTCTCATGACCGACAGATATACTCAAAGTCCTGCAGAGAGAGAGAAAAAGACAGACAGAGAGAGAGAGAGAGAGAGGAAGGGTTTGGGTATTATTCTTCTTGTTATGGTGTGTGTACAGGTACATTTTGTTTTTCTCGCCCAAGCAGGTTCATCTACCTGGGTATGGAGCCGGTGTCAGGGATGTACCTGACACAATTATGCCAACACAGTCTGAGCTAAAATTGGACCGAGAGAACCAGACGGGAAGATTATTGTAGCTGTAGTATAATTATTATTATTGCTATTATGGGCAACAGTAGTAGTGTTAGAAGTAATGGTATAAGTACTGTTGTTATTATTTGCATTATTGTTATTATTGTTTAATAATATAAATATCCCTACCTTATTATTGATTATTGACATAATAATAATAATTATTATTATTATGTGACAATTGATTTAAATCTATTCTTATAGTAAGTATTTATAGTTAGTATTATTACTATTATTATTATTACTGGTAGTACTATTAGTAGTAACACATGCACAGTGCCTTTCACATACCCAGGGACATTTTACAATTGACACCTTATTTTATTTCCAGTGAGCACACACACACAACTTTGGTTTACTATTCTATATTCTATGTTAATTTCTGCATCGAAACCTTGATAATACAAGTATGAATGTTTGTCGTGCCAGTAATGTAGCACCAAATTGAATATTTCAGAGAGAGAGAGAGAGAGAAGTGAGTGTGGATACAGAAGTGAAAGCTTATTAATAATGAAATAATAATGAATTAATTTCCTTATAGAAGTGGAGGTAAAGCAGAGGGACATGATTGTCCATCCTAAGTGGTCTGAGCTCCCACGGACCAGAACTTCCAGTATAACCTCAACCACGGACCAGAGCTTCCAGTATAACCTCAACCACGGACCAGAGCTTCCAGTATAACCTCAACCACAGACCAGAGCTTCCAGTATAACCTCATCCAAACAAACACAAGCAGCTGCCTTTGTTGGCTCTGTCGGTACTGTTGCGCTGTCTTGCACCAGCCTGTTGCTCAGGTAAAGACTTACCAATTGACAAAACACGCCAAACCCCAACACACACACACACAGACTAAAGCAGGATCATGATGCAAAACTGCCCCAAATCAGGAACCCCACACATATGAAACTGCACCGAGATGAAGAGCGATCACACACACGCATGTTCACACACACACAGGGTCGAAGTGTCTCTTCAGAATAAAAATCCAAACAAATATGGCATCTTTTATTTTTTCACGCTGTCTCTTGAACGTCCACCCCACGATCTCCTCTCTCCAGTCTCCTCCTCCTCCCTGCCCTCCTCTCCACCCTACCCTCCTCCTCCGCCTTTAAGATGGAACAGTGAGTAAGAAGCAGGAGGAGGTTAGTGGATTGTGTCGTGTTTGTGAGCGCTTGAATGATTCATGGCCTGAACATCAAACGCTCCAAAAACCTCTTACGCAGGGCGGGTGGGGGACAGAGACCATATTCCCATCAGCCCTAATCAGCATGCATCAAATTTCTATTTTTTAAATACATTATCATCTTAATTACCACCCTGTAAACAAAGGAAGCTAACCCTAGAACATTTAGCTATATTTAAAGTTAGCTATATTTAATCTGACCAGTCACAACACACAGGACCACTGGCTTACATTTTCAGTAAAGTGAAGTGCAGAGAAATGACAGTGTGAAAGGAACTTCACCAACATAGAACTACTAGCTTTAGAACTAGAACCTGGTTAGCGGACACGCACAGAACTCTAGGTTCTAGGTGGAACTCTGGAACACGTAGTTCTGGAAGGTGTGTCAAGTAATCTAGCACAATGGTGTTAAGAGCTGCAAGTAGTCAAGCTCACTCAGTCACAGCTACTACCTGGGAAAGTGCTTATGGCTAAAGACAACAGCAGACAGGCCCCTGAGAACAAGCCACAAACTCATGGAAAACAACCCAGGACAACACACAAACAAAAGCTCAGGGAGTAGGACTATGGGTTTGTAAAAGGGTGAGGAAGGTGGGGGGTGGTCTAGATAGATGGCGTTTCATTCATCTGGTTCTTATCTGGTCTAGATAGATGGCGTTTCATTCTTATCTGGTTCTTATCTGGTCTAGATAGATGGTGTTTCATGATGGTTCTTATCTGGTCTAGATAGATGGTGTTTCATTCTTATCTGGTTCTTATCTGGTCTAGATAGATGGTGTTTCATTCTTATCTGGTCTAGATAGATGGCGTTTCATTCTTATCTAGTTCTTATCTGGTCTAGATAGATGGTGTTTCATTCTTATCTGGTCTAGATAGATGGCGTTTCATTCTTATCTGGTTCTTATCTGGTTCTTATCTGGTCTAGATAGATGGCATTTCATTCTTATCTGGTCTAGGTAGATGGCGTTTCATTCTTATCTGGTTCTTATCTGGTCTAGATAAATGGTGTTTCATTCTTATCTGGTCTAGGTACATCTGGTAAATGGCAGCTGGGTGATAAGGAAAAGCAGTGACTTCTACTTTCAAAAGAAGCAAGAAAACAAAACGTCCCCAGCAAAGACCAGCAAGTCACAGAAGGCTTCATGCAAATTTAACGGCACACAAAGAAAAGGTTGAATGGGCAGGACTAAAAGAGACACCACTTTGGTTTTCCAAGTCAAACTGCTTCCAGAATATCAGCCTAACGTGTCTCCTGTCCACTCAGCATGGCGTTCTGCTTCCGTGTAAGCGCAGTCCGGCATGGACAGGTTCTGGTCAGCTGAAGGAATAATGCAGTTGTTCAGCAATCCTACAGGTAATCACTCATCACTAATACAACACCACCATCGCCATCACCTCACCTGGGTCTCACTTCTGTGTGTGTGTGTGTGTGTGTGTGTGTGTGTGCATGGCAGTTGGATGTTTGTGAGTTGGGACATATCTGTGAGGGAACAGCTCCATGGTAGCAGTGCCCTGCCTCAAGATAAGAGCGATAAGCAGAATGAGGAGACCACGTCTCGTGTATGAGGAGACCACATCTCGTGTATGAGGAGACCACGTCTCGTGGATGAGGAGACCACGTCTCGTGTTTGAGAGGCCGTTTAGGGTGAAATCAGTGAAACACTTGCACACACACGTACTACAGGCACATACATTTGAAACACTTGTGCATACGTACGAAACACACAGACACACACACACACTACTTACATATACATAATGTTAACTCCCACATGCAAATACACACTACTTGCATCACCATACAATAACTTATGCGTGTACCTAAATATAATATAAATCTGTGCTTGTTTATATATGCAGGCACGTGTGTAAAATATTTCAGCGTGCCAGGAAGATATTTCATTGTAACAGGAAGGCAGACGTTTGACATGAGTACTGCACACTCCTGAATATAAGGTGTAGAGCGGTCTGATGTTTAATCGTCAATGAGCTGTATGTCCTTATGGTGTAAGAACTGTAGGAATGTTGTTGTCATTGTTTTAAATCTCTTACACACCTTACACTGACATGCTTGCTGTATAGATGTTAAATATCTGCCTTCCTGATCAAATGTCTTCAGGTTGCTATCAAAATAGTTTGACACACACACACAGCCACACACTCTCACACAAGCACACACTCTCACACAGCCACACACTCTCACACAAGCACACACTCTCACACAGCCACACACTCACACAGCCACACACTCTCACACAGCCACATACTCTCACACAGCCACACACTCTCACACAGCCACACACTCTCACACAGCCACACACTCTCACACAGCCACACACTCTCACACACACACACACACTCTCACACACAGCCACACACTCACACAGCCACACACTCTCACACAGCCACACACTCTCACACAAGCACACACACTCACACAAGCACACACTCTCACACAGCCACACACTCTCACACAGCCACACACTCTCACACAGCCACACACTCTCACACAGCCACACACTCTCACACAGCCACATACTCTCACACAGCACACACTCTCACACAGCCACATACTCTCACACAAGCACACACTCTCACACAGCCACACACTCTCACACAGCCACACACTCTCACACAGCCACATACTCTCACACAAGCACATACTCTCACACAGCCACACACTCTCACACACAGCCACACACTCTCACACAGCCACACACTCTCACACAGCCACACACTCTCACACAGCCACATACTCTCACACAGCCACATACTCTCACACAGCCACACACTCTCACACAGCCACACACTCTCACACAAGCACACACTCTCACACACTCTCACACAAGCACACACTCTCACACAGCCACACACTCTCACACAGCCACACACTCTCACACAGCCACACACTCTCACACAGCCACACACTCTCACACAGCCACACACTCTCACACAGCCACACACTCTCACACAGCCACACACTCTCACACAGCCACACAGCCACACACTCTCACACAGCCACACACACACACACACACTCTCACACAGCCACACACTCTCACACACCCACACACTCACACACAGCCACACACTCTCACACAGCCACACACTCACACAGCCACACTCTCACACAGCCACACACTCTCACACAGCCACACACTCTCACACAGCCACACACTCTCACACAGCCACACACTCTCACACAGCCACATACTCTCACACAGCCACACACTCTCACACAGCCACACACTCTCACACAAGCACAATTAAACTCTGTGTTTACGCACCAGTGAATGAATGTGCAGGTGTGTGTATATGAAAATGTAAATTATCATTTGCAAATGTAAGTAGTAGACAATACATGCACAAGTTAATGTACAGACACAGAATGTGAGAATTTTACAGCTACTAGTACACTGTCTACCAGAACTGTTACAGCTCACACAGACAGAATACAGCACACACACTCACACACACTTACTTTCCAGTAGTGTAGAGGTAACCAGGGAGTAACAAACATACCCATACACACTCATTGTACTGAAGGGATAATATCACACACTCACACACACACACACACACACGCACGCACACACGCACATACACACAGTAAGCTTCACAGAGCTCTTGTAAGTCCTTGTATTGTCAGTCCTTTCATCATCAGCGTCTCAGAGGGGAAATGAGAACACTACAGATGGAGTTCAGCCAGCTCCTTAACAGCAGCAAAGACAGAACAGCAAACTCCTTAACCACACCCCCCTGCCCTAACCACACCCCCTGCCCATGAAACACAGAACAGCAGACTCCTTAACCACACCCCCTGCCCTAACCACACCCTTCTGCCCATGAAAGACAGAACAGCAGACTCCTTAACCACACACCCCTGCCCATGAAAGACAGAACAGCAGACTCCTTAACCACACACCCCTGCCCTAACCACACCCCCTGCCAACGAAAGACAGAAAAGCAGACTCCTTAACCACACACCCCTGACCTAACCACACCCCCTGCCAATGAAAGACAGAACAGCAGAATCCTTAACCACACCCCCTGCCCATGAAAGACAGAACAGCAGACTCCTTAACCACACCTCCCTGCCCATGAAAGACAGAACAGCAGACTCCTTAACCACACCTCCCTGCCCATGAAAGACAGAACAGCAGACTCCTTAACCACACCCCTGCCCATGAAAGACAGAACAGCAGACTCCTTAACCACACCCCTGCCCATGAAAGACAGAACAGCAGACTCCTTAACCACACCCCTGCCCATGAAAGACAGAACAGCAGACTCCTTAACCACACCCCTGCCCATGAAAGACAGAACAGCAGACTCCTTAACCACACCCCCCTGCCCATGAAAGACAGAACAGCAGACTCCTTAATCTCAGCCTCCTGCCCAGGAAAGATGACTAACAACAGACTTCTTCTGCATACACATCAGATGATGCTGCTTGTAGCCAATCAATCAGAGTGTTATATGAAGGGAGGGGCAGAGTGTGATCATGCTATTAGTATGAGGACCTCTCAACCAATGAGAAGTTCTTTAGATGATCACTAGCCAATGAACACTCAAGCACGTATTCCTGTGTAACTTCACATATTGTCTAGACCAATTATGTCAGCCATAGCTGCGACTTATGCCAAAATGCCCTTGGTTGGCAAAGGCAGACCAGAGGTATTTACCCTTACGATTCACACTGAATTCACATTGAATTCACACTGAACTTACCAAACACACCGTTTCGTCAGTAGTTCCCAGCAAGGGTACAGATTATATATGCATGGCTGTGTGTGTGTGTGTGTGTGTGTGTAGGAGAGATTCTCTGTCTTCCCCACTTTCATTATTGTCATCATTAAAGAGCATTTAATCCCAAAGACGTCTGAGTAACTGTGCATCATACAGCCCCTAAAACTTAACAAGAATGTCAAAGAGGGACTGTGAGAGACAGAGAGAGAGGGAGAGACAGAGAGAGAAAGGGAAATGAATAGCAATGTGAACTCTTGAATGTAGGCCAAAGAAACTGATCAGAAGCAGACTGGTCTGAGGGAGCTGATTGTGGGAGGGGCTCAGCAGGGAAACGAGGTGGAGTCATGCATTCATTGGGCCTCTTGGGAGCCCTCCAGCCCCAAGGGGCGGGACCAGTTCTGCTTGGCACCACCTACTCCACTCAAGCACCATATGAACATGCAGACTCTTCTCCTGTGAAGCCACAGCAAGACAGGAGAACTCCCACTTGCTCAGTGCAGCAGAGCAGTTGTGATGGAGACAGAGCGGTGGAGACACGCCTTCAGGGAGGAGCTACCACTCCTTCAGGGAGGAGCTACCACTCCTTCAGGGAGGAGCTAGCACACACTCAGGGAGGAGCTACCACTCCTTCAGGGAGGAGCTACCACTCCTTCAGGGAGGAGCTAGCACACACTCAGGGAGGAGCTACCACTCCTTCAGGGAGGAGCTACAATGCCTTCAGCTGAGGCTCCCTCTTCTGCATGTTCTTAGTTGTAATAGCGGGAAAACAAACTTTCCCAGCAGCCCCTTGGGCGCTGAGATAGCCCAGATTTCAACTCCACGAAATAATGCACAAACCAGAATCTGCACAGGCCGCATGGGCGATCAAAACACCATGGGGGGCAGGAGTGGGGGGGTGGTTATGCTTCGTGCTTGTCCTCTTGTTCACCTGTGTTATTAAAATTCACCACTCTCACATGGCATGATGTGCCTGTGTGTATGTTTATACGAGAGAAAGAGAGAGACAGAGAGAGTGAGTGAGCGAACGAGTGAGAGAAAGACAGACATGCAGAGAGAGAGACAGAGAGAGAGATACGCAGACCGAGAGAGAGACACACAGAGCTAGACAGAGAGAGACACAAAAAGAGAGAGACAGCACATGGAGAGAACATCTGTTTAATGTAAACAGTAATGGCAGTAGGTGTGTTAAAGTGCTGGTGGATCACATTCAGAGCCAGAGAAGCAGAAGCAACAGAACTATTCCTTCACTACAAATCACAGCAGGCCAAATGATTCCAGAGGCTCTGAGGCCAGACACTTCCCTTAACTGACCTCTGCTGTTCTCTCGCTCACGGTCACACACACACACACAGTCACAAACAAAGCCAGACAGCACACACTCTCACACTCTCAGGGAAAAGCCTGATTATAGCACGCTGAGTAAGTCGGCCATTACGCAGATGGTTACAGTGAGTGGTGTAATGTAGGTCATTACAAAGACCTACAGGGACGCGCTCCCTACAGGAGCCCCCTCACTGCACACCGCATGGACACTGTCCCACCGCACGGACACTGTCCCACTGCACTAGCTCACTTCTCACAGGATGGATGCCAACTCATACAGTTAATTTTATAGTTATATTATAATTATAAGCCTCATCAAAAATACCAATACATAATATTACGGTCTATATAACGCACTTTAAAGTACAACATTTGATAAAACATAGTCTACATTAAATATAATCTCGGTTCAATTAATATTGTAACTTGTAATTTTGTAACTTTTTGTAAGCAAATAACATGAAGACCCTTCTCTTTCCAAACTTCTGTAAGGGGTTTCAGAACTAAGAACTTCTGTAAGGGGTTTCAGAACTAAGGCGTGTTTCGTCCTGAAGTCACCCAGTCTTCAACGGCCTCACATGGAAGCAGCTACTCGGCTGGTCTTATGAGTTAATTTTGGAAACATGGTCTCGAGTACCATGCAGTTATAGACCCAGAAACACAGTAGGTCTGCCTGATATCAAGAAAACGTGCGATATACGATTCAATGTTCAATGATTTGCTATAAATGTCTAAATATTGAAGTCCATATTAGCTATACAGTTCCTAACTCTTGAGTTAACAGGTACACTGCTAACAAGTTCACTGAATAAAGAAATAAATGAATTCAAAGAAATTTACCTACACAAATACCTAACTTAATAAAAGAACATTAATTTAAATAAGACATTTTAACTATTACTTTAACGTTTAACTCATCTTGTCCTCTTTACAATATTGTCTTCTAAACTCAATGTCATGGGCGTAGACCGTGCAGGAAAAGAGGAGGAAGCAACTGAGTTTAATGAAACGAACGAAAACGAAAACGAACATAAAGGTGCACTAATGAGAACAAGAGAAAGCCGTGTCCCTACAGAGCGTTGTACCCCACCGCAACGTGGGGCTTAACGCGACTGGCTGAATGGTGTGAATGTTTTTGTCTGATTGGTCAAATGAGAATATCGTTTTATTTACACGCACCATGTGATTTATTCGTTTTTTTTATTCACTGCATCTTTTTCCATGTGTTTTTTGCACATGTACATATTGTACATTGTACCAGGACTTCCCAACTACATACCCAGCTACAGCTGATGCCCTGTAATCTGAGGGTAGCACGGAGCGCATTCGTCTCTGATTGATCGGCTGGCTTTTCCAGGGCTTCAGTAGGGCAGGAGTTAACACTGAAACCCTGCTGAGAGAAACGGTTCAGTCATATCAACTGGTAGAGTGTGAGGTGCGTGTGTGCATGGATACATGTTGTCTCTCTCTCTCACACTCACACACCACTGTAGAACTGGAATAATCATTTGTACAGGAAGTCAATGGGCTACGAGATACAGGAACACATGCGGCCGTAAAACCCATTTAACGTATACAGGAAGTACCATGCACACGCACACATGCATGCACACAGGAAATCACCTAGAATCTTGCACAACTGCACTCTCTCTCTCTCTCTCTCACACACACACACACACACACCATTTCTTGTGAATTAGAATATTGCATCTTATAATGTAACTTTGCACAAACATACCTTTTTAGAGAATACACAAACATGTACACGCACATATATGCACACACACACAAATCACGCTCTAGATTCAAATAGGAGCGTCTCTGAGCTCAACAGGATTTTCCAATCATAGACAGCAAAGAGATTAATGACACAATGCTGTAGTAACCTTCTCTGACTCACTCTGTCACTCTCATACCTGTGTGCGCACACACGCGACACACGCACAGACAAACACGACACACAGATGCACACACAGACACACGACACACACAGACACATACACCCGCACAGACACACATGCACACACACACACACACACACGGCTGCCCACATCCCGTCACTCCATCACCAGCTTTTTAACACCATCAAATATGTAGAGTTTGAAGAAGCTATTAAAACAGCAGATTAAAACACCACAGTGTAAATGGACACTACAGCTCCAGGGAGCTCCTCAGATATAGCAAAAAATAAGTGTTGGGCAGACAGACGATGCCGTTGTCCATCGACCGTGGCTTACAGACATCACGATGTTGAGTCAACATCGTGACAGCACAGCCTTCTCCAACCTCCCCATGTGTGAATCTGTGTGTGTGAACACTGAAGATCATTTTGGTGTGTGAGTATGTGTGTGTGTGAAAGCTAGAGAGAGAGAAAAAAGGAGAGAGACAGAGAGAGAGAGAGACTGTGTAAGTAATCAGTAACCAATAGATGTGTCACCCTGTGGAGTGGGTATCTCCACACCTGCTGATGTCACAGATGAGGTCATACAGCCCACAGAATTTGGGTCTCATTTACACAAATTCATGCATTAGCCTTTATACCAGTCCACCTCTAAACAGCGCAACACACACAGTAACACAGCCACGCCAGTTCACATATCCTGGTCCCGGTTTCTGCTTTCAGAACACTCAACATGATCAGCTCATAAATCAGAGCTACAGAGACAGAAAGTGAGAGATAGAGAGAGAAGAGAGAAAAGAGAGTGAGAGAAAAAAAGAGAAAAATGAGAGAAAAGAGAGAGAGAGAGACAGAGAGAGAGATGCAGAGAGAGACATGCATGTAGGTCATGGAGTCATTCTCTAAATATAGAGATATGAGGGTTTTTTTTTAATATGCTTTTTCAAAGATGGGAATGTTACTGTAGGTGTTTATGGAGCGGGCAAATGAGGGTATAGAGGTTGTTATAACCATGAAGCCTGTGTGCAGTCTGTCCCTGTGTGTTATACTGTAGTTTCAGCTCTCTACAATAAAAAATGTGACTTAAAAAAAAAAAACAAAACCAAAAACACATCAAACGCGTCTTAGTTGATCCTCTGGATCAATCTGAACTCTTGGTGTAGTGAGCGCTTTGCATGCACTCTCAAGCCTTGATCATGTGACCATGTCAATAACAACCTCGCCCAATAGGAGAAGCACAGGTCAGATCAGCCACAAACAGAACAGAGTCATGACTCGTCACGCTGAGCTGACGCTGCGACAGACTCTGGAGTCACCGGCACAACACTGGAACAAAACAGCAACACACACACAGGATTCACCATCTGGATATACCACAGAATGATATCACACACAAACACACACCCCACAAAGTGGTTCTAACAATTACCCAACATAAATGCACCACAAATCTGCCCATAAGATCTAAAGGACAATAAGTATCAGAGGGAGTGGAGGAGGATTTCCAGGACCAGAGTAACCGCAACACAGTGATGTAACCGCACTGGAGTAATATAAACAGTGTACTAGCAACCGCACTAGAGTAATATAAACACAGTGTACTAGTATGAAGTACAGTTCACAGTTCACATTTAGCCAGACAGTATTCATTTGTACACATCATCTGTATACAGCACCATCCTGACACACAGTTTCAAATGTTGATGAAAAGCTCCATCAGTCATCCCACCATCCACACCTCCAACTCCTCATGCTGCTTCTGGATGAGGTAAGGATGCACAATGAGGGGAAGAAAATCACTGTGACACTCCATACAGAGATGGTGATGGTGTTAACAACAAATCAGTGATCAGCCCTTAATGTGATAAGTAAGCTCAATCACACAGGTAACCAGCATGTGTTCTTTTGAGCAGAACGTGTGCGTATGATTGTATAGAACTGTAGCCATTCTCCTGGGATGCCAGGAATCTACAGCCTCACTAATCTTAATCATGTGATCTAGTTCATCAGGTAAACACCAGAGCTGAGGGAACTGCCAACTACAGACATTAAATGTCAACACACACACACAAAGAGCAGACACACATAGGTGCCCCCCCCCACACACACACACAGGTACACACAGGAACATAAAACTCTGATCACGACACTGACCTGAGCCATTCAAAATCCTTTTTTTTTAAAAAAAAAGAGAATAGTAAAATATTTTTTCTCAGTTACTCTGTTATGTCTTACCTCAGAATATAGGTCAGCTTGTGTTGAACAAGGAATATGCTTCACCTAAACATGAACAAAGGGTCTCTATTTGAAAACGGCAAAAGACAATAGCACTTCCTGTCATATGGGAAGTGAGAGTGTGCGGCCATTATTGTATCAGGAAGTGATAATTGAAAGTGAAGGTCAAAGGTGAGACCACAGAGAGAATAGCTCATGGCAGAACAGTGGCAGGTTATGATCGTTTATTTATACAGATGACCCCTGGGCTCCAAGTCCTCCTGGATCCACACACATATCTATCAGAGCACTCGAGCAGGGAGGAAGTTGTGTGTGTGTGTGTGTGTGTGTGTGTGTGTGTAAAGGGGAAATACTGACAGACGGTTTTTAGCAGATACAGTCATTGGTCAACTGCTATACACCGATAGGTTTGTTTTGTTCGTTTATGCATAATTAGGTATGACTTTATAAAATGGGTTGCATCATCTTTGTTTCAGTGCTCACGTGCCTGGTTGAACACCAGCCAATCTGAGAGGTTTAGGGTCTGGATCTGTAGTGAGAAGGTGGTTCGTTGAATCATGGACGAGGTGGGTT
Source organism: Brachyhypopomus occidentalis (assembly GCA_020368025.1). Taxonomy (NCBI): domain Eukaryota; kingdom Metazoa; phylum Chordata; class Actinopteri; order Gymnotiformes; family Hypopomidae; genus Brachyhypopomus; species Brachyhypopomus occidentalis. Next base: position 4,831,270 of record JAGXOD010001382.1, read on the forward strand.
AGTTTGTGTGATTTTACCAAATGACAAGAAAGGAAGTTCGAACTTCGGCAATTATTCAATTTCGTCTTCAAGCGGTTGGATGGAAGGACAGAACTTAGAGAAGCAAACAAATACATATTAGACCAGCAACACGTAGGCTTAACCAGCCCAACACCAAACACATACACAATCAACTACGAGTGTTCAAGTGTGGAGTTGGTGGCTCGGCTGTAGACTTCTTGGCTGATAAGGCAAGTCTAGGCTGATAAATGTGACAACTAATCGTACTGTGTTATACTGGTTTTGTTAATCAGCTGGAGGCCAGTTTTACCTAAAACTGTGTGGATATATGGCGATACCCCCCCACCCCACCCCAGCAGTTGCAGCTGACTAATCAGAACACAGGAGCCTCATTGGGTGGTGGAGCTTAAAGACACAGGAGCTCCAACAGCTTTTTAGCAAGTGGGTTAAAAAGAGATGTTCAATATGAAAAAAATAATAAACATTTGGAACACTGAAGTCTGTAAATCCTTTCTAGAAGTAATAAAAAAATAAAATTATGAATGCCGCAAATGAGAATAAATAGGTCCCCTTTAATTATTCCTGCTAGTGGCACCCCGGGCTGTGGTGATGTTAAAATTGGCAGTTAAGGGTATTAAAAGGTACAAATACAATGTATTAAAGGAAAAAACAAGCTATGAATAAGCATGATGATGTCAGGACTGTCCCAGCTGTGTGAAATGAAGGCCTTTGGTCTGTGAGAGGCAGGACTATAAATACAACACTGTTCATTACCTCACAGTCCCACTCTTATTGGCAGAGGTGTCTGTCAAAAAAAAAGGGGGGGGTATGTAAGAGAAAAGGTGAGTGGGATAGAAAAAGAGAAAAGAGAGGGCAGGTGAGGGAGAAAGAGAGGGAGAAAGAAAAAAAAAGAGAAAATAGAGAGGGGAGACAGAGGGAGAGACAGAGAAAGAAAGAGAGGGTAAAAGAGAGAGAGAAAAAAGAGAAAGACGGGGTAGAGAGAGAAAGAAAGAAAGATGGGGGAGAGAGAGAAAGAAAGAAATGGGGTTCTGTTCCAAATCCTGCCTGCGCCCTCACCCACCCACACACACACACACAGCCCAAAATGGCACAGCACGGGGCACGTCAGCGAACCTCCTCCACGCTGCTCTCCGTCAGCACACGCTCCTCCACCCTGGCTCCTAAGGGGGGTGGGTTGGTGCGTGGGCAATTCACATTCCTACAGAATAAGGCAGGCCTCCCAGGGGCTGCTGGGAAAGGCAGGAACACGCCCCCTTCAGGTCTGTCCACGTCACAGCACACCTGATCCTAGTCCCTCACGGAATAACCTGATGGTGGGAATCAGCTGTGTCGTAGGAAGGGCAGTATGGTGACAGCTCCACCCATGAAGAGCGTGTCGAGCAGCCCGCTCTCCACAAAGCCCAATATGCTCCACCCTGTGGGTGTGGGTGTGATTGTGCAACAGTGTGCCTGGCCCTCCATGCTGATAACCCTCCCACAATCCCAACACACAACCCAGCAGCACACTGCAGCCATCCAAGATCTGGTTCAGTAGCACCAGACATCCATGAAATTAAACACAGAAGGGAGAGAGAGAGAGAGAGAGAGAGACAGACAGAGGGAGAGAGACAGAGCGAGAGAGAGTGAGAGACAGACAGAGAGACAGAGAGGGAGAGAGAGATTGCCTTTGCCAGTATATGGGAGGCTGATTAGGGTGAAATACAGGAATATTCTTACACTTTTTGGAGTTGATTGTTTAAAACAGACAACATATTGGTGTCCCACCACTTTTTAAGCCGATTTTTGAATACACCACCAGTACCAGTTAGTATTAAATTGTACAAGTATATTATGTACAAACACAGTTTAGTATATTCATGTACTGCTTGTACAGTTTAGTATTATATTTATGTACTGCTTGTACAGTTTAGAATATTTATATGCAGTTGATTGTGCAAGTGTATACACACATACACCCACGATCACACGCACACACCTGCTAATCATTAATGAATGTTGGACAGAGAGCAGTAGCCATAGGGCTTAATGAATTGATAAAAGACCACATCTCAATCACACACTACATCTTGCATCTGTGACACCTTTGATGATGAAGCCATGAACTCTAACCGTCATCCCAACTTCACGGCCCTCTGAATTGCTGAGGAAAGCAAACCAGGCTGCGTGGCCCCTGTGTTTCAGGAGAACAAACACCCAGTCAGTCTCCAGCCCTGTTTCCATCACACAGCCTTTGTTCAGAACGCAGCCTGGAAATCTAGAGGCATCAGGTTACGCCCCCAGTACATATGCATAAGACTGACGGAGATGTACTAATACATATGCGTTATAATGATTCCAGGCTACACAATAATCACATATTACACATATTTAGACAACCTGTTACAATTCAAACAAAGGCAACGAATTATAATCTTATACCAAACCCAGTGGTTAACTGTGTGAAGGTCCATAAACGTTACATGATCAATGCTAGGTTTTTAATTTATGTATACACATATACGCTAATATCTAGATTCAGGAAGAAACTCCAACATGTGGAAGAGCTTTTGGCCAAGTCGTCAAGGATCTCGTCACATCCAGCATGCAAATCAACATCAGAATTACGCCTGTTATTGACCAAACAACACTGTGAAACCGTGATAACATGACAGACCAAACAGCTTCCTGAAGGGGGCGCTAATCCAGACCCCAGCGAGGGAGATGTGGGCAGCATGCTTCATCCCCCACCCCCCTTCAGACCCAACACACCCACTTTACACAGCAGGCTGTACACAGCCTGCACACCAACGCTGCGAGTCAGCACAGTGTTCATAATGAACTTGGTGCCACACGCAGTTCTCCAGAACATGTGCAGAACATGAGCAGAACATGTACACCATGTGCCGAACGCTGTACCAACTGCCATCAACAATTATTATTAGACTAAGGAAGCATGAGGGGACAGTGAGAGGTGACATAAGCTGAACACACTTTACTCATCCGCCAGACAACTGATCACTACAGCAAAAGCAATCCAACAAATACAGCCCTCCCGCGGAAACGCGTGCACCGCCCATCTACCAGACGACGGTGTCTGGTAGTGAACGCAGAGCCGACTGTGGGCCACACGGCGGGGTCCGACACGCGAAGAACGGGAAACCACACTACAGCGATAAACAACCACCAGACTGTAGTGAATTCATTAATATGTAGATTATTATTATTATTATTCATAAAAAGAAACCATTTTACTGAACACCATTGGCAGTACAATCAGACACGCTATGGCAGACGCAGTGGCACCAATAGCACAGTTTATTCCAGACATAACACCACCAACAGGTCCCACTGACAGCAGGCGCACTAGTCTGTTCTCATATGTGACACTGTATCATACACCTGTACAAACCGAGTGTTGCCATGACAATCTACAGTCAGAACATGTTGGAGAAACTGCCCTTCAATTTCAGTTTGTATGTGTGAGTGTTGTCCTGACAACAGGGCTGTCATGCACACATTACACCACAGATATTATGCCCTTAAACACACGTTCACACACACAGGGACATGTGCTCGATTGTGCAGACACACGTGCACACACACTCATGAACGGACACACATGCAGACGCTCGTGCACAGACACATATGCGCACGCGCACACACACACACACACACACACAAGCCAGGCAAAGCTGACCTTGAAGCTTAACTCTGTCACTCTAATTTTACGAGCTGGGTGCTAGGAGGCCACTGCCACGCTTCCTATTCCACGCGACCCAACGTCCCACACACACACACACACACAATAAAGATTGGAGGTTTTATAACAGACGTCAGTTAAGTAGTTCTAAGGCTTTGCATAACAGTGTTTCAGGAGGCCAGGTCTGGGTTCTGGGCTTCAGGTCTGAGCAAACAGAGTGTAACAAAGGTGGACCCAGAGCACCGCTGGCTGAGGTCTGGCTCAGCTGACCGCGAGACACAGGCTCGGGACAGAATCCGCCCCGTCACGTGAGAGTACGGCCAGCTACCACCGCTCTGAATACACTGAATCACACACAAAAACGCTGGCATGTTCGGTATTGTTGCAAAACATCTTAAGATAGCCCAAGGAAGAAACCTTGAGAGGAGAAAATATGCAAGACGTAAGCTCAACGGTCACTACAGCCAGAATGTCCTCCCTCTCAGCCCCTGGGCTCTGCCACCCAACCCCAAATATCTAAAATAGTTACATGGATGCCTTACAACAAAAACGGACAAATATTACCCCTAACCCCTAAACCCTAACCCTTACAAAAAGAACACACAAATATTACCCCTAACCCCTAACCCCTAAACCCTAACCCTTACAACAAGAACACACAAATATTAAACCTAACCCCTAACCCTTACAACAATAACGCACAAATATTACCCAACCCCTAACCCTAGCCACCAAACCCTAACCCTTACATCAAGAGCACACAAATATTTTACCCTTGTTGGCCAGTCCTGAAATCACGGGCAGCTGGCACAGAAAGAAAAGAAAAGAAGAAACAAAGGCTGTGCGTCTTCGCTTTAGGGTTTCAAACTCTTGCTGTTTTTGTCAAATGAGAGAAATTCTACAGAGCTCCAGTAGCTGAGACGTCCTCTCTAGAAGCCTCTGCAGTAGACAAGTCTCCTTGAAAAAGATAAACTTTTATTTCACACTGAGATTAAGCAAAGCTGCAAACAGAGCCATCAGTGTGTGGTGATTAAGCCTTTTGGCAGGGTATAAACCTCCTGTGTGTGTGTGTGTGTGTGTATGCACATTGGGCTGCGTGGGTCGATCAGCTGCTTTTGACAACTGGATAAGATCAACACACACACACACCAGAAGAGGAGAAAGTTGTGCAGTTCCATGTCACAAGCGTTATACTGAAGACATAATAATACATACATCAGTAATAAAAACAAAACCCACATCCAGAAGCACTGCATGAGCCTCTGGACTCAACAATCGCTACTGGGTTGGCAAGTAATAAACACGGCATGGGCCATCTTCATACTCACATTTTACAAATATGTAGTAGTTTCAGAGAGGATCTGCTTGACAAAGACACAACAGTGTCTGCCTTCGAAAGAAAAAAGTGAAGGAACTTACTGCAAAGGAAATGACTCTGTGTGTGTGTGATAGGGGGAAGAGGAAGAAAGAGAGAGCGCGAGCCCGGATTAAAACAGTGAGACAGGTTCCTGAGTGTTTTTCCCCAGGCGATCTTGCCACTACTTTAACGTTCCTTCCATATATATATATATATATATATATATATATATATATATATATATATATATATATATATATATATATATATATGGCACTTATATATACATATACACACGTCTCACACAGGACTGGGAGTTTCAATATGAACCACATAAATCGTTAAAATCCTTCACTGACTGACGCTACGCATGATGTTCAAGAAGTTGACACAGAAAAAAAATACTCAGAATAACTAGCCTGAAAAGCTGCGAAGAAACTATCTGATGCCGCGCGAGGATGATAACGGCAGCAAACGGAGCGCGAGCGAGACCGTTTACACGTCGTGACAAACAGCAACGGTGCCGAATTCCGTTTACACGTCCGCAACGGCGTGAGCTTCCGCGACGTTCCGATATAAAAACGCAATGCTGTCAGTGTAGGACAATAAAGAAACGCGGGGAAAGACGTCCGGCCAGTCTAGCGCTTTTCTTATCCAGCCGAAATTGTACGTTTCAAATGATCGTACAAGTTGAACCGTAACGTCATTCACGTAAAAACAACTCTTTACCGAACTGCTCGCGAGAGCCGAACTCACGGAGAGTTGTGGACTGGAACGACAGGTACGTCGTCGACAGCCGGCTCTTTCAGCTGACGGTACCGAGTCTGTCATCACACGTCTATTTCAACAATGGAGACCGGCGCTTCTCGGCTCTCGGTAGTATACGGTGGCATTACGCAGGAGTTCACGTACACAACCGGGTGGAAGCCACGTTAAACACGCTCTAACGACGGGCGACACGAGCCAGTTACCTCGGTGTTCATACCGAACCGTCCGTTCATGCCGTCTGCGACGTCAACTTCTCGGTGTTACCAGTGAGTAAACAACGGACGTCAGATGAGCGAGTCCTGCGCCCGCCGCTCGGAAACAGCGCGCTACGCTGCGCCGGAGTAGACGCGCACGCTCGTGCGCCTACGCAGCTTTTTACAACCCTGCGCGTCTAACGTTTACGGTGCATGGTGACATCCTCAATTGCATGTTTGACCCGATAAAACAGTAAACAACCCAAGCGGTTAATAAGCACCGCAATAAGCTGGCTAGGAGTATTTTAAAACACGTTTCTTCAAAAGTTGCATTTGCCCTCTCGAGCTCCGGTAGATACGGCAGAATTAGCAAACGCCTGACTGTAAAGGCGAGAGGAAGTAAAAACAAAAGTGTAAAATCAGCCAAAACGTTGTTGGCTAGCTGTTTAGCTATTCAGCTAACTGGTTAACCGACGCAGGTGCTTTATAAAGGCGTCAATTCAGCAAAAACAGCCTGAAACGGCCGCGAAACACAGAAGCTCCGCAACTACGAGCTTAGTGCCTCGCGCGCTATGAGCGACACTCCAGCAGAGTAAAAACAAAAGTTGATTCAACATTAACCTCCGTGATACAGCTAGTAGAAAAAAACTGGAAAACGCTATTTTTTACTGACCTCCTTCTGACGTTTCTGGAGCGTGACAGTTTGAAGTATTTATTTAGCCGTTATTCAAGTTGCTTCATAGGTTTTATCCGCCCATGTTGCCGTGCTGCTTCCTGGACGAAGACCAGCTCCGTTCACGACCTTCGCCCGACGTTGTTGTGAGACGGAAATAAGTTGCAGTTTGTGAACTCTGCCGCGCAAACAACCACGACCAGCCTACTTACAAGTAGGATATCCTTTCTGAAGAAAATTGACTCGCCATGTTAACTCCACAACGCCGTTATTTCCATGCCGACGTGTGCCAAATTGTCTGGTTTTTCTAAACTATTATTTCTCCCCCAAAGGCAATGTCTTTTTCATAAACAATTTCTATACTTCTAGGTACACGTTACTGCTTCTGTTTAGTGGTGCGCTTGCCACTTCTGTGTAGTGTGAACGTGAATCTAGGCTAAAACAATCGAGTTCAGATGAAGGACAAGATGACGCTCATAGTAAAAACGAAACATTCGCTCCAAATTCATTGTGGAGTGAGGCATTAATTGTTTACATAATACGAAACATAGAAACACCAACTTTGCTTTTTAGAAAAATCATAAAATGTAAAAATCGTTTACCGTCCTGATCAGAGACGTGTTATCCTTTGTCTGTCCAACTCCATAGAACTCGTTAGACGCTTTGGTCAGCGCCTAGAAATACGACCGAGTATATTTTATGCGAATGCTCTGACAGCCCTAACTCCTGACCACTCCAAATGGCCACTAAACGGGTTTAAATGTAAAGTTCTTCAGTGCGAATTATGTCGCGATGTCAAACGTATATCATCCGCTCCGAAGACATCATAATTTTCTCATCCTAATTCTACTACTGTATATCGCTAAAAAAACGTTGCAACAAACCGCGGCGTGACATCACTTGGGTTGACACTACCCAGACAGACCTGAATTAAATTACACGCATCAAAATTTCATCGTACCTGCTCTAAGGTAACTGTAGTGACAGGGTTGAACGGACAACGCTCAAATAGGCTACACAAATTGTTGAAAGATAATGCCACCTGCCGTTTGATTCAGAAATTGCATTTAAAAAGATGACATAATAGTCACAAGCTTTCGAAATCGGATGGCAAGATTATAATCTTGATGTCATGTGGATGGCCAGACTGGTAAAATTAACATAGATTGAATCTACAGCAACCAAACACTTAATCTGCAACTAATAGTAGCTAGGACAAGAAAGGGCACGGGAGATTCCTAATTCACACCGCTCACCCAGAATATGCTTGGCTATCATATGCATTGCTTTTGAGATTTTTATTCTGTATTAACCTACATAAACATATCCCATCACTGGTCTGATGTATTAGGTCAGACTTTATTGCTAATACTTTTCTTATTCTAATCTTTGTGTGCTGAGGATTTGCACTGAAATAGCCCCAGTAACAGCCTAATTACGTGGTCAAATCGAGGGCAGCTATGTTAAGCTGTCACAGCTTCAGCATTCCGACTGAGACTGTGTGTATTCCAGTTATACTGCACATTTTCCACACTGGAAGTAATCATGATTGTCACTCCAGTCTTACTCACAAGCAGGAGGAAAGTCGGTGTCTTTATTAAAAGGGCATTTATTCGAATTATATGTGCTTCTATAAAAGTAGAGAAAGTCAGATTTTTTAGTACCAGTTTTACAGTTTTAAAAATAGTTATTATTTTTCTTTTGTAGTTTCCCTGTATTTCTTCCACTATAGTTGATGTTTTCATAATGGTATTCCTACCTGTCTTTAATGAAATTACAACGATGTTATTAAATGTCTGCCTTAGTGGAAGATGTGTCTATCTAGGCCTTCTTGAAAAGCCTACACGCAGCTTCGTGCCTACAAGGCTTCGTGGCGTTAGTGGTTTGTTTAGAATATATTCAACTCAATATCCCAGTGATCTTATAGGCGATCTGCTAGCCAATCAGATCACCGGACCTGCCCACTGGCGCTGTTTTGGATTGGAAGCAACAAAAAACTCGTCTTCACCGGCCTAGCTATCTGGTTCTGTTTCATATTTACATGTATAGTAGATATATGTTTAGGTCATAGCGGATGGCGTCAACTTTGCTATCACCAATGGTGGATTATTACAACGACGAAGAGGAACTCGATAGTGTGGATGAAGACGATGATCGGAGTTTCAGAGGGAGAGATTCCGAGGAAGGTAGAGCTAGCTGTCGCTAGTTTAGCCACGGTAGCTACTGCTAGCCAGCTAGCTAGGTTACGAAATAGAAGCATATGTAGAATTGGCATGCTAGCCAGGTTACGAAATAGAAGCCTGTGTAGCATTAGCATGCTAGCTAGCTACTTAGCCAAGTGTAGTGTAGCCAGCTGTCTAGTTAGCCACTTGGCTAATTTGGAGCATAGGACGCAATAGAGCTTTGCGGCTTATTTTGTGCTTATTTTTGTATCCATCTTGGCTGTGTAAGAACGATAGCTGGAAAACGTTGGTAATATAGCTGGCTAGCTAGATTAGCCAGGGAGCTAGCTAGTTTATAAACCTAGTCCGTACAATGTTGGCTAGCTGAAATGAACAAGTAGCTAAACCGTTAATGTTGCAACAAAGCGTCAAAGTTGAGGATAAAACAGGTCAGTGTTGGGAAAGGCCACTATCAGCACGGCGTAGTCTTTAACTCTCGACTGAGGGCAGTTTCCACAGGGTCGTATATGAATTTGGTATTTCTAGTCTGTTATTTAGTTGCTGACTGGATGTGCTTATAGTGGACGGCTCATAATGAGCAGAAAATGGCGTGTTTGAAACGCTCTCCTCCAAATTGATAGTTGATTCAGGAGGAACAGATCCAGGGTTCTGTTCCTCCTCCGTCGTCTTTTTTCTTCTTGATAAAATATATTGTGTGATTTTAGCTTCCGTTCTGTTTCAGACACTGAAGACGCCAGTGAAACTGACTTGGCAAAGCACGATGACAATGATTACGTGGAAATCAAGGAACAGTGAGTGTATAAATGAGATTTTCTAATCTTTAATATCCCTAATAACGTCATTTATTACCATGGTTTTTAACCTAGCCGCCCCTACAGCTCTTTAGCTAATTCTGTCAGCCCGTCTTTCTCCTGCTGCAGGATGTACCAAGACAAACTGGCATCGTTGAAAAGACAACTACAACAGCTCCAAGAAGGTGACGAGCTCACCCTGATCTTCTCACTTCAATGCAAATACAGTAAAAACAGCCAGAGAACCATCATTATATAGTTAAATAAATACAGATCAGTAATCATTTATTTTTATAATATATATTAAGCTTAAATATGTATTTTCAATTCTTACATATGGAGTAGTTTACATAGTTAATCATATTATGAATGGTTTCCAGTAGAGAATTATTGAAATCGGATAGATATGTGTACATGGCTGTCAGTTTGCCAGAACTGTCTCTTTAATCTGTCTAATGTGATCCAGCAGTAGGCCTAATCTGTGTCTACCAAGGCACGCTTTCCTATGAAATCATGTAACATATCTTGTTAAATATCAGTTCTATATACTGTGTCCTGCACACATTGATTCCACTAAGTTATAGGCAAGGCAGGTTTATTTGGATAACACATTTCAAACACAAATATGAAACAAATGCTTTACATAAAAGCAATTAAAAAGCATTCAGAGCATAAACTGTAAATAATTTGGATAAAAATATTTAAAAAGAAATTCACAGGGATTGGAAACAGACAGGAATGGTTGCAGTGCATGTGTATTAGTTCCTGACAGGCACAGACAGAGATGGGGGTGCAGGTGTGTGTGTGTGTGTGATGTGTCAGTCAATGGGTTTTAACAGTGGCGTGTAAACAATTCTTGCATCGTCAGGCACCCTGCAGGAGTATCAGAAGAGAATGAAGAAGCTGGAACAGCAGTATAAGGAGAGACTTCGCAACGCAGGTGCCCACGCAACACAGCCCACGCAACACAGCCCACGCAACACAGCCCACGCAACACAGCCCACGCAACACAGCCCACGCAACACAGCCCACGCAACACAGCCCACGCAACACAGCCCACGCAACACAGCCCACGCAACACAGCCCACGCAACACAGTCCACGCAACACAGTCCACGCAACACAGCCCACGCAACACAGCCCACGCAACACAGCCCACGCAGCACAACATCCCAGTGTCACGAAGGCTGACGTCTGTATGGCGCTTCAGTCTGAGTATAGAATAAACCTCTTTGTTTTTCCTCTGTTTCTATAGATCTGTTCCTCCAGCTTGAGGTAAGGTTGCCTAAGCAGTGTACAAATCACAATGCCAAAGTATTCAAATGGAAAATCATATTTAACTGAGAGTTGAGCGTTTAGTCCGACATTTCTCTTCCTCACTGCCAGACTGAACAGGTGGAAAGGAACTACATCAAAGAGAAGAAAGCCGCCGTGAAGGAGTTTGACGACAAGAAGGTGGAACTGAAGGAGAACCTGATTGCAGAACTGGAGGAGAAGAAGAAGATGATCGAGAATGAGAAATTAACCATGGAGCTGAGTGGAGGTGAGAGGCAGGGCAGGTCTGCGTGGAGCCAGGACTGTGCTCCCTCTCTCCCCACCACATCCTTCTACTGCACCCACTAATGCAGAGAGACACTGAGGAGAAGGGGAATAGAGGAGAACAAGAAGAGAAGAGATGGGGAATGGTGCAGAAGGGTTTTACGGTTCTCTTCATTTGCAGAGTCAATGAGGCGAACAGTTAACATGAATCCTATTACAGGCCGTGGAGTCGTTTCATTTAGTTCCCATTTCAGCATGTTTATGTTTAGGACTGTTTGTCATTTAATGTGAATCAGCAGTTCACAAAAGAAACGCTGTTCTGTTTATTACTGATCAGATTCCATGGAAGTGAAGCCCATCATGACACGCAAGCTGAGGAGGAGACCCAACGACCCCGTCCCCATCCCAGACAAACGCAGAAAACCTGCTCCAGATATCCTTCACACATGCACACACACATACACAACCTGCTCCAGATATCCGTCACACACACACAACCTGCTCCACATATCCTCTACACACACACACACACACAGAAAACCTGCTCCAAATATCCTTTACACACACACACACACAACCTGCTCCAGATATCCTCTATACACAAACACACACATACATACATCCTGCTCCAGATATCCTACACACACACACACCTGCTCAGTGTTGTGGCGTACATGTGTGTGTGTGTGGGCCTTCTTTAACTCCGCACACCCCAGCTAAACTACCTACTCACTGAGGAGCAAATCCTGGAGGATCTGAGAACGCTAAACAAGGTAACAGGACCACAACCACATCCAGCCAGCTGCTTCTCTGGACTCTTAAACATCTGTAGCTCAGAGGCAGTTGAAGAACCATCTGATATTATGATCATCTCCATTATTAGAGCTCATGTTTCTAACATTTTCCTGACATACTTCCCTGCAGCTAAAGTCACCAAAGAGACCGGGTGAGTTTCAGCTCGAAAGCCACTGGTTTCTCATGACTGTAAACAACAATTGCATTGTCCATATTGTTTTCCAGAGTTGTTTACTTGTTTGTTTGTTTGTTTTAGCCTCCCCCTCTTCCCCGGAACACCTTCCCATCGCTCCCATGGAAAGTCCTTCCCAGCGATACGAGGCACGGACAGAAGAGGGAAAACTCTACTATGATAAGAGATGGTATGGACCGTCCTGTCCAGGGGGGCATGTCTGGAGAGAGCGGGACCTTTTACCCTGCACTCAGGAAGCACCAATGATTCCATTATATCAGTTGCAAATGCATCAAAACAAGGAACAATCAAATACAGTTTTAATCTTAAATCATTATTCCCTGAAAATGGCCAGTGTGAAAGTCGCTATTATTAAATCCTCCTCTTGCGGTGTACTTCTCACAGGCACCACAAGGTGGCACAAGTAAGCCTTGGAAATCCCAGTGTTGTGTGTGATGAGGTGTGTCCTGTCTTGGGCCAGACACTGAACTGCATACACAGTGCAACACAGTTGCTGTGTGGTGATGTGAGGCTTTGTAAACACCATTTAAATAGGTCATCATTGAAATCAATGGCTGTTGAAAGGTCAATGCTCTTGTGTGTGTGTGTGATGTGGTAAGTGTCCAGCTCGGGCTCTCTCGGGACAGCTACGTCCAAGGTGGGTGGAGATGATGGGGAAAACAATGATTTTCTTTTAAAACACTTGGAGTACACGTGTCCACTTCGATATATGTTGAGCTATATGTATAGAATATAGAGTATACAGAGTTTCAAGACATTAACCATGATGTCTGTTTAATGAATGACCTGTTTGAAGACCTGTCTGAACCATTCTTAATGTTTCTCTGATCACATAAATGATCATCTTGGCGTCTTCAGCATGCGCTCCGCACACAATAAATGGAATTGTTAGAAAGCTCATTTGCATACTACTGCCCCTTGCAATATTGGTTTTTGCAGGGACGAGCATTGCGGTAATGGATCTGTGGATCTGATAATGGATATAAAGGATCTGTTGGGCAGTGCTGGTCAGAAGACCTTATGGCTTTGATGTTGTTTGTTTTCTTGTTTTGATTTGGTTTGTTGTCCTCTCTCAGGTACCATAAGAGCCAAGCCATCTATCTGGAGTCAAAGGATAACACCAAGATCAGCTGTGTCATCAGTTCTGTGGGAAGTGGTGAGGTACGCGTCTGTAGACCTGAGGTGATTTAGCACTGGAGCCTCTTCCACATATTGAGTACTTCAGGCAGGGGGAAAAATTGCAGATGAGAATATTGCCTGCAGTAATTTAGGTGATTAGTCTAATCTTAATTTCTTCCTCATCTAAGACCTCGGTTGTAATCCTCTAACAGAGTTTCATGTAGTCTTCTCTTTTGTGATTTGATCTTTGTCCGACTGCACATGCAGCTATTTTTCTGGAGTTTTTTCTTCATTTAGTCTTTTTCGTTCTGTGTTCAGAGGGTTTGTGTTAAAGCAACGCTGGCCATCCATCTCCGCCTCCAGAGCTAAGAGTAGATGTATGAGCTCTGGATGACATGAGTGCTGAGAATGGTCATCATTTGTTTCCATGACATCAGGCAGTGACACTTTGAAACGCCTCAGGACTCTGTCACGCCGTATCTGCCACGGGGACTCGTCCAGTTTCACGCTGTGTCTTGACAAAATTTCCTCCACTGCTGTCATGGCAATCTTGACCAAGTCACAGTTTGAGACAACAGATTACTAGCACCTTCCAGAACTCTTTAGTAGGACTTACCCCCACTCACCCCCACTTACCCCATCTCAACCGCCCTCATCTTCAGGAAAATAGAAATCAGCTGTGTCAGTGTGGTTGGGTTTAAACGAATCACGGCCACAGTTCCACAGTCAGAGGAGCCAGCAGAGAACTGGGAGAGCGAAGGCAAAAACTGACCCAGAATCAGTTTTTTCCTCCTGATTTGTATGGTGGTGTTTGGCTAGAAGTACGATCCCCCCTACACACCAGCCTCCTCAAACTCAAACACTGCAGCATGTTTCATTTACTTGCTATATAAAATACTACGGTAGTATTTAATTGATATTAGTACTTATTATTATTCTTCATGTTTGTTTGTGTGTGTGGGGCGGCATGGTGGTGTGGTGGTTAGCACTGTCGCCTCACAGCAAGGCGGTCTGGGTTCGATTCTCGGTCTGGGCTGCTCTGTGTGGAGTTTGCATGTTCTCCCTGTGCCTGCGTGGGTTTTCTCCGGCTACTCCGGTTTCCTCCCACAGTCCAAAGACATGCATCTTAGGTTGATTGGTCACTCTAGATCGCCCGTAGGTGTGAGTGTGTGTGTGCGTGTTGGCCATGTGGTGGACTGGCGAACTGCCCATGGTGTACCCTGCCTTCGCCCGGAGATGCTGGGATTGGCTCCAGCCCCCCCGTGACCCCGACTAGAGGGAATAAGCGGTACGGATAATGAATGAATGAATGAATGAATGTTTGTGTGTGTGTGTGCACTTTCCCTCCAGATTTGGGTGAGGAAGACAAGTGACAGTACGAAGATGAGGATTTATTTAGGCCAGCTACAGCGAGGGGCCTTCATCATCAGACGACGCTCAGCAGTGTAGAAACTTCCTTCCTCCTCATCCTCCCGGTCTCCCCTCCTCTCCTGAACCCTGTATGCTGTCGTGTTTCTGTCTGACTGTCTGTCACACCTGTAAGACCTAAATAAGAGTGCTCTTCACTCTTCTACACCCCCTCTCCAGTCTCACTCTTCTCCTTTCATGATCTTCTGCCAGGCCTCATGTGAGACTCTACGTTAACTTCATTCAGAATCATGTCTGTCTTGCCATGACAGGGGTGGCGTATTTCTTCTCTCCGGACACTGAGGATGGATATTTTCACACGTCTGTTAATTTCTCTTGTACAGTTTTGCGTATGTGACATTTTTGTACAGGCTAAACGATGTGGCGTCACATCTGTTGAAACTCCCCACAACGCTGAAGTGAAAGGAGTTTTGAAATGGTGGTGCACTCCTAAATCTCACCAACACAACTCTGAACACAGCCAGCAGTGACCACCCGAGAGGCGGCCCACCAGAGCGGAGTTGCGTGGCCTTGGACCAAATCGGTGTTTTGACCCTGTTCTTATGGATCCAGGTTCTCGATCTAGTTCGAGTCCCAGCACAGATCCACACTGACAGAGTGTTTCCTATTGGAGTACGAGGTCTGCTGGTAGCTGAGGGCGAGCAAAACTTGCTGAGAGGGGGGGCACTATATGAACCTGCCGTGCCGAGGGGTTGTTTAGGGTCAGGGGTCATCTGGCACACGTAAAGAACCATGTTTAAAACCTCTGAATGCTTTGTTATTTTTTTTATTATTGATTGCTATCGATCATATTGGAATCATAACCTCTGATTTGGTTTCGGAATGGAAAATAACTGAGTGAAAAAGAGGCACAAAGGCTACATTTAACAGCATAATCTTTGTGAATTAACTGAACTATCATATAAGTGAAAAAATTGGGTTTACAGATCACTGGTTATGGTTTTGGTATACTGTACGGAGCACATAGTACTGAGAATTCTTTTCTGGTTTTAATTTTATATTAAATATGAAATAAAATAAAATCCGATGTGGTTCAGAAATGAACTTCTCTCCCTCTGTGTTTCTTGGTGCGGTGCCGACTGTAACCCATGCCTCCACGTTGAACCCAGCCTTGTGTCGTGTGTCCTTCAGAGCGTAGCGCAGGGTTGCTGGGGGAAAGGTTTTGCCTTTGAAAATGTACATTTTCAGCCTCCTGTGCTGACGAGTCTTTTGTCTGCTGTCATCTGTTTGCTAGGCCAAGATGACTGTGCTTCCCTGCCAAGCACCACAGTCCTGTCAGAGAAGACAGGTGAAGAAATTATTGTGCCGGCATACATCCACCTTTCCCCCCCTTTATTGTTTGCAGATGTAGATGTGATTACTTTTTGTTGTTTGCTTTCTTCGGTACTTGTAAACTTAAGTCTGTAAAAACAGCCCTAACTGTAGTGCCAACAGTAACCGTAGTTACCACAGGGCACCATAAGGGCGGAGATTCTGTGAGGATCAGACGTTCTAATACCCTTCTCCTTTTGATCTTGTAAAGTTTGACAAAGCAGTCTGAGTGCACTACAGCCCAGCAAGACAAACGACGTTGTGACGAATAATTTAATGCGAGACAGAAGGGCCTTTTATGGGCTGTGCTTTCATGCCATGCTCTCCTGAGCTGGGCAAGGACAGACGTTTCAGGCAGCTTTTAGTAACGGTGTGGCAAAACGCTTTCTGTTGTCAGCACCATGTCAAATGGACAGGAGAGGAGGTGGAAATGCTTTCTGTGGGGACGAATGTCGCACCTGTAACTGCCACAAAGCTGTTAAAGCGTCACACGGATCAATTCACCCCATTTCGCTTTTTAATGGCTGATCGTCTAGATGGAAATAAAACTTTTCTTTCTTAGTCGGTGTAGGAAAAGAATCCATTATTGGAGACCAGCCTCTATGCGAAATTATGTTAATCTGCAGAAATTGGATCACTAAATGGTTCCTGTTTTGCCATTTTTCATTGCATTTTTCTGCTCGTTTCCCAATCAACATTATAATAATCAATCTCGCTCCCAATCACTGAGAGGTGTTACCTAATTACAATAGTCAAAGGGAGAACAGAGCTAGCCTTGTTTCAGCTCATTATATCAATGTAATGAATGGTTATAAATGATAACGTACGCAGCCGTGGCCATGCTGCAAATTGAACACATGCAGGAATTCGTAGAAACCGACCCATGAGAAGTGACGTTGTTAGGGAGCGTACACACTGGAGGTGAAGCCGGCGGAACAAAGACACAAGTTTCTGTAGCGTTCTGTAGCAGTACTGGTAGAATCAGGCAGTCCCTGTGGCCCATTCAGGTTGCACAGGTAGTCCAGCTCCTTCAGGATGATGCATCCATACGTGCCAAGAAGGTTTACTGTGTCTCCCAGTACTGCGATGGCCCACCATACCCCCGATACCCCCCAGTTCCTGGATGATGATGGCATTGATTCCATTGACTGAGCCTCACGCTCTCCAGACCTGAATCCAGTTAAGGACCTCTGGGACATTATGCACCAGTGCATCTGACAACACCATGTAGCTCCCCAGACTGTCTAGGAGTTCACTGTTGCTGTGATCCAGGTCTGGGAGGAGATCCTCCAGGACACCATCCATTATCCACAAAACTCTGCTTTGTTCATGGAGATGCAGGTTATCAGTTCAGACTTGAGCTGTCCAGCCGCAGATGTTGAACTCAGTGATGAGGTTCCCCTGGTGAAGCTTAAGAAGGACCCACAGCCGTTAGGTTCCTCTGTGATTACATCTGTATGGCCATCAACAGCTACGTCTTAGTTTGGTGTAGAGGTTGGTGGTGGTTGGTGGTGTACTCCACCTCCACTAATATATGTTACTGGAGAAGGAACCCACTCCCATAGACCAAAATGATCCAAATCAAATACAATTATTATATAAATACACGTAACACCGGGAACAGGAAGTGCTCAGCTACAGTAATTGCAGAGGGCTGATGGAAGCAAAGCAAAACACACATCAAATACTTCAGAGCCTCAGAGCAATACACACATCAAATACTTCAGAGCACTATACACTTCACACTCGCTGAAATAAATAAACCGACCACCACATACATCTGTGGGATAAAACACGGATCACACACCAAACAGCACCACGGGTAGCGAACAGCAAAGACGTACGATGAATTATGATCGCGTGTCAGATAGTATTAAAAAGAATTATCAAAAGGGAACAAAGAATAAAATAAGACAGCCACTTGCAACAGCTCTACGCTGGAGTTAAATAGCCAAATGGCAAGCAGTAATCTGCTACTATGCCTTCTCTGGGGTGTCTGGGGCGGTGTGGAGGGTGCTTTCATAGGACCCAATTAGTTT
Organism: Brachyhypopomus occidentalis; assembly: GCA_020368025.1. NCBI lineage: Eukaryota > Metazoa > Chordata > Actinopteri > Gymnotiformes > Hypopomidae > Brachyhypopomus > Brachyhypopomus occidentalis. Next base: position 4,849,359 of record JAGXOD010001382.1, read on the forward strand.
GACATCCTGCAAAGTTGCTCTGGCTTGTTATAATCCTGACAAACTTTGTGTCGGATCAGGTTGATCAAAGAAGTTGTTCCAATCAAGCTCTTCTAGCTCTTCTTGGGGGATACCGAGGCGTTCCCAGGACAGCCAAGAGATATAATCTCCAGTGTGTCCTGGGTCTTCCCCGGGCTCTCCTCCCAGTTGGACATGCCTGGAGCACCTCACCAGGGAGGCGCCCAACTGGCATTCGGACCAGATGCCCGAACCACCTCTACAGACTCCTCTCTACATGGAGGAGCAGTGACTCTACTCTGAGTCTCTCCCGGATGGCCGTATTCCGCACCTTATCTCTAAGGGAGAGCCCGGACACCCTGCAGAGAAAACTCATTTCAGCCGCTTGCATTCGTGATCTCATTCTTCCGTTCACTACTCTGAGCTCGTTACCATAGGTAAGAGTCATAATGTAGATTGACCAGTAAATCGAGAGCTTTGCCTTTTGGCTCAGCTCTCTCTTCACCACAACGGTCTGGTACAACGTACACAACACTGCGGCGCCGCAGCGATCCACCTGTCAATCTCTCGTTCCATCCTTCCCTCACTCGTGAACAAGAACCCGAGATACTTGAACTCCTCCACTTGAGGCAAGGACTCCCTCCCGACCTGGAGAGGGCACTCCACCCTGGTCCGACCCTGCTCTGGTCAGTTTTAGAGGTGCTGATTCTCATCCCGGCCATCTCGCACTCGGCTGCAAACTGATTCAGCGAGAGCTGTAGGTCCTGGCCCGATGATGCTAACAGGACCACACTGAAACATGTAAAGCCTGCACTAAGGGTACAGTATCTGATAACCTTGTACTACCACAATGTCCACTACCCTGTCTGTGACAGTCTGTTATACACCTTTTTATTGGATGCCTATGAAAAGCACTGTTAAGTCTAAGGCCTGTCTAATAGGGTAGCCAGTGGGGGAATAATGGAGGTGTTTCTCATAAAGTGAGCAGTGAGTGTGTTGCGCGGAAGATTGAGCTATAAGCACAGAGCAATACGCTCGCACTTGTTATGGAGCCATTTGCCCTCCTTTTGAAAGACTTTCCCTCTCGAGAGAATTGTGCATACTTACAGTGGTCTTTTCAGGTTGAAATAATAAATAAATAAATGAAAATGCAAGAAACATATTGGAAAAACTCCACTTTGCAAAAAATAAAAATGAATAAAAAACATTTTTACACTTGGATGAGGTGTTAAAATGGTAACGTCGATAAATACAAATGTGTGATGGGACAGGATTTTCCCCAACAAATGATGACGCATGGTGCCAATAGCTACATCAGGTCCAGGCCTGAATTCTTATTTTAATCCCTAATCGTGTTACAACTTGAGGTTTTCCGCTAATGCCTGGAATCAAGGCTTTGATGTTTAAGGAAAGCAAAAGGAATTTGCTATTAACCACTAAGTTTCAATGTCCATTTAGGTAGAAAATACCACTATAATCGAACAATCACATGAGCCGTTCCAGTGTTTGAAACAAATATAACAACAGAGAGAGAGAGAGAGAGTTTGTCCGATTTCTTCCCCGAAACTCGTTTTAGCGAAATGTATGTAATCAAAACAAAATAAATATCTGTCTACAGGTTTGTGTGAGCCGTTGTTTGTCGTTAGTAATCTGGTCAGGGGGCTACAGGACGTTGTTGCGGATGAACGGGCGCCGTGGTGACAGATCGATGAAGCCAAGTGTAGTCCGCGCGACGTGGAGAAGACCGACAAGCATTTGCCGCCTGCGTGATTTCTTCACGTTAGCTATTAATCAATGGAACCCGTCCTGGTGGCTCGGCCTGATTAGTTCCGGCGAGAAAAGCAGAGTAGAGAGCGGGTCTTGTTCTCTGTAAGGACAGGAGTTCATTGTGTGCGTAAGTGTCCATGCCTACGTGCGTGCACAAACAATAATTAAGCTAAATGCGGGTGATAGAATGAATGTTAGTAATTTATTTGAGCTCCTGACAGAAGCTTTCTTTAAAGGTGGATTATTCGATTTGTGTCTATTTTCTTACAAATTTAAATGAACTGCAACATGTACAACATAAAATAAACACTTATTTTACCAAATGGCGTCAGCACTCATGTATTAGGTACCTTAGAAAACCTGTTTGAAAACCTGCATACTGTTCGCGTACAACGAATTGTGTTCACGTTGACCTCCTGCCTGCACGTCACGTCACGAGATGTTTGGTTAAGAAATATGGCGGGATCCGATAAGGTCCCAGTACCGCAGTGAACTGTTTGAGCGGCATATTTTATATAACGAATCAAGCTGATAAATCCTTATCAGGGAGCTGTATGCTTTGGGTGAACAGAGAATAGATAATGGTGGTCTACTGCATCAAACTCCCTTGCAGCTAAAGACGTTAACTATGTAAATCGTGATGGAAGGAATACTGGAAGAAGAAAACTGGAGTATTAGCCGAATTCTAGGTGTTTCTGTGTTTATAATATGAGGAAGCTGAATTTCTCCAAACGCACCAAGAGGATTTCATAGAGTACATGTACTCGGGTAACATGATTAGACAATAATTCTCTCTTTAAAAAAATTATGTAATCGTAATTTGCACCGTAGAATAAATAAAGTCATTCCAAGGTAAGAGCAGGTCGTTGTGGCCACCTCCTGATGATCATTTATAGCACTCCCACCCTGAAGTAACAGCTTCTCTGTGATTCACTCCTGCTAACAACTTGTAAAATAATGAAGTATGATTAACAATCAGCCTACCTCATCACTAGAAAATGGTTATAACAGCTTTGGTAGATAACTGTAATTAAACAGGACAACACAAGTCCATCCTTTAACCATGGAAACCACTTTGGAGATGTCATCTATGTTTCTTCAGGGTAGTTGGTGCAGTGCATAGGTCGTCGGCTTGAAAACTGAGTACGTAAAGTACGTAGTGCAGCGGCACACGGAGGACTTTGGAGGATTCTACTACAGGGAGGGAGATTGCTAAGCATTCAGCAATTATTCGCAAATATCAACTTGATGCACAGTGAATATCTGAAAGTTTGGTCACAAGGGTGAAAAACATCAGATTCTTTCAGTGAATTGCAGTACATCCGTATATAATCCGTATATATTTGGGTGAGTATATGTGCAGATGCAGGTAAGTTAATTAACACCAATGCCTCAAGTCCTTAGACACCTGGCCAATGATCATTCACTTCCTTATTCTGCTTTCTAGGAAGAGACGCAACCTTCCTAGAAACCTGTCCAAAGGATATTTGCCTGCCCAGACATCTGGTCTTGAATAGCATGCAACACATTTGGGGTTTAATATCTTCAGAAATCCCACTAAGGGTACCTTTAACATATATGTGATTAAACAATAGTTTTTTGTATAATGTCATGATACAGAGATGTGTGTGTATGTGTTTGGGGTGTGTCTGCAGAATAATAATTGTTTTCTGAGCAGATTGGCTCAGTTAGGCTGGCATTCGATCCTCCTGTTCCCCAATAAAGCTTAATAATGAGTTGAAGAGTCCTGCTGGCATACCCCAAGGCCTTGCTACACTCATCCACACTCCATGTCCTCTCAGTTGGAAATCAGGAAAAATCCTGAGTTTTCTTTTGCTCATGGATGTGTTCTGTCATAACTAAACCTATTATGTTATAGAATTACAGTGTTGTCTACTCAGACACCACAGTCCCTCCCTTAGCTATAGTGCTTCTTTGATATTTAGGAGATTTCCAGGAATTTCTCCCAAAATTCACTGACGCTTGCCCATCAGCTTGTGAGATGACAAGATAAACAAACAGCTATAACAATACTTATCGTAATCCCTGTTATGAAATCAGACCACCTTAATCTCAAACAAGGAAATAAATCCAGGTGATATTTCTTGTATGTCAGGGTAATGGTGTTACTCACCAAAGAGGAGTCAGTGTGGCATTTGGGTCATGGTACCAAACCGTTAGACGTCCAGCAATGAAGAGCCACCCCATCATGTATCCACCCCATCATGCTCCCCCATAAATGACACCACAAGCTTCCTCCATCACCTGGTGAATGGATATGCGATGGTGGGGATGGTGACCACCTCCATGCCAAAAAGAACTCAAAAGGACTGAGCAGGGAGTGAGACAGGTTCAGAAGAGTGTTAGACAGGATCTTGGCAGGGTCTTCCCCTCTCAGGCTCATATTATACTCATGTCCACTCACCTTTCCCTCACTCTCTTCTTCCCTTATTCATTACTCAGTTCTTTTGCAGCCTATTCATGCTCATGAATCCCACTCTCCCTCTGTCTGTCTCTCTCTCTCTGTGTCTCACTCTCTGTCTCTCCCTCTCTATCTGTCTCTCTCCCTCCCTCTCCCCCTTTCTTTCTCCCTCTCCCTCTCTCTCTCCTAATTTAGCAATGACCTTCCAAACATTTTCTACTGCAGTATGTCATGATGCAATTTGCTGCTAATTTGGACAATACTGTTTTGGACAACACTGACGAATTCCTTGTACGTTAATGAGTAAAAGCTTGAACTGTGGTGAATCAAAACACCGCAGCATTCGCCACAGCTAGATACTCCGTTTTACTCTGCTGCCATGGATACGTCACTTCGCTCGCCGCTATTGACATTTTTCACAAAATTACCTACAATTAATGTTTGCCGTGGCAACGCAGCACGTGCAGGTCTACGCACCATCCTTCCTTTTGGCTGGTCGGAATAATTGTATTTCTGTTTCCGTCTATGAACTTCAGCGCGTAACTCTTAATAACGCATGTCGTTTCACCACTACCAGGCAATCAGATTTTCCGCTCTAATTCCCGCGGTTAGACCTTTATTCTGTACGCGAAAGCCCCAAGAACTCAACCTCAATTCAAACTCAGGCGCGCGCTGCATTGTGTCTTCCTCGCTGGCATGTTGTGCGTGATAGAGCGCGTGGAGCTAGCTTGAGATCTGATACAGCTGTGGGCTCAGAAACAGAAACGTCAAAGCTACGTTATTCGTAATAAACTCTTTGCAGAGAGGGCTTTTAAAAAAAGCGAGGTATAAGGGGTTTGTTTAGTGATGACAATAGCGGTTATAGCTGACATTTTTGTGTGTATCTTTTGTATTTTACTTATTTAGTATTATTATTTTAACTTTAGTTAGACTTTAAATACAGGAACCATTAGTGAAAGAACCATGGATTATAGAAGAAAATGTAATTAACAACAAAAAACTGAGAAGGTATTTTCAGTTGTATGCGTGTGTTCTATTCAATTCTATTCTATTCTATTCGTATTTTCGCGAGCGTCCAATATGACTCTATTATGGCGCGTGGGGAACTCACCGAATGAAAGGCATAAACACCGTTCCACTACACTTCTGACTGATTAGCACACGACGCATTCTTCGCGCTGACATTAATTGTAATAGCTGGACCTGCTTTGAAATTACGCACCTTATATAAAAATCTTGTTACTTTATTTTTAAAATATTTTTCAGTACGTTTTGCTAAAATGACATATAGGAATGTCCTGTTTGTTGTGGCTGTGTTGTACCTGTGTGTGATACCCGTGAGTTGTATCTGTGTGCTGTACCTGTGTATTTTGTCCGTGTGCTGTAACTGTGTTGTATCTGTGTGCTGTACCTGTGTGTTGTGTCCGTGTGCTGTACATGTGTGCTGTACCCCTGTGTGCCGTGTTGTATCTGTGTGTTGTACCTGTGTGTTTTACCTGTGTGCTGTATCTGTGGAGTCTATAGATTTGTCTGCCTCGTTGACACGTGTTCATTCAGCTCTAAAGTGTGTGCTGTAAAGCAGAGGTCCAGACTTCACATCCAATGTCTGGGAAGCAAGACAGAGTGGCATGTCCGTTATGTTATGTCAATCTTTTATGTTAATCGTTTATTAACTACCAGAAATTAAGATCAATCCATGCAAACAGGAGAGCTTCACTAAAGGTAACTGCCAATATTAACATGCTTGTGTTGGAAAATGTTGGTGTTATTTAATAACTATTGGTGTTTGTTAAGGAAATGATGGTGTTGTTGGTCCTGTTGAGAATGGCAGGGTTGGAATGTGCTGTTTCATTAGTCCTTCTCCCCCGATGCTCCCCAAGATTCCCACTGTTTCATTCGCTTTCTGTGTCGAATAAAGTGCAACTTCCAGCTGATCCTAGAGTCTCACAAATAACTGGGGAACAGTAATAGCCGCACTGCTGTGTGGAACAGTAATAGCCGCACTGCTGTGTGGAACAGTAATAGCCACACTGCTGTGTGGAACAGTCCCTCTCTCCAGCCATGCATGCAACCCAAAGCTAAGAATAGTGATTTCTGTGTAAGGCGAGTAATTTCAGCACGACAGGAGAGGAAATTATAGCATAAAACATGACATGGGGAATGACATCACATGGCCCATCCATGTGGTGTCTGTGTTTGTGTGTGTGTGTGTGTGTTTGCTTGTTTTTGTTTCAGAGTAAAAATGTTCTAGCAATATAAGAAAATCAAGGACAACTTACATTGTCACAGCCAAACACACAGCCTTTACAAAGCTTGTGTTTTATTTCATAACTCTGAAAGAGTAATCACTTCATCCCCTTTTAGATTATTGAGTTTAAGATTGAGGGACTAGAATTAGGGTTAGTTTTAGGATTAGACTTAGAAAATCTATATTACATATAAGTCAATGCATGCATATAATACCCACACTCTGACATGGAATGGAATGTTAAATTCTATTCAGATCAGTTATTTGCTGATCAGTTCTACTCAGATCAGTTCTATTCAGATAATTTTTACTCAGATCAGTTCTACAGTATTCAGATCAGTTCTCATCACTTCTATTCAGATCTGTTCTATTCGGATCAGTTCTACTCAATTCTATTTGGATCAGTTCTACTCGGTTCTATTCAGATCAGTTCTACTCAGATTTGTTCTTTTCAGATCAGTTCTACTCAGATCAGGTCTAATCAGATGAGGTCTATTCAGATCAGTGCTGAAACGATGAGGCTTTCACTCTTCCTCTCTAACGGTCTGCCATGTCACACACGGCTCCTTCTCACTATCTCACCCTTTCTCTGAACAACCTAAACAAGGCTTTGAGTTACAGTCTTATGTCTGGCGCGGCGTGAGGCTGTGAATGTTCAGTCAGTGGGATATATCTGTTCCTTCTCTCAGTCCTACACAAAGACTCAGTGCCTCTTTCTGGGGCACTCGGGTGGAGGTGATGAAGCTGGAATCTAGTGACACCATCCGTCCTACCCACTGGCTGTATTTTAGGCTCTGATATGGTATGTTTTTAACGTTTTATTACAGTAGTATGACATTGAAATGAACACTGAAATTTATTTCTATGCCTAGCAGTATTATTTTGGCTTCTGTTCAGGGTTAAACTGCTCATGTCTCTCTGAAATCCACCATAGAGATTGCCTATATTTTAAATCACCGTTTCTCCACCACATATCCCATGAAAACACTGGAGACTCTTAATGTGTAATCAGCCCCCGGCCTAAAACCATCTCAAGGCTGTGTTTCTTATGCATCTAGTGAGCTGGCTGGGGGCAGATCACAGTGGTGGTGGGTGGGGTGGTGTGTAGTGTGGGGGGCACAGAGATCAGCGGCTCCATGCGGAGCACGAGAGGCTCCACTCTGGATCGGCAGCCTACGACCCCCCCCCCCGCCGTGTGGGCGGTTCTGCTGAACCCTCTCCCCGCCGCAGGGCTACTCTGCAAGAGTGTATTTATTTCTGAAAGGCTTCCAGAAGAAAAAGAACGAAGCGTCTTTCTACATAGAGGCTCTCAGTATAAAGGCGCTCACTTTAAATGACGGGAAGAATCAGGGAGAGAAGCTCTAATGGGTGTTCTGTTCTGCGCTCAGGCAGGAAATCAAAAAGCTGTCTTCAGGTCAGCGGCTGCAAAAACCGTTGGATACGAGAAGAAAAAAATAATACAATAGGAGAATAAAATAAAGATAAAATCTCTTAATCTACAGTTTATTATAGGAGTAGGACGTATCAGGCCAAAACTACCAGAAAACATTAACCACTGCCTTGTAAAGACGCTCCATTCACTTTCTGTGAATTAAGTCTAGCCGCAGTTCAGCTGTGCAGTCTAGGCACGATTCATCTGTGAATTCTAGCCATGATTCAGTTTGACTCAACTGATGAGGTGTTCAGATTCTCCAAATTAAGAACTTGAAGTGTTTAGAGCATGAAACCTGCAGCGCGGTGTTGTGCTTAGTGGTGTTAGCACTTTCTATAATCTAATTGTGACCTTTGGAATGTTTGAGATTTTTATATTTTGATGATAACTCTTTAGACATTGGAGGGAAGCTGTGCAAGTATCTGTTTCCTGGTTTGTTTGACTATTTAAAAAGATTCCAGGTCTTCACTCTTTGAATGAATAAACAAACAGGAAACAAATGAATGGTTAGTGTACATGGGTGTTACTGGAAGAAAAATATGTGTGTGTGTGTTTGTGTGGTTGAGTGTGTGTGTGTTTGTATGTGTGTGTGTGGTTCAGTGTGTGGTTCAGCGTGTGTGGCTGCGTGTGTGTGTATGTGTGTGTGGTTCAGTATGTGGTTGTGTGAGTGTGTGTAGTAACATTGTATAGTTAATGGTGGCTGATGTGATGGACAGACAACAGAACCCACCCTGGCTTTAATGGTGATGCAAGTCAGCCTGTTCCACAGTGGGGTTACATTTTATGGGTCAACTATTACAGAGTGATTTTTCTGATGTCAGCTGCATTTCCTTCCAACAACAACAACAACAACAAAAAAAGAAGGTTGGACTAATGAAATTCTAGTGCCGGAGGAACGTGTTTTCCAGCTTTCCTGAACACAGGCCCGTGTTCCCGCTCTCGGAGGATGTAATTGAGCAGGGCATGTCCGTGATTCCTCCCTCCAGGATCAATAATGTGATCAGGTCAGGGGCCGGAGGCAGGTCAGGTTCTTTTGTTTACCTGTTTAATTGGGAATAAAATATCGATATTGTGTTCTCTTTTGCTTACAGGGCGGGTTTGTGAGAGGAATGTTCTGGAGAGCAAACGCTGCCCTCCGGGGCGTAGATGTTCGTTTGTGGTTGATGGAGAGAGCGGCGTTCAGTTTCACACACCGGACGCTGTAAAAATGTACAACAACAGAGCAGTTGGTCATGAAGCCATATTTACAGCCCGAGTTTGCTTTTCTTACCAGTTTTACAGTGTTGAGAGTTTTTTTTTCAATATTATTGTGAAAGTGACAGACATGCTTTTTTTTAGAAATTATGACTAAAATGTAAAAAGAAAAATGACATGCTTTACTTAGCATATACTGCTAACCTTATTAGCTTAATATGCTTTGTAAATCTGTTAAGGAAATTAATTAAACAATCACCTCACAAGTATTATCATGTATAAACAATCACCTCATTAGTATTATCATGGCTCTGTCTATAGACATCACTCATCCCACATATGCGATCTACATTTACATTTCAGTGTATAAAAATAAGACTGAAGCTCAGATACAGCATATGGGAATCAAGCAAACACTGTACACAAGAAGCAGACACACAAACAGACACACACATGCACACACATGCAAGGAAGGAAGTAGGAAGTGTGTATATCAGAGTGCCATCTACATGTAGTGGAGACAGTACGTGTGGCATGGTGGCAACAGTACAGTACAGTAAAGAGTCAAGGCCAGTCCCGGGTGTGGTCAGTGTCTCCCCCGACAATAGCGCCCCCACCAGGCTAGGAGTGCGGGAGTGGGACTCTTCTGGTAGTGCTTGAGAAAAAATCAGGTAGAACAGCAGCTGTCAAGCAGACTCCACAGAAACCACAGACCCCACAGACTCCACAGTCTGCCCATTTTGTTGGAGCTTCTCCTCTGAGCTTGGGCAGAAAAGCTTTATTTATTTTTTTACTGTGAGCTGGAAGCTACCTCAGTACCTCCACCTGTCCTTTTCCCACTGTGTTTGAATGTTGTTGTTTTTTTAAAAGAAGAAGAATCCCACAACTGTCTCGAGATGACACGTCTGGCTGTGATCGCCGTGGTGCAGTGGACAGTGTCTCCGGGACACCACTGTGTGCTCGGAAACCAAAGCCAGCATGCATGAGTTCCTGTTCCTGCCGTCTGTCCCCTGCACAGGAACTTGTCAAAAATATTAATGTAATTTTTAAACACTCAGATACGACTACATTTTCTAACTAATTTCATAAGTGTGAAACCAGAAATCATCACTGAGAGCCAAACCTCAGCGAAAGGGTGGTCATACTTCTGAGGCATGGCACTCTTCCTCCGCTCATACTGGAATGAGTCCAAATGCGAATCCGAATCACTCATGCCTGTACTGAATTGTCTTGGCTAGTGTAAGGCCTAAATAATCACATACATGATGCCACCATATTGTTACGTATGTCCCCTTTGATAGACATAGTACTTTGTTATCTGGCACAAGTGATATTATGTAAACATATTTTTGATATAATGCACTATATATGAAAAATATCTATTATCATCTTAATGTGAAATATACCTGCTATTTCTGTATTTCATATTTATATTTGAGATAATTTGCAGAGTGTGATACTGGGTTTCTAACCTTCCAGGGAAATATGGCCACAGAGGCATCTGTTGATCCATGTGACTTAAAGATCTTTTGTGTCCCTATTTCAAAATGCTATTACAGCTGAACCTCCAGTGTAGTGAGTGACAGTGTTATTCAAGGTTTGGAGAACTGAGTGGAAGAGTAGGAGTGACAGACACACGTCCCTGACTCCCATCTGCTTAGGGCAGGATCATGGGCTCAGGCAGTCCTGTGTCCAGAGAGGACGAGAAGAGAGAGGACACTTAGGAAAGGAGGTTGTGTCACTATCTTCTGGGGGAGAGAGAGAGACAGACAGAAAACAGAGTGAAAGACAGAGAGAGAGACAGATATCTCCAGTAACACATGGAGAACAGACAAAAATTCCTGTGGTCACTCAATCGGGCAGAACCTTGTTCATTAAAAAACAAAGCTTTTCTGACCAGTCACCTCTGGTCATAGTCCCTTCCCCACTGCCTATTGGCTCGACACATCACTGGGCATGACAATCTAAGCTCCTATTCTTCTGCAAACACTCAGTTCTGTACTGCAAAAGGCCAATATATACTGCACTCAATATATACTGGATACTGGATACTGCTCCCCATCATAATTTCCACTATAGTGTCTAGTATGCAAACTATACCACGAGGTCACATAAACATACTAATGTTACCCATTTTGGAAAGATTTTCTGCCACTGTTTTTTCTGCCACATGATGGGATGTATCATAATGAATTGGGGCTCAATCAGCACATGAGTGGTGTAGTAGGACATTCTGAACACAGACTATAAAAGACTTTGGCAAAATTTGAATCCACCAATATGATGTTATATGGAAAAATTATGTAAATCAGGAAAGCAAATTAAAATGCTACTGACACTTAAATCATACAATCAGTCTGGCACACTATCTAAATATTAAACATGTCACGGTGACGCTCTCGGACCCCTCCCTTTGGGCGTGTGTTTGTGTAGTCTAGTCCTTATGTGTAGTTCCGTGGGTGTGTCGATGTGGGTGTGTTCCTCAGTCGCACCTGTGGCTCGTCTCGTCATCACAAGGGGATAGTGTTGTTTGTCTATTTAATGTGTGCTCTCGCAGTGTCCTGTGCTCGTCTTTGTCAGAGTCGTCTTGCACGTTACTTGTCGTAAGTGTTCTACGCCATTATATATGTTAAATCCACCAATAAAATTGTCTGTTACACGAAGCTCGACTCCGCATCCTCGTCCGCCGCCTCGCGTCACAGAAAGACGAGCCGTGGGAAAGGATGCCAGGCTATGTCCGGGGCAGAAGAACCAAGGGGGAAAAGCAAAGGGTAAGCACCGCGTGCGCCCCCCTTGGCAGTCCCAGGCAGCCAAAGTGAGGACCTCCAAAGGCGAGAAGGAGGTCCAGGGTGCCTACCTCGCCAGTGAATCGGAGGAGGCAGCAGCGGAGGTAATCCATGATTACCTGATCCGTTGGACGCCGAAGCAAAGGAGGAAGGACTCATGGGGTTCTACCGCAAGCTTCGCGGATGAAGCCGCAAGTAGAACACCCCAGCGGTCAAAGCGCGTCCCCCACAAGACAGAGGAGTCCGGCGAAGGCGCTGGGGCGGTGTGTATGCTATCAGCCTTCACCACAGAGGAGCAAACACCGCCTACCAGCGAGGAGGAGGACTCCGTGGAAGAGGAAGAGGAATGCCCTTCCTCAGTGTGCTCCCAGAGCACGAAGGATTATGCCGGGGAATACCTGAGCCCTCTCCCCTCTGAATACGCGTCAGGATCGGCGGGATGAAGAAAAGGATTTCAGCCCTTCTCCCTCGGAGAGTCCAGAGCGTACGGAGGAGGAGTTTGGAGAAGGCGACAGCCTCTCTCCGCCCCGAGGGCGTCGGGATGCGAGGGAGAAGAGGGTCTCAGCCCCCCTTCAGAGGGTTCAAGGAGCACGGCATACACGGAGAGTGTGGAGGATAGCCCCTATTCACCGAGAAGCGCAGGTCCATGCACGCAGGAGAGGGGGGACGCACATTCTTCACTGTCTGATGGCAGTACCATGGACTGCCAATCGGGCACATACGGTGGGGATGTGGATAGGGGCAGTGAGTACTCCTTTGAGGAGGAAGGGAGCCTGAGAGGAGAGCCAAGGTATGTTGCTCCTCTCGAGGGGGGCGTGGTCAGGACAGGAAGCCACCAGGCGCCTACCACGTTCCAGTGCACCATCTTCGGCAGCCCCTCGGAGGGTACACAAGGCAACCCAGACCCAGAAGCCGGCGTTCACCCAGAAGCCGACGTTTAACCCCTGCTCCACCAGCGGCGGGACCAGGATTCCCTGGCGCCGCGACAAGAGAGAGAGCAAGGGGATTCACGTCGGCCGCGCCGGGAAAGCCTTCCCCTATGTTTGCGGGGAATCAGGCATGGAGGCCTGGACCGTTGCTTCCTCCCCCTTCTGTGCCTGTGTTTGTGTCAGTCCCCATGTTTATACCCAATCCCCTCTTCCCTTTTGTGCCCATGTTAGTGTGTGTGCCTGTGTGTGTGTTCGTTCCGTGTTTTTGCCGTTGTCTAATGTGTTTTCCCCTGTCTTCCCGGGAGGGTGTGCTGAGCGCTGTCGTGGTGGAGCCCCTTGCAGAGGAGTCGACTCCCGCTTCGCCGTGGTTCCGGGCGGTCCCGGGCCTGCCCTTGGATGTGGGTCCGGGCGTCACAGCTGCGCTGGGCAACCCGGGGGCGGAGGTTGCCCTTGGTGGGGGGGCTCTGTCACGGTGACGCTCTCGGACCCCTCCCTTTGGGCGTGTGTTTGTGTAGTCTAGTCCTTATGTGTAGTTCCGTGGGTGTGTCGATGTGGGTGTGTTCCTCAGTCGCACCTGTGGCTCGTCTCGTCATCACAAGGGGATAGTGTTGTTTGTCTATTTAATGTGTGCTCTCGCAGTGTCCTGTGCTCGTCTTTGTCAGAGTCGTCTTGCACGTTACTTGTCGTAAGTGTTCTACGCCATTATATATGTTAAATCCACCAATAAAATTGTCTGTTACACGAAGCTCGACTCCGCATCCTCGTCCGCTCGCCTCGCGTCACAAAACATATACATAAAAAGAAAACTTTTAACGAAATTTTAAATAAACCTGGATGCCCAGAGACTGGAGGACTTGGAGACACTGTGATTTAATGGAATTTTCATCTATTGCCCTAAAGGGGGATTAATAAAAGATGCATTCTTAAATAAATCAGAAAATTAACAAAGCGTTTAATTGCATTGGTGACTGATCATCTTGGTGTCCCAACAGCAGTGACATTTGTCTCAGCTCATTCCTGTAATACACAGTGTTGCTATGCTTTTCTTTTGGTTTGATATTTTAAATATTGTATAATCACATTCATGCCAATAAAGCAATATAAATTAAAAATATGAAAATGAAAGAGAGAAAGAGCTATAAAGAAAAACCATTCAATTTGAATTACCAATTAGAACCTGGCTCAAAATTTTCCAGTTAATTATAGAACCCAAACCAGTCATGAATTAGAAGAATGGAACAAGCCTCCACTGAACCCTACACACAAAGGTCTACAAGAGTATCCTCAGAGCACAGAGGAGCTCACCAAACAACACGTGCAGAATCAGGCAAACACCCACCATTACTCCACACTGAACAAAGAGACACCCTGTCCTGGAACCACCTAAACATCTCCTACTGTTTCAAAGCCCTAAAGAGCCAAGATAAACACTGAAACGAGACCCTGAAGCTGCACACACTCTCAGACTACAACAACTAACACTACTAACAGTACTAACTCTACTAACACTACTAATACTACTAACACTACTAACAGTACTAACTCTACTAACACTACTAATACTACTAACACTACTAACAGTACTAACTCTACTAACACACTACTAATACTACTAACACTACTAACAGTACTAACTCTACTAACACTACTAATACTATTAACACTACTAACACTACTAACTCTACTAACGCTTCAACTCTAACACTAACACCCGCTGGCACTGGACACCCTGTCCTCCACAACTCAAAAGGTTGTGGGTGTGGTGTTCTGCCTGTAGTGGGTGTGGTGTTCTGCCTGTAGTGGGTGTGGTGTTCTGCCTGTTGTGGGTGTGGTGTTCTGCCTGTTGTGGGTGTGGTGTTCTGCCTGTAGTGGGTGTGGTGTCCTGCCTGTAGTGGGTGTGGTCTGCATTAATACATAATAATGCTTAAAGGACAACAATTAGGCAGTGTCCTGTCTTCTTCCACTGCTGTCATCATTCGATCTTGCTTTCAACCAGTCAACTCCAACACACAGAGCAGGAAACACACTGGACCTGATCTTCAGTAGACCTGCCCCAGTGTTGGATCTGACAGTAACTCCTCTTGACTTTTCTGATCATCATTTCTTGTCCTTTTCACTCTCCCTTCCTGCTTCTTCTGCACACACCTCCACGTCAGCTTCCTCTACCACCTACCGCAACTTTCGCTCAGTCTCCTCCTCTTGTCTGGTCTCTACTATTGTCTCCTCTCTTCCACATCCTGAATCATTTTCTTCCCTCCCTCTGGAACTGCCACAAACACATTCCTTTCATCCATCTCCTCTTCTGTCGACCATCTCTGTCCTCTCTCTTCCAGTGCAAGCTCCTCTCTGTAAACTCCTTGGCTGACAGATGTTCTCGAGACAACAGAAGAGTACTGAGACTGGCGGAAAGAAAGTGGAGAAAATCTCAAGATGATTCAGATCTCCACTCCTACCAGTCTCTTCTCTCAAGGTTCTCAACAGAAATAACAGCGGCAAAATCTTCCTTCTTCAAGGAGAAGCTGGAAGCATCAGCCTCTGATCCACGCAAGCTCTTCAACATTTTCTCCTCTCTTTTAAACCCTCCCACTCCCCCACCACCCTCTACTCTCTCCCCTGAGGATTTTGTCACCTTCTTTGAGGAGAAGGTTAATAAGATTCGCAGATCCTTTTCACTACCAATATCCTTCCTACTGAACACCACCCTCCACCTCATTCCCTGTCTTGCTTTTCTCCTCTTTCCACAGATGACATCATACAGTTGGTCTCATCCAACAATCCTACTACCTGTCCACTGGACCCGATTCCATCCACGCTATTTCAGACAATAGCACCTGACCTTCTACCTTTCATCACTCATGTCATCAACAGCTCCTTGTCAACAGGCCATGTACCAGCTATCTTCAAGACTGCAAGAGTGATCCCCATCTTGAAGAAGCCTACTCTGGACTGTTCTGACATCAGCAATTACAGACCTGTATCTCTTCTTTCTTTCCTATCTAAGGTCTTGGAGCGTTCTGTTTATAACCAACTGTCTCTATTTCTTTCTCTGAACAACCTACAGGACCCGAACCAGTCTGGCTTCAAACCGGCGCACTCTACTGAAACTGCTCTCATCGCAGTTAGAGAAGCTGCATGCTGCTAGATCTGCCAAACTGTCTTCGGTCCTAATTCTGCTTGACCTCTCTGCAGCCTTCGACACAGTTGACCACCAGATCCTCCTGTCTGTCCTCAGAAGACTTGGAATCACTGGCACTGTCTGGCAGTGGTTTAAGTCTTATCTAGATGGGAGATCTTACCAAGTATCTTGGCAGGGGGCCACATCTGCTCCTTCCAGGCTCACCACGGGTGTCCCACAAGGCTCAGTGCTCGGTCCTCTGCTCTTCTCTCTTTACACTCGTTCTCTTGGTGATGTAATATTCTCCCATGGATTTTCCTATCACTGTTATGCTGATGACACTCAACTTGTCCTTTCCTTTCCACCTTCTGACACACAGGTTTCATCTCGGATCTCGGCTTGTCTTGCTGATATCTCATCTTGGATGTCGGCTCATCACTTGAAGCTGAACCCCAGCAAGACTGAATTACTGTTCATCCCTGGAACTTCAAGTCCTCGCCAGGATCTTTCCATCTCTTTTTGAGAACTCGCTGGTCACCACATCTGCTGAAGCTCGAAGTCTTGGTGTAGTTGTGGATGACCAGTTATCGTTCTCAACCCATGTTGCAAACCTGACTTCGGTCATGCAGATTTCTCCTTTACAACATTCGGAGAATTCGACCTTTTCTGTCTAGCGAGACTACTCAAGTGCTTGTTCAGTCTCTTGTCATTTCAAGACTTGACTACTGCAACTCACTCCTGGCTGGTCTTCCTATGCGTACCATCAGGCCCTTGCAACTGATCCAGAACTCGGCGGCTCGACTTGTCTTCAATGTTCCTAAGTTCAGCCATGTTACTCCTCTGCTGCGCTCTCTTCACTGGCTTCCTGTAGCTGCCCGCATCAGATATAAAACCCTGATGCTGGCCTACAAGGCTAAGAATGGACCAGCACCTCCATACATGGTGGCAATGGTCAAATCCCGATCTGTACCCAGAGCTCTTCGAGCTTCAAGCACAGCTCGGCTTGACCCACCATCTCTCAGGACATGCGGAAAACATGCATCCAGACTTTTTTCAGTTCTGGCACCTCAGTGGTGGAACGAACTTCCACTGAGTGTCCGAATGGCACTCTCTTGGGAGTCTCTTGCTGTTTTTAAGCGAAGACTGAAGACACATCTGTTTCAAGAGCACTTAAATTAAATTTTACTACACTAGCATGTATTAAATATTTGTGACTGTAATGACTTTTCTTGCTTTTTTATCTGTTAAGTAGGGTTTTCTCAGTATATATTTGAGTATATCTAGGCGTCCATACTGACTGTATCTAATAATATCTTTGCTTAAAGTTTCTTCCTGATTTTAGCCTAAACTAACTAGCTAGAGATTTTGTTCTGAGTAAAACAATGAAGCACTTTTTGTAAGTCGCTCTGGATAAGGGCGTCTGCTAAATGCCGTAAATGTAAATGTAAATGTAATTAAAGGCAGGAGTTGAATTCTACCATGTTACTATGTTGCGAACCAGGATTTCACAACGTATAATAAAACTCCTCTGTACATTTAAGATAAAACTGCTGTATAGTGGATGTAATTGAACTGTTTCATTAAAAGCCTTTAATAAGAGGACACAAATGTAATGAGAACTCTGTGTTGTTCTGCGAATATATACAGTAAATACAGTAAAGACAGTAATCTCTCTTTGATCTCGTAATATCACTGTCAATATCTGAGAAATCAGTAAAGAAAACTAAAAATAGGAAAATGAAAATAATGTTTTACTCATATTTACACTCCAGAGAAGCAACTCCCAGCAGCAGTTATGGTATGTATTTTACGGATGGCAGGGCTAAACACTGGCCCGTGTTCTGATGTTCTGATGTTATTTCCAGGTGCCATCTCAACTGGGTTGATGTTTTTATCTTAAACGTCTCCAGAGGTCCTGTGGTGTCTGTGAGATCAGGAGGTGACATCATTTCAGCAGGAGCGCGATTCTGCAGGCAGATGTCTCACAGTCTCTAAGACGCCGGCTGTGAGGAGAGAAAAAGAAAACATGCTTTTATGTAGATTTTTTTTCCTCTTTTCACATCTCTGACCTTTAACGGCCGTCATCTCCGCAGAAGTAACGCTCTCTGTTCTGAGCTGAAGCCAAGTTCACTTCTCATGCTAATGTGTTTGCATCCCTGTACAACCCTCCTGCACTGCGAAAAAGGTCTTCCATGTCCTTACAGGAGACAGGGCAGGTAGAGGGACATAGGGCAGCTGGAGGGAGACAGGGCAGGAAGAGGGATACAGGGCAGGTAGAGGGAGACAGGGCAGTTAGAGGGACAAAGGGGCAGGTAGAGGGAGACAGGGCAGGTAGAGGGATAAAGGGGCAGGTAGAGGGACAAAGGGGCAGGAAGGGGGAGACAGGGCAGGTAGAGGCACACAGGACAGGTAGAGGGAGTGGGGGCAGGTAGAGGAACATGGGGCAGGTTGAGGCACACAGGGCAGGTAGAGGGAGTGGGGGCAGGTAGAGGGACATGGGGCAGGTAGAGGGACATGGGGCAGGTAGAGGGAGTGGGGGTGGGTAGAGGGACATGGGGCAGGTAGAGGGACATGGTGTCACAGTGAGGGAGGCTCCCCCTACTTGTCGCCTCCGGCACAGCGGCAGTTGTCCTGTTGTTGCGTTGTGTGCGTCCCTCAGGTGGGCGGGGCTTATTAGCTCCCTCACCTGACGGTCGTTTGTTATATGTCTTGTCTTTGTACCAGTTGACTGCTGGTTATTGTTTCCTTGATTCGGAGCAGTGCACAGGTTTTTGGTTTGCGCACTTTACTCATTAAACCCCTCTTTTTCTCTGAGACTTGGCGTGATCGCTTCCTTTTTAGTTCGCACTCCCTGCCCGTCACACATTGGGGCAGGGGGCTGATGTCTTATTCTCACTGAGCTCCTTCCATTTCACCCACTGCACACAGCTCGCCTTTTCTTATTATGTCTGATTACTTTTAGTACTTTTAGTCACATTTTGTTCAATTAAAATGTGCTACAATCATGGCCAATTACCACTGCACCACCACGCCTGGTTCAGCTCATCGGTTCATCAACAAGGCCGTTTATGAGATAAGACAGATGTATCAGAGCAGAGGAAAATGACAAGACTGTGCAGAATCCCCTAGCACTGGGACTGGGACTTGCTGAAATAATTAACATATGTAAATTTCTAACCTGACACTGTTATAACAGCTGTGCTGTTTGGAAGAGCAGGAAGAATGCTGGGAACATGATTTCTGTGACGATGCCTCTAGTTCAGATATGTGGGAGTGTCGTTTGGTTTTGGAGGACTAAACCTTAACTGCTACTACTGCTGTTGGTAACTTACACTCAGTGTGTCACGGACATATTTGTAATGTGTCAAAGAATTGTGGTATGTGGAATATTTTTGATCGAGCTGCTTTATTAGCATGAACAGTTTGTTTTAGTAACTAATCAATTTGTGATGACATTGTAATGAATAGTGATGATCAGTTACAGGTAAAGATCATTAGAAAAGCTTGCTGGCCTAGACAACCACTATTTAAAACTGTCCACCCCTTAGCAAAAAGTAGTATACGTAAAGTTCATTTTATTAAGTATACTTAAGTATAAGTATAAGTATAGCAAGTATACTACAGACCATATACTTTAAGTGTACTAGAAAGTATACCAATTTAATACTTCTTCGGACTAAATTGGAACATTTCTAGTTTATAAAAGTATACTTTAAAGTTCATTTTAAGTTTTAAAAAGTACACTTTATAGTATAAAACTAGTATACTCATCTATATGCTATCAATGTACTTGGTATATCCCTCTAGTATGCTTAAAGTATACTACAAGTACACTTATCAATATACTGCCATTGTACTTGTTTTATACTTCGATCTATTTTTTATTGTTTATTTTAAGTATACTGTTAAACATTGGTTATTTCACTAGTTCACTTTAAGTTTGCTTGGCATATTACTTATAGCTTAAAATTTTGTATTTGAAATACACTCCTTAAAATTTTGATGTGGCAGTGAAGAAAGGAGTCTCACACGAGAAGTTCATCTCATCTAGAAAATGAACTTTGATAGATCCACGTAGGTTTTTCAGAATACTTCATTGCCTTTAATGGCAACTACCTCACCCCGCACCCACATCACAGTGAGGGTGCTCCCGGCTTCCTCACAGAACAAACACATATGCATCCTCCACACACTTATAACTAAAAACAGCAAAATAACTACATGCAAACTCACACATTAAACGGATTATTTATAATTTCCAGTCTCTCTCGCCTATCTCCCAGCAACGTCTGCTGACGAGTGGGCGGGGCTTGTCAATCTGTATGTCCGGCGCCGTCTCAGTATTCTTAAAGTTTACTGTATCCCTTAGCAAAAAAAAGTTTATTCAAGTGTACTATGAGTATACTTATTTTTTTACTAAAACTGAGGAAGTATACTTGAAGGTTACTTTTTATAAACTATTTTTTAAATACTTAAGAATAATATAGTGAAGTATACTTGGCTTATACTGAAAAGTATAAACAGAAGTCTAAGACTAAGTACATTAAGAGTGTGATGCATTTACAAAATCACAAGACAGAATGTTGAAAACAAGTTCGATATATTTTCAAACATTTCACACATTTCAAAAACAAATACATATGATATGAATTCCTTCCTTACTGGAGAAAATGAAAGAAAAAAGTGCACATTTGCATTAAATGTTAAGCATGAGTCATTGACTTGACCTTATTATGCACTTGGAGCAAGATATAGTAAGTATTATACAAGTGTAAGTCTTGATGTAAGTCTTGATGTAATGTACTCAGTCTTAGACTTCTGTTTATACTTCTGTGTATAAGCCAAGTATACTTCACTATACTATTCTTAAGTATCTAAAATTTAGTTTATAAAAAGTCACCTTCAAGTATACTTCCTCAGTTTTAGTAAAAATAAGTATACTCATAGTACACTTGAATAAACTTATTTTTGCTAAGGGTATTAATGTACTTAGTCTTAGACTTCTGTTTATACTTTTCAGTATACGCCAAGTATACTTCACTATACTATTCTTAAGTATTTAAAAATAGTTTATAAAAAGTAACCTTCAAGTATACTTCGTCAGTTTTAGTGAAAAATGAGTATACTCATAGTACACTTGAATAAACTTCTTTTTGCTAAGGGACACTTCAAGCTAATTGATCAATAACGTTTCAGAAAATGAAAACCTTTTGCTTTCCTTTTACCAATTATTATTCCATTATGCCGATAATAGGCATGTTTGAGACAGCAGTACACATCTTGCACCATTTGGGGAGGAAGATGTATTCTGTTTCTTTGGGAAAGTATTTATTCAGAGCATTTAACATTTTTAGACAGTTCACAGGCTCACCGAGAATCCATGACACTGGTGTTATTAGGGCTTTACCTGCACTACCAGGTTAGCTACAAATCTCACATTAATGTGTTTGAATTAATATTGATGTTGCTCTGAAAGCAAACCCTGAACTCAGATAATTTTAATGAAATAATGAGAAATTAAAAATATGGAGTACAAACACCATGATGAGATACATTACAACATGTTTCTCGACTTTCTTATGCCCCATATTCACACACACCCTGGACTGTCACACATACAGTAAAACTGCAGTGATCTCCTTACCCTTTTCTTTTTTACCTTAAGTGTTTGTAATGTATTACTAAATATGTTTAATGTAGATTCGTGATGTATTATAGAATGTGTTTAATGTGGAATTGTGATGTATTATAAAATGTGTTTAATGTGGATTTGCACCAGAGGGACGTTGGTAATTTTGTCCATTGTTAACGCAAACAGTTTGTCCTTGAGTTTCTCACTCTGAGGCTTGTCTGGCTGGAATGTTCTCTACGGGCGAGCAGAAGCGTAACTCCACCGTGCCAGCTGACCCTTGCTGCCGTCGTCATGGCCGCGCGGCCCCTGGTTCACTGGTCTTCAATGCTCAGCGCTTCTCTCACAAAGACCGATGTGCTGAATTTAATGCGAAGCCAAACATTGGCGAAATGAGGTCGAGCTTCAATTCGGTTTCAGATGAGAATGCTGCGTTGTAGCCGTTCGGCTTCTCTTTCTTCTCTCGAAGGCGCATCGGTGGTGCCGGAGAAGTGATGCATATGCGTGACCCAGGCTTCTGACGCCTGTCCGTCTGTCTGGCTGCTTTTCAAGCTAGACTGCCTTCGCTAGATATGGGGCCATAATTCACTAATGGCAGTGTGGGGTGAAGGAGGCGTGGGAAGGTGTGTCCCCAGGTGGGGGAAGCGTCCTTCAGGGTGTGTGGGCACAACTGTGATTGCATCGGCCGATTCCAGAGACGTCCTCCTGCTCAGTCTCAGCCATCACTGTCAGAAAGAGGGGAGAGGGCAGGTCTGATGGGCGGGGTCTGATGAGTGATAATCGAGGAGAGGGTGGGTCTGATAGCTGATAATAATCATATACAAGCTTCTGCACATAGCATATTGGGTATCCTCATGGCATGAGTGTAGTTGAACCTGCTGGCGTGTCTGAAACCTCTAGGAAAAAACTCTCCTTAGCTGATGTTCTGTTATTCTGACAAAGAGCCATCAAAGCCTCTGCTATCTGCAGTAATTCTTAGATTGCAAGAACAACAGCTGTGCCTGCATCAGGGATGGAGAGAAGGGTTTGCTGTTACAAACATGCAGAGGCAAAGGTCTGACATCACTACACACTGCAACCCAGCATAGTGGCAGCTTAACCATCACCACAGACCTTAACATTTCCCCATTTCAGTATTTTTGTTGAGTTTTCATCGAGTTGTATTATCAAGTGATAATGGATCATAAATTGAAAAATATAATAGCCTAATTGCTTTGTGTGTGTGTGTGCGGTGAAGTGTATTGAACTGAAAATGTTGTGACTGACTTGAAGATTTAAACCTCAGAAAATTATGATGCAGGAGCAATTCTGAGCATGATATTAATCACCATAAATGCCCCATCAGATGATGAGTGCATATGCACACATTAAGAGAAGAATGATGACATTACGGTGCACTGAACAGAACATTTGCTTTTGCTTTTGAGAATTAATCAATATTTTTATCACCAGGTCCAGTTACATGTATGATTAATTCATAGAAAAAGTGGCTTTCTTATTAGTGTAATCAATGTTTTAATGCCAAATATATGTGACTATCTGAAGATGTGTAAAATTAGATAATATTTGGTCTGGAGTTTTACATGATACAGTAACAAGCCCTGGAAAGATCAGATGTTTAAGACCAGAGTGAGAGATGAGAGAGGGAGAGAGAGAGAGGGGGAGAGAATGAGAAGGGGGAGAGGGGAGAGAGAGATAGAGGGAGGGAGAGAGAGAGAGGACTGTGGGCTGAGGACTACTGGACTGTGGTAATGCTGCTGTGACAACATTATGATCTCTGGCTGCTATATATTGCCTTTCTAATTGGAAGCTCAGTGTTGATGATGTAATGACCTGGGAGGGGGTGCTTTCCTCACGTGCTTTCCTCACGTGCTTTCCTCACGTGCTTCCTCACGTGCTTCCTCACGTGAGTGTTAATGATCAGAGTAAGCGGGGGCCAGGCGGCTGTCCTGCTGTCCTGCTGCAGTCTCCCTCCAAAGGTCCTGCTATGCTGAGTTTTCGTTCTCTGGTGTTCATAAGAAGAAGGGTGGTGCAGACAGATAAGATCATTATGGAAAGAATAAATCAGCAAACTTCTCCAACAAACACCCAGCAACCTTCTCCAACAAACACCCAGCAACCTTCTCCAACAAACACCCAGCAACCTTCTCCAACAAACACCCAGCAACCTTCTCCAACAAACACCCAGCAACCTTCTCCAACAAACACCCAGCAAACTTCTCCAACAAACACCCAGCAAACTTCTCCAACAAACACCCAACAACCTTCTCCAACAAACACCCAGCAACCTTCTCCAACAAACACCCAGCAACCTTCTCCAACAAACACCCAGCAACCTTCTCCAACAAACACCCAACAACCTTCTCCAACAAACACCCAGCAACCTTCTCCAACAAACACCCAACAACCTTCTCCAACAAACACCCAACAACCTTCTCCAACAAACACCCAGCAAACTTCTCCAACAAACACCCAGCAACCTTCTCCAACAAACACCCAGCAACACCCAAGCAGTCACCAACCTTCTATATCAAAATATCAAAATTCCAGTGTTTGCTGTGTTTGTTTCTAGAGCAAATACCTGATAAAATACCTGATAAAATACCTGATAAAAAGAGTGTAAAAAACAGTGAATGCCCTTAAGGCCAAACAGTGGTGCAGTCCCAAAGCAACATTTAGAGTTCATTGGTGTTGCAGAATGTTGAAATGGTAGTCTGGAATTATACAGCCCACCTGATTGAACTTGCCAGGTATTTATTAAACCCGCGCTGAGCTGGGTGAGTTTGCGGCAGGATGTGCACGTCTTCATCTCAGCCTTTGAGTGCTCCTGCAATTTAGCTGTGATTTTCTGAGACATTTGTTGCGACAACAAAAGTTGAACTGACATTCATTGGAAGGATATTCATCTGCTGTCATTAAGGGCGCGACTGAAATAGCGTTTGCAAATGATCTGTGATGAGATCTGCTAAGAGATTTACTGAAACCTGTAGACGATGATCCTCGATTTGCATAAATATTCAGGAAATATATACAACAAATATATACACAACGGGACTCACTTTTCAGGTCAAAATGATTCAAGATGACAATACAATTCAACTGCTGCTGTGTATGAGATATTAAATCCAGCATGTATTCCCTTCACGGAGAGTTATTTCACCAGATGGAGCAGGTCTAATTACATTTTATGATTTATGTGATCATTCTGTGGTATCCTGGGAAGGAACACAGGGAATACTGAATCAATAATTCTCGTTCTAGAACAGAGAATTAATAACAGTCTCTGTCTCAAGCAATGAAATTAATTTGTTCCACCCTGGAGGCTAAAGGAACATTAGCCTCTTTCTGATCGCGCTTTTGTATGCGTCCTAGTCAAGAACTCTGCCAAAGACGCATATTACATGATTTTTGTTTGAGCAAATTGTTTTTACATGTATTTTAAAATATTTTTTCTATTGAACGTGGGTCTTATTTTCCCGGCAACAACAGACACACTTGCGTGTGTGATGAGTCTCTGGTTTTCTGTGTCCCACATTAAGGGAAAAATCAGCTGAAAAAATTTATTAGCCCTTAAGATTTGAATCATAGCATCTCTGGGTCGACTTTGATGACCTATCAAAAACAAACAAATAGAATAACATTTCGTTTCGAGTCCTTTCTGTGTCCTGTAGAGAAATCAGCAATAAATTACCATCGCTAGCACAAACCGCAACGATGCACAGCCTTTGAACGTCAGAACGGCCCCATAGACCAGGCAGCTGCCTGAAACAGGATCGGTTCGTTACAGAGGTTCTGTTCGTTACAGAGGTTCTGTGGCTAAGCGATGGCTGTACAAAGCAAACGGTCTCGGGATGGCTCGCTGAATGCCACGACTGCTTTGAAGTCTGACAGGATGTTCGGTAATCTCGATCTGGTCCAGCGTGTCATCTTTTGCAGCTTTCTTCTAATTTGTAACAAATTGGAGATGTCTCCCTCTCTCCCTCTATCCCTCTCTCTCTCTCTCTCTCACACACACACACACACACACACACACACACACACACACACACATAAGAAGCAAGGCCTTTGAAGATGCCGTGTAGTTAAGCTAAGCAGTGGGGAAGGTTGCACACACAGATCACACAGGTTAGTCTCTCTGGTCCTGATAGGACTCCTTTAGTGTTACTATCAGCCTTGTCTGCAGTAAGTCAAGCACATGTGCAGTGCGGTTTAGGCCAGGTGACCATCCAGGTCAGGCCATAAACATCTCACCCCACTGTCATCAGTACTGTCATAAGGGTTTGTAATATTAACAGGTTGGGTCTCAGAATATGTCAAACCCTCCAGAAGTGTTACCATTCTTCCTGTTGCTGAGGCTTCCTGGTAGTTGATGGTTTATCGTAAAACCTGTTAAGGGTTATATCCCTTATGACAGTACTCACATCACAGTGCTGGTCAGGAGATGTTAGCATGCAGCTAGCCGGACTAAGGCACTGACGAATACATGAAACCACATGAGCACAATGAAAAAAAACATTTTAAAAAGCAGCACAAATATAGGACATTGCGAAGACAGTGTCCACAGTTAAATGGAGCTGATCCAATGAATATTTTTTTTTATGCAGTATGCAAATGACAAATCACTTTTGCATTGTGGGCTGTGAGCATCCTGACCAATCACAGCCTATCCAGATGAGAGATGTGGGGGTGTTCTAATGAATTTATATGATTCAGAAAAAGAAATAATTTTGGGCAAAATAATCCTGCTCAGCGTTCAGACAGGAGACAACGGACGTCCCAGTTAGTCTGCCATTTGGTGGTTTGAGTTTATGAGCAGTGTTATGAGTAAGCACTGCAGGGACATTCATTCTTGGAGTGTGAAAATCTGAAAGATGGAGTGAGCTGGAAAAGCACTAGGACCAGGCCTGTCTTCCCTTAGCACTTAACAGGCAACAGAGGTACTGACAGTGCACAACGTTTGTACAGTTGATAATGTAAGTGGGCAGGATACACGACTACTTCGGATTACTGTTTATTGTGTAACTATTACAGGGTCTTAATGAGAATATGATGAAGTCGAAAATGAAGTCAAATTGCTTACAGATTATTTGAGTGACTGAGCAGGGTGGTCAGGCGATCACAGGGTGTCTGGAAGGTCAAACTTAATCAAGAGGTGAACTGGGTCAGACCCTGTGAGAAGACATCACTCAATAATTACTCCAGATTCTTCCGGTAGTAATACCAGTCATTTAATCACTGTTTTGGAGCCAGTCAAATGCATTATGAGGTTTATCTTGTTGGAAAAACAGAAACAACACAACACATAAACAACACAACACATAAACATAAACAACACAACACACAATCATAAACAACACAACATATAAACAGAAACAAGACATAAACAGAAATATCAGACCAACTAACAGACCAATAGTAGCATAAATTGGACAGGGCACATTTATAAACGATGATAAAGCACTGAATCTAAGCCAACATTTTCATACTTTTAGATTTTATTTTGTCATGTGTGTAATTACATAATTACATAACATAACAGCAAGACAAATACTACCCAATAAACACGATGAAAATAAACACCACCCAATAAACACAACACATTCATACTCAGGTTTCTCTCTTCTGCACACTCTCAACAAACTTGAGTTGAATTAAAAAAAACTTTATTCTGTTTTCTCCTAAAAAAAACAGGTATATCAAACAGATAACCCAGCCAATGGAAAATGAATTGAAAGACATCGGTGTGCAGAGGGACTATTTTACTTTTATTCAACTCACCATCTGATATGACAGCTTGTGAGAGAGATGCCATGCAATCAGATTTCAATCTGAGGTTCCCGCTGCTGATGTCACTTGTCAGCATGCGAGCTCCGTGGCAACAGAGCAGCCAGGCATCTGTTCTAGATTACAGAATCCTGGAAACTCTGTCACCAAGCTTGTGCCTTCAGACTCTTGGTCTTGGGGGTTCCAGGTCCTCACGGTTTACTCCTCCGATGTGTGAGAGCTCTGTCTGGCAGGAAGCTGAATTCCGCCAGCCAAACAGATGAGGATTTGACATGGCAACCAGAGAGATTGTTTTATTTTTATCTGGTTTAGATTGTGGTTGGTGTATACAGACATCTGTGAGGATAACACAGCACCTAAGTAAGGAAGAACCCTGAAAGACAAGGACAGAAATTAAGTGAGAAATGAAATTATGCAGACTAACTGTACTAGACCTGAGACAACATTATTAGAAAAAAACTTTCAATTTATCTCTCATACACACATAGACACCCACACACACACACACACACACACACACATGCATAACGAATGCACATAAAGCGTATATGGCCCATATGTGGCATATGTTTTGTGTGTGTGGCTTTTCAGGTCCTGCACACACAGCAGGTTCTCCGACACCTACCAAAACCTTCACAAATCCCCCACAAAGCCCACACGGATGCTCCTCCTCCCGCCGACCCGAGGAGTGAGCTGTGACAATGCCCAGGAATCCTCCTGAAACAGGAGCTTTGCAGCTTGGGTTCAGCCAATTATAGATGAATTTTTGGTTGCTGTAATAAGACAGTTTTGAGGTAATAAGAGAGCTAGCTATTCTATGTTTACCCAGAGAGTCGCCCTAATGATACACAGTCCTGCTGTCTTGAGCCTCCCTAATTGGACTGTTTTGGTTTGGAGCAGAAAATTGGATGCGTGATGTGGAAAATCGGCATAAACGGTTTCAGTCTCTGTGTCTTTTTTGGTGGTTGTGGTGGTGCAGAGGCATCGCAGCGGATGAAGTCGCACTTACCAGGTGATTATAGTGACCTTAACATCAGTCTGGGTGCAGCTACCACTTACAGAGACCAGGTGTGCACCGCAATTGAGAAAAGATGGGGGAGAAAGAGAGGGATAAATATTAGAGAGGAAGTAAATGACAGAGAGAGTCATGAAGAGAGAAAGAGCGATGGAGGAAAATGTACATGAAAAAAAGAGAGAAAACAATCGATTTTCTCCTCATCATGGCCCAACTGAAAAAACGAAATGTCATCATTAGACAGGCAAGCAGGCCAGGCGGGGGCGCTGTGGAGCCACAGCACTGACCCGTCTGTCATCCCCGATTCATTTTTACATTCATCACCTACCTCTGTCTCGGCCAAGACACAGGTCACAAGATCAGCACTACAGCACCCAGCACCCCGCACAAGGCCCCACACAGCCATGCAGGTGACACTCAGGCACTTGAGTGCACTCAAACTGTCTGGGCTCATTTGAGTTGCCCTTCTTTGTGTTACTGTATTCTTGTAATCAAATGACTCATTTGTTCCCCGCAGACCATTGAGATGCCTTAGTAGAGGTATTTTGGTTTGAAGAAGGGGAGAGTCAAGAGCAGTACACTTGAGAAATCCACGAATTCACACACGGAGCAGGAGGAGAGAGAGTCTACAACCCAGAGCTCACAACAAACACACACTCTCTCATCCAGGCATTTACTCAATGGTAGCATTAGACATTTCTCACAACAACGTGTGGACTGTAAGCTTGTTACAGGAACTTCATCTTTCATTTACAATACTTTCAAATCTACACTCACACAAACATACAAACACTCCTTGCATTAACTCTACGTCTGCTATTCGTAGCTCTAAATTCTCTTTGAACACAGTGGGCCAAATTTAACATGAGGTTAAAGGTGCAATAATAAATCTGTCTGTTTTTGTTATTAATTCAAATAAACTGTGGAATATGTATTATAAATAATGACTAGCAGTGGTATCAGCACATGTGTATGATGTACCTGAGAAAACATTTTAAAAACTGCATTATTATTTTGACCCTGAGCCTGCACGTCACCTAATGAGGTACTAACGAGAAACGCCCTGTTGGCGGAATTCGATAAGGTTTTGAAATAATTATTACATACGAAAGGATGATGTTGGATGCAAAATTAGCAACATGGACAGGTATGCAATTATTCTCACAGTAGCAAATCATAAGTTGAATTCTAAGTATTTTTCAGATTTCACTATCAATACGCTATATAGGCTAAATTTTGAAGTGTGCAACACCATATATGTCTGATTTGTTCAAATGCCACTGCTATATTATGATGAATTTGTAGAGTACTTGGGTAACGTGACTAAACAGCAAGTCTCCGCAAAACAAATGGAATGTAATGGCATGTCATCTTAATTTGCCGAGATGACTAAAGAATTTCTTTGCTGGAGGAGAGCAGCATTCAGGGCCCCTCCTGATTCTTATCAGGTACATTTACAGCATTAACGGCTTTGTAAGGTGCTCTTTATCCAGAGCGACTTACAAAAGTGCTTTGTCATCTACTCACAGGACACAGTCTAGCCAGTACAATAGGTTATAGTTCAACATACCATTGATCTAGGATGCTGCTAGATACAGGAGTCACTGCTGAAACCTCAAAAGAATTACACAATAAGCATAAGTGCAATATCAAACAACAATTAACGCTAAGAGGGTTCAATTAATCAATCAATTAATCAATAGCAGTGCAGATCAGGATGTTACAAGAAATCCGATATTTCAGTGAATTCATTTTAAATTCTGCTCAAGCATCTGCTTGTTGTCTGTGTTTAAAGACAACTAGGGTCTCAGCTGAGGCACAGATCGGGGGTTTGACCTTTGACATCATCTGGGGAGGGGCTGGTTCATTTTGGCCTTGCAGGTGAGCATCAGGGTTTTAAATGTGATGTGAGCAGCCACTTGAAGCCAGTGATGGGAACGTAACAGTGGAGTAATGTGTGAACTTTAGATGATTGAAGAGCTGGCCATGCTGCTATGTTCTGGATCAGTTGTAGGGACCTGATGTTGAGAAAGACCAGCGAGTGGTCAAAGCCTGGAGATGAGGTCACCTACTGAACTGCTAGATGTGGTCTGGATGTGGTGTTTCTTGAATCTCGCCTAAATCACCTTTAGCAACAAATAGTGCTGTCATAACATCTGCATATTCAGAAAGGTTGATGTCTGTCTATTTTACCATTTGCATGAAACATGGTGACACTGCATTCTGTCCTATTTCCAAATGACGTTGGTGATTCTAAAAAGCACAGCGTTCCACAAAAGAATCCCACTTGAACCTGTCTGACGCTAAACGTCCCAGTAAGAAGCTGAAGATTCCACCCATGCACCCATTCAGCTGATTAATAACATCGTTTGAAAGGTCCCTTTTTGATGTGTTTGGAGTTAGCATGATGGCACCTCTTTCCACTGTAATAGTAGAAGTAGACCAAGAGGAAGGTGGTCTCCTTGAGCAGGACCTGAGAATGCCACGAACGTGTTAGGAGTTAGGTGTTAGGAGGAAGAAACAGATTTAGACTGAGGAGCGATGCGATTTTGCTGCTCTGCCATAATTTAGAAGGACTGAAGTCATCAACTCAGAGCAGCCATGCGTCTCCCAACGTGGTGAAAGATCTAAATGTATTCCATTTTAACACGCCTGACAGTTTTCAGCATAGCACAGGGTCTCACGGCTAGTCAGTAATCTGTCTCTTGGAGTGTGTTTTTAGTACAATTGGCCTCATTTACGTGGCAATTTTGGTTGGCTTTCACCTTTCGCGCCGGTTAACTTAGCGCAGTGTTCGGTTGACATGGGTGTGGTAATCGTTACCACAGAGACTGAAGAGGAATTAAATACCGTCCAGTTATATGAATCTGTTCTGATGTAAATGGGCGGGGTGGGGGAGGAGCTCAGTTCATACAGCTGCCTCCATGACAACACAGCCTGGGGTTTCTGGGCAGTTTTCACACTTCATGAATGGAGTCAGCACCTCTGACATCAGCGCCAGTGTCCGTTAGTGTATTACATTAACGAGTTCATTCCTCGAAAATACAGACACAAAGGAAACTTTTCTGAAGCTAGTGTTCCTAATTTCATTTTTAGAGCTGGTTTCTAGAGACTCTAGTTCTGTATGTTTCTATATTAACAAATTGAATAATTAATCATCAGGGTCATCGTGGGTCCCATAAAGCTCATGCACACTCCCACACACACACATACACACCCACACACACACATATGCAGTATATATATACTACACATGCACACACAGGTGTTTCAGTGGGAGACAGCCCTCTACAGCACTGAGCAATCTTCTTCAGCAGACGTGCTTAAAGAACAGAAGTACTGATTGTTGGACAGAATGTCATGGCAACAGCTCAACATTCACCTTTCATGTTGTTCACTGTCGTTGGCTGTGCACTCACAAGTTAATTTGCATATTTCTGTGATGTCACTTTCTCTGTCGTGGGAGGTAATACCATTTTATTCACAATTCCTGGGCTTGGGCTTAAAGTTGTCAAGGCTTCATTACTAATGCTATCACAGTGACTTATACTATATTTTTGTTCATGCACAAACAGGATATTAGCACCCATGACATTTGCCTGACTGTGGACGTTGAATTTAATAACAAAAGTCCTGGTTGCTACCAGGGACGCATTTCAGCTTGTATGAGTCCCTGTATCAGCCTCTTACATTGGCTGCAACTTCTGCTCATCACAGAAAACAAAAGTAGATTATATCTCTGAGCAAACGCATTACACACACACACACACTCCCACCATCGCCCCGTGGGATCATTTAGGAGCAGAAAGACTTGCGTCTCTGAGGGCCAGTGAAGTGAATATGGAATGAACGTATCAGAAAGATCTACCCCCCAACCCCCCCCCCCAGGGATGGAGCAGCCTCTTCAGGAACAGTGATAAGGAGTGTGCTGAGGAGAAGCATATGGGAGAGAGTGATAAAAGCAACGTGTTCAGAGGGGGCAGACGGAGGAATACAGGCAGGAAGCTGCACTGCTGGGAGAAAGTGGTGATGAGGACGAAGAGTGTGACACTGTTACTGGATTATTAAAAGAGACACACACTCCTCACTCTCTCTCCTTCTGTATGTCTCTCTGTATCTGTAGAACTCATGGCAGTTTTACAGGGCATTTCTTTAAAAAGAATGTTCACACACACAGGCAGAAAACTTCAAAGAACTCTTGACCCAGGTTCTGAGGTCTGGACAAAAATATCAAAACCATTTTCAAGCTGTTCTGTTTCTGTCAAAATTGCATATGAAATAATCGTTTATGATTTAAACATGAACAGGCTGTAAATGAGTTCACAACATTCCCTTTATCAATTTGATACCTGATCATGAGGACAGAACTTCTCCAAGGCTTCCGGAACGGACCGGTAGATATTTTAATCATTCAGGAGCATTCTGGTACAATGAAGTGATACCACATCCGAGTGTGACATTTTATTACCCTGCTTCTGTGAAAGACATTCAGCAGAAAGAGAGACAGATAGGAAGAGAGAGAGAGAGAGAGAGAGAGAGAGAGAAACAGACTGAAAGAGAGACAGACAGAGAAGTTGTGCTTCATTTATGTTGACAAAATTATATGTATCTTATATTGTTGTTACAAATGCAGCAATTGTTCAAATAAACCCTCATTTGATATATATATACACACACACACACCAGGTCCACTCCAGGTCCACAGCAGGTTCACTACAGGTCTGATTTTTCAGATTTTTCACACTCCCGTTGCCTAGCAGCCAAATGTGATGGCTAATCATAACGTAACTGAAACATTGTTGCGTTTGTTGTTTGTATCATTTCACTTCTGAGATCAGCCTGGGGTGCAGTAATCAGCCCTCACCCTCTCTCTGCTGCAGTAGTCAGCTGTTCCCCTCACCCTCCCTCTGCTGCATTAGTCAGCTGTTCCCCTCATCCTCCCTCTGCTGCATTAGTCAGCTGATCCCCTCACCCTCCCTCTGATGCAGAAGTCAGCTGTTCCCCTCACCCTCCTTCTGCTGCATTAGTCAGCTGATCCCCTCACCCTCTCTCTGCTGCAGTAGTCAGCTGTTCCCCTCACCCTCCCTCTGCTGCATTAGTCAGCTGATCCCCTCACCCTCCTTCTGCTGCATTAGTCAGCTGATCCCCTCACCCTCCCTCTGCTGCAGTAGTCAGCTGTTCCTCTGCTGCAGTAGTCGGCTGTTCCCATCACCCCCGGTTCGTGTTTTCGTGTGTTTATGTAAAGTGTGTTAGTGTGTGTGACGCAGGGGGGGGGGTTGCGACACAACACAGATGACTACACAGAACATACCAGAGAACGCTTACATATATATAAGAAAACACTCAAACTCACCCATGCACACACAACATACCCTCAAGCAAAATGCATCTTAATCAGCACTGCACAGACTTCTCAACAATCTATTAACAATTAACTCTTAAACCTCATCGCTTAAACAATGATTTCCTACACAATGAATTTTACACAAGATTGCAAACATAAACTGCAACATCACTTCTGACAAAGCACCCCGAGGGTAGAGTCAAGACCGCTACTACATACACACATAAGTAATACAAACTAACACAGAGCAGCTGGGAAGGCAACGATTAGGGGCGTGGCTACGAAACACATTTGGGAAAGATGTGGGCATGACAAAACAGGTGGGGGCGGCGTCAAGTGTGACAGTGTGTGTTTCTGTATAGTGTGCTAGTGTGTGTGTTTCTGTACAGTGTGTTAGTGTGTGTTTCTGTACAGTGTGTTACTGTGTGTTTCTGTACAGTGTGCTGGTGTGTGTTTCTGTGCAGTATGTTAGTGTGTGTTTCTGTACAGTGTGTTACTGTGTGTTTCTGTAAAGTGTTAGTGTGTGTTTCTGTACAGTGTGTTAGTGTGTTTTTTCTGTACAGTGTGCTAGTGTGTGTTTCTGTACAGTGTGCTAGTGTGTGTTTCTGTACAGTATGTTAGTGTGTGTTTCTGTACAGTGTGTTAGTGTGTGTTTACGTACAGTGTGCTAGTGTGTGTTTCTGTACAGTATGTTAGTGTGTGTTTCTGTACAGTGTGTTAGTGTGTATTTACGTACAGTGTGCTAGTGTGTGTTTCTGTACAGTATGTTAGTGTGTGTTTCTGTACAGTATGTTAGTGTGTGTTTCTGTACAGTGTGCCACTTACAGCAATCAGAAGAGGAGATGGTAGTGGTGTTGCAGCACTATGTGTTTAGGACACGATGAGAATCATTGACATCCTTCTGTCTTCCTCTGTAGTTTTACTTCTACGCCTGTGAGGTATGTAGACACGGTCTCTTAAACATGCCCGCAGGTTGAGTATAAAACGCTGCCCCCCAGATCGAAGTGCCTTCACATTTTCACAGTGCTGAGCTGAGCCATTTATACTTCAGAGAGCAATGAATATCTTTGGCAGAGTAAAATTGTGTGCATTAAATCTGAAATAAAATCTCCTGGAGTAAAACGACCCCAGTGATTTTACTGCCCCCCTGTTGGGGGTATATCTGAACTTCAAGCAAAGTTTTGTAATCAGGAAAGTAGAGCTTCATTATTTAGCATCTACATACCAATTATATGCATGTTTTTATGTGTAAAATATGATCAGATGTTAGCAAAGGTATAACTAACTACAGGCAGAGTCATCACTGAGGCTCACACATCTCCAATCCCATGTTCCAGTGGACCAGTGAATGTGAAGCACTGAATTCAACCCACGGGTGGGGAATGTGGAACAGAGGAAGTCCTCGATGCAGATCCCCGTTGGCTGTAGTTCCATTTAAGAGGCTCCCCGGGGCACTGGTCCATCCTTGGGTTAGGGTTAGGGTTAGCCGATCTCCTGCTGGAAAAGAGGTGGAGGAGACCATCTCCACACCTTCATATCTGAGGTTAGTTGTATTTCATCAGCAGACTAGGGGTTTGTGCTGCTGCTGCTACACCTTTATTTCCCATCAGGCACAGCAGTATCACTCCACCCTGACCTGCTCCTGCTTCATCTCCGCCTCCCCCCTGGAGGTCCAACGCACCTGTGGCTAATCATCTCTGCCTCCCCACTGGAGGTGCAACACGCCTGTGGCTAATAAATGCCACTGCTACAGGTTCTAAATGTTTGAGGACTCTGGGAAATTCCAGATTCCAGTCAGGTGCTCTGTGGGATATTTTATGATTTTGCTGTGCATTTGTGTTTGTGATTGTAGACTCTCTGATTTGACTCTGATTTGCCTGAACAACTGAAATGACATCGTATCCCTGTGTTTGCTGCTAGACCCATAATTATGCTGCATTGTTGTTTTTGTTGATGTTGGTAAACATGACTGTGCATACTAACATCATCATCATCATCTTCACCCCCACCACCACCACCACCACCAGCTGGCAGTGCTTGAAGACCTTTACAAAACCGGTGAAGAAGATTCTAGTGCATACAGACTCAAGAGAAAAAACATGTTTACTAGACCCTGAGTCATGAGTCGCTAATATTTGTGTCATTTAAGGAATGCATACTGTTTAAACATGAATTTCACTTTCTATGAATTTCACTTTCTAGCAGCACTCTTATATGCATATAATAAAATCAACAGGAACTCATGTTTTCTGCTATAAAATGAAACACCAACGCTAAAATGCACTGAAGAAACATCAATGACTCAGAGAAAAGGAGCACAGCTGAACATTTGGAGGCCAACACTTCACTTTCACTGAGAACTAGAAGCAGAAACCGCCCTGGAGGGAAAAGTCTTGCAGAACGTAGCAGACGGCGTTTCTCCTCTGAGTACCTCCAGCACTGCTGAGCTGTGTTCTCTTCACAGGATAATTCTGGATAGATGTAATTTCATCCTGCCAGACAGACTGATTCTAATCTGTCCCGGTGTGCATATATGTCATCAGTGTCTGTCTGTAGATTTTTCTCGACATAATCTTGGGCAAGGGCACCATGTATGTATATAAATGTCAAATCTCAGAAAACAGGACTTTAAAGGGAACTCAAAACATCATTCAAGAGCATCTTCTGATGGTGTAGATATGGGGTTTGATTCCAAATGATTTTAGATTCTGTTGGTTAAGTTATCAGAAAATATTACCTCAATGCAAAGGGCAGCAAATGGTCTTTTTATGATAGCAATAATACATTATGTGTGTGTGTGTGTGTGGGGGGGGGGTGTATCTGGTGTCTGACAGGACTTTTAATAGGCAGAACAATTCTGATATCACTCCTCAGATACAGTCTTCGATTCAGGCCACTATTAATCATGCCATTTCAGCAGGAGACCTCCCTGATTCTGCACGCAATCTTATTGTAGATAATCCTCACTGTAGCCGTTAGCCGCTGTATCTTCTCCCAAAAATTCATAAGTAAAATAATCTTGAACGTCCCATTGTGTGTATATATTCGAGTATTATATATATATATATATAGCATATATATATATAGCAATTTCCATAGGGCCTTCCCAGAGCCCTGCTGCTGTCCAGGGTGTTGAAATCTCTTTTGCCTCCCGGAGAGTTTGTTGGTCTCCATACAGCAGGAAGGCAAGGCAAAGCAACTATTTCTGTCCACCAGCAGACGCTCCATAGGCCTGTCAGCTGACCCCCAACACTCTATGGACATCTCACTCTAGGGTCCAGTCTCTCTTCCTCACTTTTGTAATTACATACACATCATTTTAGTATCCATGTAATCCCTGAATTATACATGTTGCTTCCTGAATAATGTGTCATTGGGTTAATGACAGAGTACTAAACCTCTCATGTCTCCAGTGTATTTCATAGCTGACTGTCAGACGAGGCAGGTGAGTGGAAAAAGACACTGAGAAGACCTCCAGGAGTCAGAAGAGATTTCAGCACCCTGGACAGCAGCAGACTGGCTCTGGGATGGCCCTATGTAAATTGTTCCTACACCCTTCCCAAACCTAGCACACCTGACTGATCTAATTAGCCACATCTTAAATCTTCAGAAAGCATAATCAGATGTTAGATGCTGTTAGAGGTAAACTCAGCTGCTCTCCACAGAGAAGGTTGGAGATTCATGCACTCAAGGGTCTCAGTGACACTCAGTGAGGTTGTTCTACCTCGGTCAACGTCGTCCCTTCTCTCATACATACCAGCCAGCGGCGCACCATGATTTGGCACCATCCGTTTTGGTATCTTACTCGTAGCCCGTGTGAAATCTGCAAGTTAATTTCACAAACAGTCATTCTGCAGATAAAATTGAGGGCAGGTAGAGGTGAAACTGGTGAAAAAAAAATTTAAATCATTTTTCTCAGATGGACTACATTGCTGTCACGTATCTATCCATTCAATAACAGCATCCATCTGTCCAACCTCAAGCCTGCTATAAAAGTGACCCCTGACCTTCCTCCCAGCAGCTATTAACATGTAATTCCAGTGTGAGACATTTCACAATTTCGGCTCAGACAAGCCTTAAAATTCCAGCTTTATCTTGTCAACACACACACACGTGCATGCACACACAAACACAGATGCAAGGGCACACACGCACACACACACACACACACTCACACAGAAGAGATAGAGAGAAAGAGACGAATGAGAATAAGAGTGAGGGGGAGATAGAGAGAAGGAGAGAAAGAAAAGGAGAGAGAGATTGCTGTGAATGTGAATCTTCAAACAGACAATTTAAAAAATCTAATTAGTTCACTGCAGTCTCATAAGAGCGAGAACACTGACACGCTGGGGCTTTTTGGGTTTGTTTTTTTTCCACTTCACCACCTCGTCATCATTTTCTGCTGTGCAGAGATGGATCCAGGAGTAGGATGCAGAAGCACAGACCTCCATCAGTGGAGCCTGCCGACCAGACACCTGCTCCAGCCACGTCTCCATCAGCAGATCCTTCATCACCAACCTGCACTCTGTGCATCATTGTTTTGTCTTAAACAGTAACATCTAGGAGAATCTTTCCAAAACAAGGAAAAAACTACTTGGGTTGAGAGAATGAACTGGCGGAGAGTTTATCATGACGTTGGGAACCTGTCAAGCAGTGTTTTTCACTCCTGGATGGTGATGAGACTGCTCCACCACCTGAGCTGTGCATGCGATGATCATAAACTATCACAAATGGTCACGGTTCAGCACCTCCAGTATTCTGGAGCAGACAAACAAATGTGTCTTCTGATCATGAGGACATTGTGCTTAGGAGAAAAGACAAAAGGCAATAAACATACACCAGTCCTTGATTTCTTTTAGATTTCACTGAGACGTCACTTGTGAGATGTTGGTTATGATGGGAGATTTGATAAATGGCATTAGTAAATACAACAACAAGAGATTTATTCCTGCGTGATTAGATTTGTTTAAACAGCAATCCCGTTTGTCCATCTTGGACTGATTTAAAGCGCTTTACAGATCATACTGACCTACTCTTGTGCTATTTGTTAAATGCGTTTCAACAGAGGTAAAGGGGAGAAGGCAGTTTCTCTTTGAGGGCAGGAAATGCAACACATTTCTGCTTTGTCCTGAGTGGAAGAAAATGAGTGTAATAAAAAAAACACATCAGTTTCATTTCTACTGTAGTGTGAATACGGACCAGGTGCTATGGATGGCCAAGGGGACCTGGCCCTCCAGCCAACCAGCTGTGCCAAGGAGTTCGTCCCCAGCTGAAGGCAATGGCCACTCTGTCTAAACTCATAAACTAAAGAGACATGGAGAGAGCAAGGCAGATAGTAGCAGTTATAGAGAGACAGAGGGAGTAGGAGAGAGAGAGAGGGGGAGGGAGGAGGAGGAGAGAGAGAGAGAACGCACAGGATCAATATTTATTGAGTGTGCAGAGCCTGCCCTGTAAGCCTTGTCCAATAGCTCCTGGAGTAATTGGCCGTGTAGGTTCTGTGCTCCCAGAGCAGTGTGAGATTCATGCACTCCGCTGGGCGTGTGTCCACCCTCCTGCTGCTGGGGAAGCTTCTCTCCTCTGGATAGAGACGTAATGAGATCCGTGAGAGGAGGCCTTCATGTGCCGTCCACACCGCCCCCTCTCACACGCGCACAAATTTACCAAATTACAGGGCAGGACTCTGATCTTCAATCAGCACTTACTGGGACCCAGAGCACCTTCTGCATCTGAACGTTTAAATCAGAAGAGAGAGAGAAGGAGAAAGGAAAGGAGAAAATCGAGACAGAAAATACATCACAGTTGAGAAATTGTAATTGTGTTTTACAGGATATCTGATATGTGCATCCTATATTGACTCTCAAATGTTTTGCACTGATTTTCTTTACCCCATAGTGTGTATGTAATTTTCACTATACTTCATGTGCACATGGTAATACATATTACATCACATTATTATGCAATCAGGCACATATTGAGACATTTCCATATACTTTATATTAGGGCAGTATATTCATTTTTGGCATAGCTGATATTTGCAATATTTGTAAAATGATTCTACTAATCAGATATGAGCGTCTGACGAACGCGGAGCTGCACAGAGATCAGACGGCAGTGTGCACAGGCGGGTGTGTGAGGCCATTATAAAGAACAGCATGTTCTCATCATATTATAGGCCATGCTGTTACCATGTCATTAATCCCTTAGCAACCAGTGAGATCACAGAGCTAAAAGGAAAGACAACAGTTGAGTCCTGGACTTGCAAGACTCCCACTCGTAAATGCATAGCTCACAAAACCTTTGCTGATTCATCCTGCCTTCAGAATAGTACAGGCATTTCCATGTAATGTAAAGTGTGTCAAAATCATAAGAGTCCAGTAGGGGGCAGCGCAAAGGCAGAACCGGTCCACCCTTCTCTTGTTTATTCCATTGTTATTGCATGTTTTGGTCTTTATTGATGATTTTGTTCCTGTTGTGGCATCGGGCGGCGGCCACGGGACAACTGGCTCCTCCACAGAACGATGCAGGCGTGGCTTCGCTCAAGGTTTCCTACTCGTGACGAGGGTCTCGGAGCTGAGAAGCTGCTTCGTGACATCTGCCGTTGTAAAAGTGTTACATAAACACATTTAACTTGACCCGGCCTGCTTGTCTGGTGGCGCTCTCCTGCAGATGAAACAGTCTGTCGAAAATTGAAGCGCTGTTTATTTTTCACTGTCCAAGATATTGCATATGTGCACAGATATGAAAGAATAGAGCAAACAGGCTGTGACTTACACCTTGCTGTCGCCACAGCTGGAACTGTTTAAGAGTGCCACTCCAGAAGACTTTTCAGATAAAGGTGAAATTAGACATGCAAGTCAAAATTCCATCGGTAGATTCACCCCAAAACAGCCATTTCTATAGATTTCCCCATCTCTCTTTCTCTTCTGAGAGCTAGGGTGACAAGTGTATGTCATTATGTCAGGCAGATGTGAAAGTGAAGTCACCAATCAGGACATGCAATATCGGTTTAAGGGGCAGATCATTTGAAAAGAAGCATTCTGTGTGGTGAAAGAGAGAGAGAGAGAGAGAGAACAGAGACTTTTGATATTATGAGCAATGTGGTGTCATGTGCCTCTCTATGATTTCTATGACTTACTATTCAAATCTGCACACACAAGCATAACATTGTGGTTCTCTGCAGGACTATTTTAGCCCTTTAGCAACAACAAAACCTGCTCACTAATATCAGCACCATCCCTAAAATGTGCACAGTGGCCGTTTCTCCAGGGTTCACTGCTAGAGACGATGCAGCATGTTTGCCATGTAAAGCAGGTGTCCACCCCAGCGCACCAACACCCAGACGCAGGATGTCCTGAGGAGCCACTGAGACAGGACAGCACCTGTCTCAGTGGCAGGGAAGATGCTGGCAGGGAAAACACACTGGGAGACACAACCAGGTGTCAGGAATCAAACACAGGAGCATATACAGGATATATAGAGGAAAATATACAGGAGCATATACAGGACATATACAGGAACATATACAGGACATATACAGGATCAAGCACAGGAACATATACAGTACATATACAGAATCATATACAGGAACGTTATACAGGACATATACAGGATCAAGCACAGGAACATATACAGGATTAAACACATGAATATATATATAGAATCGAACACAGGATCAAACACAGGAACATATTCAGGAACATATAGAAGGTGTATGAGCCCTCGCTTCCAAATCAGAGGAGCTGTAGAGATTGAACAACAACAACAACAAGGCTCAGATCCTGCGGGACCTAAAGATCCAGACAGATAAACAAGTAGTGGGGAACCAAGCAGACATGGTGATACTGGACAAGATACAGAAAACAGCAGGGGTAATAGTGTCAGATGATGGAAACACTGAGAGGAATATGAGAGGATAGAGAAATATCAGGCAATGACAGAAGAGGATGAGGAAGGGCAACGTCAAGGTCATCCCCATGGTGACAGGGGCGCTTGAGGCCGTGACCCCTAAGCTGGAGGAGTGGCTCCATCAGATCCCAGCAATGACATCATCAATCTCAGTCCAGAAGAGTGTGAGCCTAGAGACAGCAGGAACACTGCACCACACCCTCCATCTCCCAGCGCTCTTGGATAAAGCTCGAGTGTGTGTGTGTGTGTGTGTGTGTGTGTGTGTGTGTGTGTGTGTGTATGTGTTTGTGTGTGTGTGTGTGTGTGTGTGTGTGTGTGTGTGTGTGTGTGTGTGTGTGTGTGTGTGTGTGTGTGTGTGGTCTCAGGCCACATGCCTGTCCAATAAGAGCTTTATGGGGACCAACTTGTGTGGACTGACCGTTTTGCCATTTCAGTCTGAGGTCGAAGGCACCACATTGATTTTTCACTTATTGAGACCAGCCCTAGAACAGCCACTTCTCAGCTCAGCTGTCTGTGACTCCTGGACACAGACAGCAATTTGTGATTGTTTGTACTGTGTGTGTGTGTGTGTGTGTGTGTGTGTGTGTGCGCATGTGTGCCCACGTTGACCATTTCAAAAATAGTTACAAATGTAGAAATGTATAATCATTTGGACAGAACACAGTGTCTTTGAGTGTAGTGTACGCACAGACAGTGTCAGCTACCATCCACAATGCATTTAAAGACAACAATCATAATAGTCCCTTTTTTACTTCTGTAAGTAGCTGAAATGCTCTTCAGTAATTCATCAATTCTGGCTGTGTGTATAGTGTCCAACAATTCAAGGACATGGGTCCCTTTTTCTCTCCAAAAACAGGAAGAAGAATTTGTCATTTAAAGCTGTAGTCAATCTGCTCACAGGCACATGCAAACAAGCCCTGAGCAGGACAGCAAGTCCAAGAAAGCTGGATTACTTCAGAGGGAGAGAGAGAGAGACTTGGGGACGGGAGACAGAGAAAGAGAGAGAGGGGGAGAGAGAGAGAGACAGAGAGAGACAGAGAGACGGGGAGGGGAGACAGAAAAAGAGAGAGAGAGGGAGAGAGAGAGAGAGACGGGGGAGGGGAGACAGAGAAAGAGAGAGAGGGGGAGAGAGAGAGAGAGAGACAGAAAGAGGGACGGGGAGGGGAGACAGAGAAAGAGAGAGAGAGGGAGAGAGAGAGAGACAGACAGAGGGAGAGAGTGGGAGAGAGGTGCTGATCAACCAAATCAATTTGACCAAAATAAATAGACTCTCAGAGGTCAATTATCAGCCTCTCTGTGTGTGTGTCTGTCCTGAACACACACACACACACACATACACAAGGATTCACATTACGGGCTTGATTCGCCCAGGCCGTTCACATGTCTGCTTTAGAGAGGACTCCTCTTCAACAGTGTGAACTGACCTCTGCACTTAATGGGTCCTGATAGGGTTGCCATGTACAGAGAGCCATCAGACACATGATCCAAACACAAGCATGAACAGAACCTCAAACCACATTTACAACGGCGTCTATTAAAAGCGTCTCATGAAGCTTCTGCAATGTAAACGTTCAGAGGAAAGATTCTCATCATCGTCATCATCTGACGGGGTTCTCAGAAGTGGCGTGGCACACACACAAAAATTAGCTAAATATGATTAAAAAAATTAGATTTTCACACTGCTTGGAGAAAATTTGTTTCACATTCATGGTCAAATCTAATTTAGTGTTTGGGGGTAGAGTCCTGTAGTGTGAACATAGTCCCACTTTATTTCAGTAATTTAAGTAATGTCAGCTTGGATATTGTGCAAGTGAACTATCACACAGTCAGAACACTTCACAGTGAAACCAGTCCTATTGGATTAACTCCTGCAGAGTGAAAGCAGATCTAATTCAGCTCTGCGGGTGTGAACACTTTGGAAGAATTCATTTAGCACTAGTGAATTCACACCTTGGCTTTTCTCTTTGGACAGTCACAGCTTTACTTAAAATGTCAGCAACAGATTTTTTTTCAGTAGTGTCACAACATATGTGGCTCTGTTTCAACAACTTTTATATTCCGCCTGCCGTGCAGTTGATGTGTGGAACATGTTGAAAATAAACACTGAGATCTCAGTGCCCGGAGGACTGCTGTCACTGCCTCGTTCCTGCGATCCACATGTGATATACAAATTAGGCCAGTTGCAATGCACTATGGGATAACCTTTTTTTCTGGGGAGTGTGCAGTACAGACATACTTAACAGAACCCAGAAGAATGCTGGACAAACAGGCAGTGTACGTATATATATATGGGCACCTTAACAAGATGGGCAGTTTTCTCAGGACCACTGCTCACCTACACCACCTGGTCTCCTACACCACTTATTTAATTCCACCCCATCTGAATGCTGAATGCTGGATTTGGGGATCTGAACTTTACAGAGCAGCAGATGTGCAGAAGTCGTGTTCAAGAGCCATGTTTAGGAGTCATGTTCAGGAGTCGTTTTCAGGAGTCAGCAAACACACAGCAAACCACACCTTTGTAATTGTGTGTGTGATGAGGTCTCCAGCAGACATTCGAGCTGTTCTCATGGATGAGGACATGACCACAGGGGCGACAGTGACCCCTGACCCTGACCACAAACCAATCACAAACGGACCCTGAACGCTAGGGTGAAAGGGCAAACAGGCTGCAGTATCAGACAGGGCCATCGCTATTGGTGAACGTTATATTGCATCCTTCTGCTGTCTGTCATCATCTGTTTTCTTCTGAGACTTTGGTGGTGCATGAAGATTGACAGGCAGCTAATCAGAAGTGACAGAAGTGTCCCCCCATCCCCCCTGTCCCTCCCGCCCCAGGCTGTCGGACTGCTCTCTTTGATCATGCCTTTGTTTGTGATGGTCTGAAAAACTGTTTTGTACTTTGATGAGGACACTGGTAACCATTCTAGAAGAAGAAAACCATTTCAGTTCTGCATTCTGGAATATGCATCCCCCATGTGTTTGGTTCAGCCTTCTGGGATTTGTAAATGTTTTCACTTCCACATTATGAAGACTAAAGTCCTCGAGAAAGGCCACATTTTACCAACATCAACATTCATGATTGAAATCAGAAGTATTTAATTGGCTTTTGTGACTATTACAAACCGTTAATCAACACTCACACATTAGACAATACATGTATAACCCTACAATAAATACGTTAAT
The DNA here is from genome assembly GCA_020368025.1 of Brachyhypopomus occidentalis. NCBI lineage: Eukaryota > Metazoa > Chordata > Actinopteri > Gymnotiformes > Hypopomidae > Brachyhypopomus > Brachyhypopomus occidentalis. The sequence continues at coordinate 4,894,112 of JAGXOD010001382.1, forward strand.
AGATATTTTGGTTCAACTTCCAGGGATTGCGGAGTAACCATTTAAGTATGTGACGGCATAGATCGTAGCAATCACGGTAACCTCTCTTGACAGCTATCGTGCTCTACGGCTGCTTATTACAGAGCAGTTTCGCGCTGTAACGTGCGATTCATTTCTTCAGCTCTTAGCTAACTGAAAATGAACAGCGTTGCACATTTTAAAGAGGGACTAGGACAACCTCAGTGAAGCGCGAGAGGAACTACCTAAGATCTTCACGCTTATATGCTGCGTTGAAATCTTGAGTGGTCATCAAGTCATAAGTCATCTTAAAAAAACCAGTAGCTGTGCAGATCATCTGAAACTCAATGATCCTTAATAAAACGTTTTTTCCCCTCTCCAGTTTCCAGAAACGCTCGCTCTGCAACTCACGAAACCAGCAGCGCGCTCGACAACGAGCAGTCCATTACATCAAGTTGAGTTAGTGTTGTCACATTCAGCACTTCACTAATTGAATTTTGAAAGTTTCATACCGACGAGATGAAAAATGAACAAAAAAACAAATGCCAGCAGCTTGTAATTAGATGACTGCAAAGAAAAGAAACAGTCGCATACAACGTTTAAATCCGAGCCTGTTTTAGCCTATAACACAACAGTGACTGAGTCTCTTCAAATCGTTGTAACCGGACGCAGACGATTCTTTGTTAAACTACAGAAGAGACAAGCAGAACACGTGGGCAGACTGCTACTGCGAGGCCTACCTAACAATAGCTAAATCTGCCAAGCACATCCCCAAATTCGTATCTGTGTCCACTCGGAATGCCTGCGGGGTGGCAGACGGTTCTAATGATTGAAATAAACGAATCACCTGCAGGAATAACTTCAGGAATTAACGACTTCATTAGCTGACTAGTAGCCTCAGGTCACAGTGGAATTTCTTCATGTTGATAGTAATCACAGGTAGTCGTGGGCACAAATTCTATTGGATCAAGATAGTTTGTCCCGTTACAGTCGTGTGGACGTGGGACTATGTTTAGAATCTAACCGGAGAAGACAAGCGGGCTCGTGCAGAAAATGGGACGTTCCAGCGACGCTAACTGTGTCTTTCACCTCGCATCGCTTTAATCATGTATGTAATTAGTTTCATTCAGGCTAATTTACAGCAAATTAATTGCATTTTGGGCAGCAGATCTATCATTCTAAATGGCGGTGCTGTTCACTTAACATGCGGCATAAAATTAGTATAAGATTGCTTACGCTGTCATCAACGTGACAACGTTGATATACATAGTAGCAAATACATTATATTATTATTATACTATACATTATTCTGATGGGGGAACAGCATGAACACCTGGTTATGCATTCCACATAGAGTAGTATTCTACATATAGCAGCTCTTTCAATTTCGTATATGCATAGACTAAATCATCTCCAGAAAAATCACATTTTAAACGGCAACGCTCCTGAAACAAACTGAATAACAGAAAACTCTTGCGCTCTGCATCCGAAGCTTGACATTTTAACGCTGTTTTATTTGTCGGTGATTTATGGAAAGCGTTTTTTTTCTCGCGCTTGTTCGCACGAATCCTTCTGCCTCTTCTTGACGCGTTGACTGCTGGAATTACACAAAAGACGACATGATTGGATAGTTTCACGCAATTTCGTTTCATCTGCTGACTGGAAAGCAGAATGGTTTCTATGGCAATAGATGAAGAGTAGGAGGCAGGCCCCGATGACTGGGACAGGCCATATTAACTCCATATTTCCCACCACCAAAGAGGACGTAAGCCCGTTTGGCGTGACCCAGACTTCCTGCTGTTATAAAAGTGAGCTGAGTGTATGGTAGGATCTGTAAAGGAGTCGCATCTTTTAAACAGACTTTTAAAAGCTCCACTGAATTTGGGTCTGGATATTAAGATTCAATAGCATTCACCCAGTCCAAAATCAATTAGCAAATTAACATTTAAATGGTGTCGGCTACAGAGCAAATTACATTCACCAACATTCACCAACAGGGGGAGCCAGATTGCAGCAGCTTGGCGTGGTTTACTGGAGACATCACCTGGGACGAGAGCTCTAACTACTTGGATCGTTTCCCAGGTCTTTGGCAACTGTCCAGCTGGCATTACTCAATATTTAGATCAGGGACCGTATCCATTGCGCTTCTGAAAGTCAGAACACCACATGTCCTGTTGAACAGCTGTGGTGTGAGCGATCCATGATCTGGGCTACTGAGGATGCAGCCAGCTGCAAACGTTCGTGCCTTCGGATAGACGCAAGGCAGGTATCTTCTCCTGTACTGGGGAAGGACGTGCCTCCCAATCCCGCTGACACCTCCAGCTGCGCGGTGACGAGGCTGGCACCCTGGAGCAGCTGGAAATAACGCGTCTTCATATGTTTCGAAATGGCGCAGGTTTTACGCCCAAACTGCGTGACGCTGCTGTGTGAGACGGAGGTTCTGCTGTGCTGAGAACCGATACCTTCTATGTTTGCAGGAAAAAAAAACAAGTAAATTATAATAAATTACCTTGACAAAAAATGTGCCGTATGAAACTGACGCATCGTGGTAGTCTGAGCTCACAGGTTTCCCAGCACGGCAAAGATGAGTCTGAAACCCTGTGTGATCGTGTGCACGATGAGTGAACGATCTTACGACAGGACAACAGGCCACACAGGAGTGCGAAGCTTCTTTTCCTGTAGGAAGAGACTGCTGGTCAACAGACCAACAGACCCGCTCATTTAAAGCTGTGCAGTAAAGTGTCAGAAGTGGAAGTGTTATATACGTTATCAGGACTGGACAGCCGCAGCCTTTCTGAGAATCACCGCTGTGCATGCTAATGAAATGTCTTCCACCTCTCGTCAGACCACACCATTACATTTATTTCAGGGTCTGCTCGTAGGTTCCCAGTGAGTGGGACTAAAACACCAAACTGCCTTTCTGGAAGCCATTAATGTAACCCAGTGGGCCACATTCAGTTGTGCGAAACTTATTTTTCGACACAAAAAGACTTGTGTCGAAAAATAAGTGACACAAATTGATATTTCATGTAGATTTTTCTGTCCCAGTTTATGTTAATGATTAGCGATACTATATATGCTACCTTTGATTAGCATGCCCTCACCGTATTATAATCCTACTTTTTATTAGCCTATAATGGCTAGGATACAGCACACAGCATAAAACATTACCGACGCACAAAAAACAACAATATTGACACATTCAGAGCTGAATAAACTGTAGTGTAAATACAACACGGGAGGATGCTATTATGTGCAGCTGACCCTTTCCAGTGCTCGTGCTGCTCCTCGCGGATGGCACATAAGTTTTTCTAATATTTGGCGCGCGGGTATTCCTCGCACGAGGAATAGGAGCAGTGGGTTACTCTAACGCATAACACAAACATATTGTTTGATTAGTTGAACACGTGGTACGTTCGCTTTTGGCCTAATTTACGTTTGGTCGGGCGTAATCTTTATTCAAAGCACACTGATGAGACTTCCACTTAGCGTTAAGTGGATGGTGGCGTTACACGTCGAGTTTCGTGTTAACGGTTAAAATATGCATAGCTAATCAAGGCAGCTAGCAAGAGCAGGGCGTCTGCATACCTATTAGATCTGCATGTGTGTGTGTGTGTGTTTATGTGATTGGGAGATCAGAGGTATGTGTGTTCTGTGCTGAACAGATAACATGACAGAAATCATTAATGTTTTTCTCCGTTGTCCTTCCCTCACAGCAGGAATTATTTATTTATTTTGGGGGGTGGGGGCACGCACACTCCCTCAAAACTACGCCTATGGGTCTATAATTGAATTAAACTTTTTGTTTATCGGGTATGGTTTGGTTTTAGTTTACTGGGTTAGGATTTAAAGGGGACAATTCTTAACAAGGTCTATTATCTTTACAACGCATTTCACCTCAGGTTTGGAACAGATTGGGTGTTGTATCAATAGGCTGAAGCTAATCGTGGACAGCTGATCCGTTCGTACCGCATTTGATTGGCAACAAGCCTGTACAGTGATGACTTTTTGACTGATTTGCATACTCTTTTTTCTACTGGAAAGTAAAATGCTGATTATGAAACAACAGGTTATGATTATGAACTGTCACACTGTGTCAGAAACCCTGAGATCCGTGTAGGCTACTGCGCGTAAATAGTTCAGAGTTCATTGTTTAGTTTTAGGGCTTTTGTGTCACTAAGAGACAGCCTACTGTAACCAGTCTGAAGCACGCAACCACAGTCTAAAACGACAAGTTTATTACAGTTTTTATTTCATTATTAGATGGGTATAATTATGATACCAACTCTAGCATAAATATTTATAAAATGTTTCATACAATTATTTTGCACTATTAATTTAGTCATAGCAGGACCATAACAGGTGTTAAAATGTTTAAATAAAAGGTTTTACATTCATTGAATGGTTTTGTTTAGTTATTTATTTGTTAATTTTATTATATTGGCTGTCTAAGAAAATTACACAACTGACCTTTTTAATCTAAAACTATTTTTAATCTCAAACTATTTTAACCCGCTTGATTATACAGTGCTGTATAACTCCAGTTAGACAGTAGGCTAATATCTCCTGCCAAATTTTACATTTTGATAGACTAATGAAAAAGCAAGATGATCAGCTCTATAGATATTATGTAATGCAAACTTACATAATTTAGTTGTGCGGGTTTAGTTGTGCGGATTGCGTTTTCATTATTTACATTAATAATGATCGCAATTTATATTTGAGTTCATTGTTGTTGTTGTTGTTTTTGTAACAGAGTGGTCTTTTTCTTTATAATAATATCCTTAATAAATGTTTTAAAGTTATTCTACCGAAGTTCAGTTAAATGCAGTCTAACTACCCCCATGTATGAGCTAATTCAACGATTGTGATTGTGTGCGGAGCCCCTCCCCGCCTCCCCGGCAGGTGCAGTGTAGTTTTATTTTAGTGACAGGTGGTTGTTGGAGAGGAGCACGGTCTCTGTTGGCTGCCGGAAATGTTTCGCCTCGGGGGCATACCGCGTGACACATGCTCCGTCTGCTGCCTTTTCGCTGGGTCGACTCTCACTACTTTTGTTATGCTGATGAAGGCACAGGGCTTTGTCCGAGAGAGAGAGAGAGAAAGAGACCCACTCCCTAACCGGGCCCCAAGTCTCTATCTTAACGTCACAACCGACGAAAAAAGGCCACCGGCAGCGGGATTTTTCACTTGCTCTGTAGCAGTGACACACGCGCGCACGCTCTCAGAAATAGCCACACACGCGCACATGCTGAGTTTAAGGTTTGTCTTCCAGCTATATTCTCAAACGTGCGGTGTTCTTTATATGAACCCATATCTCGCAGGCTTCTGAGAGTGATGCTCGCGACCGGTACTAAACTGATTTGAAGGCAGAGAGGCGGGAGCGGGGGAGGAAACGGCAGAAGCGCGTGGAGGATGCTGAACCAATAAAGAGCACGGCTGCGCTCTTCGTTTGCCTAACGCTTGTTTAGCCGTTACAGCTGTGACCGTCTTCAGGACAGAACGGAAGGTTGAAAAGTGAAGCGGTCTGTCAGACGTGGGCGTGAAAGGGACAACGTCTGCTCGCTGAAACAAAGACTTGTCTCTCGAGCATTCAGAACTTGGACAGCTCCCGTGCGGTGCCGCTTGCGCGAGAGAAAAACTCTTAACGGCGTCTCCGGTTGAGTGAGACAGAGAGCGTGTTGCGGAGAACGTACTCCTGAGACCAGTTTCAAGTCTCCGTTAGCTGTACCTCCAGGTGTTCTCCGGGAATATGGCCAGCCTGTTAGAGGGAGAGAAACAGCTTTTTGAGAAGTTCTGGAGGGGCACGTTCAAAGCCGTAGCGATGCCCAGGCCAGAAAGCGTCATTATTGCCAGCATCGCCGCGAGAAGAGCTGTAACCAAGTGAGTATTCATATCCAATTGTTTTGTGCTGTGTATATTACGATTCGTGCGTAACCTTTCTTTGACATCTAAACCAGCGTGCACCCAGCCCGTGTTTGTTCTCACACTTCTTGGAGAGTTTGATTACCCTACCGTGCGTGTATTTTGGTGTCTCCGCACGCGTCTCATTGTTGGTCAGACGCGACGGTTTCCCCGCGGCTTTCGCTCTTGCACGCATGAGAGCTCTTTCAAGCACGAAACTAATGAGTAAAACCATAATGGAGACCGTCGATACACACTGTCCCTCGAGTTATAAGGGAACGCGCGGCTCGCAGCGCCTTTAAAGTCAAGCGCCTGTCCTTTGAGGTCGTCGGCGTGTAGAGCCTGCGGATGCGTGTATGTGTGATTGAGAAAGATAGAGTGACAGAAGAGCGCGTAAGATGCGTGTTGCCTGCGCGTGACTATGATTGGGATTACCCAAAAAAGCTTATTAATAATATTAAAAAGAGAAATATTATGAAGTACTGTTTGCAGACACTACTTCTTTCTCTCTAGGGTTAAAGGTAGGCTTAAAGTTAGCTTGTGGATTACTTTATCACAGTATCAATGTTGCTTTGGGGTCATTGATATGCCTGAACACAGTGCAAGGAGAGTCTGTGTGTGTGTGCATGCGTGTGTATATGTGTGTGTGTGTGTGTGTGTAGGGTTCCTTGTTTCCATTTCCCTTCTCAGAAAGGTTAGCTGTTGAATTATCAGGTCAGCAAGGAGAAATGTGTGTGTGTGTGTGTGTGTGTGTGTGTTATTAGGTCAGCAGGGAGAGAGAATGTGTGTGTGTGTGTATGTCTGTATACATGTTATCAGGGCAGCAGGGATAGAGTGTGTGTGTGTATGTGTGTGTGTGTGCATGATCAGGTCAGCAAGGAGAGAAAGTGATTTGTGATTCACTGTTGCTGCTCTTCCTGCCGCCCCTCATCTCGGAGACCAGCGGAACATCCTCACTGCTCTGACAGCTTGGGACCTTATCACCGTGCCGACCACAGCCCTTGTTTTCACAGCGCTGAACAGCAGCACAGCTGCGTGGATATCATCCAGGCTACTAAACACCAGGCTCTGTGCTGGATATCATCCAGGCTACAAAACACCAGCCTCTGTGCTGGATATCATCCAGGCTACAAAACACCAGGCTCTGTGCTGGATATCATCCAGGCTACTAAACACCAGGCTCTGTGCTGGATATCATCCAGGCTACTAAACACCAGGCTCTGTGCTGGATATCAGCCAGGCTACTAAACACCAGGCTCTGTGCTGGATATCAGCCAGGCTACTAAACATCAGGCTCTGTGCTGGATATCAACCACGCTACTAAACACCAGTCTCTGTGCTGGATATCAACCAGGCTACTAAACACCAGTCTCTGTGCTGGATATCATCCAGGCTACTAAAAACCAGGTTCTGTGCTGGATATCAGCCAGGCTACTAAACACCAGGCTCTGATGTCTTCAGCGCTGCCGCAAGCACAATGCGAATTGTGTTTGCAGGAAAGCAACACGGCTGTGATTAAAATGTTCATCTTTTACATGTTCCCAGATGTAAGAGTTTGTGGATACATGTGTAGAAACACTTCACAAGCATAAATTGTTAATTTTGTTTTATGTTGTTGTTGTTGTTCATTTGGGGTTTTTTTCTGATTGTAAATGAATTTCTCCAGTAATTTGCTTGGTCTGCTGCCTTTATAAACTCAAAACACTAAGATATTCCCACTATTAAGGGGGATACGTGGGAGATGTGAGAGGGGAGGATGCTGCCATCAATTGTGTCCCAACAACTGCATCTGGCTTTTTGATTGTCCATGTAGCAGCTCTAACTGCTCTGAATGACATTCTACCACTGTGCTCTATCTCTCTCTCTCTCATACACTCTCTCTCTCAATCTCTCTCTCTCTCTCTCACTCTCTCTCATACACTCTCTATCTCTCTCTCTCTCTCTCTCTCTCTCATACACTCTCTCTCTCTCTCTCTCTCTCTCTCTCTCTCTCTCTCTCTCTCTCTCTCTCTCTCTCTCTCTCATACTCTCTCTCTCTCTCTCTCTCTCTCATACTCTCTCTCTCTCTCTCTCTCTCTCTCTCTCTCTCTCTCTCTCTCTCTCTCTCTCTCTCTCTCTCTCTCATACTCTCTCTCTCTCTCTCTCTCTCTCTCTCTCTCTCTCTCTCTCTCTCTCTCTCTCTCTCTCTCTCTCTCTCTCTCTCTCTCTCTCTCTCTCTCTCTCTCTCACTCTCTCTCTCTCTCTCTCTCTCTCAATTCTCTCTCTCTCCCTCCCTCCTCTCTCTCTCTCTCTCTCTCTCTCTCTCTCTCTCTCTCACTCCGTACATATTCATCAGCCATCGTCTCCTTCAGGTTCTGGATGACATTGACGTTGACATGCTGCACAGGGCTTGGCGCGTTTACCACCAGACAAATGCAGCTAATTCTGCTAAAACTGCCTGAACAGCCCAAACAGCCAAACCAATGCGCATCTTCCGTTGTCCTGCTGTGTGCACCCCAGGGGCGGCGCAGGTCCTACCGCCCAAGTGTTCATCACATCGCAGGAACGAGAAGCCAGAGTGATTTTTAGTGGTTTTTAAAGGGGTTCGTTTTAGGTTCAGTTTTGACCCCCTGACTTCTAGACGACTGGCAGCTTCCAGTAGGCCCCATTAGCTGCAGGCTGGTCCCAGTTGGCTGTGGATTCATCAGCAATGGGAATAAATGCTGCATGTGAAGAGTGTGAGGAAACGTGAACGACACACACACACACACACACGTGCATATACACTCACACGCACACACACACACGTGCATATACACTCACACGCACACACACACACACACACACACGTGCATATACACCCACACACACACACACACACACACGTGCATATACACTCACACGCACACACACACACACGTGCATATACACTCACACGCACACACACACGTGCATAAACACTCACGTGCACACACACACACACACACGTGCATATACACTCACACGCACACACATACACGTGCATATACACTCACGCGCACACACACACACACACACATGCATATACACCACACACACACACACACACACACACACACACGTGCATATACAACCACACACACACACACACACACACGTGCATATACACTCACGCACACACACACACACGTGCATATACACTCACACGCACACACACACATGTGCATATACACTCACACACACACACACACACACACACACACACGTGCATATACACTCATGAACACACACACACTTGTGCATATACACACATGCACACACACACACTTGTGTATACACACACACACACACCCTTCAGTTCCCATGCATCTGTTCATCCTACTTCTTTACTTTGTCTTCCCTTGTTTCCTCGGCCTCCTTGTTCTGTCTCTTGTGGGGAGGCCCACGGAGGTGTAATGAGGAGGGGGAGGTCACTGCCTCCTCTCCCTGCCCTTCTGTGGGGGGTGGGGGGTGTTTATTCCTTTCCATGGGGGTGGCCCTCCCTACATGCTCTCAGTTAATCACTGGCAGTTCTCATTAAAAATACAAAGGATTTTAGATACTGGGTTAACAGAAAAGGGTTATAGGGCATGTGTGTGTGTGTGTGTGTGTGTGTGAGAGAGACCACAAAATTGAGCAGATGTCCCACATGGGAGAAGCTAAGGGGGTGGGGGTTGTTACCCTAGCAGATGTTAGATTAAAGTAGAATGGTGGGAGGGGCCAGGGCGGGTCTGTGGGGCTGGACACAGCAGAACAGCCCCAGGCTCCGCCCCCACGTGCCTCTGCTCCTGCCTGTAGGATGGGAGACTGTAGCCTCTTAACTCTTCTCCAGCGTGTGTGTAGTGTGTGTGTGTGTGTGTGTGTAGGTGTGTCTGAGTCTGTATGTGTGTGTGTCGGTGTGTGTATGTATGTGTTATAAATAATGGTAAATTGCATCAATGAATTCTCTTTGGTTAGAGAGTATAGATGCTACAATATTGTTATTCATTTAAAATTTAAACTTGAATTATTATGCTTAATTACCTGGCTGTATGTGTGTGTGTGTGTGTGTGTGTGTGCCCAGCTGCACTGTAATTAGCATTTCATTATCATGGACTTTTATCAGTGTCACTATGAAACAAAAACTTTATTGTCTTGCTTTTTTTTTTTTTTTACTTTTATTTTATTCTCTGTAGTATTTTAAATCCAGCACTGGTATAACAGGCCATATTCACACTGGCTGGTCATAGCCTCCTGCTGACAGACCCCTCCCCTTCTGAATGGCCGGGTGCAGTGTTCTGGTTGTCTACAGGATTCGTCTGTACTGTCCAGAGCACCTTTGGTAATGTTGAGTGTACTGCATATTTTGCACAAGAGCAGCGAATGAACTATAAAACTGAATCCAGCTGAAGCTGAAGTAGACAGTGTTGAGATTAACATCTATGATCGATCACCTGTCACCACTCGGGAGTGCTTAGAGTGCGGGTAGATAGGATATGTATAGAGAAATATGTGTGTTGTATAGTGAGAATAATTTGAATATCTGCTCTCTTTATTGACACAATAGTAAAAGGTATATAACTCACAAATAAACATGATATTAACACAGAATATAACTCACAAATAAAAAGGATATGACCACAATAATAAACAGTATATCACTCACAAATAGTGGTTATTTCGAGCTGCATACGCACACTGTATGTGCCAAGGTGCATAACATAATGGATACATAAACTCTTACTGGTGTACAGGTTAGCTGACAAACCAACACAAACCCCCCCCCATGCCATCAGAGGTGTCTTAGTCCAGTTATTTTTTTCCCTCAGAAACAGATTGGCTTTCATTTGGATTTTTAAAGCAGGCAGATTAAAAAGAGCCTCGTGTCTGCCACTGTGTCTGGAGGTCCTGCTTAGACTGATTGTGTGTTCATTTGATACTGATTACTGGAAGTAAATGGAAGTCCTGGAACTGTCCTCTTGTTCCTATCAAATTATTGCCCTATTGGTTCTCTAAAATATAACAATATGGCACATTGTGTAATGATTACAGCAAAATGGAACATTTTGTAACACTCATCAGTATGAACCATTTTGTAAAGAATGCAGCAGTATAGAACATTTAGTAAAGAATGCAGCAGTATGGAATATTTTGTAAAGAATGCAGCAGTATGGACCATTTTGTAAAGAATGCAGCAGTATAGAACATTCTGTAAAGAATGCAGCAGTATGGAATATTTTGTAAAGAATGCAGCAGTATAGTACATTCTCTAAAAAAATGCATCAGTATAGAACATTCTGTGAAGAATGCAGCAGTATGGAACATTCCACAAAGAATGCAGCAGTAAGGAAACACTCTGAAATACATAGAACATTCTATATATTCTGTTATTCCAATATTGAAAAGAGATTCCTTCACTTTCTGCAATGTGCAGAACTCTCTGATAAAAGGTACAGCACTGTGGAAACAGTACTTTTCACTTTTTTGTTGAAACAGTTTTAGACAGTATATCACAGATTATCGTCAGAATGGCGAGAAAGCCATTTATATCAGTCGTGTGTATTAAATACTTCTTTTTCATCTGTCAGTGAACAAATGTTGTAATTTAGATACAATGCGATCTGTGCTCACGCACAATAGCCTGAAGTCAAGACAGAGAAAGAGAAATTACAATGTTTTGTACCCTTTAATGGACGTCTATGGCAGTGCGAATGTTTTGTCGCCCCCTGCTGGGTATGGGCCTGCAAGGAAGTCATTTCTAAGTTGACTATTTATGCAGTTTAAACCATACATTTTACATTTTCAAATCTTGTGTGGAATTTTTGTGTAGAACTGTGTAGCTCCCTCAGGCTGTGTCCCTCAGAACCGAGTCCTGGCTGTCTCCGACTGTGTCCCGCACAGCCGAGCTCTGGCCGACTGTGTCCCGCAGAGCCGAGCTCTGGCTGATGGTGTCCCGCAGAGCTGAGCTCTGGCTGACGGTGTCCCGCAGAGCCGAGCTCTGGCTCTCTCAGACGCGGCTGCAGAAACACTGATATGACTGCCAGGCCTCAAGGGTTCGTCTCTGATTCCTCTGTAATCTTCCCACAGCAGTGTTACAGTAGCGACTACCAGAGCTGGCCAAGATGGAGGGGGCTCTTCAAAGCCGAGTCCCGTTTTATTTAGCCGGAAGAACGTCCAGGGCGTAATCGGCCAGGCAGTGAAAGGCACAGCTGTGATGCGTTGGAGACATGCTATTGGACTCCTGGCATTTAACACTGCTCATGTAGTCTTGGTAAAAGCCACTGGCTTGGACGCGTGTGTTCAAAAGGCCACCTTTTAAGTTCCTATTCAAATCCGGTTTGAGTAATTGGCCATCTGACGCAACAAAGAGTGAATGCGAGCTTTTGATGGACCTCTTTGCTGTGGTTTTTATGTCCTTGACAGCTATATTTAACTTGGAGTGAAAAAATCCTGGTGGGGGGTGGTGGTGGTGGGGTTGTGGGGAGTGGTGGCGTTGCGGGATGGTAATGAAGGAGTTTTGAAGTGTTAGTGCTGAAGCATAAATCAAATAATGGAATCTGGCATTTAAACTGGATTCTTGGCATTTAACACTGTTCATGTTAACAGAATGAATTGTGTGTGCAGATAAATGTGTTTACAAGAGGCTGTGCTGCCACATCAACTGGAGTTAATTTATGACACCTCAGTGTGACGGGATGAGGCGCCCCTTCTAGAACACTCTCATGGCCAATCACGCGAACCGCCCTATTGTGATGCACCACAGAGGGCTTCTGCTTGCACAAGATCTCGACTGTAAATCAGGAATGATGACGCCTGCTGTACACTGCACCTGACCAGAGGCGCACTGGAAAATACACTACCTCTTGTTTCATTTGTGCTGTAGTCCCTCTCTTCTCTCTCTCATCTCTCTCTGTCTCTCTCGCTTTATTCTTTGGATGAACAGTTGAATTAATCCATGCAGTTTACTTACATAAACCTATAGTCATAAACCTATTTAGATAATCATAAACCTATTTAAGAAGACTAAATTAATTAGTAAAAAAATCCTTTATAAACAACCCATAATTAATTAAATAAAAACACCATAATACATAAGCTTGACCAGAGTCGACCCGTAAAATACCCATTTCTGTAAGTCTGCCTTCAGCTAGAGGTTATGACGGTAATATATTCAAAATGACTAAGTTGTTCAACAAAACATTAAGCTTGCAATTGTGGGGAAGTGCTTAGCTGTTTCCTGCTGGTGTTGCGATGTTAGAAGCATTATACTTAGAAATTATTTAAATAATGTTGGTAACATTTTCTTTTTCTGTGATGACTGCTTGAACAGAGATTCTCTCAGGCTCACTAGACAGTTATCTGGAACCACAGGTATCATATATGGTCATCAGATAAAAAAAATGACAAATCTTAAATGCTTATGAGGTCATTTTTCAAAAACAAAACAAGCAAACCATATTGGGGCCTCCCAACCTGTGGGTCAGTTCTTGTCACCTCCCAGCCTACTGGGCAGTTCTTGTCACCTCCCAGCCTGCGGGGCAGTTCTTGTCACCTCCCAGCCTACTGGGCAGTTCTTGTCACCTCCCAGCCTGTGGGTCAGTTCTTGTCACCTCCCAGCCTGTGGGGCAGTTCTTGTCACCTCCCAGCCTGCGGGGCAGCTGCGGAGTCGAGCACGGGGCTGATTTTTGCCCCTGCGGCAGCTGCACCAGCACAGACGGCCGGCGGATGAGTTGTAGAGGCTCTGTGTGTTTGTGCATTTTCACTCCTAAGTGATTGTTTACTCAAGGACATGACCAATTTCTCCGCACTGCATGCACAGACCGCGGGCGAGAGTAAGAGGATCATTTATGATTCCTGAGTCTCCCGCATTCCTGCTGTAATGAATAAGGCAAGTTCCTCATCCAGGCCTAATAAGATATATATATAAACACACACACTCACACACATATATATATATATATATATATTGTATCTCGCCTCCCACCGGGGCAGTCTTTCTCCATTAAACTCGGGTGCACTATGAGAGGCCTGGGGGCTGTGTAGAATCTCAGCTGTTCCCAGGACTGCACTCTTCTGGATGGAGATCTTAGATGTTGTTCTGGGATCTGCTGGAGGGATCCACTGTTGTCTTCAACTTCTACATCTTCTCTAGCTCTTCTCTCTCTGGTGTTTCTAGAGTTTTTCATGTTCCTTGGTCCTGATGTTAGAATGATGTTAGGTGTTAGGATCACTACATCCATCACTACATCCACCACTACATCCATCACTACATCCATCACTACATCCACCACTGCATCTACCATACAAACACAGATAGAGATACAAATATCTAAAAGTGTCTAAAATATGCATTTTATTAACTCTGAAATTATTTGGTTTATGAAAGAGCTTGTGCATTATTTCATGTATATGCATGTGTGTATATATATATATATATATATATATATACATGTGTGTATACTATGTATACTATACTGATCAAGGAAAAAGAACCCGCGTTAACCACATGCTCAGCTCACTAGGATAGGACTGCAGGAACGTGTCCAGACTCCTCCAGGGATGAGCAGGTTCTGGCTGGGCGTCACTGCTGCTCCATATACCCCACTGGGCTCACTCAAAGATGTCACACTTACTTACCAACAAGAACAAATTAAAACGCTAATAGTGGAATTGGCATTAACCAGTAACTGCTAACAGAATTATGCAGTGAGGCCAAGGATTTATGGAGGTCATTTATATTGTAGTGATTGTTTTTCCTAGTTTTACAACACTGACAATTTGAACTTCATGATACCGTGTAGGTGTACAAGCATTCCATGTCCTGCTCCAGGTGTGTCGGTGCATAGAGAGAAACTGCAATTTATCATTTTTATCAAAGTAAACACAAAGTTAACTTGAATAGCTTCTCTGTTAGAAATAAAGGATTAAATCTGCAGTTGTGTGCACTGCTCAAAGAACCACTTCTTTTTATTGTTGGAAATTAGATGTAAATTATTCAAGAGCATACGACACATAATCAAAGGTTATCAGTAGGAGGCGGAGCCTGAGAAGTGTGACGCTTCCATATTTAAATATCATCTAATTATGACTGCGGAGTGAGGCGCGACCCCGACTAATTGCATTGTCCTCTGATGATATCTAAAGTTCATCAAGACGGACATTTTCTCCTGAGCAGTACCACACAACTGTGAATATGTAAAAGGTTAGTTAATAACCCCCGAGAACAGCTGGGGGCGGAGCCTACGTGGACGGAGGGGCTTGTCAGTGGGCATGTCGGCTTCTCGCTCCCTTGCCTTGTGAGTGTAGTTTTCTTCCTGGCTGGACCATTCCCCCCCCACCCACCCCCCCGGAACAACCACGTGACGTTATTAAAATGCAAACTTATCAAAGTCAGACCTTCATCACTTAAATTAAATCATTTCAAGCTTGACTGGCTGTCCTGAACGAGGCCTCCTCTTCACTCCTCATTTCTCAGCCTTGCCCATCCTCATTTCAGAAAGACAACCTGCCACTCACACAAAATTGCTCTTATTTGCATAACTGATGCTTCATTTGGGCTGTCTGTTGCCGTGGCGATGTCACACACAGTGGCGCTATGAAGAATGATAATGAGTGAATGGACTTCTTCTCCATTTAGAGGTCAGTAGAGGTCAGAGAAGGTCAAGCATTCCTTGATTTCGGCATTTCCTCCTTTCTGTTGTCTGACACTGGCACATCAGCCTTGGACTGTGTTGGCACAGTTCAGTAGACTGTGTAAGCTCTATAGTTCAGTACACTGGAAACTCTGTACATCGTTGTGTTGTGGTTCTGTTCATTTAATCTGTAGTGCTTTAGTGCTGTGGCAGTAGTGGTAGTTCAGTATATTGCGTTAGAAGTAGTAGTTCAGTACACTGTGATAGCTATGGTAATTCAGTACACTGTGCAAACTGTGGTAATTCAGTACACTCTGGTGGCTATAGTAGTTCAGTAAGTGCCATCTGAGGGAAACCTAAAACAAATTATATCTTTTCAACCAGTAAAAGTTTAAAATGGGAAACTAATACTGTAGACTCCTGGAAATGTATATGAGTGGCAGTATCGTTACCCTCCTAATATGCAGCATAGTAGCACAGTTATTTCTGAAAGCAAATTCAGAAAAATATCCCAATGATAGGTCCACAGGAGGGCTTTGGTGGGTGAAATGAGAGTGACTATTAAAAGGACATACATCAAAATGATCTCGTCTGTGTGTAGATGTTTATCTCGCAATGAAGAAGATTCTACCATGAGATACATGACTGTGACTGATACTGTGATTAATTTTAACCATTATATGATGATAATTTTGAAAATCTTTCAAAATCTTTCAAAATCTTTCGGAAGAAAATCTTTCCGAAAGAAAATGGTCAGCAAATATTAGATAACCAAATTCTTGAAATAATTTAAAGCGGTGTAGAGGAGATTTCATTGCAAAAGCACCGTGATGATTTCAGGAGTGCGAAAAGAGATCGCCACTGACGTCTCTGTAGCCGCCGGATTTGGATGAGCGCCTGTTAAGGGAAGTGAAGGTGACCCATGGGCTGTGGCGGCCGGCGAGCTTGGGGAGAAGCGTGACGCAGATGTCTTCTCCCATAGAGACACGTTTTGCCTCCATGAGTCCCTTCCTCCTGTCAGCTCATTAGCCACTGTTCCATTACTCTGCTCTCCACTGACAAACCTCTTTGGAGACAGAGAACTGAAAAGGAACTTTTTCAACCTTTAGCTAAAAGTTTAATTCTTTCCTAATAAAGATTGCACTCCAGCTGTGAGGAAAGTTTCTTTCTTGTGTTAACTTTAAATAGCCTGCACTTTGTGAGAAGTCTCTCTAGTCATTACTGATAAATGTAGATGTATTTTCCTATTGTTTTCTGGTATCTGCTTCAGCTGGTCTCTTTTTAAGAACTTATTGGACTTCTCTGGCCCCAGAAACACAGAAGGCTCAAAGATAGCCGAGCAATTAAAAGGCTTGGTGGTTCCTTTGAGAATTGCAACTTTGTCCCACAGTCTTTAGCTGTTAGACAGTTAAAAGAAAATCCAGTGATAGGCTAACACGGTTTTAAGAAAAGGCTTATGCACGAATGAATGATGTAATTAGTGATGTATCTCTGATCGGCGGAACTGAGATATTCTAGCTTCATTCTCCACAACAGAGGGCTCAGGATGGCCAGTTGTTTAATTGCATCGGCTCCATTCATCCTGATGGCCTTGGCTCAAGGCTTGTTACTTATACCTCTGCATATTTTAGTAACCCAATTACTCTAGATCCTTGGCCTTAGTTGTGGAGGTACATGCCACTGTCAGGTAGTTGTGATGGTACATGCCACACATTCAGTTAAAGAAGACCAAGGTAGCATTAACATTGAGTGTTTTTATATTTAGGAAAAAAAATTAATAGCGGTCATAATCAGACAGAAATAGGATCCTCTTTATATTGTTATGAAGCATATGGATATTTTCAATGTTATATATGAGTATTCACACAGAGATATAGTCTCTCTAGCTGTCTGCTGCCTTTCTTTGGTCTGAAACAGAAAACAGGACATAACATGAAGTACTGGGAACCCGAGAACCTTTTTCATGTTGACTTGATTGACAGTTAACAATGGCTTAGCGTAGGGGTATATCTTTGACAAAATAATAAAGTGAAAGGAAAGTGTAGGGACTGAGTCTTACAATGCATGTACTCTGAGTCACTTTGAGGACTGGCACACTCAAAGGATTCTAGAAGGAAAACTCAGACTTCTGGAACCTGATTCTCTAGGTTATTCTGGAATGTTCTACTGTTCTCGAATATCACAGGAGCCATATAATTCCCTTTTGTCTAACTGATTAATTATTATAGAATCTTTTAATAATCTTAGAAAGGAATCCAGAGGGCATATTAGTTGTCTTAAGCTTACAGTGCAATTTAAAGTTGATTTACTTTGTCTCTGCTTGTTCAGATGGACTATTACCTAATTATATTTGCTCCACCAAGCCACGCTGGTGCGGTAAATCACGTTGTGTGCCCTTAATTATTTGCAATTAACTCTCATTATTGATCTGAAACTTTATACATTTGCTTGGTGCTACCATAATTGAAACATTCATCATCGTTTGTTGCAATATTCTGTTTATTTCCTATAGCTGATGTTTAATTAACTGCACAGAGTTAAATCAGGATATAACCAAGTTTATTTCATCTGATTTTCACTTCGGATGTCCATATTGCTGCTGTGTGACCATAAACAAAGTAATTAACATTTTAGTTGTTCTAAACCTATTCAGATTATTTGATGATTAGCAGGTTCCATTTAGTACTGCAGTAAAGTGGATTAGCTGTACATCTTATCTGAACTCACCTCCTTACACTATCCGGCACACTGTCCTGCACACTGTCCTGCAGTCCGCGGGCCTGGGAGTGCTTCCCTCACAGCTGTGGTCCAGCTCATGATCATGATGTAATTCTGCAGCTCAGAATCATGAACAACACAGACAGCTATCACGGATACAGACTACTATCACAGACGCAGACAGCTATTACAGACACAGACAGCTATTACAGACACAGACTACTATCACAGACACAGACAGCTATCACAGACACAGACAGCCATCATGGACACAGACTACTATAACAGACACAGACAGCTATCATGGACACAGACTACTATCACAGACACAGACAGCTATCACGGACACAGACAGCTATCACGAACACAGACTACTATCACAGACAACACAGACAGCTGTCACGGATGCCATGTCAACAAACAGGCTACGTTTTGGACATACACTACTATATTAACTGCTTTCAGAACTGATGTGTAGCTTGATTTTGTTCTTAATGACAAAATAGGAAAAGTTCATCTTACCTTTTCAAAGCTTTATTCACTGTGAATGGTGACACCATGCATATATTCACTAGGCTTGCTCCCCATAGCCAAGTTACATTTCACACATTTATAAACAAATATTTTTTTCTCAAATAAAAATATGATGGCTAATTCTATCACTTGCACTGCCTTTTACGTCTGGAACGCACAATGGGTATGTGGAAAAAAAAAAACACCTTTGCATGAAGTAGCGTCGATATCTTCTCTTCTGACACGTTAAGGGTAATAGAATAATCCACTTGTCCTTGGGAGGACACACCCTTATTGGACCACAGCTGATTGGATGAACCTCCCCTGCATAAAGTGGAAATGGTCTGCAAGTGATGGGGGTATTAAATAACAGAGAAGGTTAAATAACAGCGAATGAGACAATTTATTAGGGTTCTTGGTGAGGCCCTTCTGTGCTGACCTGTGAACAGCGAGGTCACTGTCTCTTTAATGAACACGTCCAGGTGGAGGACAGTAATTACACACTGCGTGCGAACGTAAAACGGGTCAGCGGCCGGCCTGATGGGGGAGGGAGTGGTCATTAGTCCGCGGTTCTCTGCTCACGGGTGCATGCATATTATTACATAAAGTTCTGATCTCACTAATAGCGTGTGAGAATTTTTTGAGATGAATAGCATGCCAGGATTGTGCTGCAGAAGGCACGGGCGTGTTCGTGGTGACCTCATACAGTGGATGGATGACTGAAACTTTAAAGGTTCTTGGTTCGTTGTAATATTGTCCAGGTCAGAATACTTTTAAGTCATTATCGGCTAGCTGGCGAGAGTGAGAGATGGAATAAAGAGGGGTGTGTTCAGAATTACACTGCTGCTGTCATTCCTGCTGCACGCTCTCGCTACACTTCACAGCTTTTGCGCTTCCTCTCTCATGGATCAGCGCGAGCACATGCGGGCATTATACTGGCCAGGGGGACCTGCAGACAGCCCAGAAATAGCTCCTCCCACACTGTGTGTCAGGGCAGCCTGGGGCGGGGCACAGAGCCTGCCACCATATCTCACTCCGCAAATGGATGATTCATACCCTGAGAGGGGGCCACTCCCCATCTGGCCTCTGTAGCGGCGGTGGGATCGTGACGGCTTCCTCTCCTCCAGGGATTAACGAGGACAGTGCAGCGTGGGGGTTTCACAGAGCAGAATGGCGGTGATGTCACAAAGGAGATCTTTTTAGAATCGTTTAGGTCCTTGGATCCCCACCTTATTTTGGTGGAGGGATTCCATGAATTCCTTGGGATTCCATGTCAGCTTTTAGATGATATGCTCCAGTTGGTGTCGTCAGATTGGCACCTCCATCTCTCACGGACAGAATGAATGAATGAATGAATATACTTTAGAAGAAAAGAGTTTCCTCCAGAGGCCATCTGCACTCTCCCTTTGAGATGGGGTGAGAAGTTCGGTCATCCGGGAGAGACTCGGAGTAGAGCCACTGGAGTCAGTGTCAGTGTAGAGAGGAGTCAGTTGAGGATGTTCGGGTGTCCTTTCTGGATGCCCCCTGGGCGTCTCCCTGGTGAAGTTCTCCAGGCATGTCCAAATGGGAGGAGACCCCAGGGAAGACCCAGGACACATTGGAGAGATTATATCTCTCGGCTGTCCTGGGAAAACCCAGAAGAGCTGGGAGGCCGGGGAGACGGAGGCCTGGAGGCCTTTGCTTAGGCTGCTGCCCCCGCGATCCAGACCCGGATAAGGATGGATGGATGGATGGATAGAATTTACTGTCCTTGAGTGTACTGTTTTATCCTGCTGTGTGTAACATTTATTTGAAGACTAGGAAAATGCACAGGAGTATAATATTTTTCACTTCAGCTATCACATACATCTAGCATGAATGCTAGCTCAACACTATGGGAAAACTGCACTGCTCAGTGAAGTCGTTATCGAGGTCACCGCGTCTCAAATCCTGCAGGAGGTTACAAATGAAATGCAAATTTCTTTCATTTTTCTTGCATTAATGAAAAATGAGAAACATGACAGGTAACCTAAATCACGGTTTGTAGTCGTTTGGGGGGATGGCGATTAAAATGTTGGGGGTCTATGACGAGGTCTTTGCTGACGTGCAGCTGAGCAGATGTTCTACGTCTCTTGCCTTAAGCAGTCGTGGCTTGGCTCATAAATCACACCCTCTCCTGGTTTTGTGCCCTTTCGTAAAAGCTTATCTGCGTTTTATCTGGGCTTTCTCGCAAAACTCGCGAAGGTTCTTGCGTTTTGTGGACCTCTGTGAATTATTCAGTACATTGCTCTGCTCAGCAAAGGCCAGTGTGAGGAAGGGGCATGTTGTGAAGAGGGGAGGGGCATGTTGTGAAGAGGGGAGGGGCACGTTGTGAAGAGGGGAGGGGCACTGACACTGCTGTCCATTTTGCTCCACCCTTTCTCACCCTCGCTATGGTGTACCCCTCCTCCAGCTCTCCATCAGGCCGTTGTAGCCCTGGCCTACAGTGTTTTACTCCTGTGTCTCCACCCTCCGCCCCGCCCCTTCCCAACTCCTCCCACTTTCACAAGACCTTGAATTGTTCATGTTGTCAAATTAGCAGGTGGATTAGCAGCTGTTTGTAAATTAAGCTGCAGGAGCATTTTAATGTCTTAAATCCGTTGGTGTGTATTAGGGACTCGATGGCCAGGCTGGTCTGACAGCCAGCTCCAGTGCTCGCCTGCAGGGAGCAGATTCGGCAGTATTGCTTTAAAGCAGGCGGTATGGTGACTGTCTTCTGTGAATAACATCCTTAGATCTGTGCAGGCACCAAGGGACTTTGAACAAACTTCACAACTTTAATTATACGGGTGTCTCAAGTGCATAAAAGACGTAGGATGAAAGAGGAGCAGATGACATATGTTTCACAGCAAGTTTTGTGCCCCAAAAAAAAAAAGAGATTTGTTCTCTGCTGCAAGGATTTCTGCTGCAGAACGGGCAGATTCCGACAGTCAGACTCAGACGATCAGAATCAGGCAATCAGACTCAGGCAATCAGACTAAGGCAATAAGACTCAATCAGACTCAAATGATAAGACTCAAATGACAGTCAGACTCAGACGATCATGATGCTGCATGATGCACGATTCTGTTCACACACCTTCTAATTCCTTCCTCAGGAGTGTGGTTCTGACATGGTTGGGTTAATGATATGGATTCCCTCCAATACAAAGTGACACTCTCTTCAGAGTGAGAGGGATAAGGGGAGGAAGGATCAGAAGTCAGTTTTGGAAATGGAAGACAGAGCTTCCTGATTTTGAAGTAATGAGTGTGGTTCTGACATGGTTGGGTTAATGATATGGATTCCCTCCAATACAAAGTGACACTCTCTTCAGAGTGAGAGGGATAAGGGGAGGAAGGGAAACATAAAGAGAGATAGAGAAAAAAGGAGGCAGTCAAGACTGAAACAAGTTGGTGAACATTGGTGTGATTGAAGAGTTTGCCTCATTTACTCCACCCCTATATATATATATATATATATATATATATATATATATATATATATAGTGTCATGTATCATATATGTGTCATGTGTCATATTGTAACGCCGAGCGAGGCGTATATTTGCGAGTCGGACACAAGCGCTGAGATGAGCGAGATTTATTGTGAGACATACCAGTAAACGAGACGAAACCTACACGTAAAGACATTAACAAAACAGAGAATACACTAGCAAACTAACAATGAACACGAAAGGGAACTTTTAAACTTACACGAAGCTGAAACAGAATCAAGACATTAGACTAAACGCGAAGTACATGAACATGACTGAGCTTTTTATACAACGAACTACGATAGTGTGACGACAAGGGCTGTAGACAAAATAACCAGCAACACGGAAGACCAAACAGAGGGTATAAATAGAACAGAACTAACACGAAACACCTGAAAGACAAAACGAGGGGCAGTGAATACAAAACACGAGGCGGGGCTAAGACGCACATGGCTACAAAAAACAAACAGGCATGAGAATGACAGGAGGGAGGCGGGGCAGACCGTGACACATATATAGTGTCATATAAGTATACAGAATTTCTCCTTTTCCATTTCTTACACCCCCACAACCTCCAGCATCTTAACCCTCTGTATTCTAAAATGTTTGCCAACAATTCTCTATTCTATATTCCTGAATGTTTGCCAAGTGTTCTAAGTGCTATAAGTTATCAGTTCTATAAGTGCTATAATTGTTATAAGTTATATAAGCTATCAGTTGTAAAAGTTCTATAAGTGCTATAAGTGCTATTAGTGCTATAAGTGCTATAAGTGTTATAGGTTCTCAGTTCTTTAAGTGC
Organism: Brachyhypopomus occidentalis; assembly: GCA_020368025.1. Lineage (NCBI taxonomy): Eukaryota > Metazoa > Chordata > Actinopteri > Gymnotiformes > Hypopomidae > Brachyhypopomus > Brachyhypopomus occidentalis. Next base: position 4,917,137 of record JAGXOD010001382.1, read on the forward strand.
TATAAGTGCTATTAGTGCTATAAGTGCTATAAGTGCTATAGGCTCTCAGTTCTATAAGTGCTATAAGCTAGTGATGCCTTTCCAGTGGCACACGCTGTGTCTCCTTTTAAGGTCTGAGTAATCCACATGTCATAAGTGGCATTTGCATCTTCTGGCCTTCTCTCTCTGTCTCTCTCTCCCCATCTCCTCTCTCTCCATCTTTCTCCCCCCACCCCTTCCTCTCTCTTGCTTACCCATTCTCTCTCTTCATCTTTTTCTCTCCCCATCTATTGCTCTAGTCATTCCCACTAAGTACAGCCCCCTGCTCTTTGTTTTAAATTGATTTCATTTGTGGTATAAAAAGCAATCTGCTCATGTATGAGATGCATGTGTTGTGCTATATTAATTGCCATGCCATTCTGAAAGCAGCATATTCCAAACTGGCCGCATTCATGCTTTTACACCCAGTTGCATTTCTGTCTCTCTTTAATAGAAAAAAATCTGTCCCTCAAATGCAGATCAGAAGCTGTTGGCCATGAGCACAGCCACCATCTGCTGGTGTTTGTGTCTAAGATGGAGCCTGTGGTTCCGGTCCAGACCTCCGAGCTTTTCAATCAAATTCCAATGCTTCTGATTGGCTGAGTGACAGGCCTGAACAGAGTCACTCCACCCTGAGAAGAGAAATCCACGGACCGCAGCGGATGCTCCGATAGCCCAGTGCACTCCTCTGAAACATGTTCACCAACCCTGGCAGCTGCATGTCCTCTTTTCCCTCTCTCTCTCTCTCTCTCTCCCTCCCTCCCTCTCTCTCTCCCTCTCTCTCTTTCTGCCCTTCTCCCGCTTGCTCACAGTAATTAGCACTAGGAAGTCTTGATTCAGGCTCCTTACTGTCCGTGTGTTGGCGATGGAGCTGGTACAGTCTTCTTTCACTCTTCACGAGGAGCAGAACGGAGGTGTCCCATCTAGCTCGGCATTGATCTACAGCTGCTCCCTAATTAAGACACATTTCTTTCTCTCACTCTCAGTTGACTCATGGCCGTTGCCTAGTCAACGCTGACTTGATTGTGTTTTGCTGTTGAGCTTTTTAAAGCTCTAGTGTTATAAATCCAGATGTTTCTCACTCTCCTTTATGCTTCTTGTGTGTGTGTGTGTGTGTGTGTGTGTGCAGGGGTGGTGGCCATTATCAGAGGTTGTTTGGCTGTGCTAAAGGAGCATGTTTTGTTTATGCTTTCATTGGCTGTCAGCTGACGTGAGGTTAACACTTTCAGCGAGTGCTCCAGTAATCTGATAAAGAGCAACCTTCTCTGCTCAACATAGGCTCTTTTCCTTTAGATTCTGTATAGAAAAATCTTTTTCATATCAAATCCTCTGTTATCGTCTTGGAACAGAGTCAAATGAGGTGGTGCATGACCCTTGTGTAGGGTTCTTACTCAGGGTGAATATGAAGAGCCCTGATGTGAGTTGCTAAGCGAAGTGATGGAGACCGCTGTACAGACCGCCGTACAGACCGCTACACAGACCGCTGTAGACCCATAGGTGAAGCAAACCTGCGCTCACACAGCATCCGAACTCCATCCCGTACGGAGCCCAGGACGAGGCTTCTGCTGTGGTCAGATGTGGTTCACCACAGCCCATGTCATAATCCTGCCAGATTAAACCTGCTCTGACTGTATCAACTCCCTTTTGATAATCAACGTCCATGTCATAGCGGTGCATCTCCTGTTTGCTAACGGTGGAACAACAAAAGGTGGAACAATTAAAATGACAGACCAACACTCCAGAACACACACATACACACACACGCATGCAAGTACACACACACACACACACACACACACACACACTTGGCTCCAATGAAAGGCAGGTTGCTAAGACACTGTACATTGCAGGAGTGCTGATACAATCGGAGAGATCTCTGGCACTCTCCCAGAACGAATTCCCTCCCGTCCCTGTGTTCCTCTCACGCACTTTAGCACTGTTTTGTAACACACGTAATTACAATCTCTGCCAAGCTCAAGTGCAAGAGTACGAATTTTAATCTGCAATACAGAGAGTGAGTGAGAGAGTGAGAGAGAGTGAGAGACAATGTCCTACTGACAAACTTAACATCTACCATCTTCTTCACCCATAGCCTGCGGGGAGGTTGGGTGTCCTCATCCTTACAGCAGCTGACGTATAGAGATAATAGTCGCTACAGTCTGACAGCTTAATATGATTTATGTGTTGAAAGAGAGGATGAGAAGTAGAGAGAGAGAGGAAGAGAGAGGAAGAGAACGATGTGCATAGAGTATAAGAGAGAGAGAGGGAGAGGGAGAAAGAGAGGAGGAGAGGAGGAGGAGAGAGGGGGAGAGAGATAGGGAGAGGAGGAGAGAGGGGGAGAGGAGGAGAGAGAGGGGGAGAGGAGGAGAGAGAGGGAGAGAGAGAGATAGAGAGGTTCACTCTTTCTGGGCTTTGTAAGGAGATGTTGAGTAAAGTGTAGCTCACAAATCAGTGTGCAAAAAGATGGACTTGCTGACGGACGGAGTGAACTGGCGTCTCACAGAGAGGTCAAACAGAGCCGCTCTCAAAAGCTGTGGGCTGTGAATAGCAGCTGTCAGTCAGCTCTCAGGACGATACACACCCCCACGCCGACACACACTCCTCACCCCAGCCTGAACGCCCCCCCCCACACTGAGCCCTGCAAACACTCCCTCCAATCTTGATGTGGCTGATTGCCTATTGTTAACAATTGTTATTGTTTCCCATCATGCATCTGTTGTCCTACAGGGTGTCTAGGGGAGGGTGTGTCTTCAGCATGCCTGTGGGTGGGTGTGTGGTTGGGGGGGGGCGGGATAGACATGATTATTACTTCCTTGGCTAGGGAAGAGTGGGGAAGTGAGAAGCTAATTTGTTTTGTTTAGGTGGAAGTGATTGTGGGGAACACAGGGTTATTTAGCATGATGGATGGCAGGTCCACAAACTAGTGCACTTGGCCATAATTACTCTTTGTGCTGGCTGTGATAAGGAGATTAATCAAGCCATTATGTAGCTCGGTTCTTATCATCAGGCTACAATAACTGAATAGAGTGACCTCCTCTGACCTCAGAACAGCTGATGCTTCTGCTCTCACAGAAGGTGGTGTGGGCTGCACAGACCACCCGAAGATCATCTTCTTCCACGTTGTCTCTTTATAAAGAGACGAGAAGACCATTCTGGATAGTTTTCGCCTGGATTTTTCCATCTAGCTGTCTTATCTGACAGATCTGGAAGAAACAGCTGTTGAGTTCAGACTGAATTAGTCTTAAATCCCTTATGTCCTCTCTGAATTAGTCTTAAATCCCTTATGCCCTCTCTCATCTCCTGCCTCATGTCCTTAGCAAGGGACAGCCAATCCTGGGCCGGGCTCTCCCAGCAGAACAAAACGTACCTCATCTCTCTCTCTCTCTGTCTGTCTCTCTCTCTCTCTCTCTCTCTCTCTCTCTCTCTCAACTGGTTTTACCTCCTAGAACTTCAGAAGCACTTTGCTCGCACAATCTAACAAATTGTGACACTTTGTGGTATGGTACTATGGTACTGTGGTACTGTGGTACAATGGTACTATGGTACTGTGGTACAATGGTACTGTGGTAGTATGGTACTATGGTAGTGTGGTCTATGGTAGTAAGGTACTGTGGTACTATGGTACTATGGTACTAAGAACCATGGTGATGACCATACCATAGTACCACTTTTCTTCTACAGTCCATTATAACAGTACCTGTTTAGGATGTTGTGTTGTGACAGCAGGTACAGACAAATCTTCAAAGATGATTTGGAACAGAGGCCAATCACATGTCTGTTGTTATTTAGTAGACCATTTAAAAATAATTCATACTAAGCTTATTAGTAGATAATTCACAATAAGCGAATTAGTAAATAATCTGTACTAAAGCTGATTAGTAAATGCTTAGTACTAAGCTAATTAGTAAACAATTATGAGTAACCTGAAACTAGTTTTGCCTTTTATGTTATGTCGAAATGAATCCTGTATTATAGTATTTTTTGATGATATGTAAAAGTATGCCCTAACCTTAAAGTTAGATAAACAACATCATCATCTCCCTTTTAACAGTCTGTGCCCAGGAGAACTTAATGAGTATCTGTCTTTAATTAACACACTGAGCCATCTCTGTCTTCTCAGCACATCTCTGGCATTCATTCTTTACGATAACGATTATCAGTTGTTCAGCTGTGAATATGACAGGGCTAATGGTGGTGGATGGTCTCTCCTGAACTGCAGGAGGGAAGGAAGACTTGGTGTGTTTGTGTGTGTGTGTGTGTGTGTGTGTGTCAGGTGTCCCTCTCTCTTCTCCTCTTCCTTGAACAGGATGTATTTGGCCACTATAAACAGAACCCTTTCTTCTTATAATGCTGGAACTGCACCAGTGTTGTGATTTAAACCTCGAGCGCACACAGCAATGTTAATATTTTCTATAATATAATACATGTGAATGTTAAAAACATGGAATTACAGGGAAGAGAGGTTATGAGTGAATGTTACAATTATATGCTACAGTGATGTTACATCCAATTATCCTAAACCAGTAAATGTAGGTCTGACAAGTTGGTACATATTATACACTGCATGTATATTGAAATGTAAGGTATAATACTTTAATTTAGATCTAAATCCTTGTAGTGGGGAATTTGATAGAATAGAATTTTACAGTTTTTTGCAGATGCTAAGACCCGGTTTCTGACAGTGTCTCCTTTTGTCAAAACTTAACACACAGAACCCAAAACCAAACACATAAAACATCTCACTTTGGGAAAAAGCACTCTTTCAACTCTTGCCAAAAAAAACCAAAATAGGCTTGTAACTCCAGCATGTAAAACTAGGGGGCATCTCATCTTGCTTTTGGGTCTTGCTATAAGATCTCAATATATATGTATACACACACATAATGTATGTGTGTTGTCTGTGTGTTCTGTGTGTTCTCTCTGTGTTCTGTGTGTTGCCTGTGTGTTCTGTGTGTGTTGTCTGTGTGTTCTGTGTGTGTTGCCTGTGTGTTCTGTGTGTGTTGCCTGTGTGTTCTGTGTGTGTTGTTTGTGTGTTCTGTGTGTGTTGTTGTGTGTTCTGTGTGTGTTGTCTTTGTGTTCTCTGTGTGTTCTGTGTGTGTTGTTTGTGTGTTCTGTGTGTGTTGTTTGTGTGTTCTGTGTGTGTTGTTTGTGTGTTCTGTGTGTGTTGTCTTTGTGTTCTCTGTGTGTTCTGTGTGTGTTGTTTGTGTGTTCTGTGTGTGTTGTCTTTGTGTTCTCTGTGTGTTCTGTGTGTGTTGTGTGTGTGTGTTCTGTGTGTGTTGTTTGTGTGTTCTGTGTGTGTTGTCTTTGTGTTCTCTGTGTGTTCTGTGTGTGTTGTTTGTGTGTTCTGTGTGTGTTGTTTGTGTGTTCTGTGTGTGTTGTCTTTGTGTTCTCTGTGTGTTCTGTGTGTGTTGTCTTTGTGTTCTCTGTGTGTTCTGTGTGTGTTGTTTGTGTGTTCTGTGTGTGTTGTTTGTGTGTTCTGTGTGTGTTGTCTTTGTGTTCTCTGTGTGTTCTGTGTGTGTTGTTTGTGTGTTGTGTGTGTGTGTGTGTTGTTTGTGTGTTCTGTGTGTGTTGTCTTTGTGTTCTCTGTGTGTTCTGTGTGTGTTGTCTGTGTGTTGTCTTCGTTGTGTCTCCACAAACGTTGCCCCGGCAGCGTCGTCCATCACGATTTCCCATCATGCCTTTCACAGATGATGCTCTTGACTCTCCTCGCCCGGCTGAATCCCTCAACAATCACAAATCACACTAGGTCATTATTTCAGGGACAGACATCCCCATCTAACCTCCAGTTCTTTATTTCCCAGAAGCCCATGCCTGTGTTAATTTTACTGTGACCAATCGCTGCCTGCTGCACGCCACTGGCGGCCATCTTGTTTTGAGTGCATTTCCTCCTATCTGTTTCACTGATGGCTTCACAGCCCCAGAGGCTGTTTGATAACTCCCTTTTTGCCACTGCCAAGATTAAGCTGAAGATGAAGAAGAGTCATCACAGAGAGTCCACATCCTGGCTGCCAACCTTCTCCAGCAGGGGATGCTGACTATAATTGTGCCCATTCACTTCATGGTACTACAGTATTAGCTACATAAAATGCTAAACCATGATCAGCCCTTACACACAAGCCTCTCAAAGTGTTTTTATGCACCACTCCTGAGTTTGTATGTGTGTGTGTGTGTGTGTGTGTGTGTGTGTGTATGTGTGTGTGTGTGATTGCATGTATGTGTGTGTGTGTGTGTGTGTGTGTTGATTGGTGACATGCTCTTTTCTAGCCCCGCCTCCCTCCTTCATGTTCAGATTTAGATGTGATGTTTCGCCAACTGCAGTTTGTGTTGTGCGTCTTATACCATCTGTCTCTATTCTTAACCCGTCTGTCTATTCTTAACCTGTCTGTCTCTATTCTTCTCTCTTTTTTTCACTTTCTCTCAATGTTTCTATCTCTCCCTCTCCCATCTCTATCTCTTTGGCTTTGTTTCTCTCCCTCTCTCCCTCTCTCCCTCTCTCCCTCTCTCCAGTACAGGTTCTCTGCACCGCTTCACAAAGCATCAAGACAACAATGACAGCAACACAAACAGACACACGCACACACACACACGCACACACACACAATCACACACACACACACACACACACACAATCACACACACACACACACACACACACAAACACACACTGCCACTGAGAGACTAAATTACGGACAGTAGAAGACAGAAGAACACTGCTTTAGTTTTTCTATGCACCATTACATTCTTATGTTTATGTTGCCCACAGATTTTGCATCATTGTAAATGTGGAATGTCTATTATGCATATTAACATACAGTCCACTGATGTGGGGAAAGACTCATAAACCAGACTAGACTAAACCATGTGCGAAATCAAGACTCATTGAAACAGAAATGTAAACACAAACGGTTCATTGTATGGATCCCTCTTGCTTAACGGTTATTCCATTACCATATTTCCGATTTGTTGATTTGTCATATGGCACACTGCTACCGCAGATGTCCTTCCTGTGTCAGACGGCTGGGGCTCAGACGTCTCCCATACGTCCCCCATACGTCTCTTGAACACTTCCCTTTTCTTCCTTCAAAACCTCAAGGCTCTTCATAATCACGAATTACAAGCAAAAAATGTATTTGTCCACTACAAGCATGTGTCTCTGTGTGCCTCTGTGCGTCTCTGTGCGTCTCTGTGTGTCCCTGTGTGTCTGACAGGTATAAATAACTAGCTGGAACAGTTAAGATACTGTATAACCAGCACACACAACCTCCATAAGAACAGCTGCATCAGTGTAACACAACATCTGCTGAGAATATTGTGTCCCGCCACTGTGTCAGAGACTTCCATCTTGCCCCGCCACTCGCTTCCTTACACAAACACTTCACACCTGCGTGGTTTGTATTTCCAGACAGAGACCTTATGTCCCAGTGCTCAGATCCTGGACACAGGGCCACTGCAGACTGGACATGGGTCGGGTGGAGGGCTGTTCTCACTATCATGGACGTAGCGTGTTGTCTGTGGGTGTTGTACTGGTATGGATGGAGGTTCTGTATGTGCGGATGTCTCTGCTGGTGTTGAGAGAGGTTTGCTGTGCAAATTTGTTCTTTCCTACAACATGTATATGGCTGCATATTACTGTAAAACCAGAGGAATTCACAGCGCAGAAGCCGGCTTGTGTGAAAAGTCCCAAATAGTACATGTAGTGTTTGAAGTGTTTCTTTTCACTCTTGGAAGTCATTTAGCACTCGAGCGTCTGGGCGTAGTCGTCACTAGGCCACGCCTCTAGCAGCAGGGCTGTTGATGTGCGTGGGGCATGAGCTGGAGGGAGGAGCAAAGCATTTTATTAGCATGATTTGCCCCGCCCCCTTCACTAACTCGGAGGAGTATGAGAAAAGCTGCCTTCATCCAGCAAGATGACAGAAAGGCAATCAGTGGCTAATCTGAGAGACTGATTAACCTCTCATTACAATCAGGCTCACAAACACACACAAACACACACGCACACACATTTGCATACACACTCATTCAGAGAGTAAGGCACACAATCACCTGGGTGCCAGCCTGGGTATATATGCATGCTACACCTCAACTAAATATACGCTTGCAAATAATTGTAGTTACGTATCACATACACAAGTGTGTGCTGTAGTTGTGTCTCACATACACAAGCGTGTGCTGTAGTTGTGTATCACATGCACAAGCACGTGCTGTAGTTGTGTCTCACATACACAAGCGTTTGCTGTAGTTGTGTCTCACATACACAAGCGTGCGCTGTAGTTGTGTCTCACATACAGAAGCGTGCGCTGTAGTTGTGTCTCACATACACAAGCGTGCACTGTAGTTGTGTCTCACATACACAAGCGTGCGCTGTAGTTGTGTATCACATGCACAAGCGTGCGCTGTAGTTGTGTATCACATGCACAAGCGTGCGCTGTAGTTGTGTCTCACATACACAAGCGTGCGCTGCAGAGGGCTGAAGCTTATAGTGTCTAATATGCTCACCACGACAACTGCAGTCTGTCTTTGTCACACAGCTGTCTGAAGGTCGCGTGACAAAGCTCAGAGTAAGAACATCAGATTAGCTGTTACAGCCTGTGGCAGGGATGAAACAATCGGTTCAGACAGGTGAGCAGGCGCAGACTCTTCAGCACAGACTCTTCAGCACAGACTCACCAGCGCAGACTCTTCAGCACAGGCTCTTCAGCACAGACTCTTCAGCACAGACTCTTCAGTACAGACTCATCAGCACAGACTCTTCAGTACAGACTCATCAGCACAGACTCTTCAGTACAGACTCATCAGCACAGACTCTTCAGCACAGACTCTTCAGCACAGACTCACCAGCACAGACTCTTCAGCACAGACTCTTCAGCACAGACTCACCAGCACAGACTCTTCAGCACAGACTCTTCCGCACAGACTCTTCAGCACAGACTCATCAGCACAGACTCTTCAGCACAGACTCATCAGCACAGACTCTTCAGCACAGACTCTTAAGCACAGACTCCTCTGGAATCCTCTGCACTTTCTTCTTCCTCTTCTTTATCCTGGTCAACCATCGCGACAATGTTTTATAAATTTGTGGTAAAAATATTCCACGTGATCAGTGAGAGAACCTAACTGAGAAAGTGAAGATTGCTTACAAGTGTTATTTCCAAATGTCACATTGGAAATTAGGATAAATGTTGGCTGCCTTGTGTCTATGGGGCTATGTGCTTGAACGGTGCACACATTAGCTTTCAATCAAACGTTTCTGTGTGACTAAAATTGCTGAATTTTCAAAGAAGAATAAATCAGGACTTGTAAATCTTGAACATCATGGTTGCAGATACTCCAGATTCTGTAGTCTCTTCTAGATTTTAATCCACAACATTGTGATGTGAGCGGTGGAGATGGAACGAGCTGGAGCTGTAGAGTTTTTCCATCATGGAATCCAGAAATCAAGGTGCCGCCTGATGGAGATGAGCGTTTTACTCGGTGTCTGCTCATCACATCACGCACGACAAGCTCAAAACACATTCATTTCCACTTGATTCTGCTGCTTACTGTGTTTCCTGTCGATATGCCTGACAACCTTGAGGAATCATTTCAGAAGTGTCAGATCAGACACAGGCGTGTAAATAAAGGATTTTTCCTGCAGAAGCCTCATTTGAATGCAGAGAGGATGACCTCTGATTTCATATGGGTCTGAGAGGGAGAAACGTAGCACTGTTTTCATGTTGTGTTCTGCAGTCTGGCGCGGTACACAGCACAGCCCCGCTGAGTTCTGGCACCCTGCAGATCTGCACAAATACGCTTTGAACCGTGAATCAACATGTGAACTCTTATTTATTAAGGGTAGTACATGCCTTTTGCATTTACAAGATGTCTACATCAGTTCATTGATTTTACTTTGACAGGTGTTTGTTTTCAGTGATGTCCTGATAACTTGGCTACGTGTGGTGCTTTGGGTCTGTGGCCTGTTTAGTATGCACAGATATTTTCGGGAAAAATGTTAAAAGATGTCAGAACTGGAATTTTGGGAGTAATGTGGAGCATGAGAATAGAGGGAGGTTCCATGTCCTGTGGTGGAGGTTCTATGTTCTATGGAGGTTCTATGATGCAGTGTTATGCTTCTTTATAATCATGTTCCAGAATGTTCTAAAAGAACTTGGTTGTGTCCTGGCAGGCTGGAGACGACAGTTTGCCTGGCACCCAAAACCAGTGAGGTGAAGCAAGAGCCAGAGGAACCGGCAGTGAAGACAACGGAGAGGAAGAGACATGTGAAACGCAGAGGACACAAACGCCCCCGCCGCCGCCATGAGCACAGGTTCCTCCCAGAGCTTCACCTCTTCTGATGTTTCCATAACGTTACGCACGTTTGACTCACGCCGCTTAGTTTTACCACCATGCATACTGACACCAACTACCCTATTTACAGCAGGTCCGTTGGTTTCAGTACACGGCAGGAAATCTGTTGCCTTTCACCTTTCGCCTTCGCCATTTGCAGTCGAAGTGGAGCTGCTCTCATTTTCGTGCATTTGTGTATAGTCAACCCGTTTTAACTTTTAACTCGTGATCAAAGCCGCAGCAGCAAGGAGGAACATACCTCTGGAAGCAGCTTAAGGCACACAATGAGAGCGTAAATTGTATCCAAACGAACCCAAACACTCTTATCTAAGCACTGCAGCATCGGTGCACAGGTGTCGCTGGGAATGTTAAGAGGAGCCAGACTCACCTTGATGCTCATTTCTCATACACTGAAATGAAAACCATACTTGAGCAATAATAATAATGATAATAATAATAATAATAATAATAATAAAAATTCCTAGTGATGCTATTCCTTGCTTATCTTAAAAGTGCGCGGTCCTACTCTGCACAGCGCAGTAGGAAAGCAGACGTGAGCATTAACTGAAGAATTATCTGAATCTGTATTCTCTATATGCCAGGGGAATTTATAATAAGCGCCATGTTCAGTGTCACCTGTCAGAGAGAAAATGTTTGATTCAGATCCGTCTCCTCGTCCCCTTCAGGCTTCGTGCAGGCAGCGTTTCAGAAGCACCAGGAGGAAGAAACAGCACTTGTACCAGATGATTCTGAATGCAAACTGTTCTGCAGAACTTAACATGATGTTCTGGGCTGGATCGAATACTTACCTGACTAGCTCTATATCTTTGGTGATATCTGAGTCCAGCGGTGTTAGAAGCTGAAAGACGTTGTTGTGCAGAACAGAGCTCGATTAGAGTTTTTAGGGACGGGGGGGTTGTTGCCGGTTTAGTCTTTGTAGGTGAGCATCAGTGTTTAATTGGTGATGTTAGCAGTGCCAATGGAGGGTCAACAAATGCAGGAGAACTTCTGGAGGTGGAACACACACCTGAGGGCCGTCTGGAGATGAGAAGGGTCTGAACATACACCTGAAGGCCGTCTGGACACTAGACATGATCAGATTTGTCTTAATATTCTAAGCAACATTGTGTAACAATGCACAGATACTCTAGATTCCATGTGCTTACTCTGTGTATATTAACAATGTAGTTACACAGTAGTGGTGTAAAGTCTTAAGGATGTAGTCACACAGTAGTGGTGTAAAGTCCTAAGGATGTAGTTACACAGTAGTGGTGTAACGTCTTAAGGATGTAGTTACACAGTAGTGGTGTAAAGTCTTAAGGATGTAGTTACACAGTAGTAGTGTAAAGTTTTTAGAAGCAAAATGTTATATTTAGAAGCTCAAAGTCAGTTTACTTCCAAGAAGAAAGAAACAGTGAATTTGTGATGTGATGCTAGGGTCATGTGTCTTTATTACTGCTCGACTACAACCAGTTGTTAGTAGCGCTGGGAATTTATGCAGGAAGACTTTACGATGCAAAGGGAACAAAAAGATTTCTAATAGACACCAGTCCTCCCTCAGGCGTAAACATCACTGCTGATGACGTTGTGTTCAACGTATTTTAACTGTGTAAGATGTTATTGTGACAACAGGCAAATACACTTTTTGTTCCTGGCCATGGTTTAAACATTCATGTATGCAAGTGTATCTGTGTGTGTGTGTTTTGTGTTTGCGTGCGTATGTATGTGTGTGTGTGTGAGTGTGTGTGTACGTATGTCCTTGCACGTAGAGTGTAATGAGTGACAAAGCTTTCTAATTAAGCTGAACAGTCTCTTGCTTCGTCTCTTAATCAGCCTCTAATGCCTTCCAGCTCCACTAATGCACAGCGTGCTGAGGATCTGTATCTCTATATCACAGCAAACGACCCTTATCCAATCAGCAGCCCTCACTCCCTCCAGACCAGCACATACATCCCCATCCTCATCCTCGCTGCCTCGCTGTCTGCCCTGAGCCCTCTGAAGGGCTTCCACCGCCGCCGCTACAGAATCAATCACGGCCGCCCGCGCGCGCCAAGCTCAGCTTTGCCACTTTGTAATTTGTTGGCTGATGTGGACGGCATCACAGCTCTGGGAGGCACGATCAGTCTGCACGGGCGCTGCGGGGAGACGCAGGCTGTGTGTCGCTCGCACGCTCCGTCCACGTCCCTCTATCAGATGTATCAGACGCGCCGCGCCGTTGTTCATGTGTTCGTTTGTACTTGTCAGTTTAAAATAGCATTTTTAAATTTTTTTGCTTGGTTTGTGCTTGTCTGACAATTCAAACGTGTCATATTTATATTTAACAGAGTGTTGTTACACTGTAAAATCATCACCAATGATGGATTTATTACCAAAACAGAATTAAGCATGATGAAATATATTGAATCCACTTTAGTCCGCAGAGGTGGTGTTTAGTCTGTAGTGGTGGTGAGTCCTGTGTTTAGTCTGCAGTGGTGGTGTTTAGTCTGCAGTGGTGGTGTGAGTCCTGTGTTTGGTCTGCAGTGGTCGTGTTTAGTCTGCAGTGGTGGTGAGTCCTGTGTTTAGTCTGCAGTGGTGGTGTTTAGTCTTCAGTGGTGGTGTGAGTCCTGTGCTTGGTCTGCAGTGGTCGTGTTTAGTCTGCAGTGGTGATGATTCCTGTGTTTAGTCTGCAGTGGTGGTGAGTCCTGTGTTTAGTCTGCAGTGGTGGTGTGAGTCCTGTGTTTAGTCTGCAGTGGTGGTGTGAGTCCGGTGTTTAGTCTGCAGTGGTGATGATGCTGTCTGGGCTCCCTGCCCTCTCTCACTCCGGCATCCCACTGCTCTTCACAGCAAAGCCCGTCAGAAGCAGAACCTTTGATATCAGAGAGGAATTTCTGAGAAAACACATTTGCCTTTAAAATTGGTACAGAGAGGTGAGGTTTGCTTTCCGGCGCTGATGTCTGTGTGAGAGTAGTGGGACAGGTGAAGCCCTTGTGAAGTCTCATTCAGGTGGTGAGGTTTCAAAGCGGTTGGGGGAGGGCGGGGATGGAGCGGTTGGGTGGATGGTGTGGCCAAACAAGATTGCAGGACCGGTGCTGCCTCCATCGCTCTGTCTTCACGCCAGATCAATCCGCCTCGCTCAGCTGCCGGAGATTTGCGACTCCTCCATCACTTCAAGGATGGTTATTAACTTCTGAGCCCTTTTCTCAGGACGAGCATTTCAACGCCTGCTTGAGGGGGTATGAAAATGTTCTGATTGGGTATTACGCTGGCAGCGTTTTTAATGTCTCTGAAATTCAATCACAGTGACAGCAGGAGAGGTGGAACAAGCAGACTGCTGGCTTCAATATATACCACATCGAGCTTGTTTTACACGCTGACACTATGATTTCTCTGTCTCTGACCTGTCTGTTAAAAGGGCTTTAATGTGCTCTCAAATTCTACATCCTTGTTCAGGAATGCTGTTATTTGTGATATAAATTTGCTGATGTCAGCACAGCCAGAGGAACATTTGAGGTTTCTCATCTGCTATTAGGTTTCCAATAAATGCTGCTACTAGTAGCTTATTGTAAACAACCAAGCACCCGCCCACACAGATCCATCCACGTTCTAGAATTCCAGAATCCTTTGATGACTAGAAACCATTGTTACATTTTCAGGGGAACTTGGTCACTGATGCGTGTGCAAGGGTCTTCAGAAACTGCTTTTTACTTTTCTGCACATGGTCCAAGACCACGCACATTCAAGTGCTCCTGGAGATTAGGTCGGAGTCGAGCAGATATGCATGAGCTGATGGTTCACCTTTGACCTCATACTTTGTGCTACTGAACCCAATAATCTACAATACTATTGTAGTTTCCCATCAAAAACCACAGTTATTTCCAGTGACGGAAAAAAGAATGTAACATCGAAGTAATTTTTTCTTGAAATTCAATAGACGTGCATGGGTGAGTCCCAAACGAGCCCCTCACCCAGACGTGTGATGGAGTGGAACTTTGTTCCATATGCCTGCAGAACACTGGCCACAACCAGAAGAACTTTGTCGATGGCTTTAGAGTTAGATTGCAGGTAGCAGTTAAGCATTTGCAAGTCAGGCCAGATTTGAGAATGTGTTTTTGGATTGGTAATTGGTGTTTTGGGAATTGGAAATTGGTGTTTTGGGATTGGTAATTGGTGTTTTGGAATTGGAAATTGGTGTTTTGGGATTGGTAATTAAAAGCTGCCATTGTGTTTAGATCTGCATTTGGATCTACGTTTGGATCTGCATTTGGATTTTGAGTTTAGATCTATGTTTGGATCTGCTTGGCACATCGCACTGACCCTTTGGCTCTTAGTTTGACATATTTTTCCCCCACATGCAGATTTATACTTTCCCCACTTATATAATTGTTAGCAGTGCACCAGGATCTTTGATAACAGTGTTTTCAGTTGACTATGAATTTGATTGTTGTTTCAGGTTTAAGGTTTGGAAAAAAATTTGATGTATTATGTTTTAAATGTTTGTCTTTCTATTATTATGTAAGTCCATTTATATTTTGCTGAGTTTGCTGAGTTGTGTTAGCACACCTGTTAGGTTCGTTTAATCGGTCTGTTTTGTCTCCTGCTCCTGCAGTGTTTCCTCTGAAGCTGATATTTCTCCCTGGACAACAGCCAAAAGGAAAAAGAAGAGGAAGAATTCAAAGCGGAAGAGAGGGAGAGAAAGGTCAGCTGAGAAAACAGCAAGAAATGAGTGAGAAAACAAACGAGAAAACAAATGAGAAAATGAACAAGAAATTAAATGATAAAAGAAGTTGCTAAACACATTCAGAATACACAGGGCAATTTATATCAGACAGGACATGTGAGAAGAGAGAGAATGAGAAAATGGAGAAACGAGAGAGACAGAAGAAAAGCTGAGAGAGCAAGATAGCATAGGAAAAAATATATGGAGAGAGAGAGAGAGAATGAGAATGTGAAAATAAATGAAAACTTGCTTTGGAGAAGAGTTTTTAGGAACAGTTGTATCAGTAATGCATTATCATCTCAAGTGCTTTTAGCAATTGACACATCACAGGCCACTTTATCATTGCAGTATAATAGCTTGCATTCAGAACGCATTTAGTGCTTCTAGAAACTGCAGACTAACAGCTTCGCAACGTTAATCTACTCTAGGTGAATGCCATTTCATTAACAAGCTCAGGGGGGAGGAAAGAGTGACTGAGGTTTCATGTGTGACTGAGCAGACCACCGTAGTATTTCAAGTGAGGTAGAGATTCATTTTGTAAAGGCTCATGAGTCATCTAATCAATGTTCGTTTGTGAAGGTTTGATGGACCCCATGTTCTCAGATGTCATGATGCCTTACTGACTGAATCCACAGATTACACATTGCTGATTGAATTACCCAGTGAAAAAGACACACAGCATAGTGTAAATGCCTGTGGTCTTATAATCTAATGTAGTACATAATGTTATAATGTAACATTATGTAATTTATGAAAGTGTGGTGCTACGTTGTACTGTATCACGTAGAGCTTGAGGTTAAAGTGAGTTTAAGGGCAGTCATGGTCTTGTGGCCGGAGGGTTGTGGGTTCGATTCCTAGGCCATGACTGAAGTGCCCTTGAACAAGGCACTAACCCCAAGTGCTCCCTGGGTGCTGGTGAACCACAGCCCCCTAGTGATCACTAGTGTGTTGTTGATAAATTTGGATGGGTAAATGCGGTGAACATCACAACTGACAAATTTTAGTTGACAAATTTACATTTAAGGGAAGTTAAGGTGAGTGATGCGGAAAATCCCTAAAATATCAAGAAAGCTGAACAGGTTCAGACTGTTTCAGCAGCATGTAAACCCTCCTGTTTCTGGATGCTGTGCTGATCCAGCTGGGCTCGGTTCTCCAGGATCCGAACACACTGCAGCGGCAGAACCAGTGGCAGATTTCTAACACAGCACTGTACAAATCGTGCTGAACAGAGCTTACAGGTGAAAACAAAGCTGAAGATTCATGATTAAAAAATGTCAAACCTCCACATCTCCCATACATAATGCACAACCACTCCAGCTCATGTGAACAGACCAGCTCTGGTTCATGTGAACAGACCAGCTCTGGTTCATGTGAACAGATCAGCTCTGGTTCATGTGAACAGATCGGCCCTTATTAAGAGACATATTCAGATATTTGAGAAGGTGAATTATTTTGTTCTGTCCTTGTATATTTTATCTATATGATGTTTTAGCCCCTGAAATTATCGGTAAGCCAGTCCAACATCTTTGTGGTAGAAGCCTGGGTTTATGGAGTTGTACTAACACCCGTAATATCCATCACAAGCCAAGACCACGTGTTAAACGTCCAGGATGAGCTGTCGGTGTGCTGGGCTGTGAGCACCTCTGCTCAGCTACTGTGCTGTTCGATCCGGCAGGTCTCGATCATCCAGTCCGTCGCCCCTCAGGAAGAAGAAGAAGAAGAAGAGGAAGACAAAGTGCTCAAAGAGAAGGAAGCAGCACAGGTAGAGATACCTCCCCACCTCACAGATCCGACGGCTGCCTGGACCCCCCGTCTGTCAGGAGTCCTGCCGAGCTAAACTCTTCTCCATGTCTTCCACAGGTCTGCTTCCAAGAAGACACAGCACAGGTGTGTTCACGCTCAGCGTCTACGGCAACACAAACACAAACACTACAGGCTCCTGAAGTCAAGCTGTTAGACGCGAGAACAAGTCTTAATTAGCCATTGTTCCGCTCTGTTTACGTGAAACATTAAAGAAGGCGTATTATGTATTTTGTGCCATTGTGCATGAAAATTGCCTTACAAATAAACGTGCCTCATCTAAGCATAAAAATCCCAAACAATCACTGTTCGACTGAAGCCTGCAGCAGGCTGGGTGTCATGGCAACCACACCGAGGTTGTTAATACAGTCTCAATAATGTCCATTTGTGCAGCTCTTCAAACAACAGGCGTAAAAGGAAAGAAGACAGAAAACATAAAAAGAGGTTAGTCACAGAAATTATATTCTATATAGCACACACACACACACACCCCCCCCACACACACACACATACACAACATACACAAACATGTGCGTGTGAGTTTACGCAGAGTGAACTGCTCACATGTGCCCTTTTTTTTTTTTAAATGCGAATGGAATATCTTTTAATTTTAATAATGATAACAAACAATAAATGTTACAAAAACTACAATGAACTATGAATGAACTATGCCTGCTTGCACAGTAAAGGACAGTGTTGAATCAGAATTATATTTGACTCTGCGCTCTAGGTGAATGTTGGATTAGTGTATTAGTGTATTAGTGGATTAGTGTAATTGGTGATTAGTGTACGAGTGGATTAGTGATTAGTGTATGAGTGTAATTGGTTTTGGGTTTTCAGTACAGTGTGAACACTGCGTGTTCGTCTCTCTACACTGAGGATGAAAAAGCACATCCAGCTAGTGTTCATAAATGATTCTGTGTGTATCACAGGACCGGTGCTACTGAGCAAAAGGCTTACCATAGACCCTCTGTACATGTGTGTTTGTGTGTGTGTGTGAGAGAGAGAGGGGGAGAGGGAGAGAGAGAATGCCCATACATATTTCATATTTATATATGTGTGTGAGTTACAGAAATTGTGCTGGTCTGTTTTCAGTCCTGTGAAGTTGATAACTGTTCATTTTGATTGATGAGTCTTGCCAACTTGATCAATTTCACTGCAGATAGTGATGGCTTTAAAACAATGCAGGAAATTATGTTTCCTTGGCAACTGTTTCTTGGCTGGCTTTATTCAAATACTATAAAATTCAGTCCTATTACACCAGCCTGTGTGAACTCCACCTTGTTAAACGAGAACTGGTCACCAGCCTGTGTGAACTCCACCCTGTTAAGTCAGCGCTGGACACCTCCACCCTGCAGTTCATACTGTGCACAGAATTCCACAATATTTTCTGTCGTAGATGTAAACAATGTATTTTTTTTTCTTTACTGATGCTGTGTTGAAGCATTGCTGGGGGCCCTTTAGGTGCTCAGAACTCCAGACCCCAGTGGTGTGAGAAACCACCACATGATTACCCTCTAGAACAGCCAGAGTTGAGGGTCAACGGTTAGGCCTGGACCATACATTTTTGAAATGTGTAATACATTTAGACTTTCCAATAAAAAATTAAAGATCTTAACTTTGTCCTGTTATGGCTTGAAATCCAGTCTTGGTTTTCTGTGTTTTGTCCACTATTGTTAACAACATTCTGTTCTCCAGGCCACTGAATATTAAATTCTTGCATCTCGGTCTTCACCTATAAACTTCTCTTTGACTTCTGTCATTGTGTTGTTATTGTGCATATTCTCTCTCTATTCTCTCTCTCCCTCTCTCTCTCTCTCTCTCTCTCTCTCTCATTTTTACTTCTCCCCTCTCTCTCTGTCTCTGTTTATGTGTGTTTGCCATACTGAAGGTAGATATAGTCATGGTGTCTGTGTGTCTGTCTCCATTGCTACAGGTCACGGAGTGACTCCCACCACAAACATCGTTCACGGAGAGCAGACAACAGAAGCCCTGGCCGGCGATTTCACAACTCACAGAGCAGGTACAGAGATACAGGGAGTCACAGAAACACAGAGAGTCATAGAAACACAGAGGGTCACAGAGATACAGGGAGTCACAGAAACACAGATAGTCATAGAAACACAGAGGGTCACAGAGATACAGGGAGTCACAGAAACACAGAGAGTCATAGAGACACAGAGGGTCACAGAGATACAGGGAGTCACAGAAACACAGAGAGTCATAGAGACACAGAGGGTCACAGAGACACAGAGTCATAGAGACACAGAGGGTCACAGAGACACAGAGGGTCATAGAGACACAGAGGGTCACATAGACACAGAGAGTCACAGAGACACAGAGGGTCACAGAGACACAGAGAGTCATAGAGACACAGAGGGTCACAGAGACACAGAGAGTCATAGAGACACAGAGGGTCACAGAGACACAGAGAGTCATAGAGACACAGAGGGTCACAGAGACACAGGGTCACAGAGACATAGGGTCACAGAAACACAGAGAGTCATAGAGACACAGAGGGTCACAGAGACACAGAGGGTCTAAACATATCACAATCTAAGCGTATCACTATCTAACTATCTAAACATATCACTATCTAAGCATATCACTATCTAACTATCTAAACGTATCACTATCTATCTAAATGTATCACTATCTAAATGTATCACTATCTAAATGTATGATTATCTATCTAAACATATCACTATCTAAACGTATGACTATCTATCTAAATGTATCACTATCTAAACATATCACTATCTATCTAAACACATCATTATCTAAGTGTATCACTATCTTATCTAAACGTATCACTATCTAAACGTATGACTATCTATCTAAACGCATCACTATCTAAACGCTTCACTATCTAAACGTATGACTATCTATCTAAACATATCATTATCTAAATGTATGATTATCTATCTAAACGTATGACTATCTTATCTAAACGTATCACTATCTAAACGTATGACTATCTATCTAAACGCATCACTATCTAAACACTTCACTATCTAAACGTATGACTATCTATCTAAACATATCACTATTTAAATGTATGATTATCTATCTAAAAGTATCACTATCTAAATGTATCACTATCTAAATATATCACTATCTAAACATTTCACTATCTATCTAAATGTATCACTATCTATCTAAATGTATCACTATCCTTCTACAGTTCAGTAATATTTCCTGGTTTGTAACCATCTCCATTTCTGGTCTAACCCTAACCCTAGATTCCTCACATCCAGTTACTGTAACTGATTTGCAGCGCTGAATTCTACTTTACTTAGTTAACATGACAATATTTAATGCTGATGTTGATGGTTTGTTAAGGTTAACTAAACCTGTTAGTTATGTTGATTCAGAGAACTGCTACAAGCGTTATGTAGATAGATTCCTTTGTAAAAGGATGAATTCTCTATTCTGAATTCTCTATTATTCTGAAGTCACCAACATCCCTCAGCAGGCATCTACAAACGTAAACAGGTTTTGTTTTGTGTTTCTGGTCTGCATTCTTTGCTAATAGATTTAGTGTAATTATTCATTTCATTGTTCTGTTGTAAAATGTTCATGAGGTCAGCTGCCTTGTTTCATTGCCTGGGTGTCTGGAGTGTGAAGAGCAGTGTGGAGTGTGAAGAGCAGTGTGGAGTGTGAAGAACAGTGTGGAGTGTGAAGAGCCTTCCTGGCCAGTACTGCTCCAGCAAGCATTTCATCTTATCAGGAAGGAAGGCGGGGTGTCTCCGGGGCGATGACTGATACAGGCAGAGGTGACTCTGTGATCTGTGGTGCACAGGAAATGCTTTTATCAGCCGCTCACAGCTGAGTCTGAAGATGTGGCCTGCAGATCGATGAGGAAAGTCTAGGAATGAAGAGAGTGTTGGAAAGATGAGTTATGAGGTTGTTATGGAGAACTACAGGAATCAAGCGAGCTGGATTTCTAAAGCATGGCCTAAAACACTCGAGCTGTCATCATTTGTTGGACTTCTATACTAATTTCTATATACAATACACTATTATATGCATACTTATTAAAATATATGTTATAAAAGTTGCCCAATCAGAGTATAACCATATCCTTATGACTTTTTGTTTATATATTTTGGTTTGATGGAAAATATTCAAAGCAAACCAGGATACAAATGCAACAATGTATCATTTTACAACAATGTATAATTTTCTATTTTGGTAGAGACCGAGGCAAACCAAGCTATAAATATTAACACAACAGTATTCTATAGCTGTCCCTAATGGGCTTCCATACATTTCCAGTCGGTTGTAATTGGTAATCCACCCCTGCTGGTATGGCTATTACATTCTGGGGTCGCCGGCTGTGTCAGGTTCCTATACCCCGCGTACATGCTGCTCATAAATACCCAGCGCGTTAAACTGGTGCTGTGAGCTGCTTTCTTACGAGGCTCCATCACCACATGCAAGAACCCATTATTCACTCCATCATTTCACACATCCATTATTCACTCTATCATTTCAGCCCAAGATAGAACACAGCAACAGAATAGAGCACTGGATTCAAACCGAAATGATCCTAGTGCGAAAACAATCGGTTATAATTCTCCCTTCTCAATCTGTCAATTATGTGGAATTTCTAAGGGATCCTGCTAGTGGGGAAGGATGTTTCTATGGAAAGAGCCATGAAGACTGTATGATAATTCTGTACTGAAAATCCTTGGTTAAGCTTCCCTGATGAGGAACAGACTCACACAGTCCTGTTTACACAAAGATGAGTTAAACGCAGATCTGCCTGCTACAATGATGTAATTCTACTTTTTCCTTGTGGAATTTTATTTCATTATGGTCTTCTGGTCTGGTGGGCTCCAATCAGAAGTTGGCATATTGGCTCCATAATGACTAGCCCAGGTGGAAATCTGAGTTGTAGTTATAGGGACCGTGGTGAAATACTGCATAATAGTGATGTTGCTTATAAAAGTTAAAAGTGCTAGAAGTTGACAGCGGTCCCTAACTGCTATTTAAGCTCCCTCTGAAAAATGCAGTGTCATTGTTTTTGTGCCTTATTTTATAAACTATTTCAGCCACACCCTGATAATTCCACAGTAGTCTGCCACATATGTAGCCCGCCTGGTTGTCTCCTCAGCTCTAGCCTGCTCTGTTTTGGCTCAGGTGTCTGTTGCACAGGCTGTCTTGGCAGTACACAGACAGCATGTCTTATAAGAACGGGGCTTACTGCCAAAGATGATCTCCACTCCCAGCTTTTGTCTAGCATGTGATCCCGACTTTGGGAGAAAAGAACAAAACAAAGGCTACTGTCACCGTCACACATCGTCACCTCCACCCTCATCTACACCCTCACCACCCCCCTCATCTCCTCTCCCACCCCATCACTACCCTGGCACCATCACTCTCACCCCTGCCTCATTCTCATCTTTATCCAACCACCAACCTCACGTCCAACCCCTTCTTCACCACCGGCAACATCTTCACCACACCCACGCACTACCTTCATGTCCACTTCACAAGCTCGAACACAAAGTCACAAATTTGCAATATATCATGGTACCTGCTATTTTCTCGAGTCTCGAGGCACATGATTCTTACACAACTGATCCTCTCAGTCTCGGTTGCCACCAGGGTTTAGGTTCGTAACCTACAAGATTTTTGTTCAAATCAAAACCCTCGACAAGTCAAACCGGATGGTACCAGATGAGAAAATAAATTCCAGTGTGTGAAGCATCTCTCTGTGGACCAGCCAAGTGCTGCCTCACCGATCTCTTCGGTCTCTTCATCAAAAACCTATTTGCGTTTTCCCTGCAGGACTGGAGATCATGACAAACCCCGTCCTTCCAACGGCCCTTTGGGGGACCACAGACGTCTTGACTGGGGGGCAGCAGACAAGCTGGCCAGTAACACTGCCTATAGGTGCTGCGCCCTGAGGTCTGAATGCTCAGTAAGTGGACTCTGAACGCTACCTGCCGTGCTCACTAAAGCCACTGTGTGAAAGGCTGTGTAAAAACGCAGATTTCTTTGCTTCCCCTGCTGTTTAAAGGGAATCCGTTTGAGGACTGGTTCTATAGAGGAATTATAGAACTGGTTCCATAGAGGAATATAGGACTGGTTCTATAGAGGAATTATAGAACTGGTTCCATAGAGGAATATAGGACTGGTTCCATAGAGGAATTATAGAACTGGTTCCATAGAGGAATTATAGAACTGGTTCCATAAAGGAATGTAGGACTGGTTCCATAGAGGAATATAGACCTGGTTACATAGAGGAATTATAGAACTGGTTCCATAAAGGAATGTAGGACTGGTTCCATAGAGGAATATAGAACTGGTTCCACAGAGGAATATCGAACTGGTTCCATAGAGGAATAGAGAACTGGTTCCATTTCACTACCACTACTACTTGAGCACTTCAGAGGGAACTACTGCGCAGATGCGAGGGAGCACAATCACTGGGAATACGAGGAACCGACCTTTGGCCAGTCTGGCAGATTTACACTCTCAGGCATGATAAGAGCTCTGCAGTTGTCAGCCCAACATCAGGGACAGCAAATAACCTTTCATTAAGTCTTTAAGTGAGGATAATGTAGAAGGGGGAAGAGGGAGGGGCTACATCAAATTTGCATGTTGTGCATATGCTTGGCACATGGCTTAGATTTGCATTAATTAACTTTTAAATGAGATTGGTTTTCAAGTGTTTTCAAGCTTGAGTAATTAAACATAGCCTCTCTCTTATCTAACCTTTCATCCATCTTAATGCTTATTCTCAGGGAAAAACAGCCAGAACACTAACTCCAATTTCTCTAGTAATTTAACTTTTGCAAAATAAGTGAACCATGTGAGATAGAAATGTTAAGGAGTGATTTTAGAAGCTGAGAACTGGGAGTTCTGGGAACCATACTGGTGTTTGTGCATGTTGGCAGCATTAGTGTAGGGGTTAGTGTATGGGTTATTGTAGGCATTAGTGTAGGGGTTAGTGTAGGGTTTAGTGTTAGGGTTAGTGTAGGGGTTTGTGTAGGGGTTAGTGTAGGGGTTAGTGTATGGGTTAGTGTTGGGGTTACTGTAGGGGTTAGTTTAGGGGTTAATATAGGGGTTAGTGTATGTGTTAGTTTAGGGGTTAGTGTAGGGGTTAGTGTATGGGTTAGTGTAGGGGTTAGTGTATGGTGTAAATTTCCAAATAAGTCTTATTTGGTGTGCAACGTAATTAGAGGGTGAGGTGGCAGTATCTTTATGCAGTGAGTGTGTGTGTGTGTGTGTGTGCTTGTGCAGTGAATGTGAGCACACATGGTTAATATAGAGGGAGTATCTCAACAAAACATCTTTAAAGAGCTTGGGAGAGGTGATCAGTGTAGGTGTGCTTCTCTGCGCTGAAGCTCTGAGCTTCTCCAAAGCGACTCGATGAGGCCACACTCCAGCGTGTGTATTGTGCGTGGTGTGGCCGTCCTCTTTGGGAAAGGGTTGATTGCTTTTCTGGCACACAAACAGGTGCTCACAGCAGCAACTAGACAAAGCTGTGCGCTCAGATCTGCTGGGTTGCTTTTTCTTCTTCTTTGTTGTTGCTGAAGATGTGGCTAGAGTGAGAGGTGGGTATCTGTGCTGTTCCTCCTCATACTTCTGACTAAAGAATGCCACTCATTATATTAATGCCACTCTGAATTTGATGCTCCACGATCACTTCCCAGTGTTTTTGTACATTTCAGCTTAAGCAAACACTCTTACCACACACCACAATTTACTCCCACACGCACACACACACATGCGCAAACATGCACCACACACACACAAACACATACATTAATGTTCTGACTCCTGTTTAAATGGGGATGGTGATGTTCAGTCACACTGACTGCACACTGGTGAAGAGTATTGCAATACATGAACCATACAGGAGGTACCAGACTCACAGCCTGATGAACAAACGATTAATTTCAGAAATTCAAATGATTCACTTCAGAAATCCCTTCATAGTAAGCCGTTTGTTTAAACACACCAAGGCCTGCTGTGGACCGACAGAAAAGATGAATTAAAGGCACTTAAAAGTGACAACAGTTCTAAGTTCTCAGCGCTTCATGTAACGTTTGGTATAAAAACTCTATTGTAATAATAGTTTCCATTTTTATTGATGTTTTGACTGAGAAAAAATGGTGTAAGACCACGGTACATTATCAGCCAAACCACAAAGGTGAGAACAAGAGGGAGAGAGAGAGAGAGACATGGCAGCAGAGATTATGGAACAGATGGCGTTGGGTTTGAAGGAGAGAGGGTTGTTGTCTTTTTCTTGTATTTTAACACTCTAATGATTCACTTACATTACCCGCTCTCCCCTTTTTCCTTACACCTTTCCTACTTAAGGAGGAAGTCTTGATTGGTAAGTGGACGCTAACCGCAGACGTAGGGGCTTCATCTAGCTCGCTCCGGACTTTTCCATCTCTTCCTACAGGGGACCTAAGCATTACAGACCTGTCCATTTTCTCTTCAAGGCTTTGACTTAGTTAGAGTGATGGATATATTTATTTACCTTGTTTTGTTTCAATCTATCTAAATCTATATCTCTCTCTATATATGCCCATTCTATGATGTTTATATAGTTTTCTTTAAAAGTCAGAAAATATATATATATTTTTTATTCTAGCTATTGCTTTTTCCTTTCACTGAATTTAAAGTAGTTGATTTTTTGTTATAATCTTATATTTTCTTTGTTTAAAATCATGTTTATTTCATATCCTCCTGAGGCTCAGGACACAGTGATGGCAAAAAAAGGCCACAGTGTCTTATGAGGTTCTGTTTGGTACACAGAGACGGTCATCTCTCTTTTTAGTTTATTTCAGTAGTTTTCCTTTTTTACACGCTTTGCTTTCTGTTCTTTATAAATTACTCGCATGTGACAAATTTGCATGACATTTTAAATCTTTTACAGTTGTCTGTCCTGAGCACTTGTTAATTTCCTCTCTGTGTTTTGTAGGGAATATAGGGACCGTATCTTTTTAAGAGCTTTGCCATTGCCCCCTGCAGCTATAAGAGTAGGAATCTCACACTTTTGGTTGTTGAGAAAAACAACTCCGTTGCTTTATCTGTTCACAGGTCAGATGTTTGCATCCTGGGCGTGAAGTGTTAAACAAAACGGCCATCGTCCAAGATTCGCTATCCAGTCAGGGCAAAGGTCACGCAGATTATGATTCAGGAAATGACACATCCTCCCCGCCGTCTACTAAAACGGGCATCACGAGGGCAAAGGTCGAGGGAGGCAGAAAGGTCATGTGTCGGGAGCTAGCGTCTCCGGAGAAGCTCAGGTTTACGAACAGGGACAACGCCTCAGATTCTGGAACCTCCCTAACCAGCTATGACTCAGCATGTGAGCTTGTCCAGGCTCAGACCAACCTCCCCAGATCTGGTCTCTGCAGCATCAAAAGGTGGGAAAGGTGGTTAGGAATCAGGAATGTTAAACTGCATGGAATGTTGACTTGTGTTGGCAGTTTAATTAAGTTCATGCAGGAAGCCGTAGTGTTTAGATTGACATTACACCAATTCAACAATCTGATGCGTTTTTAAACTAAACGCAAACAAAATGCGTCAGCTTCCTGTCTAAACGTACCAGTTACACAGATGAGCCCATGATGTCAGAGTGTCAAGTGTCCTGCGTCCTGTCCCTGCAGAGAGGAACACCCTAGCTGCACTTCTTTCAGGACACTGCAGCCACCTGTGGCCAGACAACCAGCCGCTAGAAGCCGCACTCCCTCGCACAGAGGATCGGAGAGCAGGTCCCGCAGCAGGACCAGGTCATCCCGAAGCTCATGGTACCGCAACAGCTACGGCAGGAGCAGGAGCAGGTCTCTGTCCTCCAGCCACAGGTAGATATCTGACTGTTAACACGAGACACAATGGAATCTGTTCCCCGGGTGCTTCGGGTGTGCGATGTGTCTGGAAGTAACGCCGATGTGCTTGTTTGAAGGTCATATTGTCGTTCGTCCAGTTGCTCTCTGGACTCGAGGAGGGGGAGTGTGTGTAGCGTGAGCAGTGGCCGGAGTGAGAAGCAGTCGAGACACGTGGCAGTCAGGTACAAGGGAGCAGCACGAGGAATCTCAGCCTGTCCGTGTTTAAGGACACGCGTGCAGTCGCCACAGATACTGACCCCAACCTTAAAGAGACGCTGTCTTACTGGAGATGCGTATGCTGTTCATGTCTCACTGACAGGGGGCGGGAGAGAAGAACAGGCTCGAGTTCATACAGGAAGCAGTCAAGGCAAGACAGGAAGCGGAGCAGGAGAAGATTCAGCTCTCCAATGAGGAAGAGGAGGAGAGGTTCCCCGAGCCACTTAGAGGCCAGAAGAATTACAAGGTCTTTCTACGGTTGCCTAGCAGTATTTCCTCCTGTCTTACCATCAACCAGTTCAAGCCAATGGCATTTGTTAGATCTCTTGTATAGACTCAGCTTGTACCCATGGTAACTTCAGCATTGTGTACGTTTTAAAAAATGCCAGTTTTGTTAAACAGGAAGCTGGTATTTGCCTGCTTGGTTGGTTTATCTCAAAGAGAAACATAATAAAAACAGAAAGAAAAAGAACATTCTAAAAATTATGTAATTCAAGCAAAGTTGAGTCCGTTAGGAAATGGTTGGTGTAGCTCCAGAGTCTCTGAGCATCCTGTACCTGGCAGTCCTGTAAAACTTGAGCGCCATGACAGGACCACCACAGACACACACAAATACACTGCCCATCCACCATCATGATTCAGCGTTATCACCAACCAATGGCTAACATGGCAGTCAAGCTGTATGCAAACCAGCAAACGCACTCAACCACAAGCCCAGAGCAAAAAATGCTTAAATGTTATTTTTAGTCATTTATGTATTTTTGGTCACAGTTAACTATGAAGAGACTTTGATTGAGCTGTTTTATAGGTGCATTGTGGGGTCCGTTAGAGGTACAACACATTAATGGATCGCTGACCCCGAGTCAGTCATGGTTATGTTCGAAACATTCAGTAAGATGGTAACTGAATTCGGATTGTCCATTCCTGACTTATCTCTCCGTGCTCGTCTTATCCGCAGTGCGAGGAAGAGGCCGATTCCTTACTACCGTCCCAGCCCTTCATCCTCCTCATCCTCCTCTAGCCGCTGCAGCAGTCTGGCGACCTGGAGCCTGTTCTCCATCAGCCACACTCGCTCCTCCTACCGGAGTCACAGCCACGCCTCCTCCTGGAACTCCGCCTACAGCAGCCGGAGCCGGAGCAGAAGTCGGAGCTACGATTCGCTGGCCAGCTATAACCGAGCTCGTCGCTAATGTGCACAGTAAACCCTGTGGTTAGACGAGCAGGTAGGCTAACGACCAGCGATTTCACGAGCTAAACACTCGAACACGAATCGCCGTGGTGTGCCTGCACTCCGAAAGTCTGGGATGTCAGTTGCATTCCATGCTGCCGTGAATCAAACTCTGTTTTCATCCGTCTTACTCAAGGAGAATGTGTTAACGTCAACGGCAACGGGACGACAGCTTTGACGCCACTGGCAGACTCCCCCACCACATGTACACGGCCAGCACGCACCTGCCGTTCTTTTGTCATGTTTCTGACAACATGTCACTTTGCCGGTTGAACCCATATTCCTCTCGACTCGTCTCTGGAGACACATTCGCTGCGGCAGGCGTCTCTTCAAGTTCGTAACTTCAGCTTTAGTTCGGTTTCATGCAGGTTGTAGGAATTCACATGACCCAGCCAGGAACCCCTCTTCTTTCACCTTCCTTTTTAAAGTAGCACGTGTAAACAGCTGATGGACTACACAGACGTGTGACCTGTAAAAGGTTCTACCTCACGCGTGTGGCACATGTTTGACAGTCACGTGTGCTTTGAAGAACAGGCTCATGCTCTGGGATACCCGCCCCCCCACCCCCCCGACCCGAAACACACGCCCCATCAGTCCAAATGCCACCAGTATTTATCTTCTGCCGATGCGAAAAACAATTCAAATGTCAGTGGCTGTTATGATGATGGTTATGACGACAGTAACAATGGATGACCAGAATGTGGTGTGCTGTTTGGTCCATTTTTAGCCTGCATGTCCCTGCTAAATTGCGTGTTTTATTTTAGGAAATAATTCATTGAAATACGTTTACGGTTTGTATGACCAGTAGAGGGAGCTATTTGAGACCTCTTAATAATGATTATGCTAGTTGTGTAATATGGATAAACGATCACAAACATGGTTATCTGATCGATCTGAAAGTACTGTATTATTCTGTGGGGGTCTGTTTTCTTTCTTATTGTATTTTTTACTTATTTATTTTTTGTGATACTATATATGTATCTTAGATAAACATATAGTGGTCAGGATCACATAATTTCACATTCCATAATTAATCCAGCACCAGATGTATTTATTTTTATTAACTTATTATGCATAGTTATTTAATACAGGGCAGTATGCATGTGTTTTTATTTATTAATTGAAATGCTTAATATAAGGAGAGTACAGATCATTTTAAAGCATAATTTAAAACCATGTTTCATTGATTTGTGAAACTCATAACAGGTGCGTGTGGCTTGCTGGTTTGACAAATGAAATTCTGCATACGTTCACTTATTAATGTACATTATCTGTTGTTTATGTTTATGTTGTTTATTGAAAGTAAGCTTATGCTGTGTATTTGCACCCTGAGGCTTCAAGTACACAATTACAAATTATTAGTTACTTGGAGAAAAGTTCAGTTCTTTAGGGGGATCAAAGACACTTAAGGACAGCTTAATGGCAGGTTATGTTAATACCGTTTCCTTTTTCTGTGGTAATACTGTTTCCATCCTAAAAGCCATTTTAAAGAATGCTAGCTTCCACCCACTGTTAGCCACTTTAGCATGTTTTTAGTCAGATTACACCTTTAATTTAAGTCTGGCTCCATGCATTGTCAATTTTAAAGTGTCTGCCACCTTTAAAGAGAATTATGGTAAAAGAAGTCAACCTGAAGGAATGTGACTCACAAACGTCATCTCAAATCCAATGAATATGTAAATCTGTTGTGTAAATATGCGGATGTATAATGTGACTTACATAGGCATGCATGTAATTTATTGAAATGAAGTGGTGGTGAAGAATATGCTGACAGCCAGGTGACTGGGCCTGCTGTCTGATGTACATAGATATGTCACAACGGTAGGCTGTGTTTTTGTTGTCTGTCCAATGTCCAATGCTAAAAAAAAAAAAAAACAACAAAAACCGCACAACATTCTCACCGTAAACATCAGAAGTTGACGAAAGTCACTCCCCCCTAAAAGAATCACGCCAGCGTGCGCAGTAAACGTAGAAGTGATTCATGTAACGTTTCTTGATTCTTGGAAGAGGCAAAAAAGACATTCTGCCAAATTCTGTCAGCCTTTCCCAGGTTTTGAGGACTCAGTGTTCCGTCGTGTAGAACGTGTAAACTCACCCTGTGCCCATTCAGTTCAGCACATCAGCCCGCTGAGTTTATAAGCTTGCGCTCTGAAGAAGTGGAAGTTGAGAAGTGGAGACCAGGTTTTACTCTGATAGATAAACACAAGGAAACTTAAAGTGGGTCATGACCAGAACATTAAATCTACGCTCATTTCTGGCACAAAGAATCTTCAGAGCGAGACTTGCTCTTCAAAACTGCCAAATTACTGCTCATGTTGTGCGGGATGTTTTACAATAGTGAATCTACTGAAAGTGTTCAGTGAAGACATGTTCCCCTAGCCCATTTCTTATGTACTTTCTCCTGTAGTGTACGCACAATGCTTGTGACTGCTAGAACATTAATGTGCCATTGCTCCTCAGATGAGTAGTCTTCCTATGTTGTCTGAGTCTGTAATTAATACAATAGTAATAAATAAATATATGATAACTTAACCTTTTTATATGTTTGATGACATTAAATTGGTATTTAATTGGTAGGACCAACTAAATGGTGGGTTCTCGAGATCATGAGATCATGTCATCTGTAGGCGTGTGGAGGACTATATGCGCTGGTCTGTGCGCGTGGTGACATCACCTTGCCTGCAGATAACCCTAACAGCCTTTCAGGGGTGCGTTATGTTCTATTAAAAAGTACACGAGTCATTGGGGGAGGGAACGACGGAAGTCATCTTTTCCCGGCGGAGCCAGTAACGGCCCAAGGCTAAACTTGGATTGGGGAGGGTCTTTGAGCAGCTGTTGCGACGCGCAAGTTCTGGACGTTGCGAGTCTGAGGCGGTGCGTGGTAAAAAGACAGACGTATAAAATAGTACAAGTCGCCACTGAACTTTTAAGAACACGGCAGTAAATGTGCCGCGCACTTCACGTGGATCTATGCTCGTGCGTAAAATAAAACGCAATCGATGCAAATTCGTAAACTAAAAATAAGTTTTAAAAACGTTATCTTGTAGAGCTTTCTTTTTGTATTAAATTACGTTCGCTTTTTAGATTTGGTCGATATTTGAAAGTTTGCATTTGAGAATATTCGTTTTCGCTGCTACTTATCAGTTTATAAAACTTTCGTCGAATTTGATCATGGCAGAAAGTGATTTTTATACGATGGGGAGCCGTCAGAGAGTACCGAGAGATCCGTTCAGGGAGCAGTCGCTTGCCTCGCGGTTTATGGACGATGACTTTGGAATACCGGCTTTCCCAGATGAGTTGTCCATGGACTGGCCCGGGTGGGCACGACCTCGGCTAAGCACGAGACTGAGCACGCCGTGGACAGGCAGTTTGCGGTCTGGCTTTCCGGGGACATATATGGGGTCGCCGCAAGGGTACAGCTCGAGACACAGCGAGCCCTTACGCAGCGCGCCCCCAACCAATCCTGACGAACCCTGGAAAGTTTGCGTGAACGTGCACAGCTACAAACCAGAGGAGCTTAATGTCAAAACTAAAGACGGTTTTGTAGAGGTCTCAGGTAAGGACACGCAGAACATTAAACATAAGAAGTGTTACTCATATCACAAATCATATATTCAAATATTATTTTAGACTAATGGTGCAAACGCATTCATCACCAAACCAGCTATTTAGAACTTGTACCTTACTACTGGTTCTTGTGTGCTTTTAAAAGAACACAGATGAACAGATGAAGGACCCTGCCATCTGTTTATTTTATCCAGGTTTAGACTTTTGTAGCCTCATAAAGGGATTGACAAGCACACGTACCCACAGTGATGTGTGTCTGTGTTTGTGTGTGTGTGTGTGTGCGTGCGGGTCCTTCTACCATGACTTGCACATTACTACTCCACTCACACTCAAACACCTGCTGAGATCACATAAGAACCTCCCAACTGAAAGTATTGCGACAGAATTAGACATTTGAATTAATTGAGCTAACACACACAGCCTGTGAAGGACAGGAAGCATCTGTTACATCAAACATCTTCTTCATGAAGGTCTACCTTTGTACAGACTTCACCAAGTCAGGGATTAGATGACTCGGGTGTGTAAGACTAGACTGAGTGCTATGCTGGAAAGAGGACTGGTGACCACTGAGTGCACTAGAAGTGTCAACAGATGTCCTTGGTTATATATTTCCTGTGTTTGTGAGTCCCAGAGACTCATATATGGAGAGGGGCCAGACCACAGAGAGGCCGTGTCCACAGGCCGCCGGGACGCCCACGGCACTGAGCTTTTTATAAGCACGCTGTTGGTATGCCAGTTGGGTCACTCGCTTGGATCTGCTGCTGGCGGGTGGGGTGGGGGGGGTGGAGGTGAGGGTGGAGGTGAGGGGGACTTCTGACGTTACTTGGCATCGTTCTAAATGTGATCTGGATAATGTTGATATGGACATGGCAAAGTGACTCCCTCTCTCCCAGCTTAATGAGAAGGGGGGGGGGGGGACATAAAGACAGTGGGAGGGAGAATACAAGGAGGTGAAGACAGAAAGAAGGAGAGAGAGAGAGAAAGATGCGTATTCAGACGGATGCAAATCACAAACAGTAAGATTCTCTTTAGCCAAAGTTTTTCTCAGGGCTTTTTATCTCCAAGCTCTGCGTGTAGCAGGGGTGGAGGAGCGTCTGGACGAATCACGACCCAGCCAAATAAAAACAAACCCCAGCAGCCTCAGCCCCGGACAGCTGCTTGTCTTTCAAGTGTCCGGGCGAGAGGTCCGAGTTGCTGGGCAGGATCATCAGGGCTGTCTCACCACTCTCCCGAGATGGGGGGCTCTGAGTGACGAGTGAGTCACCACCTCCACAGGCTGTGCCGAGTTAGAGTGCAGGTGTCCCTTCATATGCAGTGAAGAATTCGTCCCAAATATTTACTTATGAAATAGCAGAAAGTCAACCTGTTAAAGTAGTGAAATGATTAACGTACATATGAGCAGAATAGCTATTTATAGCCTGTCTCATTCCTGTGAGCGATTGTCACATGGCCCAGTCAGAGAAGTGCAGTTTGTACTGAAGAAATGTTTGGGATGGTTGGGGTCTGTGTGTGTGTGTGTGTGTGTGTGTGTGTGTGTGTGTGTGTTTCCAGGCCTAGCTGAGACTGGGAGTGGCCCAAATGCAATTTAAAGTCTAACAGCTGCTGAGAGAGAGAGAGAGAGAGAGAGAGAGAGAGAGAGAGAGAATGGGAGAATTGGAGGGGCGGATAAGTAAAGAGAGAGAGAGACGCAGAGGAGCTGCCCAACGTGCTGTGGGTGTTAGAGCTATAGCCCCAGATAGTTCAAATGCATACCGCACTCAACAGTGTACTGTTGCTTGGCTAAGAGCAGTGTCTGTCTGACTACTGTCTGTCTGACTACTGTCTGTTTGACTAGTCTTTCTAACAACTGTCTGTCTGACTAATGTCAGTGAGAAAAGCACAGTCTCGTCACTCGACTATAACCATTTCTACAAAGAAACCTCTTCAGAATTGCTCTGCTAAAATCGACAATCATTTAAAACCTTCAGCATCTTACTTAAAAAAAAGACCTTCATGCTCTTGAGATTATAAACTTTTGTCATTGTGTAAAAATAAATACAAAAATAAATCATATCAACCAGTTTAAAAGACAGAAACCTTCATCCCCAGCAGCGGCCAGCAGCGAAATGTCACATGTCTAGGTGGTTTATTGCCATTTCATGGTGATTGGTCATTGGGTTAATTACAGACGTGTCATTGGTCCTTCCAGGGAAACATGAAGAAAAACAGGATGAAGGCGGGATCGTGACTAAAAACTTCACAAAGAAGATTCAGTAAGTATCTTCTATAACTAGACATTTTTGCAACAGTCAGAACCTTCTAAAATGTCCAATTCTATTTTGTGTTTTCCTACCTGTGATGAATGATGTCATGCAACACTTAGCTATTGTACAGGTCTCCCAAGGAAGTGGTTTGCTAGTCTTGGATTATGTTGGCCATCCTGTGCTGGGAGCACTGGGAGACTCTGAAGTGGAAGGGGATGGTAACTCCAAGGTCATGGGTTCAACTGCACTGGAGCGCAGATGAACGTAGCTGAGAACAGACTTAGTTCTAGAATCTAATAGGATGAGCATGTTTGATTGACAGCCCACTGTCCGAGAGTCACAGCCATAGCTGAGTATAAAGGCATAAACAGGGAGAACTGGAATCATACAAATAAACATACACCTACCAGCGAGGGTCTAAAATAATTCACAATCTCTGGTGCTAGATAAGCCTTCTTCGCCAGTGTTGGCAAAATGCTGTTTTTTTCAGGGTGAAAATGAAACCAGAGAGAACCAAATTACCGTGAACGGTGAAAATCTGCATGGACGTCACTGCAAATCAACTCAGCCGAACATTTCCTGTAGTTAATGTCAGCATATCCTACATTGGGTATAGCTTACGTAAGCTTTATTCATCATTACCACCACCCATATTACAGGAATGGACGCCTGTCTGGTGAAATAACTAAATAATTTAGTGCACAATGGAACAGTGTTCGTTTTATATTTGTATGTTGTGTGCCCAGAAAAGCAAGATTAACTGGACAAGAAAGTAAAGGTGTCTCAGCTTCCCGTGGGTACTAAAGCCCCCCAGGGACCGAACCAGGGATAACCGTTCGGGGCTAGTGAAGTCCGATCCAGAGCATGCATACCATTCATAGCTCTTTCAGGAGGCCGTCATGACTACTGTCAGGCTGGAGTGTTTCTGCTAAGATTTTCCAGATACCCCTAACACACACACACACACACACACACCCCTAACACACATACAAACACGCATACCCCTAACATCCGAATCAACACTCACACCCGCACCAACACACACGCACACCCATTCCTCTCACAGCCACACCAACACACACACACACACACACACACACACCTATACCCCTAACACCCGCACCACACACAGTGACACTCGTGCTGACAGCCCCTTGGGCTCAGGGGGTTCTGCACTTCTGTGGCTGTAGGAGTGAGTCTCACTGTCCCTCTGTCTCTGTCGTCTCTGTCCTTGGCTCTGTCCCTCTGTCTCTGTCGTCTCTGTCCTTGGCTCTGTCCCTCTGTCTCTGTCGTCTCTGTCCTTGACTCTGTCCCTCTGTCTCTGTCCTTATCCCTGTCCCTCTGTCTCTGTCGTCTCTGTCCTTGTCTCTGTCCCTCTGTCTCTGTCCTTATCCCTGTCCCTCCCTTTCTTTGTCTCTCTGTCTCTATATATATGTGCCTCTCTCTCTTTTTCCTTTTTATGTCTGTCATTATTGGTCTTTCTCTTTCTATTCCTCTTTCTGTCTTTCTCTCTCTCTCACCATATCTAAAAGAATCTCTTCAGATAGCCGTTGGCAGTCTTACAGAATCGATTTGGTAGATGAAATAATAACGCCCCTCCCCCCCGTAAACAGAACAGCATGAGGCAGTAAGACAGCGGCTGTAGCTGTAGTTGTCTGACTGCTTGACTGTGCCGTGCTGAAGGAAACAGAGTCCGAGTGAGATGCAGAGAAACAAACAGACAGACAGAAAGACACACACACACACACACACACACACTCACAATCCTCTGATGATTATCCATGGCAGTAATGTAGGTGTCAAATATTTATTCTATTTATTTACCTATGAAAAATTTCATACATGATCCAGGGTCACACATGATGACCCAGGGTCAGCAGTTTGTCGCGTGCAGTTCAGGTCTTGGGGAGTTCTGGGCGGGGCCTGTATCCTCAGCCTGAGTGTACTCAGTAGAAGACACATGGATTGTAGCAGTGTGACGTTAATTGAACAGTGTGAGGGGCTGACGCTCCCTGACCTGACACACGGAGTTATATTACAGTCTGGGCACTTGGCAGACTCAAAAGAATCTCTGTTGCCACCTTATTTGGTCAGTGGGCTCGATGAAGCCAAGTCCCTCTGTCTCGCTGTCTCTCTCTCCCACACGAAGTACCGGCACGAAATCACAAGTTACGGTGATTTGCAGGGTAGCTTTGTATTAGGTAGGGGAGGGTCAGGGACAATAAACATGAGATTAATAAATCTAGAAATGTGTGATAATGATGCAATCAAAAGATTGTGTCCCTGTGTCCACCTAGTTCATATTTTGGCTGAATATATGTTGCTCTATGCCTGCTTTTGCTAGACGTTAACGAAACTATATTGTTTTCCACTGATGTCACTGGTGCCTGTAGGATGTTCTGTTGTATTCCCATTCTGAAATGCTGCTATAGGAGACCAGCTGCAGTCTTTGACATCATCACCACTCGTCTGGGTCTAATGTCCCTCCCTTCCACAGAAAGGCCTGTGCTGAAAATCACCACGCTCATTTTCAGTCGTTTTTCTGTCTGACATGACATGAAACCCCCAGGGGATGTTAAGAAAGAAGGAGCTTGAGGTTCACCCTAACATACGGGTCATACTGGTCATACTGGTCATACTGTGATAAGCCTGTGAACTTTATAGAGTTTAATAGCTGATTGAGATTATCCAATCCAGCGCAAGCTCTGCAGATGAGATGAGCTCCGATGTAGTAGACGTTGCAGTAAGGTGTAAAAAATGATTTGTTGTTTACATTTTTTACAAAGTGTCTGGGTCAGCATAAAATCTCGAGTTGATTAATCAAACATAATAAAAATTCTTGTTCTGTTAATTGACTACTTGATGGTTCAGTTAACTGAAAGTTGTAATTTAAAACAGCAAATCACTTTTTACGGAGCAGTGCTAAAACGCTTAGAGTCGTAATGCGGCGTCTGCTCTTCTGTCCTGCAGGATCCCGACGGACGTGGACCCTCTCACCGTGTTTGCGTCTCTGTCTCCGGAGGGAGTGCTGATTATTGAGTCACGCCAGACGCCTCCTTACTGCCTGTACGGCAGCGCGTCCCCTACAGAGCCCAGTGAGGAGCTGGGGCCCCAACCGCAGGAGCTCAGCATGTCCTAGAACCACAGACCCTGGGCGGGCCAGCATACCCGGCCTGGCCAGCACCACCCAGCCCGGGAAGCACCACGACACAGCAGAACCACACCTTCTCCCAGCAAAATCCTGGTGCAACTCCAGACTTATATTTTGGCTTTTAAAGGTTAAGTTGGTCACATTGGTCTTCCACTGTTTGCTTGGAAATCTTCTAGATGAGTTTGGAAATGTTCCCTGTTAAGTTTGGCTCTGCCGGCCATCCTCTAGTTAATCAAGGTCTTATGAGAACGCTGATTTGTAAAGTGGAGTGTAGGAGATGTGACTAAGCTCTGAAGGAAGATGAGTCTACAGGGGTGGAGTTAGGGTTGAGTTATGAGTTAGGTGGTTAGTAGTTAGTGTCATATTAAACAGTATTGTAGCAAGTGATTGGGTGAAATGAATACATACAACTGGTCTTCAAAGACATTGCTGATTGCTATTTAGAAGCATATTACAAAGCTGGGGTTTGTATATCTGTTGAGCTTATGAGGCACTGTGCAGATCTGCACAATGGCAGATCAAGCTGCCCAGAACATGTTTTTATTTGTGGATGAAAGCACCAATGCCATGTTTCCCACAGCGACACAGTGTTAACATGATCTTGAATCAAAGAGTGTTCAGTGTGATACTTACTCTAACATTTAACAATAACCTTTGTGCTACAATGCCTTTGGGGTCTGTATGGTCACTATGGAAACCCATAACCGGCTGCCACAATGCTAGCCAGATGTACAAACACAAGCTTGTGTCTTTGGTAAGGTGAAAGTTGAGAGGTTAAAGATTAAATCGGCAAGAAAATGTCCTCACTCCTGAGTCCCTTACTAGAGCAGTAGAATTTCAGCACCTGCTTCTGGACGCGGATTAACACAATCCAGATCTGTGTGTGAGTACATATTGCAGAATCACCATTGCTAATGCAATTATAGTACATAGTGTATTCTCCACCGAGGAGAACTCTGGGTGATATGATGTGAGTACGTAAAGTATTTCCTTGGCTTTGTGGGTGCATCAGACATGTCTTCCTGTGGTATAAAGACCTGCGTCTGCACACAGTGCTGAGTGTGGGGTTTATTGTTTAAAGATTTACACCATTCTCTCCTGTTTGTTTGTTTCTTTTTTAAATATTGCTTTCTTGTGGAGATGCAGTGTGGTTAAATGTATTTACAATTGTTACCATTTCTTTATCGACATATTTGTGCAGGAAAATCCAGTGGGATCCGTGTGTTATCATTTTATTAGTTATTTATCCAATCACTGTAAATATGCAAACTGTAATACATGCAAAAATATATAAAATAAAAGTTAAAAGTCTTACTAAAATGGTTTACTTTGCCATTTTCTCTGTATTTGCATATGTTCAATAATTTTATTTCTGAGTAATTGTTTTGTTAGTACTATGGCGGTAAAAACATTTGCTGATTGCTCTTGCGATCTGCAGAAATAACTCGGATAAAGAAACCATGTATTTGTTTATTTATTGATTTTGTTTGTGAATTTGTTTGCAGTTAAGACATGTCAGAATGAGCTAGTTAAACACATGTTTTTGTACGTTTCAGTAATCGTATGTGGCATAAAGTTTAGTCTCTGACGTTTTGAGTGAAAATGACTTACAAATGTAACGCTGAAGAAACTTAAGCGACCTTTCAAACACACTGGCCTGACATGGATAACCGTGATTAACAACTGGACTTCCGGCTGGTATCTCAGAGCCCTTTCTTCAAACAGAATTCGATTTCCAGACTCTGCGGGTTTCACATATTGCTGCGAGTTTCAGACTCTTTGGGAGATTAATAAGGGTTTCTCGGCTTTCTCTATATTTATTACCGCTATCCTCGCGCACAGCTTTCTGTTGGTTTAGAGCGAGCGTTTTCGTTTTCGGGAGCGGGTCCAACAGAGTCGCCTCCGCACAGCGGTAATAATTGGATGGTGGATTAGCGCGGAGCTTTTTCATAGCGCATTGGGTTGTGTACAATCCCCTCAACGTGACGACTGGGGAAAATGCCACAGAAAGGAACACTAAACCCTGAACAGCTTAGTTGACATAGTCGAACTCAGTCTGATTATAGCTGACTCAATCTGAGTCTGACTCTTTATACATGAAATCAGACTGAGTCTGACTATAGCTGAAATCACTTTGAGTCTATGGCTGAAATCAATCTCAGTCTGATTCTTTATAGCTGACTCCATCTAACTATAACTGAAATAAGTTTTATTCTCTACAGCTGAATTCAGTTTTACTCCATAAGGCTGCAACGGTCTTCCTCTATAGCTGAATTCGGTCTAACCCATTACCTTCTGCGCGTGTTAAACTAAAGATTATCAATTTGTAGTTAAAGCGAATTGTTTTGCTATATTTTGAGGAATAAAAGAGACACGACATGCTCTGCTTCTGCTCATGTGCTGTTGCTTTATTAGTGCCGCAAGGTTGTGTTACAGCAAACTGCTCATGACCAACACACTGCTGCTAGGACTGCTTGAATCAAGTGTGAGTGCAGACTCTCTCTCTCTCTTTTTTTCTCTCTCTCTCTTGGTAAGGAAAGATCTTCATCTATTTGGCTTCCTCCAATTTCTTTGCTGCCATCTCCTCCTGGACGTCCACCTGTGGTGGGATCTCCTCCTGGACGTCCACCTGTGGTGGGATCTCCTTCTGGATGTCCACCTGTTGTGGGATCTCCTCCTGGATGTCCACCTGTTGTGGGATCTCCTCCTGGATGTCCACTTGTTGTGGGATCTCCTCCTGAGTGGCGAGCTGCTTGTGCTCGTCATCACCATGCTTCATTTCCTCTTCAGGATCCTGTAGCTCTCTGCCCTGCTCCACCTCCGTACTCTCCTCATGCCCAGACGTTATGGTGTGTGGAGTAGGAAGAGCTGGAGATTGGTCTGGAGTAGGAAGGGCTCCGCTCTGTTCTGCAGTGGAAGGAACCTCAAGTTGCTCCGGAGTTTGAAGAGCTCCACTCTGCTCAGGTGTGGGAGGAGCTTCAGGTCCCTCTTCCACACCCATGATGGCTTCCCCTGCATCCTCGGCACCTTCTTCTGCGCCTTCTTGTTTCCCCCCTACCTCTCCCTGACTTGGTTCTCTCTTTTCCTCCACCTCATCCCCTTCTTGCTGACCCTCAGCAATGCTCAGGGCAGCCTCCTGCCCTGCTTCTGTGCTGCTTTGAGTCGAATGATCAGCAGGCAGCTCACCTGTGTGACCACGCCTGACTTCACCATCACTCTGCCCAGCTGCAGACACACCCTCAAGGGGGCAGGGTGCCTCGGAAGCCTCTGGCCCTCCTGCTGGGAGATCTTGCCCAGGAGCACACCATCCTGCTGGGTGTCCATCTTCTTGTTTGCCTTGGAGGGTTGCTGCCTCCATCTTCACCTACGGTGAGAGTAGAGAGTGTTGTTTTTTTCACACGGGACGAGAACTGGAAATGCCACTTTGAGACCCAGTAAATGCCACAGGTGCTACACACAAAATGATTAATTTCCCAGAGCTGCGAGAAAAGGCCAGTAATCCCTCCAAGGGTGAAACACTGTTCCATTTAATCACTTTGTTGAGTATTAGAACAATTATGAGACTGGTAATTGGAAAAAGAGGGCCATTAATTTATAAATTGCTATGCAGATTTAGACATCTGACTTTTACCATGGACTGTAGAATTGTACATCTCTAATTATTTCTGAAATCTCTTTGGCTGTAAAGGAATAGCATGATTTTCAGGCTTTGTATTCAGTTATCTAGCATGTTAATTCATGAACAAAATATTCAGTGCAAAATTGCAGCATTTGACTTTTCATAGTACTGCACACACCTGCTCTGTTAATGTGCACTGCTTTCCAAACACTTTCTTGTCATAAAATATAACTTACATAACTGTCCTCCCTCCAACAAAATGTAAATAACCGATGATTCGTCATGAAACATTAAAATGAAACTTTCTAAAATAATGGACCTGTACTGGAATTGTGATATCTGCAGGCTTTTGAACGTCTGGGAATGAAGCTTCCACACTGAGAATTCCGTCTCCACTCAGGTAAGACTGTATAGTTTCTGCGTCCACTCCAACAGGAAGCCTGGTGTAAACATCAAATTCAAATCTTATATAACATTACCTTCTATGTTTACAGTATATAAAGGATTTATGAGTCCTGAATCACATTTATACTCACTTGTATTTCCTTATGAAATGTCTAGAAATGTAGCCATGTGCATCTTGTCTTTCATCGTGTTTTCCTATAAGATAAATACAGTCACGTTGAAGGATTAATATAAAAGTATTAATATAAACATCTAAATACCTACTCTGGTATCTACTCTGATATTTCATATAATAAACACAGCTACAAAGCAGTTGTGCCTACAGCCACCCCCCCCCAAAAAAAAGTCACCCTGAAAACTCCTGCATTTCCTCAAAACCCCGAGGTCTCCTAACTGTACGTAATGCAGGAAGATCCCTCTCACACTCACCTGTGACTTCCAGGAAGCCGTCTTGTGTCCTCACTGTAATCTCCGAGGGCGCAAAATGGTTCAGATCCAGGCTGACTTTCCACTTGCTGTATTCATCGTACACCTCCGACACGCCTCCTCCCATCTCCCTGTGGACCGTTGAGCTTGGACGGTCAGCGGGGGTCACCAGCGTGGAGACCCTGCTGTAGCCAGGCCAGGAGGAGCTCCCAAGCTTCCTCACGATGCTCTCCAGCCAGAGCAGGTCCCTGGAGTCCAGCAGTGGAGGAAGGCCGAAGTTCTGGCCGTACAGCAGACTGGGCCGCCAGCCGTAGCCGGGAAGCTGTCGCGTGGCGTCGTGGCAGGACGGAGCCCCGCCCGGGGACTTGCTGTCATCTGCCATCAGAGAATATGGGAAGAGAGCGTCCAGACAGAAGTGGAACGTTTAGAAGGAAATTGCCCTCCTCTCAAAGGCCTGTTATGTGGTGAGGAGGGTGGGGTTCCGATGAGAGACATCCTGCGCCCCCCTTTATATAGCCCAGACCCTCTTAGCTCTTCCCCAGCAGAAAGACTGATGCCACAGTATGAGAATTTAGGCAGGAGGTGATGGAGAGGGGGCAGCGGGAACCCGGCACCGTGCCGTTGATCTGGACACTCCAGGCTAGATGCTAATTACAGATATTTATAGATGTGAAGGCAAAATGGCAAATAGCTGGTATATGAGGCATGATATCGCACGTGAGCTCTGCTTAAGGGTCGGATGGCCGCGACGGCCTTCGTCACGTACGGGTGATCATTAGCGTGCTGCAGAGACAGGGACTGGGGCGGTGGTCAGACACGGGGTAATTAACTTTTAGATTCTGTTTGTCTTGAATGACAGACATTAATATGGACCTATGACTAAGCAGGTCTAGAGACAAAGTTTTTGTTGTTGTTTTTTTTCTAATATTCGTGAGGTGACAGGTGTAGTTGGCTAACATCTAGGAAAGACTGAAAGAGCGGATTGCTCTTGCATACCGTACACACTTTAGCTCTGGATATGCTAGCTCTGGACACTCTAGCTCTGGACACTCTAGCTCTGGACACTCTAACTCTGGACTGTAGCTCTGGAACTAAGGCAGAACTTTTGCCACCCTGAAGCTTTAGCTGAGTCCCTTACATGGCCCGATTTTCACCTCGTTTTCAACTGCATGCAACCTGTTCACTCAATAAAGATACAGATTAATTAACTGCCTAGTGGTCCCAGATATAAATATAAAATGTGCACATTAGCTGACCTGTGCTTTTCACATATCAGCTAAAATGGCCAGAGTATCAACGTGAGCTGAAACCGAATATTAAAATTACGTGAGTTACGTGAGCATGTGACGTGCCGAACAGCTCCTGTAGTTGTACACTTCCTCTAGGGGTGGGCGAAGCGATAGTATCAGTACGATACTTTTTTTTATCATTGCAGTGCAATATATACCAACGCTACAAATAAAAAATAGTACTGTGAGAGTTGTTACTTTAATTATTCAATTATCTGTTTTAGAGACAGAATGAGAGCAAACCGTTCGAGACGCCAGTCATTTTACCAGTACTATGTCAAGGTACTAAAACTGTTTATGCACAGTTGAAAGGTTCATGTAGTTCCAGTATTCTCAGATTCAGCAGTTTAGTATGAGTATTAAGAACAACCCATGCGTTGACATATTTAGGCATTTTATACATAAACAATTACATATGCTTACATAAAGATGTTTGCTTTTACAAAGTTCTGTGGTGCACGTTAGTTAAAAAACCACCAAGCACTTTGACCTCTAGACAGGTCA
This sequence comes from Brachyhypopomus occidentalis, assembly GCA_020368025.1. Lineage (NCBI taxonomy): Eukaryota > Metazoa > Chordata > Actinopteri > Gymnotiformes > Hypopomidae > Brachyhypopomus > Brachyhypopomus occidentalis. The sequence continues at coordinate 4,960,479 of JAGXOD010001382.1, forward strand.
AATAGTAATTTCTCGTCTGACGGGTTTACAATGGTGTGTTACTATTGGAAACAAGTGTCGTAACAGGACGCAAGGCCGTCTCAAGTGAACGCTTTTTAGCGCAGGAGAAGAAGTTGCTGCTTAATATCTTTTTTTAATTGACCACTCCGTGTTTTATTCCATATACACATGGAATGGAAATTTCCTCATCTTGGAGTTGGATACGTCCTTTGATTTAAGTAGCCAGCTTTGCTTAAAAAGCTCTTGTACGCTACCAACGCAACAACGTCTCTACATGGAGACATCATGTTAGATCCCAGACAATTCGTGGTAATAAAACCGCTTCCTGTCAGCTCGCCCGATGGGAAAATACGAGCGCGGAGCAGCACCGTGTTCAGCGCGTGTAACCGGACTCGAGAACATGTATTCTGGGAGAACTATCACCGGAGACAGAAGCAACTCACTCGGCAGGGGTACCAGTCCGCCGCCTGGAGGCCGTACGAAGAGCTTGGGGAACCTCTTTGCTTGGAGCCGAAGAAACTTATTTTGGAGTCTCTGGGACAGGTTGAGGAAGTAGGTTTTTCACTGTTCTGGAAATATGTTAATAGATGTACCTCCCTTGAACGTTTCCAAGAAATCCATCTGTTGTTTGATTGCTACTTCATAATGCAAATTGACGAAAATGGGGGGGAAACGTCTATTAGTCCACACGATGGAATTTTTTATTGTCGTATTTATCTGGAAATCGTCTCGCGTCTTGCTCAATTATTTAAAGGTAGTACACACCCCCCAGAACACCTTTTTTCATAGTTACAATAGTTACACTTACACTATCGCCCTACCACACAAATCTTTAACACTACGCTTTCCCCAGTGATGTATATTAGACCAGCATCTTAGCAGTATCGCTGTGTATTTATGGGACTAATTAACTAAGTACGCATTTTTAAAGTAACATAATTGATTGAAGTGTAAAACAGTTCTTAGATCTTAGATATTGGCCTGTTAATGATTGAAGGCTATCTGGCCAGATGAAATAAATCCGGAAACGTCTTGCTGTTATCTCGTGTTCGGCACCATCTTCTCCTTTTCTCTCCACCTCACTGCAGTATCGAGCGTCATGTCAGACTAGCTGCCCCATTTTCACCTGCTGTCTATGTGCAGGTCGAGCAGATCTGTCTCCATTACTGGACCAAAGCTTTTTGGCCTAATGCTTCAGTTAGTCTTAATGGTCACTGATCTTTGATACAGAGCAGATTACCAACGATGCCAGTGTCTATGCTGGCACAACCAAGAGTCTCTTTCTCCTCTTCTCTCTCTCTCTCTCTCTCTCTCTGTTTCTCTCTCTCTCTCTGTTTCTCACACACACACACTAATACATAATACACACACAAGCATGACAAGGGCAGAGCCTGTCAAAAAGTTCTTGTTCATCCTTTTGTTTTCTGAATCTCTCCTCTCCAGGGGCACTGCGGTGTTAGGCCTTGTGGTGAATAATGTCTCTCATCACGCCTGATAATTCAGAAGCATTTTTCCCCCTGCCCCGCCTCCCCTCAGCACCTCTGACGGATGCCCCTGAAACAAGACACAGCAGGTGTCATTCGTAATGCAATTACTCTCCTACCACGCAATCACAAGCCATCCCTTAAGCTCACGCACTGTGCACAAAGGATATCTACGGTACCTAATGCATCATGGGACTGGAGGCGTCAGGTGGGAGATGTTGTCCCAGGCACTTTGCATTGATCACTGTTACTGCCTCTGCTGAAGTAGGCAGATTCTCCTGCCTTATGCTGTTGTTTAAAAGTCACTTGGGAGAATGGGAACTCGTGCACTGCTAAATGTTTAAGACTGTCTGTGCAGAAGATGCAGCTTAATAGCCATTTCCTCCCCTCCCAGAGGGCCCACGTAGCAGTCAGAGGGGTGGAATTTGAAACGGTGCAGAGTGTAATGAACACACACCGTCCACAGCGAGGGGCTCGGCACGCACAATCGCTCGTCATGCAGCGTCCTAATAATCACAGAGGGCAGGCAAACCAAAGCCTGCTAGCTGCAGCTGAACCCTCGGAGCGGCTCTACAAAAACACCGTGGCTGTCCGCCTTCCCCCCAAACCAGCTCTGGCCCTGACAGACAGATGCTGCGCTCATGTTTTGGCACTGGTAGGAATGGTGTGAGTGTCAGTGCTGGGAGCCGTTTGGTTGTTATCTTGCTCCAAAGTGAGCTAATGCTTCTGGGATGACTGTGATTGTCACCGCCTAGAAACAGATGTGGAGTGATTCAGAATGAGGGTGTTTCATGAGCTTGCTATCATTTCTCAGTGCTGTCAATGTCCATGAATCACATTGTCATTAGGGATACTCAATTAAAACATGTTTTGTTGGTACAGTGTCTAAGATTGGAGGAGAGCTGTTTGTCTTAAGGTGTCTTGTATCTTTTTTTTGTAGTAAGGTGTTTTCGTAGCCGTTTGTAGTAAGGTGTTTTTGTAGCTGTTCGTAGTAAGGTGTTGTTTTTGTAGCTGTTTGTAGTAAGAGACCTGGAGCGCGTTCTGCACTGTGAGAGAACACACAGTGGTGTGCTTCTCCTAAACAAGAGCAGATTTACTGCAAATGAGATCATCCGTCAGCAGGGGAGCAAGAGATAGAGGAGGGGCATGGAGGAGAGGAGGGGAGGAGCGTCTGGAGGAGAGACTTTCGGGTGAAAGAGGCGACGTTTGTCAAGCAGAACCAGCCCCCCCTCTTCTGCCCTCTTCCACAGCACAAGGGAGCTCTGACGTCGGCAGCACTGGGAATTTTCAGGGAAAATAAAACCAGAATAAAGTCCGGTCACGGCGTGTGTTGGTTGGCTTTGGGTCTTGGGACTGTGTGCTCGGAGTAAGACATGGCACACGGGCTATACCGCATTTACATTTACAGCTTGTAGTCTACTCTTCACCAGAGCAGGGAAGTGTCCTGTGGCTTTGGAAAACTAGTCCAGCTAGTTCAGAGTTTAAGGATACTATCAATCTGGTGGTACTATCAATCTGATACTGACAATAGTGGTAGTGGTATTGGTAATAGTGATTGTGGTGGTAATAAATGACTAATCATAGGATTAATTAGGACACTGAGAATGAAACTGTAAGTGATGATTATTAAACTGATTTTTAAGAAAAATCTAATTTTGAAGTTTAGATGAAAACATTTTTTTTTCTGGATCTCAGCAGAACAGGACTTCAAATACACAGGAGGTCTAATCTCAGAGTTGGAGCTAGTTATACTCTTAGTCTCATTCTTTCTACTTGAATTCTGTTTACTTCAATCTGTTCAACTTTAATTGTTTTATTTCTGTGTATTTTTACACCAGACACTGTCACAAACCAGCTTCTTATAAACGCAGGGACTAGACCTCGAGGTCTTTTTGTCACACAGGTCTGGATGTTTTGTACATAAAGCAGGATGACAAACAGTACAAACGAGCTCTGTGTGAAGAGCTTGTACGCTGGTAAAAATGGACTCACCACCCTGTTTGTTTGATTGATTAATAGAATGATTGATTTGATTTTACGTAGACACCAAAGGCAGAGACTGGCGAAGATGATGTGGCCCTTTTTACCACGAACCCTCCAAATTTTTCACAAGAAAACAAGGTACGATTCTCGATTGAAAAGTAACTTGTTGAGGCCAAGAGCATGAAGTGGACCTTTTCTTTTTAATGACTTTGGGAATGTCAGACTTTGGGAATTGTGCCCCTGGCCCTGTCTCTGTGTTAGTTAGCATGCAACGTCCTGTTATTTATATCAACTTACACCTTATATTCATGCTCCTATCCAGAGTGACCATTGTCATATATGGAAGGGCTGGTCTATTTTTGGCTTTGTAGGTGAGCATCAGGGCTTTATGTCTGATGCAGGCAGCCACTAGAAACTAGTGAAGGTTGCTTCAGATAGCAGCACCAGGGAGTTCTTGAAGAAACTGTGAGGTCATGGTGAGGATTGGGAGGGGTGGGAGTACAGCTTGGTTTTGCTGGCATTGGGCTTCAAGTTGGGCTTCAAGGCCACACACAGATATGCCTGGAACCCTGAATGTTAGAAAATGGAAAGGAGATGTAATTGGCTGTCATCAGCATAGCAGTGGTAGGAGAATCCATGAGAAGATGTAATGTATCGAGTATATGAAGAGTAGAGGAGGGCCTAGCATTGAGCCCTGGGGGACACTGGTGTGGAGTCTGCATGGTTGGTTGTGTATCCTCTCCATGTTACCTGATAGGCAGGCCCTCCAAATAAGACTGGAACTATTTCCATGCAAAGGAACCACACCACGGCTGAGAACAGGATGTAGTGGTTTACTGTGCAATGGAAAGAAGGTTGAGAAGAACATTGACGGATGAAAATTTGACATCTTTGTCATCTCAGCACGTTTCTCCGTCACTGCAATAAAAGGTGTTTCTGTTGAACATGTCACTGTATAGCCAGACTTATAGGATTATTATTATGTTTTTGAATAACCTTTAGATGCATGTGGAAATGTGTGTATTAGACTGATATAACTCTTTTTAACCACCCAGACCTTCCCACTGGAACACACGAGGCCTCGGAGAAGAGCCGACACCCGCAGCCTCAGGAAACATCTGTGGAACTCCAGGTTAGCATTGTCACCATGGCTGGGAAGAGGGAGGCCTGGGACTCCAGGACTGGGACCTGGATAAGTGGAGGAAAAAATGGATGGATGGATGGATGGTTGGATGGATCTGAGAGATACAGATGTGGGTAGATGTCATGCATACGCGAAGCATATGAGCTGGACACTGCCCAGTCCCAATGGGAGGAGCCTCAGAGTGGTCCAGAACAGCAAGGGTAAAATCAACAAGGGTAAAATACTGTCGGCCCTCCGGGTCCAACCTGTGGGGTAATATATGTGGCAGCATCCAAAGGAAGGAAGATGTGAAACTGGAAAAATACCAGTGACTGAAAGAAGTAATAGAGAGAATGTGGAAGGGTGATGCCAAGGTCATCCCCATGGTGACAGGAGCACTTGGGGGCTGTAACCCCTAAGCTGGTGGAGTGACTCCATCAGATACAAGCAATGACAACATCAATCTCAGTCCAGATTAACGCAATCCTAGCAAGAGCAGAAATACTGGCACCCTGAAAGTGTTGTGTCAGTTTGAATTTTATATCAAAACATTTAAATCTTTTCATGATTTTGCCCTTGTGTACTAGATGCCTGTGTAACTGAGTGTCCCAGTGTTTCCCCTCGCTGTTCACTGCAGCTGTGACAAGTGAACAGAGATAGAGCATACACACACACACCTACACACACACACATTTAAGGAGGGTGATGTTTACTTCTTGCTAATTTTCTGACCAATATTTGTTGTGAGGACCAGAACATTTAATTTTGGCTTTGGCCCTGGTGAGTGTGTGTGAGTGTGTGTGAGTATATATTGTTAATATATAGGGTTGGTTTGGGCACCCTGGCCTGAATCTCGATAAAAGAATCAGCTGTTAATGTGGGTTCTGAATTTTTTGTATATGTGTAATTGAGAATGTAGGCTAATCCCCACACTGTGCAGCACAGCGCAGGTGCTGTAGGTGAGTATGCGCAAGCTCTGGAGGCACAACGGCCGTGGCGCTCGCGTGTCAAGCCACAGTAGTGAGGACAGTGCAACGGTAGTGTCGGTCTGCGCAGAGAGAGCTATGACGACAACATGCATTTAGTCTGGAGTCGTTTTGGCACAAATCTCTATGTTGAAATTGAATTACATTATATAAACGCATATGGATCCTACTTCTTCCTTTCTCTCTGTCTAATCTCTCTCTCTCCATCTCTCCCTTTCTTCTTTCTCTTTCTCCAATTCTCTCAGTGCTTTATTTGCAAGAATGTTATAGATTATATTATTGCCAGAAGAAAAACTAGGTTATTAAAGTTCTTAATTATAAATAATGAAATACAGATTAAAAATGATCCACAACTGGAGGGGGGAAAAGTTGTTATTCACAAAACTTTGCCTCCTTGGTTGACCATCTGGTTCCTCTGTTCTCACACAAGTCTGACTGTCTTATTACTGTCATTCATCATAACTGCTAAACTTTAACAGTAAAGTTCTATATTTACAGAAAAAGAAACTAAGCATCATGTAATCTCTCTCCCCATGTAATCTCTCTCCCTTTCTCAAAAACTTCTCCATTCTTTTTTTTCTGTTCTTCAAATCTGTTCTTAACCTAAGGTCTCTCAATAGGTTTCTTTCCCTTGTTTACTTTTTTCTCTCCCTCACTCATTCTTTTGTTCTCTCTCTCTCTCTCTCTCTCTCTCTCTCTCTCTCTCTCACACACACATATATATATACCAGGTTCCTGCAGGAATGCCCCCTGGCTGTACTGCACGTTAAACCTGGTGGCATTTGGTCCTGAGGGTCACTGGAGCATATTGGTTCTCTGCAGGCCTCTGTGTACCTCTGGGAATTGCAAAATGGCTGACATTTACAATAGATGCTGATAGAACCCAGAGTAGTAAATAATTTATGCCAAAGCTGAGGTCATGTGGCATTTGTGAAGGGTGAAATACCATTAGTGTGACTGGCCTTTCCTCGGGAATCACAGTAGATGAAGGTGTTTTTGTGGACTGAACCCTGTCCTCTAAAAGCTCCAGTGAGGTCTTTACCATTGGTCTTTGGTTCATATGGATCGCATTAATTTATTCCAGCATAGTGACCTACAGTGCAATGACACTGATTGCTGGGAAGATTCTAGGTTTTTTCCCCCATTCACAGTTGTTTTTCTGGAACAGTATTTGCATGTTGTTAGAGTTTGTCAAGAAGGTTATTCATGCTAAGTTTTCTTGATGATGTCGTTGAGGTTAGAGGTTAGAGACCAGCACTTTTTTTGCCAATTATGGTTCAGTGTAATGATTGTTTTAGACGTGTTATGATATGTTTGTTATGTACAATTCCATATATTCTTATATATGGCTAACCCTAACCCTAAACTCACTAAACGTGAGCTCTGACATACGTGAGCCCCGACAGACGTGAGCCCCGACAGACGTGAGCACTGACAGACGTGTGCTCCCTGCAGGAACATGGTGGTGGCAGTGAGGCAGGGCCGTGGCTACTTTCACCTCCTGCAGGAGCAGGAAAGGGCAGAGCAGCAGGAGGAGAGACAGAGGAGAGAAGAGAGGAAGAGCAGTGCCTCCATCACTTCAGACTCAGACGGCGGAGTGAAGAGGTGAGGCTACACACACACACACGTGCACTCTCTAGAGGTCCTATTTGTACCTATTTAAAAAAAACACTTGAAAAATGTAATTGCTTGTTTATTTCCTTTCATGGTAATGGAGCATCATGATTTGTATGCCTTCATACACTCACACACACGCACAAACACACCCACACACGCACACACACACACACACTTCGTTAGCCCTCTTAAATACATAGGTGAGTCTCTTTCCAGGTCTGCTAGTGCTGGAGTTCCATCATCACCATTAAAGCACACCAACAAAAGGCAGGTCCAGTCTGCCCGCCCCTTCACTCCTGTTCACCAATCACTGACCTCAGACCAGCCACAGCAGCTAGCAGAGTAAGAAACGATCTCACGGTCACTGACCTCAGACCACCCTAACCCTTCACACTAACCCTAACCCTTCACACTAACCCTAACACTTCACACTAGCCCTAACCCTTCACACTAGCCCTAACCCTTCACACTAACCCTAACCTTTCGAACTAACCCTAACCCTTCACACTAGCCCTAACCCTTCACACTAACCCTAACCTTTCGAACTAACCCTAACCCTTCACACAAACCCTAACCTTTCACACTAGCCCTAACCCTTCACATTAGCCCTAACCCTTCACACTTGCACAAGTAGCTCACTGCACCCTAACACAGCACAGGGCTTGTCGTTGGGTATTTCGACTCGGGTGTTAGTGACCGTTAGCGACCATGAGTGACTGTTAGCGACCATTTGCGACTTATTTAGTAACTATTTATTTAGTTTACTCAAAGCTGCATTACTTGAAATAGAGATCAAAAGGAACTAGAAGAAGGGAGTCCCTGCAAACCGCCCCATGATGCCTAAAACATGGTGTCACGTTCACATCTGTATGAGCCTTGGATGGACAGATTGTGTTGTGCTGGTGTGCCTGGTGGACATTTCTATGTTCTATAAGCGCTCTGCAGTGGCACTCTTTGATTGTGTTGACAAGGTCAGTCTGGCCAAACTGACTGAGTAAGTGTAGGTGGCTGTAGGTGGTTTTGACACACATTTTGAGTCACATTTGTGCAGTGACCCTGAAGATGAGGCTTACGGGAAGAAATGCAGAACGAGAGTGACTCTTCGGGTTGAATAGAAAGTGAAATGTTTTCATTCTGATTTAATGAAGACTTCTTCAGACATATGACCTTAGTTACCATGACACCCCCTCTCTTGCGTTTTCTCTCTCACCGATTCCCTCATTTATTGTTTTCCAACTTTCCAATTCACTGTTTTTCTTTCTCTCCCTCAGATATTTCACTTTCATTCCACAGATCGAGGATTTTAAAGCATAATACATCAGCCTCTGTTGTGTTCCTGGTGTGAGTGCTAAGTCTGTGTGTGAATATGTACTGAGAAAAAAAAACTCTTTCAAACATTTTAGACAATCGGTTTCAGATAATGTGTTTTCATAAAAGAGATAAAAGTGCCATCAGGGAAATTTTTATCTTTTTATTCAGCAAAGTCTTGTGTGCATAACGGTCACAATTCTTTCTACACATGTAACACGGCAACAAAATGTGAACATTTTTTTGGTTCTCAAACTAAATTCGATGAACCTTTTGACTCAATGCTGAATTCAAATCTGTTTTTACAATGTTTCTATCACTTATGATTTTTATGCGACAGGGCAATTCAATATTACATTAGGTTAATTTTACTTATCCATAAATAAGGCTGTTATTACTTAAAACATGTACAAACATACTTCTAAATCATCCAGGTGTTTGGTTTTCACCCACATTTGTCCAGTGATGATGATGTTCATTTAAAGATAAACAGACCCCATCAGTGTTGTGTGTGTTTTGCTGTGTGTGCATATAGATGGTAAATGAAGGCCCTCTGTCTGACTCCTCTTGTGTTCTTTGCTGTGGTGTGTCTTTGTTTTCTTGTAGAGAACACATGTACCGCCAACTGTGCTGTCTGAACTGGCTCCTGGAATCTCTGACCCTGGATCGCACTGGAAGACATGGGCCTGTGACCTCTTGCTGGGATGCTAAGTGAGTGGGACCTGCAAATCCACAGTGACCCCATGACCTCTGACCCCTACCCAACAGGATAGGATAATTATCTTTCCCATCAGCTATAATCACGAAACACAGCAAAGTCTCAGAGAGAGCGGCGTACGTGCTGAGAATCCTGCCTTTCCTATGCAGGTTGTTGTTTGTCTGAATTGAAGTACAGTAGGATGATTGCTAAAAACCTTTCCAAAACCCCAATAAATCCCCATTCTAAAACTCCAACTCCATGTCTGTAAACCATGTACTGAAAGAAAGTGGCATCAACAATGTTTATTTGCTTTTTCACTTTACTTGGCCACGCTGTGCTGCAACAATTTGGAGTAGTTTCAGAAAGTCAAATGTAATATTAAATCCGACGGTCCTTCAGAACATTCAGTTCCCAATCAGCTTAAAAGGCACAAACACACGTGATTACACTGTGAGCTTCACAATATCTATCAGGGTTTTTAGAATGAGAAAACCAATGGACAGAGTTTAGCCTCTGTACGCTTTGAAGTTTGTCAGAACTAAAGCAATTGACAAGGTTGTGCTGTAAGTGACTATACACAATGCTATAGGTGTAGTAGTACAGGTTTGACAGAACGAATGTAAGTAGATGATATTTAACACATACATCCAACATTAAAAGTGATTCTCGTTAGTGTACTGATGTCTTTAACAGTTGCGTCTTTGACACAGAATGCCTGGTGGAGCACAATAAACTCTGGGCAGGATCCGACTCGTTGGTCAAACTACACACAAACGTGCTTGTTCAATTAAACCAAACGCAAACGTTTGCTGATTGTGGAGCTTAAACAAAGATGAGGAGAGCAGAAGAGTGATTTTTTTAGCTACACTCGCAGTAAGCCATGTTTCCCTCTTGAACCACTCTGGGTTGAAGGAGCAACGTTTTTTGACTGAAAGATGGAGAACCACCTCTGGTTGGTGTCACAAACGTTTTAATCTCCAATTTTTTTGCTCTAATGATGAGGAAGTAAACTTAGTATTTATTAAATTGTTGACTTGATTCATAGTATTTCCTTGGCAATATTTGGGAATCCTTGCTAGTAGTGGCTAACTGGCTATTGCTAACAGGCTATGGCTAACTGCTTAGCAACGGTGATATCGTAAACAATGTTTACCAAACGTGTTGACTTTTGGAAATCTGTTATTTTTATAATGGATGCTGTCAGCTTGGGGCCAACATGATTGTGCCCCACAGCTCATTATTGGAAGTGACTTTTTTGAGTCTGTGAGGTTTGTTGACATTTTGTGGGGCTGATAAAGATGAAAACAGAGTAATATGTTGTGTTTCTTCCCCAGAGTAAATGACACCTTAATGACACTGTGACTGTTTTACCTTGTGATTTAGATCTGATGTAATTTCTAAATATATAGAAAAAATATGCCTTGCGTAGCTGAAGGACTTCTGAAATACCCCCATTTAAATCCTTTGTGTTCTACCTTCCTACATACAGTAAAACTACAAGTTTTACTACCTCTACATTTTTAGCTTCTCTCCACACATGATGTCATCTGTATGATGGTAGATAGAAAATGACATAAGGTACACAATAATAGATGTGGCCATTCCAAGTGGTGGATTGAATGGACCCCTTGGAGTTGTAGCAATACCAGGGACTGAAAGAGGAACTAGAAAGATGGTGAAAGGTTACACCAAGGTCATCCCAGTGCTGATGGGGGCACATGGAGCTGTGACCCCTAGGTTTGAGGACAAAAGATCCCACTGGGCCAAACACAGACATCGTCTGAAAATGTTCTATACACACTGAGCCATAATTACCCAGTTGCCAGATATTCAATAAAAGAGGGTAAAATACAGAGCCTTGTTGTACACCACAGAGAATTTAATGCTTATCTGACACATGTTCACTTATACTGAGAACAGTTTACAATACTAGCTAATTCAACTTGCTAATGCAAACTCCATATCACGTGATCTGTAAAAAACTTATAGTCTAATACTGGAGCAAAATGTAAGTCAATATTTAAAAGCAAGATCACGTGATATGAAGCAAGATCATTACTTTTTGACCATTACTTTTTGATTTAGAGACGACAGACAACGTTCCAGCTGCGTAATGAAGCCCAGCATGTAATACAAACGTGGCGTAGCATTAGTAGCTTTAGTAGCATAGCATTAGTAGCGTATGTTTAATGTAACATTGATGTAGAAAACAGGAAGCGATGTCGTGTTGATCGTTCAGAACAGTGCTATGGGGTGAGTAGGGGTGGAGAGCACCATCTACTGGGCTGAGAAGAAAATGTAGTGTCATAAATATGTGACGGGAAACACCTGGCTCATATTTATGACACCGTAAATACCATAAGTAACGGGACAATGACACTGACATTTGCAGTAAACCTCATGCTGTGGTTTAGAGCAGAGGAAGAGGGAAGCTAGAGAGATAAGGAGAGAGGGAGAAGGAGAGAGAAGGAGAGAGAGCAAGAGCAAGGAAGGAGAAGAGAGATTATATCCTGTGTCCTGGAGCTACAGGCTAGTGCTAATGATAAACTCAGGAGAGGGATGAGGAGAGACAGATGTGTAAGGGGGAGGGGGATGGAGAGTGAGAGAGAGGGGGGAGAGAGGGGAGAGAGAGGGGAGGAGGGGGGGGGGAGGGAGTGTAAAAGCAGAGTGAAGGGTAGTCTGTAGGGTCTTGGCCTTCCACAAATCCAATTTCCAATAAAGTTAAAGTTAAGCTTTATAGCAGAGAGCTACAGCAGTGCACAGAGCAGATATTACACTCAGTGATGAAACTGGAGCGGCACGAGTCAGAATCCCAGTGCAGAGGATGAGACAGAGAAAGAGTGTGTGTGTGTGTGTGTGCGCGCATGTGTATAGTAACCAAAAAGCTCACGCTTATTTTTTCATCCTGTGCCACATCTCGTGGTGTTTTTATTCCATAGCAGAAATAAGCAGTAATGTCCTCTAGAGTGTTTGACTATACAAATGTGCTATAGAAATACATTTTCCTTTCTCACTCTTTCTCAGGGACCCAGGCAGAAGCAAAACTGGCCTCAAGACTCTGAACAAAGAGAAGGTGATACAGGCTGAGTGGGAGCAGTTTGTGTCCACACCAAAGGTTCCTCTGCAGATTCTGCCCTTCACACACTTGACATTGTGTAACTCCTGCTTGGCTTTCCCTGCTCTAAAGACCTAAAGGTTCCTCCTCTCCTCCCCTCTCCTTCCCTCCCCTCCCCTCTCCTCCCCTCCCCTCCCCTCTTCTCTTCTCTCCTTTCCTCTTTGTTTTTCTATCTTTCTATTTTTCTTTTTCTCTCACTCTCCATCTTTCTGTTTTTCTCTTTTTTTTGCTCTTTCTGTTTCACTTTTTCTCTCTTAGTCATTGCGGTCCATGTTCAAGCTGTCTCGTATGTGTTCTGCACGCCCTCTGACCCGGAAGTCCTCCTCTATTAGTGTGATGTCGTCCATGGCAACAACCTCATCTCTGGGGAGTGTATTGTCCTTGGTACCTGGCAACAAAGATGGCACTGATGTCATTGTTTCCAGCGAGGACAGCGATCCTCAGAGCATGGTGGGGTCACAGCTTGACCCTCCCATGTCTGAATGTAAGTCACCAGGGTCAAAGGTCATACCCTGTGCTAAATGCTTTCAACCTTCTTCTCATTCACTGGTAGCATATGTGTTTTCACACTGTACACGACGATACTTAGCAGAAGTATTTGAACATTTTACTTTGAGCTTGTCTGACTCTCCATGAGTGCAATGGATTTGAGATTAAATAATGCCTATAATCTTAAAAGACAGATTTAATTAGAGGTGTGTATATATATATTTATATGATATATATATATATATATATATATATATATATATATATATATATATATATGTGTGTGTGTGTGTGTGTGTGTGTGTGTGTGTGTGTGTGTGTGTGTGTGTGTGTGTGTGAATTGCTATTCAAATGAAAGCCAATGCTAGAAATTGGGTAGTTCAGGGTGGGCAGAGGGAACCACCTGACTTGAGCCCTACTGAGAAAGTGAAGTGAAGACCAGAAACTAACACCTCACCCCATCATTATAACACCAGTATACTGCATTATACACCAGGCAGATCGTCCCTCTCATGCCAGTATGTCCAGTTGCTTTTGATCCTTTGTAATGTAGGGACTGGGAAATGTTAAGTTTATTAAGTTTATAAAGATGGTGCTTGTAAAATAGGTCATCCAGTAGATAACTGCAGTAACTTTCTCCTTGAATTAATGCTATATTCTGTATTTAAACATCATAGTTATGGTTGAATGTGTTGTGGTGATGTTTGTCCATTTCCACATGAGCTACACGGTATAGACACACATACACACACATACATGTTTTAGTTCTAGAATTAGAATCTGCAATACTTCCAGTGGGGTTCTGGAACACAAGCATGTGATGTACTTCCACAATTTCTACAAAATAAAAGCAAAATCTCAAAATGGATATTTTAACGCCATCTGTCCCCCTGTGATCACTGTAGGTGTCCAGTCATTCTGCCCGTATAATTTTTGGCACGCTGTAGCGCCCCCTAGATCAGAGATTGCTGCTGGTGTGTGATCAGAGATGCCCACAGGGTCTGTCTGTGCTTGTGGGTTTGTCCTCACCGCTGTTGCCCAATTGAATCAAAAGACCTACCAAAACCTCTCTGGGCTGAGCCAGATATTTGAGGAAGAACCTAATCTGCCCAACCACAGCAGGCTGGCTGAGTGTAGATCTCTGCCTCGCCATTCTGTTCTGATTGTTTCTGCCTAAATAGGATGAACATAAAACTTTTATTTATGTGTTAAGAAGGGACTTGGGGGAAGTGGGCGGGTCTAATAGAGGATAAGAATACACTCACAATGTATTATGTTTTATTGTATAAAGAAATAAATCATGGTGGTCAGAGATAAATTGTATTGAAGTTTTTACCAACAGGGGGCAGCAAAAGCTCATCAATGTTTTTGTTTGTTAATTGCGCTGTTCTTCCCATGAACTATTTGAAGAGCTGTGTGATGTTTAAAGATAAAATCTGAAACATTGTAATAATGTAGACTTATTCTTAATTAATTTGCTAATTATCTTAATGAATATATATATTTTTACATTTTCATCAGGATAGTTTGTGTCATCAAACCATTCAGGACGTTGACATGCGTTCATGCGTTTAATCTAAGATGTATCTGATCTATCCATGTATGTAATCTATCTATGTGTTTGCATAAAATGAATGTGGTTAAAAGCGGTTTTGTTTAAAATGTAAGGTGTGTCCGAGAGAGACTCAGTAACGGACCTTGACTGACCTTGACTGCGGACTTCAAATGTACCGAGTACCAACTTTCTTGGCTGATTACAATTTCCATTTTTTTAACATGGCTGATTCAGATGTTTACATATACAGTTTACCATTTGGGCATTTTGTAGACGCTGTTATCCAGAGCGACGTACAAAGTGCTTGTATGTTTGTCGATTTAAATGAGAAACAGAGACAGAAACGTTTAAACAGAAACGCCTTTGTTCACCTTGACATGGACAAAATTCCCCAAGGTCGTAGGACAAATCTTTTCACGAACCTTATAAATAAAGAGCAATATTTTACTTTTCCAAATGAAAACAAGCACACCAGGTAATACAAACGAAAAGTCAAAGCACCTTTATGTTGTCAACATACAGGCTAAATACAATCACCGAGCTGTTCGTATTGCTGTGTTTGTTCCTCTGTCGCCCCCGTGTGGTGCAGAAGTATAAATGCGGCCGGCACAGAGTGAGAACCAGCCGATTCCGGTCGCAGAGACTGAGAAAGTGGCCTTGAAACATAGCAACATACATACATAGCAACGAACATAGCAGAGCCTTACTGCTCGTGGGTCACTGGTATGTGTGTGTGTGTGTGTGTGTGTGTGTGTGTGTGTGTGCTTCAGATTTGCAGATGCTGCTGGAGGAGGTACACCACAGTGTTGCTAAAGACATGTGTGGCTCAGGGAGAGACTGCAGGCGTGAGACAAACCGGTAAACTCCCATGTGCCCCGGTGTCAGTTCCACCCATTCTGACACAGACTTCATAGTGTGGTCCACTGTGTGCTATGGGCTTATAAGTGTTGTCTGTAAGGAGTCCTCTCTGTTAGGTGTCATGTCTGTTAGGAGTCCTCTCTGCATGTACACATACATGTGTGTGTCAGGGATATTAAAGCCACCTGTTGAGGCACAGAGCTCCTTCACAGTTAGTCACGCAGGGAGAAATACAACACTGACTGCTGTTGAAATGTAATTCAATACAGACTGCATTGTGTTCGAATGAGGCCATCGGTATCACACAAGTAATTAATACTGATCTGGGGTCAGCTTTGCCTCCCTTCACCTGGGAGTCTGTGGTCACACACTTTTATTAGCTGTTCACTTAAATACTAGGGATTAGGGGATGTGGTTTGAAAGAGATGGAGGCCTCTGATTGACATATATGTAAATGTGGCGATTAATACTCCTGAGAGAGTACCTGGCTGATGGGTGGAGCCAGATGTGTTGGAGCAGATTTACAGCACCCATAGCATACTGTAGATCTACAGGACCTAAGTGGAACCCCTGTGCTACACACACACCACCCTGCCCTCACACTTTCTGTCCTTCTGCACAGGCTCCTGTAGAGTTCACTACACTCACACCTGTGCGTATTATAGCTTGATAAATATGCAGTTCAACTCTTTTACGCACAGTGACAGGAACCTATTTTTAGGTGTAATGTTATTATTTACAATAATGCTTTTTATTTACATTTTGTTTATATATATATTTTGATGATTTCAGTCATGTGACATGAATGGCCTGTTATATATAGTCCTAAAGTGTGAAATATGGTTGGTTTGCCACAGTGTGGACGTGACACACACACAGCCGTAAGCAGATCTGATCAGTGTGACTGAGCTGTTTCCTCTGTTGTTCTGGGGTGTGTTTGTGTCGTCCTACTGCAGGGAATCACTCATGCCTGCCAATCACACACAGGCCAGTGTCACCACTGGGAGACTGAAGTCCCACAGACCAAAGAGGTGTGTATGTGTGTGTGTGTGCGTGTGTGTGGAGGGGGGCTTGGGGGTTAATGTCCGGAGGGAAAATTGTGGTAGCACCCTAAACCTCTCACAGCCCACAAGACATATAGACTGAAGGCTGTTTTGAAAGTGCTACCTTGCATTCTGGGAAGTCGACCATGGTAACCACCAGACTGTCTCTCTTAACACCTAATGCTGGATCCCTGATTTTTTTAGAGCCGTTTTCTGCAGATTAGGATTAAAATAAGAATTATAGTTCTTTGTAATGCAAAGAACAGAAGCAAGCAGTGCATGAAACGTAGGAATCATCATCACTATGGTAACCTGCTTTACATACTTTGCCCAAACTCTCCCCTTAGTCCAACTGCAGCCCCCCCCTACAGGTCTGGAGGATAATACAGTGTGGCAGTCCAGTAATGTTTGACCTACCCGTGCTGGGGAGTGTAGGCGGGTGTGTGTGGAGCTGACCCGTGCTGGGGAGTGTAGGCGGGTGTGTGTGGAGCTGACCCTAGACCAGCAGTCCTTCTGTTAAATATCCAGGGTGCAAATCACTGAGTGATTCACTGCTTCATAAAATTTAAAATTTCATCTTGATTAATTTCAATTTGGAACAATTTGATTATTGCTAAGATATAAAATGATTTTAAAACACTTTAAGGGAGCCTATATAATAAAATTGAGCGGTGTTTGGAAATGGACCAGAATTTTCATTTAGGTGACAGAAATTAATGGATACTTTATTGAATATAATTATAATCATGTATTAGGAATTATGAATACATTCATAAATATTATGATTAAACTCTACCCCTAATAGTCACATGATAAACAATGAGGTGTGTTTAACCATAAATACGACTGACATAATAAAAGTCATGGTGGTAGCTGGAAGTCGGAGGTGAAGCAGAGACACATACAGGTACATAAAAATTAGTCAAAGTTGCTTATGGTTAAGTCTTGTTTCTTCTTTGTTGGTGTTTCTTCCCTTTTCCTGATCCAGTTGCCCAGCTGTGCCTCCCTGTTTCTCCGACTCATTCAGCCACAGGAAGGCGGCCATGTTGTCTCAGACGAGGGAGGAGTTTGAAGAGCGGGTGGAAGAACTGACACTCGGTCTCACCGATGCCCTACAACACAGTGCCAGGTGAGTTGCTTTCTCGAACAGCAGCAGTGCAGGAAGAGGTGGTCCTTCTCTACACAGACATGACTCAACAGAAAAGCAGTGGTGTGTAAACCCAGAAGTTGGAGCAGAATATTCCTTCTCTTTTACTTGACCTCTCAATCACTCCTCCCGTCTCCATCTCTCTCTCTCCCTCTCTCATTCTCTCCCTTACTCCTCCATCTCTCTCTCCCTCTCTCATTCTCTCCCTTACTCCTCTATCTCTCTCTCCCTCTTTCTCTCCCCCTCTCTCTCTCCCTCTCTCTTTTCCTCTCTCTCCCTCTCTCATTCTCCCCATCACTCCTCTATCTCTCTCCTCCTTTCTCCCTCTCCATCTCTATCTTGTCTCTTTCACTCTCTGTCTCTGTACAGGAAAAAATGGCTAAGTGGATTCCAGAGGTACCAGTCCCTCTCAAACCTTCCTGCTTTGCAATCTCTCACTTCCTCTGTGACCTGTGTGACCTCTAAGTCAAGCCTGCAGGATTCAGAGAAAACAGATGCCACAGGAAGACACTACAATACCCAATGGTGTGTGTGTCTGTGTGTGTGTGCATGTCTGTGCATGTGTGTGTGAAATGTCCATTTAGTCCTACAGAATTCAAAATTCAAAAACATTTCTGAATGATGCCTGTGTATTGTGTAACTGCATGCATTCATCCACATTCTGTGTGTGTGTGTGTGTCCTAACTGCAGGCTTTCAGCATTGCTCAACCACCTCTCCCATCACACACACTCAGACGTTAAGGTGGCACGTGTTCTAGACAAGCTAAGGTGCTATGCAGAAGAACCAACACTGTGGATCCGCCCTCACGTTTTCCTCAGGGTCCTAAACTCCCTACAGCCATGGGAGCTCTGCTGCCCAGACCTCTGTGTGGCTATAGAGGTAACACACCTCACCAAAAACCCAACTCTGTGCTGTTGTAAGTACATATGCAGTAACCCAATCCACCAGCAGGGGTTGCCAGAGAGAAACAAATAAATCCAACCTCATTATTGAACAATATTCGTAACTACTTATATAACCACAAAGAATGCCTTAATGCTTACCGCCCAGACTGGACTGAATAACTCCACCTTCCACTCTTAGGCTGTCTGCATAACTCCGTCCGTTTTGTGACCTTTCAGATAGTTTATTGGAGCTTTGCAGTGGCATTACGGAAGTCGGCAGTAATTATGTGAATGGTATCTTAAACACTGATTTCTTCTCACCACCACAAACCTGTTTGCAGCTCCTGCTACAGTTAGCACTCTCACACACATGCAAACGCACAAACACACGCTCACACAATGGAACCCACAAATACACACTCACACACGCAAATCCACAAGCACACACTCACACACACAAATCCACTCCTGTGTATTGTTGTGGCAAGTTCAGACTGGCCTTCTATGAGCGAAGGCCATTAGAAGAGCAGGAGCTGTGTGCAGTAAACTCGCATCAGGCACTGGGGGGTTGATGGAAAACCATGGAGGCTTTATAAAACTCTTTTTAAAACTCTTTTTATTCACTAATCTGTTTTTATTATATTCTGTTATTCACAGAATATTTTTTTTCTAAGTTTTGTATTTGTGTATGTGCTGAATGTTTTCAGCAGTATCTATGTATAGTATGTTGAATTAATTTGTGTAACGAAATGTGTTATACACATCGGTGTTCTCACTTCATATTCTTTCTGTGTCTGTCTCTCTTTGTTACTCTGCGTTACTGTCTCTGTCCCTCTGTCCCTCTCTTGGCTGTAGATAGTGAGGGAGAATGCAGTCCAGATGTCTGTAGAGGAGTATGACAGCTGGCTATACACTAGGATCAGACTGCCCACGACACCGGCACAGGGTGTGGATCACAGACCGTGAAGCACACACCTCTCTTCTGCTCTCTGTCCCTCTCCCTCTCTCTCTCTCTCTCTCTCTCTCTCTACCTCTCCTATATGTTTTTCTTTCTTTGTGATGTTACATGGTTCTCTTACCATTATTTCCCTCATTCAAATACAGATTCGAGTTTTGTCGAGTTCTGTTGTGTTGGGAAAACTTGCACACTCTTGCGTGACTGTGCTGGGTCTAGATAGGACCGAGCAGTTCTGATCAGGACCCCTAGTCAGTCAGTATAAAGCCAATGGTTTTAGTATTGGTGTGTGTGTGTGTGTGTGTGTGGCTGTGTGTATATGTGTCTGTGTTACTTTTGAGTTTTGGTCTGTGTGCGTGTGCATGACACACACGTGTGTGTGTGTGAGTGTGCACATGCTTCTGTTGTACAGATGATTCACTCTGACTGCTTTTGTGTTTTGGTGAACTGCATATGCATTTTTTCCATATAAGCAAAACGTTCACAGTTCAATCAAACTGTCCTGATAAGCTGTATGAACATTGGCCTTAGCCAGGAGATACCAAGTGCTCAGGTTGGGGGAGGTGTGTGTGTGTGCATGTGTGTGTGTGTGTGTGTGTGTGTGTGTGTGTGTGTGTGTGTGTGTGTGTGTGTGTGTGTGTGTGTGTGTGTGTGTGTGTGTGTGTGTGTGTGTGTGTGTGTGTGTGTGTGTGTGTGAAAGAACGAAGGAGAGCGAGTAAATGTAAAGTTCAGTTTACAGGAAGGAAAATTTACATGAACAGAAAGGAAACAGAAGGAAATATAAATGCACAGGAATTATTGTATACTCATTTCTGTGTGTGCTAATGCATTTGAATGTAGAATGTGTGTGTGTTTGCACGAGTGCGTGTGTGTGTGTTTGTCCTTGTGACTGTTCACCCACTCTATCAATTTGGCCTCTGGAAAATTAAACATTTGCTCTGCGTTTCCTGGTAGCATCAAGTGGAAACAGTTAACCTGTGTTGATGTACAGAATGTGACCACTGGTAGTGTGTGTTGGGGGAGGGGGGCCGGCTGTGTGTGTGGGTGTGTGTGTGTTGGGGGAGGGGGGGGCGGTTGTGTGTGTGGGTGTGTGTGTGTTTGATTAATCACTATTATTAGTATTAAGTCTTAGATATTTTTTATGTTAGAAAGGTCTTATTACCTTATTACCTTTCATGTATGCTGTATATGAAATTATCTGATTATAATTTATGAAAATGTATGAAAATGATTACTTTCAATACATTATATTATGTCATTAGTGAAAGGGTGAGATGACCTTACCTTTGACCTTGGTCATCATCACCTTCTGTTAAGATAAACCTGTGGGTATGTGTTGCATCATAGGCTATTACGAAAGTCAAGGAAAAAACACGTTCAGAAAAATACCTGATGTTTAAGTACAGAGAGAGTTTTTCAAAGAACTGAATTGTGTCACGACCTGAGACGTGAGAATAGAATTTAGAGATTATTTTTTGTAACAAATATGTACACAGAAAAGTTGATTATTAGGAATAGGAAATGTACTATAAATATTCTGCATTTATATACTATAAATATACTATATATATAATATCTAGAATATATTATATACAATATTCTGTAAATATGCAATATTTATTAGCAATAGGAAATATACTATATACAATATGCTGTAAATATTGTTTAATAATGCTGCAAATAATCTAGTATAGTAGTAATATAGTATATTTCACATGTTGTGTTTGATGAGATTTTTTGCTTGGTTTATTCGATGTGTTTGATGCGTTTGTTTTGTTTATTTGATGTGTTGTTGGGATAGATGTTTTTTTCTGATGTGATTGATGCATTTGTTTTGTTGGGATAGGTGGGTTTGTTTGCTGTGTTTGATGTGTTTGTTGGGATAGGTGGGTTTGTTTGATGTGTTTGATGTGTTTGTTTTGTTGGGATAGATGGGTTTGTTTGATGTGTTTGTTTAGTTTCCAAGATCCTGACCCTTATTCATAACCCTAGCAACCATTTATGCATTGATGCACATGAGCTGAATCACACAGTAACTTCCTGTTTCAGTTACTGTCTCTCTCTCATATGTACAATCCAGGTTCCACATGGTTTGCCATATATCTGTATGCAGAAAAGCATGTGTGGAATGTTTATTAGTAGGTGAAGAAAAGTCTTTTATGTTCAACCTTCTTCCATGTATTTCTGATGCTTCACCTCTAAGTGTTTATGGCCTACAGCAGACACTGAGTAAAAGGCATAAAGATAAAGGTATCGTCTGTCTTGGATTATTCCCGTAACACCCATAACTTGAAGGTCAGTGGTGATGAAAGTTATTCACTGTTGGTATGTAGCTTGTCCAACTTGTTAAGGTTGAGATACTCGTATTACATGAAATAGTTTTGACTAGAAAGGACTTGCTCTTCCTTCAGGAATGAACACTAGACACTTAAAACCAGATAAGACTTGGGCCCTATCCCATTTCTTACTTTCACCACTACTCCTTGTTTTCAAGTGTCTCCTTGCCCTCTGAACTGAGCTAGGGATAGTGGTTGAAATCTTCCCGTACAAAATGCAACAACACTTAAAACATCATCTTTTGGGGAGGTGTTGACATGAAAATATATCAAAGTTCTGGATTATCAACATTAGCTAGCTACCAGGACATCAGCATACCTTTTAATGCTTGTTATGAGGGACCATACACTCCAATGACATTAACTGGAATAATGCAAAGGTTATTGTCATTTTTGTGTCTTTATTAAAGGAGAAAAGACATTTGTTGGGATTCTGGGACATCCCTCATGGCGCTCTGTTTGAAGTGTGCCACTAAAACCCGTTGTACTAGCATCATGCTGCCCTACAACAAGAATTTTGACACTCTGCCTCTAGGAAGGAAACGTGCAAAAACGGGCACAGAGCTAAGTGATGGGGCAAGGAGCGAATTTGGACAAGGCCCTACTGTTCCTAAAGGCTAACACTAAACACTTACCACTAGATAGACCTACTGTTCCTAAAGACTAACACTAAACACTTACCACTAGATAGACCTACTGATCCTAAAGGCTAACACTAAACACTTACCACTAGATAGACCTACTTTTCCTAAATACTAACACTAAACACTTACTACTAGATACACCTACTGTTCCTAAAGACTAACACTAAACACTTACCACTAGATAGACCTACTGTTCCTAAAGACTAAAACTAAACACTTACCACTAGATAGACCTACTGTTCCTAAAGACTAACACTAAACACTTACCACTAGATAGATCTACTGTTCATAAAGACTAACACTAAACACTTACCACTAGATAGACCTACTGTTCCTAAAGACTAACACTAAACACTTACCACTAGATAGACCTAGGGCGGCATGGTGGTGTGGTGGTTAGCACTGTCGCCTCACAGCAAGGCGGTCTGGGTTCGATTCTCGGTCTGGGCTGCTCTGTGTGGAGTTTGCATGTTCTTCCTGTGCCTGCGTGGGTTTTCTCCGGGTACTCCGGTTTCCTCCCATAGTCCAAAGACATGCATCCTAGGTTGATTGGTCACTCTAGATTGCCCGTAGGTGTGAGTGTGTGTGTGCGTGTTGGCCATGTGGTGGACTGGCGAACTGCCCATGGTGTACCCTGCCTTCGCCCGGAGATGCTGGGATTGGCTCCAGCCCCCCCCGTGACCCCGACTAGCGGGGAATAAGCGGTACGGATAATGAATGAATGAATGAATAGATAGACCTACTGTTCCTAAATACTTAACACTGGATAAGACCAAATATTCCTAAAAGAATTAACACCAAACACTCAACACTATATAAAATCTACTCTTCCTACACAATTTAACATTGAACACTTAGATAGGACCTACTCTTTCTACAGGAATTACAGTAGAGTGCAGTGCTCCGCGGTGGAAGTGTGTGTGTGTACGTGTGTGTGTGTGTGTGTGTGTGAGAAAGAGATTTACATGGCAGGGTGAGATGGAGAACTGCCACATGGACAGGAAGTGAAACCATGGCGACCACAAAGTATGTCACGAGTGACGTCTGTACCACTCCCTCCCTCCAGCTACTCAGAACTCCACAATAACACTGATACAGTCTGGCTGTGTCTGCCTGTGTCTGGCTCACTATGGCTGTGTTTCTGCCTTAGGTCCCTTTACATACTTTTCTTTTGTTTTCTCTTGTAAACACCATGGCAACAGTATATGGTGCTGCCTTTTAAAATGTCCTGTTTGTTTTGCCAGTTACGTCTTGACGGCCATAAAAGTTTCAAGGATTTTACATACAGAAAAGGTTCAGTTACAGTATGTTACAACAAGGTTACAGTAATGTTACTTTCATGGTACTTCATCATTCCTTGCTTTGAGTTCAGTGTTATGAGTTCGCAAGAATAGCCAGTGCAGGTTCTGTATGATGATTGTAGTACCAGGTTCTGTATGATGAATGTAGTACCAGGTTCTGTATGATGAATGTGGACAGCGTCCACCAGGGGTCGCGCGAGAACCCCCGTCGGGTTTGTTTCATCTCGTTTTACGTCACCTAACTTCTCGCACTTGATTCCATGGAGATAACACGTTGCCATGGCAGTCTCTGAATAACGAGAAATCTGAATCTGAAGAGTGAGATTTGCTGGCTGGTTTATCAAGCATCCACAGCTGTTTAATGAATATGTTGATAGTTGATGGACTGTTGTTATAGCTGTAGCTGTTACCAGGCCCATGACGAAGTGCAGTGAGGTGTGGTGAACTGGGTGAACATGTGCGCCTCTCCTGCTGAGTCTCTACACCCTGGAGGCACCTGCCTGGATTCCCACTGTGTTGTCCCAGTCTGAATCATTCACACACTAAACCAAAGACGTCACAGACGAAACTAGCCATTAGTAAAGGGGGAAGTGTGTGTTTTCGTCTGCGCGTTTCTTGTGTTTGATCCATCTCTAGCTCACCCTTTCCCACCTGACTCTGAAACTTAGACATGAACATGAAACTTCTGTCTGTGCATTTCCGGCAGCTGCAGAAATAACTGTTTCTCTCTGAAAGGCTGATAAGTTATTTCAGATATGATCTAATGCAGGAATCTCACTTCAAGAAGAAACTGTGACTGACTGTAATGTGAGATTACACTGAGCTTTTAGAGAGAATACACCTCCTTAACACCAAACATCACATCACACTGTTTCATGTCCAGATGGAGGGGGCTCCCCTCTGCTCCCTACAGAGGACTTTCACTGAGCAGTTGTGGTTAATCCCCGAGACTGACATTGGGATGGCAGGATTCTCGGGGTGGTTCCCCCTCCGTCCGTCAGCTGGGGCTCCACTCGGGGGGCAGTAACCCGAGAGCAGTGTTCTGCTCCCTTGCTCTGACTGGAGTAACACCGCTCAGGGTGGAAGTGGTGACAGGCCGGATTACTGGGCTGGATCGCACTCTAATTTGGGCCTGGACTTTACTGGCTGGGACCCTCCAACACGAACAGAAAGTCCCTTGGCTCAGGATATTTGAACAGTGTTGCTACATGCTTGAGTTGAACTTCCTTCTGTTGAAATCAGTAGAGACATCAAAAACCACAACCAATGTCTGACTTTCTGCATTAATTCCCCTCCTGACTCTGGTGTCCAGGCATCTGTGCTGTTGCTGGTACTGTATCATAGGAACATAAGTGAATGGTTGTCAGCTGTTTAAATGCTGACAGAAGCCACAGCTGCTGTGTTTTCCTGCATAAAGCCTATATGCAACTCATCCACAAATACCTCCTCTCACAGGAAGTTCACACTGTGACTCAAAGCAGTAGCTGCTAACTGTAGCCTCAGTGTTGTGATGCAGAGAAGGGGCACATCCCCATTGGAAGAGACATTAAAAGTGGAGCTGACATTCTGCCAACGCCACCTTCCAGTTTTAACTCATGGATAAATCAGATTTGGGATTAGGTTGTTGATTCTGTTAACTATATCTGTGTTCCAAAAATGGTTTAACTAGTTACCTGTACAGTATAACTGGTGGGTTGCAAAGTTGATAAATTAATTTTCACAGAATGCCAAATACCTTTTAGGACACCACAGCGCAACTTCAGAAAATGTTGCTCCTTTTTTAATTATATGCTACACTGCACTTAGCATGTCAGTAAATATACTCTGCATTCTTCTTTTTTTTTTTTTTTTTTTTTTTTTTTAAACAAACCCCCTTCCCCCCCCCCCCCCCCCCCCCCTCAGCTTTCAGCCACAGAAGTGCCACGAACACCATGGTGCAATGCCAGACTTTAATGCGAGTGATTCTACAAGGAGAGCACTAATAAAATTATACATTTTACAATAAGCATTATCCTTAGCAGACGGTTTACAATACAGGACTCTGGAGCAAGATACACAAATAAATAGTTCTGCTTTTAAAACCATTTCCACCCCCCCAAACAGACAAATACTGCACGTTTATCAAGGCTCATTCCATCACTATTTTTGATAAATGTCCATTCTTCCACAAGTCTTTGCAGGCCAACCCCAAACAGCTCTACTTTAGCTACACAATTACTTTGGTCTGAATGATGGAAATAATTAAAAAGAAAAAAAAAAGTTGCAGTTTGGTAGGAAGCATAGGGTGGCCATGTGACACTAGAATGAAAAGTGCCAATTTTCCATTATTGATTTATAACAGCTGTTTCAGACGCTAATGAGTTGCGGAAAGAGTTCGTTGGCAAACATGTCTTCCCAGGCGCTGTCTGAGCAGAGTGGGGAGGAGATGTCACTGAAGGGGGAAGGGGATCTCTCATATCCAGAATCACTGCATGCATCCGTCATCAAATAGGCTGCCTTCTCGTAGTCGCTGAAGGAAGGAGATGCATCAGACAGGAAGTCGTCAACCCCAAGAGAACCGTGATTGGTCGCAGGGATGACCACTTCCTCTGGTTCATCCTTCACGTTCACCGTCTCCACTTCCACCTCAATCTCCTCTTCATCAGACGACGAGAAGGCAACGGTGTCTTGGATCTCCTCTATCTTTACGTCGGGAATGCTCTCCTCGTGGACCACCTCCACCTGTTTGGTGTATACATGGTCGAACTGGATCAGTTCATTAAGGGCTTCCAGCTTAACTGGTGCGGCCCCCACAGCTTCAGATGGGGAGGCAGGTACCGGCTCTCCGGTTGCCCCCACCAGTAGGAGGCGCTGCTCTGTCTCCTGTGTTTCTGAAAGGCCACCCTTGAGGAAGAGCTCTGGGTCGAGGATGTCCAGAATACCAAGCAGGAGATCAGACTGCAGAATAAACACCACATTGTTAAAACATACCAAGACAAAAGACTACACCAACTCACTAAAACTTCAATGCACAAAATTAGCCACTGTTCAGAGCTACTCTAAAAAACAGCTAAAAACAGGATGTCAACAGTGGTGGAACTACAGAACAAGGTCAACACCTGAATTTTTACATCCAACATTCCATAAAGCATGTCAGTCCCTTACCAATTCTAACCACCCTCCAATTATCAGTGTTCCACACCTCCCTTTGTGACATCACTGCCTCTCATCATGTCATCACTGCCCCTTACCTCAGAGTCTGCAGTGCAAGAAGCACGAGCATCCATGACGAAGTCTTCAGATTTGATGACGACTGGGCCTGCACCTGCTGCGGAGGCACACGTAGCCTGAGTACTGCTGACTCAGAAGACCCGGTCACCAGAACCAAATCACTTGGCCCGGATTCGACAGTCTGCACCTGAGAGAGAGAGGTGGGGTGGGGATGTTGGACTTCCCACAGACTTCATACTCCATTCTGGTCCAGCTCTGAACTTGCTATGCCACCACCCTTAATGTCCCTCACCCCAAAGCTCACCTTCTCCACCGTGTTGAGGGTGTCCAGCCCCAACCTCTGCCTCAGCTCTTCATTTTCACTGAGCAGATCACTCGTCTTCTCCCGCAACATCCTGTTCTCCAAGTGGAGTTTATGATTCTATAGGGTCAGAGGTCAAACATCAGTTTGAGGGGAAAAGCAAAAAAAACAGAAAGCTCAAGGTGCCCAACAGTAGCAAGTCAAACTGAACCAGATGTGGTGCAGTTACACCAGGACGGCACATAGGTGGCGCATATTTGAGTCCCTGCTGCTGGACAGTTTGCTGCACTTAGTAAACCACAAGTTCCAGTCGGTCTGAACCTGTTTGAGTGTTTGTTCAGTGTTTACCTCCTGTTCCAGCTCCAGGACCTGTTGTTCCAATTCCCCCATTTTTGCCTTTTTTCTGTCTCTCGCAGTCTGTGCGGCAACTCTGTTCTTAAGTTTCCTGTGATAAACCATAAAATAACATTGTTCCCGGCCTATTTAAAATCAGGTTTCATAATAGTCCTTTCAAAAAGTGCAGGACATTTTTTCAAATTACGAGGCGTAGAAACCGAGGCCTGATTTATTCATTTACGGCTCTCTTGAAACCGTTTAAACTGGAGACAAATGAACACCGAATTATAATAATCGCCTCCATAAGAAGGCAGTAAAATTGCGCAATCTGCGGCCATTTAACTGCCACGCAGGCAGGACTCGACATCAGCAGTTCAGTGGGCGGGACTGACCGGCAACCCATTCACGCAATTACACGGATGTTGGCTGAAGTTCAAATCGGTGGCTTACGCGAAAGCCAAACTGAAGTTCAAATTCCAAAGCATATGAATTTGTAACAAATTTTCGCAATGCATCAAACCGCAATGACCAGAGAAATCAAACAGCGGCCCGAAAAAAATATATAAATATATATTGATTAGATGAACAAAAACCGGCGTTGACTTAAATACTCCTAATCGCTCACCTTCGGAGTGCTTTCTCCTCGGGACTCAGGTGTGTAAGTCTCTGCCTTTTGCGCAGAGGCGCTGCAGAGATGTTGGAGTCGGAGTCTGACGAAGCCTGGTTAGCTGTGGACGGCACCATGACAGAAATTGACCGGCTATATCCGCCCTGCGCCGCGACGGCTGCTGCGCTCTGCTTGCCGGATATGAGGAGGACTTTATGGGCACCTCCGGCCCCTGCTGTAACTACAACCATATTGTATTTATTTCAGGATCTTCGCGAAGATCCTCTCAGTATATTTTTCTTCGGGATAAAAAAAAGGTTACAAAATTGAAGTAACTGCTACTTCCCAACGTTACCACCCTCTTCGTTTTCAAAAAATTAGCTTGTGTGATGGAGCCAGCATTATATTTCTACTATCGTGGTGCAGTCTGATTGGCTGTTGGGGCTGCTTACGTCAATAGTCACGCCTTAGTTAGAAATCTGATGTAATTTACGTTCAACATTCCCCTATACGCTTCGGGTTTTTCTTCGTCAACAACTCTTTCATCCTGTAAACAAAACTTCCATACGTTGGGCAGCAAGCGACACTACAAATACCAAGCAGTATTTCTTTGGTATTTGGATATGGTATTGTCAAAAAAGATAAACAGGAAATATATTTGGACTGTTGTAGTAGAAAAAATGGTTGTGTTGTGTTGAAATTGATGTAACGCATTTCGTCATCGTAGTTTATATTTGGAGGTGGACGGAAAACATCACTGTGTCATTTAAAGAAAAAAACTAGACCCTTTCTAACAAAAAATCAAATAAAATTGCTACATTTGAACGGTTACTGCAACAGAATAGGCAATATAGCGACCTCTGAATGAACGTGACCCAGAAGCGCACAGTTTATCCTGGCATTACGCCATACGGCAGTGATCATGGATAATAGTGGGATTAGCCTACTTAATCAAGGAGCGCATGGAAGACTTATACAGTATTATATAGTCCATTCCGACTGGCTGTTAAGTGCTGAGTGACAATCCTGACATTGCAGTAGAATTTTGACTGTGTGCCAAGGATTGTTGGGAAATACTAGTTTGTGGGGAAGAAGCGCTCGTGAGTTCTACAACTGGTCATATGAGTTCTAGAATACTTTCTGTTCAGTTTTTATTTTTCTTCCTTTCTGTATTACAGTGACATACTGTATCTGATAATATGATTATTTTTTAAATCACACACTAGTATATAACACTCAGAACAAAACATTTAAAATGACATAGAAATTATTAATTTAAATATTCACAAACTTGTGTACAAATTACAGTGTGTAATTAGCAGGAGAATGGCTCCACAGTGTGGGAAGCAAGCAGTCTGCAGACCTCCTGGAGTCCACTCACAAGTGGGGGGGGGGGGGCTAAACAGAGGACAGTTTACCCAAATTCCCATCTGTCCTGCAATCAACATCGTAGAGAACAAGCAAAGATGACTGCAGTGTCATCTTAAACTGGCTTTGATCCTGCATGCATTTTGTTATTCTGGCAAAATACAAGTCTCCTGGTCTGCTCCAGTGTGTAAGGTGGCCCTTAGTTTAGTTATACACGACAATGATAAAAATCAGTAATAAGATCAGAGGCCTTGTCAAGAGGCCAATGTGGACTTAGTGTAGATGTTGTGTGGATGCAGTGTAGACGCAGTCTGGATACAGACCCCCACAACTTCTAGTTTTGTTTCAAAACTGATGATTCTTCCTCAGAACTACTTCATTTATAATGGTACTTCTGTGGAGCTCATGGAAAATGGAACACGCTTTTCGAAATGGGGAAAAACTTGTTTAGACATAAATTGAATCACAGTTTGAAGTTCCCTTCATTAAGACCTGTAAAGTACAACGCTTGGCTTCATGTCACTGTCACTGTTCCACTGCTAATGTGGTCGAGTGGAACCCTTACTACTGCGCCACCGTGTCTTTAGTGATATTTATTTTTGTAGGATACAACATTTTTAGATGCCGAAGTAAACTGTCCCTTTAAGGTCCTGAGCAGAGCTAAAGCGTAGGATGATGAAACGCGTTTGTAATTTCTGGGGAAAAAAGTTTCACGTTTCAGAAAAGTTGTGACACTGTTTAATCACAATTTGCCAAAACAACTTTCAGATACATTCAATGTTTGATAAAGTGCAGATTTACTGGCAGCAGCGTGGAAAGATATCGTGTTGACAGCAACTTTTTTTTAGGTTTTTGCTGAAAACCCCAAAAAAATTAGTTTAGTTCTAAGTTTGAGCTAGTGGCAAAATAGTCGTAGTTCAGCGGTTCTGCTGTATTACGTATCCTTCCACCCATTCTTGCTAGATAAGTAGCATGTGATGGCAGTGTGACATCAGTTGTCCAAATGTGGGAGACTATTTAAGCATCTTTACGATGACAGCGTGCTTACTGCAAACACACCACGTAAGAAGCTTTTCCAGATGTTATGGTCCTATGGCCTAATCTACAATATTATTTTTTATATAAATGGTAATGTTGTCACAGAGCAACCAAGCAGTGTTTGTTCCACGGATGCTAAAAGACACGTTTTCTGTCCAGTCTTGTTCAAGCGCTGGACTGCAGAAGACATGGGCTGACTTTAATGGAGGAAAAGCATAGCCACTAACCACACATACCCAGTATTCATGATGCAATTAGATGGCTAGTGCAGTCAACACTTTGCCTCCCCCCTCTCTCTCTCTCTCCCTCTCTCTCTCTCCCTCTCTCTCTCTCTGTGTGAGGAATGGGTGGGTATGGTAGTCGTATTTTATCCACCATGGAGACAGCATTGTCTTGACGTAGTATTGTAGGGTCACACCCAGACACACACACACACAGCTGGGGGATTCTCAGGCCCAAGGCGATATTTACTCAATCT
Source organism: Brachyhypopomus occidentalis (assembly GCA_020368025.1). Lineage (NCBI taxonomy): Eukaryota > Metazoa > Chordata > Actinopteri > Gymnotiformes > Hypopomidae > Brachyhypopomus > Brachyhypopomus occidentalis. The sequence continues at coordinate 4,991,346 of JAGXOD010001382.1, forward strand.
GATTACACCCCACCCAGTTTGCGTGTGTGTGTGTGTGTGTGTGTGTGTGTGTTTGCTTGCACTAGCTGTACTGTAGCCACCCATTCCCACCCATGAAGCATAAGATCTAGGTAATGTGTGTGTGTGTGAACATTTTCAGAGCCTGATCTTTTCCCAGTCTCTGAGAATGCTAGATTGCTTCACAAACTAATCTAGTATCACACTATGCTCAACATGTGTTAGCTGGATGGCCTTTGAAATGTGCACACAGGAGTCTTAGCACACAGCTGCATTGAGCTGCTAAGTGTCCCACAAGCCCACTGGAGGCGTCTGTACATCAGGCAGCTACGCATTAGATGGGAATAAAGGGAATAAAGGGTTATGCAATGTGGAATTAGCAATGTAATGTGTGTGTGTGTGTTTACATTCAATGTTCATACATTCATGTTAACACAGGATTGCTGAAGTAATTGTGAACCAATTCAGAATCTTTGTATGTCTTCTTGGCCTTTTCTCAGTTTGCTTTTGTTGTTGTTATTGATATTTAGATATTGTTATTGTTGTTATTGTTATTTAGATATTGTTGTTATTGCTATTTAGATGGTGTTGTTGTTATTGTTATTTAGATATTGCTATTTATATGTTTTTGTTATTAGATATTGTTGTTATTGTTGCTATTTAGATATTGTTGTTGTTATTGCTATTTAGATGTTGTTGTTGTTATTAGATATTGTTGTTATTTAGATATTGTTGTTGTTATTGCTATTTAGATGTTGTTGTTATTGTTATTAGATATTGTTGTTATTGTTGCTATTTAGATATTGTTGTTGTTATTGCTATATGGGTGTTTTTGTTATTGTTGTTAGATGTTTTATTATTGTTGTTGTTTAGATGGTGCTGTTATTGTTATGGTTGTTGTTGTTTAGACATTCATTTGGCAGAAGGACCAAAAACAGTTTGTTCCGTGCTGGAGCAACAGACACAGTGTAGTGTCGCCGTGTGTTGATTCAGCAGGGTGGATTAACCCTCCGGTCAGTGTGTGCAGTAAATGTGTTAAATGTGTGCGCGCTGGTGTCTGGATGGTCAGGTTTCAGGGGCGTGATCATGCATTTATATTATTACAAGACACAGCACGTCTAAAGAGGGTGTTTTTCCTGGCCAATATTCTGTTGTTAGGACCACTACAATTAATTTTGGGTTTGGCCCAGCGGTGTGTGTTTGTGTGTGTGTGTGTGCGTTTCATTGATGGATGCGACCTCATATTCAACATGGGTGAATGTACGTTTGCAAAATATTCTTGTGCAAAAAAGTGATGTTGCAATAACCACAGATTAACTTCCATAACCGTTACGCATTCCAGCTCTGCTGCTCACATTGACCGTTGGGGAGAACCAGACAAGGTTGTGCTGTCTATGTAAATCTTCGTTTGAACAGTCTTTGCAGCCCTCAGTAGTGGAATGTCAATACTGTAGTTAGTTCAATATGAACTCATGAAAACCCCTATCAATTAGATATTGGGTTTACCAAATAAAAGCACATCTGAGCACATACTGTAGAGAGGCTGCATTTGAAATTTGCGAACGTTGGTTTTCACCGTAATTACAGTTGGTGTACACTGCCCCCTTGTGGCGGCAGCAGGCGCTGTTCAAGTTTTGGCCTTGACGTTTTTCCGTTGGTTTCTGAATGAGTCCTGTCCTCTCTGTGTGAGAGCAGGACTTTTTCCAGCCTTCCCGAGAGTAATAAACAACTGTGGGGCAAAGTAATCCCTGACTGGTTTTTGGTCTTTTATTAATTTACCATAATGGATATGTTTGAGTCACTTGATCAAAGCTTCTGAACAGAAATAGTTTTTTCTTAAGATCCTTCCACACCGACCAAACAAACAGCACAGAGCCGCTTAAATGTTGGGTTGTGTGTGTGATGCTTGGAAACCCTTAAAATCTACTCCTGTTCTCCTTCATGGTCAACTGTTCATCTGACTTGTCTGACTGACTTTTTCTGGAAAATTTTATAGCGAACTGCAAACTTGTGAATGTTGGGGTTTGGCAGTGATCAGTTGATGTTTTACGGACCTTGAGAATTGCATTCCTGTCAGTGTTGTGGTTTCTACGGGGTGAGTGGTAGAAGGCTGTACTCGGGAGGACTCGTTTATCCATATTTCTAGACAGTTGTGGCATCGTGGACCAGTGTGAGCTCTTGAAGCGAACGTCTTGGGTGTTTCATCAGAAACCTTCCTGTTAACTCACCGCTTGGAGGAGGAGGGGTGGTGAGCTGCTTTCTCATTCCACGGTGTCATCTTGACCTGAATTGCTTTTACACACCCAGTTTTACCTGATTGAGGGCTGATTAACTGTTAATTACCTGATGGTTTGACTCATCAGTCAACTGTTGGAACCAAAGAAAACAATTAAACCTGCAGTGCAAGATTGAACATTTCCAGCATGGTATACACAACTGTGTAAATGTCACAGCGCATGTTCCCCGTGTCTCTTCTCTTACGCGTACAGTGCCTTTGATATCCAGTGTGCTCTTCAGGCCTAAGGACTGCTGAACTGTGGCCTAGTCTATTTCCAGCTAGACTGAAAGGCCATGAGCTTTGATTATACAGCAGGGTCAGAAATGACACATTTTTGCATATATGATATTTGATATATATATATATATATATGATATTTCACTGCTGCAGGCCCAGTAATTGCTGTTCTCGTCTCTATCGTTGGTGTTTTTACTTCCTGTGATCGTAAAGAACGTCTCATTGCAGCCCCCAGGCGGTGCAAAAGGGAATAAGAAGTTTAAACATCACATTTCAGCTTCCTCTTTTTCTTCCCGAAATTTTGTTTGCATTCATCTTTTGAATGATTCCGATATATTAAGTTCAGAAGTTAGGATGCGTGAGCATCTTTTGCTGATGATGTTTGTTCTTCTGGTTCTTCGCCACACAGCCCCACGTCGGCTGCTCCTGCAGCTTGGGCTTTTACACACTGCGCGCAGCAGCTGGGGAGTCCAGGCTCCAGACGCGTCGCACACGGACACGAAGCCGTCCAGGGATGTCTTTAAGTGTTTATAGAACAGTGATGTATTTAAGTGTTTATAGAACAGGGAAGTCTTTAAGAGTTTATATGATGCTCTAATTTTTAGGAAATTAATAGTAACAATGACTCGAACTTTGAACGTGGAAAACGTGAAGTTCTGTGTTTGTTCAAGCTTGTTTGAGCACTGGAACAAGTCCTGGCCCAACATCACACAGCTAAACAGGAGGGTTTTATTGTTCGCTGGAGTTGTTCTCTGGAGATGGTGGTCAGAGCGGTTCAAACAATGAAGTCTCAACTGAAATATGTACAATGAAAGGAAGAAGTGAAGAAAGTTACTGCAACATCATGTGGTGAAGAACTCAACCACGTTCTGGTGTCCTTTGAAGTGGGTAGAGAGAGAGACACACACACAGAGAAAGAGAGACAGACACAGAGAAAGTGAGACAGGGAGACAGAGAGAGAGATGGGGAAAGAGTGGGAGAAGCAGGTCATGTAATGACGTTAAGAAAAGAAACTCGCTGAAGCCAGAGCATAATTGCTTTGGTCACATTGTCTTAAGTCATTTCCTGACAGTTCTCAAATGTGGTCTCATCCATGTTGTCTATGAAAACAGAAAGGGAGACGTCTGCTTCTTTTAAAAACAGATCCAAGTCTCTCTCTGTCTGTCTCTCACTCTATTTTAAATCTTTTTCCTTTAAGTATAAAATCCTATGTGAATGTAGCACCACAGTCATCTGAGCTGAACTGTGCTGAGAAGCACTGCTAGCCAGGATCCATTCTCCACACTCTCATTCATCATAAGATGGAACATTAGCATTCTGGGGAAAACATGCACATTTATCCCTTATTCTTTGCTTTGATTTATTATGAGCTCTTGTCGGTATGAATGTCCGTGGAGGTGATTTGAGCCCATTTCATACTGTTAACTCCAGCTATCGCTGTGAATTTGGACGGTAAAATAATAGCACTGAGTCTCCCATTCCTTCAACATCATTTAATTTTTTATTTTAGGTTTTCTCAGAAGTGGAGTGTGTGGAGACGTCTCCCTCAGGCCAGTGGGAAGAGGACAGGCAACGCTTCCACAGGTGAGCCTCTCCTAATAAAATCATAAAAGCTTGCTATCTCTTTCCCTCCCTCTCCTCCTCCTCTTTCCCCCTCTCTTCCTCTCCTCTCTCAGTCCTTTTCTCTCAGTCCTTTCTCTCTCCCTCTCGCTCCCTTCCCCCCCCCTCTTTCCTGTAGGAGCCATGTTCTTACAGCAGTCTCAGGTTGCATATTGAGGTTTGAACTCTGTGGGTTCACGATCACGACGCGACAAAAGTCCCGACTCAACACACCTCTTACATGACGGTGTCAGTGTACGACACCCAGGTGACACCACTGCCTACAGAAACGAACGTCTGGTCAAGAGAAAGCAGAAATGTTTCACACACAAGTCAGTCACTTTCTTCCAACAAATATAAGGCCTGCTGAGGTGCGAATAATTTTTGTCTCTGTTACTTTGAACATTTTCTATTAGTGACTAACAAAATCTGCCACTGTCAGTAAGTAGTTTATGTGGCATGCTGAAATTGTCAGAACAGACGGTGCATGAATAAATATTGACACTAGATTATGTGGTTTGTTCTGCTCAGAAATGAAAGATTCAAAGGGCCTGCAGCAAGTTCTCACCTAGAGGTCATTTCCACCCTCAGCCCCCTTTAACAAACGACTTCCTGTTCACAGGTTGTGTGGACATGCTTCTCCCCGGGGGGGGCGTTGGAAGGAGGGCGTGTCTGGGCTATTAACTGGCAGGAGGAATGTAGGGACCCTGGGTCAACCTTCAGCTCTCATTCTCTCACACTTCACTCCTGCAGTCCTCAGCGGGACTGGTTTATGTACAGTGCTATGCTAATGGGCTTCTGAAGTTCCGATCAACATAAAAGGTTGAGTAAAGACAGTTTGAAAAGGAGCAGGAAGATTGCCGCCCTCCTGGATGCCTTCTGTCCTGCACCATTAAGTACTTTCATTAATTTGCTGTGCCTTCCTCCCTAAGGCTAATGCAGGAAGGCTTTGTTGGCAGGAACCTTAAAGGTCAACTCAAAACTAAAAGAAAAACCTCAAAAATGTTAAGGGTAAATTTAACACTACTGCTTACTTTTAAAAGTATGTGGCATCACGGCCGTTTTATTAAGTACTTTGACATCCTGGAACTAAAATGAAGTTATGCTACAAGTAAAGTAAAGTTCTGCTACTCCTCCACTTAACTGTACTGTTCATGCTGTGTGTTCCTGTATGTAGCATTCTGCTGTCATCACCTAAACACAGATTCATTCACTAGACTAGCCAAAAGTGGAGCGTGATTCTTCACTCCAGAGATCATGTTTCCACTGCTGCAGAGTCTAATGCTAACATTCTTTACACTAGACCAGCCAGCACATGGCATTGCACATAGTAAATTTGTCTTGTGTATAGTGTCTTGTGTATAGCAACTTGGCTATGGAAACCCAATTCATGAAGGTCTTCACACAGTTCCTTCTGCTTATGTTGATTCCAGTGGTAGCGTGGACCTCTGCATTGGATGTTTAACAGAGGACATGTGATGTAACAGAGGATATGTGATGTAACAGAGAACAGATGATGTAACAGAGGACAGATGATGTAACAGAGGACAGATGATGTAACTGAGGATGGCTGGTTTTGCGCGCCACACATTTCAGCTCTGACCAGCCGTGCCCTGTGTGTTTGTGGTCTACTGCTTCTTGGCTGCACTTTTCCCCTGCCGCTTCCGTTTCAGCAGAAGCACTACGGCTTGTCTAGTATCTAGAAATCTCACGAGTTGATTTGAGCAAAGTCTTTGGGCTCTTCATTATGACCCATTTTACTGCTAATGTCTGTCTATGGAGCTTTTGTGGCTGTTATTGATTTTAGACACCTGTTAGCAATGGGTGTGGCTGAAACACTTGAACTCTTTAATTAGGAGGTGTGTCCACATCCGTGTGGCTGAAACATCCCTCTCCCTCTGATCTGCCTTTGGCCACAACCTAAGAAGACTACTTATCCCTGAGCCTTTAGTACCCTCTAGAGCTGTAGCCCATGAGGCTAGAGTACAGCTGTGCATAGAGGCCTGTAGCAGTGTGAGAGCAGATTCACAGATTCCAGTGAAGCCATGTTGGACGCTGTTGATTTCTGGTTAGCATGCACTCCAGTTTTACTTAATGAATTCCAGGAAAAGATGATCTCACAGTGCATCATCACACCCATAACCACAGACCTGTAGTACACTTACCAAACATCTCTCTGACTGCTACTGCTGTTCCAGGATCAGGTTCTCCTTGCCCATTTAACCATCTTCAGCAAGAGATAAAAGGGCATATTTTGACCCTAGGTCAGCACTCAACCAAATTCCACCCACAGACTGTGTTTGAACTGAGTGTGAGTCCCACATTCAGTCCTGAGGTTCAGTGTTCGTTCTGCTGACTGGTGATTACTGCTGTTCTTTGATGTGCTGATGGGATGAGCTGTTGGAGTAGTCATGCAGAGACCGGCCCATTACTCCGGCCCTCTGTGAGGCTGACTCACTGCCCGTCCAACTGACATAGCCGCACACACACCACACACACACCACACACACACCACACACACACGCTTTTCTGCTGCCACTTGTGGTATTTTATTATCCAAAATTTGGTTTGATTGTTTATATTGTACAGGTAATCACCCTCTAGCAAGTGAGGAAATCCTGATAGTAGGTAATAAACGTGTTATACTTCCTACATATATCTATTTTCCCAAAGTAAACATTATTAAGTGATAATGTGTTATAGGACCCTGTCCGAAAATCCCAAGAAAACATCAAAAACAAACCACAGTCACCTTGTCTGGAGTAAACACAACTCCAGAGGTTTCACATATGAAATTGTCATATGTCTCTTTTGTGCAGTATTGTACACTCTGTTTTGGCAGCATGATTTCTGCAGAAATACATGTACAGTTTAGATTATTCATAGACCTTCTTAATGTATTTGTGTTTCAAACAAGATTTCTGAGCGGAACTACGGATCCCATGAGTGCATTATCTGAAATGGGAACGAGGAAGATGAGATCAAAGCTGAAGGCTCTCTTTTCCTCCCTCTCTCTGTCTCTCTCTCATCTCATTCTCTCTCTCTGACGTTCTGCATTTGAAACTATACAGAAGAGACACTGCACAACTTCAGTAGGTTCCTCTATATGTTCCTATATAGTCCATATAGAGCATAATGTTAAATATTTAGTTATTGTGGCACTTCGTTTTGTTTTGATTCTAATAAATATACATTTCAAACATATAGCGTCAGTCACTTGCTTAACGCTGATAAAAGTAACGGAGACTGCTGGCCGTTTTCATCATGCTTCACTTTTAAGTTCGTTTTACGTGTTATAAAATGTTTTTCCTCCAATTACCAACAGGGGGAAGTATTCATCATATTTAGCGTTGGAGCAGGGTTGAAAGAAAAATAGATCACAATGTGTGTAGCCACTCATGCACATGCACGATTCAAGAATTCAAACGTCGGTAATGTTTTGTATTGTAATGACAACGTTATGCATGATGTAGACTGCACACTCTAAAAGATTTACTGATTCTTCAAGAGCTGTGACTAAAGATCAGCCCTCGAGCTCCAAACCGAAGTCCAAGGGAATTTACTCGAGACTTGTATACGAGAACCGAATCGGCGTAATTCTCTAAAACATTCGTTTTAATCAACGCCATCGGTGTGGTAAACTTCTTATCGAACGTCTTATCGATTATCTGTTAAAGACTACTCCACTATCTACCTTGACCAGTTTTCCCGGTTTTAATTCATGAAGTCGAACTAGATTTGCGTCGTGTGTTTCTGACCACGCTCGACCGGGAATAATTACTTCAGCGTCTTCCCTAATTGTTCAGATTTTACTTTAATGATCTGCTGCGCGGGAGGCAGGGAACGTCGCGAGACACGTCGTGCCTCTCCAGAACAATCCCTCCATTGTGTTGGTTCCTGCATGTGTTTTCGCTGCAACGCATAAGCGTTTTCAACATCAGCATTTCGTTAATAAAAAACGATTAACGGTCGTTTCTTTTGTTTTGTTTTAATCAAGCATGCCACCGAGCTTTGCAGAAAGTTCAACAGACTAGAATGGGTTTAGATATTTTGTTTATGAATGGGTTTAGATGTTTTTGTTTATGGGTGGGTTTATTTGTTTAATGTGCATTAATCACCACTGCATGCAGACTTTCTATGACCAAAATGATCAAAATAACATCAAAGTCACGTTTAAGTTGGAATAATGCGATCGCTGAAGGGCCTTAAAAGATCACAGGGTAGTAAATAGTCAATTAATTAATTGATTTGGTTTTAAAGTTCTCAGATCTAGGATTAGTTTTCATATTTTTCACCCGCATAACTGTTTGCTGTGTGAACAGGGAGGCAGCCGACGGTGAATCAACGTTCTCTATGAGGAGTTTGGTTAATGATGAGCAATTCTTCTTGCACAAATGTCTCGTCTAATGGAGGACTGTATGTTCTGAGACTTAACATGTGGACTTAATCAGTGTCGCCATCTCTGACTTCAGTGACATCACCCTCTGAAACATGACCTGCAAATAACCGCCACGCTTCAGGCAAACGAGGCATTTTAAAATTCAACTCTTCCTTGGAACTTTTTTTTTTTTATCAAAACACATTTACCATTTTGTGATTTTTTTTATTGTTGCATTTTGAAGTTTTCACAGAGACCAACACTTCAGTTCAGCTATCATCAAAACTCCTGATTTCTGTCCCTCTGTACGAACTCATTAATGACCTTTAACATCAGTGTACACGTCACCAGAGGTGCACCTCACACCTGCGTCCGCAGTCGTACGTCAGCGCGTCTGAGGGATGCGAGTCACACGAAACTAGCAGCCTTGACTTCTAGTCTTTTTCTTTACTTGTTTTTGTGTCTGAAGTCAAGAACTCTACATCATGGGCCTCTTTGTATCACACGTGATTTCACCCCTGGACACACGAGCCCAAGCATTACTCGTTACAACTTCACGTTTTCTCTGGCGAAGCCCAACTGTGCGCGACCGTCCCATGATCCTCTTCAGAGCGGCTGTTTTGCACATGCCGGTTGTCAGAAGCTCGTGCGACACAGGACCGTGCCACACCTGGACTTGCTTTTCAGCAGCTCATAACTAGGGAACAGTCTTCAGCGAACTCCAGGCACGCGGGCCTGAGCACAGACACATGCACGTGTTTCTAATAAAGAAGCCCTTTCACTGAAGTGCATAACGTAGACAGTGACCTAAATTCTACTATAAATCTTTTCATTTTAAAGCTTTGGGCTTAGTGCACATTATATGGAACGGCTCTCATTTGCATAAGAGATATGGTCCAGATGGGCTTCTGTTAAACAAACAAACCAACGTATTCTTAATGCGTATTTTCAGGGTGTGAAATCACCGGAGCTGTAATCAAGTTTTCACTGTTCCACATGGGTATAATGCATGTTTGTCTGGTTGAGGTACATGGCTTCTTTCTGCCAAACGGCATGTGTTTTTGTCACTGTCAGTAAAATGTCATGCATCTTTCAGAATTTATATATGAGTGAGTGTGTGCACATATTCAGTTTCTTTCTCTCCAATACTTTCCAAACAGTACCAAGATTCAACGACTGATAGAAAAGCTTGTTTACCTCACTCAAAAAAGCGTTCGCGCACGTGTATTATATTCATTATACCAAAAACAGGAGATCGCCACAGGTTGTATGGCATTGGTATTCCGATTGACCATTTAACTGCAAAAGAAACTTCAACATGTCACTCTGCTTAAACTCGACGTATTAAAGGAACCATACATAATGACGTGCATTCTATTAGTTCAACCGCGCTGAAATTGCTTTCCCTTGCCTCGCATTATTCTCATCCTTTATACCTTGTTTGGTTTCGAGTAAACTACACGAAGTGTTGGCCTAGTTTTTGATGACATTCTGAAAGTAGCTCTCGCCTTTTTCTGATTCAGGATAGACCCCTTGTCCTACAGGCCATTAGAGACACCAGCGAGAGTGCCTTTATGCACGAGCGCGGACATGCTCAAGGATATAAGTAATTGGTTTGCAACTTTCTGATTTCTGGTTGCAGAAAGACTAGAAATATAAAACGTCCATTTTGCTTTAACAAACACAGGTTACATGCCTCAAAATTTAGTTTTTAATTAAGACACACTTACCATAATTATAAAGTACGCCGATACATGCTTTTGTAATAGGAACTAAACATCGATAATCGAATCTACTCGATTGAGATCCAGTTACCTCTTTAAAAAACCGAGCTGCAGTCATTTGTAAATTGTTTTGGGGAGACTCGTGTTTCTTTTAAGGTAGTTACCGTCTCAGTAACTCGGCAGACATTAAAAGTTAACTTCTTTCAACAATTCACTTAACGATCTTTTGACTTTCCTGCTAAAGTAGTGACCTGCTAAAGTTAGTTTCAAGTGCTTTTACGCAATATGTAATATTAAAGGCAATGTATGAAAAAACAGCTACGTTAATGTCTTCTTTCCAGACACGAATAAAAGAACAGCACCGCGCCTCCTTAACGGGGCTGCGGCAGTCGCGAGCGGGAGTGGAATGAAGAGGGTCAGGAAGATCGGTGGGTGGGGATAACCCTTTAGGAAAAAAAAGATATTAAAAAATCACGTGTTTGAAGATCAAAAGAGATCCGCTTTGTAGCGCTTGGAGGGAGAGGGAGAGAGAGAGAGAGAGAGAGAGAGAGAGAGAGAGAGAGAGAGAGGGAGAGGGAGAGGGAGAGGGAGAGAGAGAGAGAGAGAGAGAGGGGAGAGGGAGAGAGAGAGAGGGAGAGAGAGGGGGAGGGAGAGCGAGAGAGAGAGAGAGAGAGAGAGAGAGTGAGTGAGCGAGTGAGTGTGTGTGTGTGTGTGTGTGTGTGTGTGTGAAAGAGAGGGAGAGGGGGGGAGTCAGAGACTGCGACGGAGAATGCGAGCGAGCCAGCCGACAGACAGGCAGGCGAGCCGTGCAAGTGTCCGGGCTGCAGCGGTGAACACGCTCTCAAGGACAGGGGGTTTATGCGCCAGCGCGAAATCACTGGCCTCTCGTTTGTTTCTCCAGCTCTGATTTCTGAATTATCATTTTCGAAACCTTGGAAATTATGTTCCGATCGGCGCGGATCCAACCGGCAAGATGATCGTTTTACCAAGGAGAGGTTTAGGTGGCGTGGCTGAATCGGTGGTGTTGGTGTTTTTCTTGGTCTCCACGCGTTTGGGGACCGTCGTGGCCAAGGATACTGCGTTTGTGGAAGTTGTGCTTTTTGAATCAAGCCCAAACGGTGATTACACTACTTACACGACGGGCTTGCAAGGACGATTCTCCACGGCAGGGGCCACCATCAGCGCGGAGGGTGAAATTGTCCAAGTATGTAAAACTTTTTCAACGTTTTGATGAGCGGATGTGCTTACTCGCACTGTGTACATTACCTAATACTGTGCGCTTTAGTTGTACAACTTTTTGGGAGGGTGGATGTGGAGGTGGAGGGGACTGCGCTACGTGAGGATGGTACTACTAGCATGCGTAGCTAGTAAACTCGCAAGATGGCCTCTTGTCTTGTAAACCTCAATTCTAGTCCAACACCATCGCTCACTGCAAAAGTTAAACTTTGAATGCTAAAGTAAAAATAATGACGAATGTGTCGCTGAATATTAGCCCGCGCAACTTTAATGCACAACTTTTGCAGAGTAACGTTTCTTGTACGGAACTCTTGGCTACATCATCCGAGCATGAAACTTGTGTATGTCGCGGGGTGATGTATTTCAGCAGCATGTTTTTCATACATATGTTGGGAAAATTTCAGTGGGGGGTTTGTTTTTATGACTGTCTTTTACCAATTATACGTATTAAGGTTTTTTTTTTTCTTGTAACGAATTTGTTTGCGGACAAAGTGACTTCAACGTTAAGTTCTATGTCCCGCACGGACAATAAGGCTCCGAGTGTGTTATGGTCCGAAACTGAATCGCTCACGTTCACATTTCCCGCTATGGGTAGACTGTCGATTTGAGTGATTATGTTGGTTAGCTAGTCTATTCTAATTTGTAGGACGAAATGCAGAATTCTTACTATGACCGACCATATAGTCGTTATCATATAACTTCTCTGCGTTTAATTATGCCGAGCTCGGCAGCTGAATGTGCTTATTTATTTTTTAATATAGTTTGCACATGAAAGTTTTGAATACTGTAACGGAGGGTTTAGCGAAGTCTGATGGCCTGCCGGTTTCGCGGGACAGTTTACAGCACCCTCCTACCGTCCTAAGATAACATAGCTGAGCAAGAAAAGGTCGGTGTGATGGAATACAGTGCCAAGGGGAATAATCTTCCTTTCAAGATCTTCCCGCCAGCTGCGTGTCGAGTTATTTGATGGCAGCAGTGCGTTTGCGTGGAGTCTGAAGCCTACGGAATTGAAACCTGAACATTCGACCAGTCCGCTTTAAGTCCCGGGGAGCTCGGCGATTTTGCGCCATAGATCAAAGCAGAACGTGGGCTGCACGCCTGTTCCGCGGCGCGCGCTCCGCCACGCCGGCCCGGGCCTGTACGCACGAGGCCGTTTTAGAAATTCCGTCATTATCTTCAGTGCTGTCTGTTCCCAGCATATCAGCAGAAGTTACTAAATGCACTGGAATCTCTTCTAATTCCTTGAGATGATTTGCTGCTCTTCTGTGCTCTTTGTTTAGGAAACCTTTGCTTTCGCCTTGACTTCACGTGGTTGCTGAAACGAGATGTAGGAGTTTTATATTTGCACTGTGAATGAAGGGAGTTCGCGAGACCGTGTCTGTGCGTATGTGGGTGAACCCAATCTGATTCCATCCCCGGAACTTTCACCGATATATCGTTTTTAAATGCGAACTTCCCAGTCCGCCCGTGATCCTGTATTCTATTCATCAAAGAGACGGGTGGTGATCGCAGTTTCTTTCCAGTGGCTGTGTGTAGGTGGCAGGACGAGGCATTTAGCGGTCAGGATATTTAGACTGGCTGCGTATGTATTTAGCATGGGCTGTTTGGCACCGGGTTGGAACCACACGGAGCTGCTAGACCGCGGCTTTACATTGGAAAGACACCGCCGTTTTGGTTTGCTTCAGCCTCAGACGCAGTTGAACACGGTTTTGGCCTCAGGAGCCAGACTGGGCTTGTGTCGAAACTGTAATGGGGTCCACAGAGTCCCGTCTCCCGGCCCTCAAAGTAAACGTTGCATCTCGGTACGTCTGCCATAGTCATCTCTTTTAGATCACAAACGCTGGCGTATTTTAGCGAATGCTCTGTTATTTTCTTTTCAAGCAACGCAGATCTCCTTGTGCAATAAGACATTGATTTTTACTGAAAAGTCAGGCTGGGGCATTTAAGCATGCAAGGCATTTTCGTCTTGATGCTGTCCAAGGTCTGGGAAGGGGTCGCTCTGCACCACACAGTTTTGTGTCTATAACACAAGTGACACGGGTCGCGAGGATCCATTATTAAGACTACAGAAGTGTGTGTGTGTGTGTGTGTGCAGAACCACAGCTGTAATTCATGTTTAATGAAGCTGAAGGTTGTGTGGCAGCTGAAGCACAGAGCTAAGTCCTGCCTTCGTCCCCCATGTCTCATCTTAACGGTGTGATTTGATTTGCAGGCATTTGTTAGTTTAAAAAGTTCTTCTGGAACGTGTTGGTAAGTGTGATTGTTTCAGAGGCATCGGTGTGCAATTTCACGGCAGGAAATCTTGATGGATTTATACATGTTTATTTTACTGGTTTATTATACCCCACCATCCCCCGGGAGATGGTGAGATGTTCACATAGAGGGACTTTGTTGTGTGTCTTCATCGTTTATTCTCAATCTGTCCCTCTCACCTCTACATCGTCCTCGTCCCCCTGGGCAGATGAGACACGCCTCTGCTTGGTTCAGGGATCTAGACTGTGACCAAAGTGGTAGCACACGTGACCATATTTTCACAATGTGTGATTGTGTGACGATTGATTGGCTGTCCTGGTAGAGTCTTCTTCACTGGTTCTTCACTGTTCTGGTTTTCCTCCAGCCAGGGTCCTGCGTTAGCTGCTGTGGTTTAAAGGTATAGTCTCCTTCACTGGTTCAGTTGGACCCTCCCTGCCTGCAAACACTCGCGTCTTCAGCTACACTCGCTGATGATGAAATGCAAGGAACGCAAGGATCTTGGCATGTTGCAGAAATGAGGAAGTCTGTAAATAAATTAGGCAAGACGGGGGAAGACCGAGATGTCCCACTCGGACACAACCGATACGCTCTGTCTCTCTCACTCTCTCGCACACCTGGGTTTTAGCATATCTGAGGTTCTTCACTGTCGGCGAGTCTTGGATTCACGAGTCTTCTTGATCCTGTTCTGGTGGTTTGCCAGGTTGGTGTGGTCGGGTGAACGTCAGACGGAGGTTCTGGTCCTTCCCTGAAATACTGCTCAGTCCTAAAGGTTCTGAAGAATAGCTAGAAGGTCCTTTATCGGTCTTGGCGCGAGTAAGTGTTGTAGCCTACTGTGTGCTCCCCAGGGTCACCTGAACCACATGTGGTGGTGGTGGTGGTGGTGTCTCTGCACATACGTCAGCTTCCCGTGCTGAAGCTGTGGGGTTCTGGTGAGTGAGGCAGTCTGAGCTTCTCTGACTCCAGCGTGTGCTTTCTGAGCTGACGGAGGAGAGGCACGAAGGCCCTCAGACTCTGAGTCTCAGCCTGTCCACCTACCATATGTAGCATCATGCACTATTGATATTCATGATTATTCATGATTTATTTTGTTGCAAATGCAATAAAATATGCAGTTCTATTCGGTTGCTAAATGACTTAATGAAATGTGAAAATCAAACCACCGATGTTACATGATTACATTCATCATTTGAAAACGTTTTGGGAATTGTCACATCGCAGGCTTTGAGCGTGGCTAATTGTTTAATATGGAAGATTATGTTAACTGGGCTTTAAACTCAAGTGGATCTTTCATGTGCAGCATTAACTGTTTGGGTAGTTTGAGAGAAATGTAGGTGTGTGTGTGTGTGTGTGCTCGCTCATCTTCACACTGTTTCTGTAGCAGCCATCCTTTAGTCTCCAGACAGGTTTGAGTCACTCATCTGTCATCATGTGTGTGTGTGTGTGTGTGTGTGTTGAAGTCCCTTGTATAAACAAGTGATATTACATTAACCGGTGTTGGCTGGGATACAGTGGCTGATGACACATTGTCATAAAAGCGTAACCATAGCGTCGCCGCCGTGCCGATGCGGGTGGAGAATTCTGGAGGCGGTCGGCGCCTTGTATGTACTGACTCGTTTTACCTGTGGCCAGGTGACCTGCCCAAAATACACCTCCTGGTTCCTGATCGACATGCTCACCTGTCCCCAGTAGCTAATGACACTCGTTAATGTGTGAGGCGGAACACATGACAAAAAGACCTATAAAACCAGTTACAATCGGCCAGTATCCATTCACAAAACACTCGTTAGAATTTATATTTCCAGTCTGGGTCTAGTTCTGTTCCTCAGAGCATGTGAGACGTTGTGTACGGTTCATCAGTCTTGTGTACAAGAACGTTTTCACAGACTACACTTGCAAAGTCAGACTTCTTATTTATATTGCCATGTTCACCTATGTGAGGCTACGTGCTGGAGGTAGAAGGGCTAAGCAGCGTCCAGTTCCGACGGATTCCTGCATCTTCTGATGACGGTTCCTGTTTCGGCTCACGGCCATTCAGGCACACGCGTGCACGTGACGTCACGTCCGAGTGCGTGAGCTGCCTGGATGGGCATTTTCAACGGCCTGTGGTGGAGAGAGTTCAGCGAGTCGTGTCCCATGGGCCCCGCACCACAACTCCGTTGTGCTAAATTAAGACGGTAATGCCCATGCCCAGTGGAGGCCGTCTGCAATACGTCCGGCAGCAGGAAGACCCGCCCACTCCGTGCCCCATGCACCAATCCGGAGTTGGACAGCATCTGGTCTGAGAGGCTTTGGTCCTGCACCTGGGCTCTTCCACCTAGTTCACGCTGTCTGATGGCGTTCCCCCTAATACGCTGTCTGATGGCGTTCCCCCTAATACGCTGTCTGATGGCCGTCCCCACTCATCTGATCAAAAAAGACTTTTGAGGGTAAAAAAAATATATAAATTGCAGGTGACTCTGCAGACTCCGTGTTTAAAAGTGGTGAGCACTTCTCTGTAATATTGCACATGGTTTCCACTAACTGGAATGATGTGTAACATGTGGTCCGGCTCTTTTTGCTGTGATGCTAATCACTTCTGTCTCAGTAAATTTAAGTTGCCATCAACTAGTGTTGGAAAACTAGTGCTGTAAATAAAATCTCTCTTTCTCTCTCTCTGGCCTTTGCTGCTGTGTTGTCGGGTCAGGAATGTGCTGACCGATGGTGCTCTCACACACTTTTGGTTCTCATCTCTTCCTCTTTTGCCTGTGTGCATCTCCGAGCCTCGATGCTCTGGGGTCAGAGTGTACGTCCTGGTGACCAGGCACGCTGTCTCCTAAACCTCCAGCCTCGCCTCGCTGGAACAGAACGCTCGCCGAGCACGATGTTTGTAGTCAGCTTTGTCCTGTAAACACCACACGATGATGGAGTTTGTTCACGCCAGCGTGGATCTGCTTCCTGAGGCTCAGAGCTGATTGATATGTGCTGCTCTGTCCGATCCATCACCACTGATCAGTGCCGTTTATCACAGCTTTTCTGCCAATATTTTGACATATTCAAATGCTCCACTTGCAGAGAAACTTCCTGTAAACATTGTTTTATACACACACACACTTCTGTGTCCCCAATCCCCTCCTCTCTGTGCGAACACCGTCCCTGCCTTCATTAATTGGGAGACCCCTGCTATGGTGACACAATGAGCCCTCAGTCGTGATGGATGAGGTGGCGGTGTGGAGGTGTAGCTGGTGTCTGATTGGCTGCCGTCCTGCGTGCGCTCTCCAGGGCGGGTGGAGAGGAGTCCTGTCTCCAGGGTGTCCCCTACGAATCCCGTTTGCAGGTGAGACTCAACCAATAACTCAGTGTCTCCCTCTGCCTGCGCTGTTGGGTCCCCTGTGGGGAAGAGGTCCAGCAGGAGGGGGGCTTTGCAGAGGAGGGCGGGGCTCCTTGTGCACAGCCGGAGGGTGGGGCTAATGACATCAGGGATGCAGCTCTGACTGTGAGGTGTGTACTGTACTCTCTGTATGGCCCAACGCTCCACCGCTCCTCTAAACAGAGATGGTGTGTTTGGGGACTCCA
Organism: Brachyhypopomus occidentalis; assembly: GCA_020368025.1. NCBI lineage: Eukaryota > Metazoa > Chordata > Actinopteri > Gymnotiformes > Hypopomidae > Brachyhypopomus > Brachyhypopomus occidentalis. Next base: position 5,008,600 of record JAGXOD010001382.1, read on the forward strand.
GGGCAAAGCGCCCTCACCTGAAAACACCCCGTGGGGAAGCAAGAGGTCGCAGGAGAACCAGATTCACTTTTACACCTTTCTTTTGGAAGCCTGTGCAAAACTTGGGAATCTCTGTATTCTGGGTCCTCGGTGATGGTGGGGTCTTTCGGCTCTTGAGGTATGGTGTTGCACCTGAACAGGTGGTGTAGCTCAAGGGCTAGCATTACTGAAGGGCTGTACTGCAGGAGAGAGTCGTGTCTGGTCTCATTACTGGAAATGCCTGTCAGCCAGGATAGCTACAGACTCTTCCATTATGGCCCCTCAGGTCAGGGCTGAGGTGAGACACTGAGGGAGGGAGAGAGAGACAGGCCAATAGACTGTGGAGAAAGGGAGGCAGACAGACAGAGAGCGTGCTGTGGTCCGCCCGTCGCCCGTGGACTGGGTGTGCAGTCAGTGCTGATAGGATCGACCAGGCTTGGAATCCACTGAGCACGCTCAGATCAAAGGACCCGGCAGCAGCTTCAAAGGGCTGCCTGAGTCATGCCTGACTGATAAAACCACGCCCCAAAACGGCTGGTGATGTAATCGCAGCCCTGTAACACGATCCGCTCCAACACAAACAGAGGTGGAGGTGGGGGTGGAGAAGGCCAAAGAAAAAAATCTGTGATCCGTGCCCTGCTGAAGCTCTGTGTGTTTACGTCCATGGGGAATGCCGATCTCGACTGCTGGAAATTATCAATCAGCAGATCTTTGCTGTGGTGAAAGCAATGTGTGAAATACATCCTGCACAGTACTGGTGTTCAATGGTGGTGGAAGAGTGGTGGTGGTGTTTGGTGGTGGAGGAGTGCTGGTGGTGTCCAGCTGATGGAGGAGTGCTGGTGGGGTCTGCAGTAGTCTGACATGTTAAATCCACTGGGTGTTTCTGTGGTGCACACCAGGTGACTCTGTTCTCTGTAAAGTTTATACAGGGCCTGTGTGTGTGTGTGTGTGTGAGTGAGAGACTGAGCGATTGTGTTCACACTTGAAAGAACAAGTTATGAAGGCAGTTACTTTCACCACAGCGGCAAGATTTTCTTACTGATACTACCACACGCACACACACCTCTGTGTCCCCTGCTGCCGTTGCTCTGTAATAATGTGTTTTTAAACCTGGCAGAGATTACAGGTTAGCGCACTGTAGGATGACGGTCTTGTCAGTCTTGAGCGTCTTGGGTCTGCCTGCGGCCCCAGACAAGTCTGTGAGACAGACGTGCGACTCGGTGCTGCCCCGAGGCAGGTGCACTCGGATCAACCAACTGACTGTGGAGACTGGAACTCTAGTAGCAGGGTGGAAGATAAAGGAGATGGTCTTATTGAACTCTGACTGTTCATAAAGGCCTTTGGAATTTCTATTTCTAGTGTAGATGTGTTACTGTGATGCACAGTATCTTGGTTAAAAGTGCTGTTTTGTGCAAGAAAGCTTTGCCCCGTTTGGAGCGTAGCCTTCTGTGGTCGCTAGGGTGACGAAGGTCTTTGGTACTCCGCCTCAGTCCTCTACATGTTCGCCTTTTGCTTGCTGCACTCAAGCAACTCCCTGCTGGCGGGTGTAGAATCAGCCCGGGCGTCTTGCGCCGAGTTCCGTGATTCCGCACGTCCCGGCAGCGAGATGGTGAATCTACGCCGGTGCTCGGCCGATGGGGTGGGGTGGGGTCGAGCTTTGCTGCTGTTCCTCAGTCAGTGCGGTGGTGTACGGATGGTGCAGGAACCTCGCTGCGTTCTGCGGTGCTCCATGCTTGGACCCCACTCGAAAGGTTTCTCCAAACCCCGTATTGTCGTGGCAAGCAGCTGATTGAGAGTGAGCTGGTATCTTCGTGCGGTCCGACACCAACGAGCTAGCGGAGACGGAACCGTCTCTAGAGGGTCTAAAACCCTCTTCTCTCAGTTGTCCTCTTGGTGGTTGTGGCAGTGTGGATGAATGCAGGGGCTCCAACAGCTGCACCTGCCTGAGCGTCTCCGTTTTCGTCCTCTTTCTTCCGCTCTGTGCTTCTTTCTCTTTTGTCGTCGATTCTTGGACTCTTGAACAGGGCTTGTTGGGGTTCCGATTTCAGAGAGGTGTTTACTCTCAGCTGCTCCTCCGTGTCCAAACACAGACCACACACGCTGTGTTAATGTTTGCTGGAGTTCTTAAAGACGCTGATTGCAGGCAAGCCGGTGGGACTGTGAGCATAATCCCTGGCTAAGCACTGGAACCCTCCACCCAGCTACCTGTGCTGCTCCTATCCAGGTGGGGACAGATTCCTGTGTCTGGTTTTAATGCCTTTTGATTGCCAGTTGCCTTCAGGTTCGTATTGACATTTCAGAGAGGTTGGGGCCATCCTAAGGACATGGTGGTGACTACCGTTGGTCATGTAGAGTTGATCTATTTTAGTTGGTGCTTTAGATCTGTGTTGTTGTGTGCTAACTTTGCTGGCTAACTATTTGGCTGTGTGTTGATCAGTGGATTCTGAAACCCCTCCAGCATGTCTTCTTTCTTCCGTCTTATTGCTGGGTGTCCAGCATTTTCAAAAAACAGTTGCATTGCATGTTTAGTTTCATACGTTTTTGTAACATTTTGCTGGCCTTGGGCAAGACGTTCTGAGTTAGCAGCTGCAGGCTCATGTCAGTGAATGTTAGTGTTGTTAAAAACTGAATTGTTGCAGCACGTGTGTTTGGGAATGAAGTCCCTGACAATCAGAACAACGGTGCGTTTGTAATTCGGGTCATCTGGAGATGGTTCTTCTTCAAGACCCTCCACTTCGTGCCTCTGACGGCTCAGACGCCCTGGCGTAGAATAATCCTCTGATGTGTTGACCCCGAGGTCACGGTGGGCTGTGAAGATGTGCCCCATTAAGGTTAAAGGTCACGACTTGAGGTCAGCAGAGCTAAGGCACAAGAGGTTGATTTTAGCCTCAAGCGCATGGGCTTAGATGGTCTTTGACCTAATGAATGGAAGCCATCTGGTGACGGCCGCCGCGCAAATGACCCAAGGGCAGCGAGGAAGGGCTTTAGCTCAGATGTAGCGGCGAGGAGGGGCTTTAGCGCAGATGTAGCGGCGAGGAGGGGCTTTGGCGCAGATGTAGCGGCGAGGAGGGGCTTTAGCGCAGATGTAGCGGCGAGGAGGGGCTTTAGCGCAGATGTAGCGGCGAGGAGGGGCTTTGGCGCAGATGTAGCGGCGAGGAGGGGCGTTTAGCGCAGATGTAGCGGCGAGGAGGGGCGTTTAGCGCAGATGTAGCGGCGAGGAGGGGCTTTGGCGCAGATGTAGCGGCGAGGAGGGGCTTTGGCGCAGATGTAGCGGCGAGGAGGGGCTTTGGCGCAGATGAGCAAGGCTCCCCAAACCCTTTTCACTGGCTAGAGATGTCGTCCATCGTCAAATGAATATAATGTGTGAAACTAGGACAGCCATTAAGGGACAGTTCCCCAGAAATGCATTACTTCCAGTCCGAGACTGAACAGCAGCAGAGAAGCTGATATACCACTGGAAGTTCTGTATAGTCTGCAGTTACGCCTGATGTGGGGGCGGACCAGCTGCTCCTTTCTGTTTGAACCCAAAAGAAGCGTTCCATGTGTGTTTACGTCAGTTCTACTACCCCTTCCCAGCTGTTCTACTGCCCCTTCCCAGCTGTTCTACTGCCCCTTCCCAGCTGGTACGACACTCTTGTTGTGTTTAGTACTGAAAGCTTATACAAGTATGATTGTGAATTCTTTATCAGACACACACGTGCGCACACACACACTTGCCATTATGACACCTGTCCTCTGCCCTCTATGCCTATGGCCCAGTTCTAAATCCCGCCCTTCACGGTGACCCCTCCCTAGCGCTTCAGGCTCTGCCAACAGGGTTGTGAGCATGTGTGCTAGAACAATGGGGCTTTTCAGCTGTATCTCATTCTGCTGTACAGCTACATAATATATTTTGTTGATTGTTATCCTAATATTGATCTTTGCAGTAACGATATTGCAATAGACTGCAATCAAAAACAAACTTATTGGATGTTTCTGGCCTAAAAGAATCTCCAGTGTCAGACGAGTTGATGAAACACTCAGCCATTGTATAACTGTATAAAACGAAGTAATTGAGAGATGCAAAGCACATCTGCGTTGAGCATGCAGCACTAGGACCCTAATAATGGGGGTATGAACCCTAATGGTGTTCCCTCTATATTGTGCTTCCCTGTGCTGGTGAAAAAAGGTTCTCATTTTAGATCAGAGAGCAATAATCTCCCTTCTCGTTCCTCCTCTTCTCTCATCACTCTCCCTATCCCCCCTTTCTCCCTCCCTCTCCCTCTCGTTGTGTCGAGTCCAGTTCTTCTCCTCATTTCCCTCCTCGTTATCGTGCTGCTGTGCACACACACCCAGGAGAGGAGAGTTCCGATGCTATCAGCAGCTACACAAAAAGCCACATCAAAGGTTCCGCCGGGGCCCTGCTGGCCAGCTCCAGAGCTCACAGGATGGGTAGAGGGCATGGTATGTACCCCCTCTCAGCATGCCGGAGATGGGGCTCAGATAAGGGGAGTGGAGGGGGGGGGGGCACAGCTGAAATGACACTGGGAGGGTGACCTTAGACGCGAGTGACACGCCCTCGCTGGCCATTAGTTTCCTGCTGCCAGACAAAACTAATTTTCAAAGCAAAAGCAAACGGACTCCGGGAGTAAGTTCACCTGGGCTCGCTTCTGCACATGAGCAAAGAGGATCTGGACAGGGGTTAGAGGTCAAGAGGGCGGAGCCTAACGGTCACTCCCACCTCTGATGGATCTGGGGTATGGTAGGTGGGGGTCCACATTGGCTCACTGATCTGGTTGTTTACAGATATCTGTGGGGAAGTGTGTGGGGGCTGTTAACGTCACGGCGTAGCAGGTGGATGTTGGTGATGGTTAGACAGGTTTGGTCTTGCTGGCTTCTGTAAGCCTCTTGCAGGGGTATTTTCCTATTTGTTTGCCAAGGGTTTTTGAGAATGGCTGCACGCAGGAACGCTGTAGATCTGTGAGGGTGGACTGTGCAGGAAGTTCGGTTTTGTTCGGGGGGGGGGGTGGACGTGCAAGTCTGTCGCAGGTCACGTCCGCCAGTTGTGACCCAGAGATACCGAACTGCTACGCTCTCACCCACGTTTACACATTGTGGTTAAATTCGTTCCTCTCTGTAGGTAAGTGCACCTACCGCACCTGTACTTTCTGTAGCTCTGGTTCTGCAGGTCCAGCTCAGGGTCCTGTAGATCTGGTTCCTCAGGTCCAGTCACTATAGCCCACTGTCATCCAGATCGCTTGTTTCTCTGCTCATGTAACATTCTTGCTTGAGCTCATAAAGGACTTTAGCATTTCAATTAGTATTAGCTGAATTGGGCAAGTTGGAACAGGAAAAAGCCAGGAAGTGTGCAGAGCATTGTGGGATTGTGGGAGTCCCGTCAGATCCCTCCAGTAATGGCAGACCATTAGCCCACCACCAGCAGGCCTGCTGTAGTGTGTGTGTGTGTGTGTGTGTGTGTGTGTGTGTGTGTGTACGGACGTTTAACTCTTTCAGCAGTTGGCCTGCCTCATCTCCCAGGGCTTTTGTGTAGCCGGCCCGGGCGGCTGACGTTCTCTCCGTGCTAGAAAGGCTAGCGCGCTTCTCTCCAAAACGCTGCCTCTGAACAATGCCGTGTTTGTGTGGCCTGTTCACATGGGCGGGGGTGTGTGTGTGTGTGTGTGTGAGGGGGGCGCTGCTGTGCTTTGGCCTAGTGTTTCCTGCTGCCTCTGCTGGGGTGGGGGCTCCCTGCTGGATGCTTTTCTGATTCACCTGTTGATTTTGTGCAACGTCAGTGTTATTTCATTATGGTTGCTGTGGATCTACGTGCATGAGTGTGTGTGTGTGTGTGTATTTGGGCAGCGTTTGCAGCGAGACAGCTGGTTGTGGTAGTGTGCATATGTGTTTTGTGGTGTTACTTTATCTACTCTAGACACAGTGAGTGATCATGGTGTGGAAGCTTCTGTCTGCTTTCAGCTCTACACCAGGCCCAGTGTGGCCCCCCGGTGGTGGGAGGACTGGTTGAATATCTCCAAAGCTCCACCGTTGAGTTCAGTGTTTACCTTAAGCCTGTGGAGGAGGTCTGTCTGTGAGGCCTTCAGCTCCGGGTGGTGTTCCCAGGGGAATCTCTCCGGGTGGTGTTCCCAGGGGAATCTCTCCGGGTGGTGTTCCCAGAGGAATATCTCCGGGTGGTGTTCCCAGGGGAATCTCTCCGGGTGCTGTTCCCAGAGGAATCTCTCCGGGGTCAGTCAGCACATACACACCATGTTGGCTTGCTGGGTTTGATTATGGTTTGGTGTTAGGAATACTGAAAGTTCAGAGTCTGATATTTTTTTATTAATTTATACGGTATTACATTTGTATGTTACTGCATATAAAATGGATGGGCAGGGATTTTCTCTCTCTCTCTCTCTCTCTCTCTCTCTCTCTCTCTCTCGTCTCTGTCTCTGTCTCTCTCTCTCTCTCTCTCTCCACGTCTCTGTCCCTCTCTGCCCTGCCACTGAGCTGCTTGATGTGGACATACTTTGTGAGGGGCCTTCCCGTCTCCTAGGCAACATCCCCCATCTCCGCTCTTCTCTCTTGCTCCCTTGCTCACACGCACACACAGTGCCCCCCTCCATTGAGACTGTGCAGTTTGATCACAGAGTGGGGGTTGGGGTGGGGTCATGATCCTTTTTTATATGGTCACTTTGGCTCTGTCTGTCCCATCCGGCGTGCTGTGGTCCATCCCCGGGGGCTGTAGGGCTCTTTGATCTGGCCTGGGGGGCTGGGGGAGGGGGGGGTGGTCCTCTGTGTGTGTGTGTGTGTCTTCAGCTTTACTGTAGCTCCTGCTACATGGATTCATCACATCGGAGCACCTAGACGTGTAGTTCTGTCTCCGTGGTGACGGACGTCTGCTCCTGGCAGACCTTCTGCTGGGCTTCTGCTGCTGCGTAGATCCAGATGCTGTTGCCATGACTCCCATACATGAAAAGCGTACCGAGCTGTAGTAGGACTGTCTGATTGGATGTGAGGGATTAGGATGTGAGGGATTAGGATGGTGCAGATGATCCTCCTCTGAAGCACTTGCGGTGCGTTGCTTCACCGTTGTTGGTCTGCTCATTTTTAACTGTTGGAGTGTGCAGCAGTTGTATTGCAGATGGTTGCTATGAGCAACAACCCTTTACTGCTTCTTTGGTTTTTGCACTTCTCAATCACAGTTAGGGATGGCACGATGTATTGCTTTATTGTAATCGTGATATTGGCCTATGATGTACCATCATTGCAGAAGACTGCAGTGTGCAAATGAGCAGTTTTACCAAATCACCATTTGTTGTGAGCTCCCTGACCGTTGACCTTTGGCGTGTCCTCTGTATGATTTTGGAGAATCGTGGCAATCACACGAACAAAACATGAATCGTTTCTTTCCTAAATGCCCGAGACATGAAGGCGTCGTCACCGTGTTGGCGCATGTATGCGTCCAGAGAGTCTGACTCGTGGGACTGGTCGGTTCTGTGGGTGCCTGTGTGTATCCAGAGAGTTGACGGGTCGGTTCTGTGTGGCTGTAGTTTGATGTGGGTCATGGGTCACTGGGTATTGGGGCTGGAGCATTTCCATGACGGATCGTTTCCATGACGCTACTGGCCCTCTTTGCTCCTCAGCCTGGTCTGCGGGGTGGGCAGGTCTGTCAATTCCAGTGCTGTGAACAGACAATATGAAGCAGTCCCCACACTCCTGAATATTCATCATGTCCCAATGATTGTTTCTGATGCTTTAGTTTGTGTGTTTAATACTTTAACTCTCACAACAAGGCCGTCCTGATGTAAGCTTTGCTCGTGGCTTTTTCTGCATCACAGCACCGTCGCAGGTGTAATAATTGTTTTTTTCCCCACTTTTGCATTATAGCGTTTTAACATGGGCTTTGGCTCCAGAGAGGAAGACGTCTAAAGAGGAAGAAGTATCCCAACTGTTCTGTCCTTTGAGATAAAATGTCCGCCTGTGGGGAAGGCAGCGGCCGTGGCGAGCACAGCTGTTTTAAATGTCACTTCATTTTCTGCTTTCTGCACAGTGCTGGGTCTCCAAAGCCCTGGCAAGCCGATGTAACAGCTTTAAGGGAATCCGTGAGGGGAGTCTCACGTCTCCCTCCCTCCCTCCCTTCCTGCCTCCCTCTTTCCCTCCCTCTCTCCTTCAGCTACCCCTTCATCCGTATCCAGTGTTTCGCTGTCATTATTTCTTTCTTCTCTCTGCCTCACCGTCTCTATTACCAATCTTTTTAAAAAAGTGGGATCTGTAAGTTTAATCTGTGAAGTGGAAAGATGGGGGTGGGGGTGCAGAAAAAAGAAGAATAACTTTGAGGAGGTTTGGTGTGGGGGAGGGTTATAGAACACCACCCACACCCTCGCCTCCGGCCCGCACTAACCTCAGAAGAAACCTGTACCTCCTCCAGATTGCTTATAGCTGCATATGAAAGCCATGCTTAGCTATGGGAGGGCACGCAGAGTTGGGCAGGGGGGGGGGGGGTGTAGGGGGCAACTAGCTAATGAACCCAACAGGAACTCTGCTGGGCTCCGTGAGCTAATCTGCTAGACGGGATTTCTCGCTCCTGACCCGTCTCTCCTTTGTCTGGGGGGGGGATATTGGTTTTAGGGTGTTCAGCATGGCCTGACATGCTCGTCTGACCCAGTGACCACGGAGAGAGAGGACTAGACTATAGCAAGAACAACCCCATCACGATGGCCAGTAGGAGTTTGAGCTTGTAGACATGATTACACCGTTGCTGGTTTATTTCTTGTCTTCGGTGATGATATAACCCTCCCGTATGATCACACATCGTTTTGCCCCCTGGTGATGACCTCACGGTTCAGACATGCCACAGAGTCCTGTTGTTGCATGTGAAACTGTGTTAACATCACTGATGCAAAAAAGTGTAGACATTATCACTGAAGAAATTAATTGATATTCTGTAATTGTATTATATGTGTGTATTAAGCTTTTACCAAAATGTTGCTGTGAAGAGTTAACATGCTAATCGAGTGGTAAGTTAAGGCTTTAGGGAGATGGATTAACAGGAATGTTAAATGTAATCAACAGAGTTCGGTAGTGATGGGTGCTGCTGTTCTGGGTGGGATTTTTGATCCTGATGGCATGTTGGGGTTATATTTTAGCTGACCCTGCCTTCCTCCTGCCCCCACTTGCTTTTTGGGTTTGTGCTGTCGGGGCAGCAATGTCCTGCGAGGGTCGTCATGCCAACCCTGCACCGCGTCGACTCATCTCTGCTTCTGGTTCTGGCTGTGGACGTAGCACTTCCTGTTCTGAATTGCTTCCAAATAGCTTCCGGCTCCCTCGTGCCGCGCCTCTATACTCCTCCCTCAAGGAATAGAGCCGGAGATCTGACTCTCCTCCGAGCTCCTCTCTCCCTTTCCTCGCCCCGGCTCTAGGAAATGGATTTGCTTTGTTTCCTGTAGAAAATTGTCAGCCAGAGTGGCTGTATAGTCCCTGGGGCAAGGGTTTCCTTCAGGTCCTCTTGAAAGGTGATAGTGGTGCTATTCAAAGCAAGAGGCTGAAGAAGAAAAAGAAGCAGGAGGTCTCAGCAGGTGGTGAGGGAGCCCTGCTGCAGGGGGGCAACCCACCAACCTCTCTTCAGTTGCCCCTTGTCCCCCAGAGCGTCTGGATCATGTGACAGAAGTCATTACATCTATGGAAATGTATGCTGCAAAGTGGTAGGCTGCCATTCTTTGATGTAGAACTTAAGGAAACTAGACATGATGTCTTTATTCCACTCGGTACGTCGCCCAGACGTTGCGACGAGGCTTCTTGTGAACTTCTGCTCGGCCTCACGGCCTGGAAGTGGAGAACTGGAGAAGCACTGTTCACAAAGGCGGCGTTTCACAATGAAGGCGAGGTTCAGGCTGGTGAAACCCAACTCGTGGTGCAGGAGGGGTTTTTTGCCCCCAGGTCTTGGCAAAGGGGAAACTGGAAATGTAGGATGCCCTGCACCTGGCTTTGTGGAGAGCTGGTCTGAATTGGTTGGGGATGGTGCCACACCTCCACCTTGGTCTTCAAGAGCGTCATTTTCCATAACCACAAATTTTTAAACTCCATTATCCAGCCTGGATTTTTATCTCTGTAACTGGAGATTGTCTGAGGCTAGAGGATGAAGCTTTTTAAAGGTTCCTCTGGTGATTGGTTGGAAGACCTTCAACCCTTTTCCTTGTTAGGTTGGCAGAGGCCTTGTGATTTGTCTGTTTGACAGGTGGTCTTGGCATAGCGACTCATCATTGAGGTCCCCTGGTGGGCGTGTGGCTGTATGACCTGGGTGTGCTATGTTCCGGTTAAGCTTTTGAAAGCCGAGCCACCTGTTCTGTGGTAAGGAGAAGAGTGAGAGGTGGCGATGGGTTTTGTATGGCTGAGACTGTTGGGCAACAGGTCGATATTTGTCGATTAGTGTACCTTTTGGGACCCAAGAAAAAAAAAAAGCCAGAAATCTATCTTGATGGGATTGACTTTTGGAGATTTACAGCTTTGGTTGCAAACCAAGAGCTTTGCTTGCAAGTTTGGCACATTTCAGTTTGTACTTAATATATTTTACTGCTCATATTCCTCTTTCAGTCAAAATGTCGTCATGGATACTGTTATTGCATTGTAACCTTTCCTTCATCCCCTCGGGTTGCGTGTCCTCGTCATCGTCTCCTCGCCGGCGCTGACACTGAGTTGTTTGTACAGTTGTGCGTCTGGCAGAAGGTCGCTGAGCTTGTGTGCGGGGATGGGAGAGGGTGAAGGGTATGGATGGAATGGTGGTGACCTTTCTGAGATGGAGTCCACCCAAACATCCTCGTGCTCACAGGGCCATGCGGGATCATCTCCGGCATCTCCAACTGCGCTTGCCAAGGAGACGCTGAGCGTTCAGGACAAGGATGGGCTCAATGCAAATACTGGCGTGGAGCAGGGGCCTGACGGGGAACCCTGGGAGATGTAGTTTCATCTAGATCTAACGCGAACACATCACTCATTTGAGTTTGGAAATGTAGTTACTCAAGGCGTTTGGATGAAGGTGCCAATGCAGCGAGCATCAAATGAAATTCGGTTTCAGATTCATTCTGCATTTCTCATTGACTGCGTTTTTCTTTTTTTCTTCTTTCCCATGTTGCTCCTTTGCTGGTGTTCTGCTGGGGGCCCCAGGTAGCAGCACCTGCAGGGGCCGTTTGGCGTTCCTGGGGGCCTCGGCGTGCTCCTCGCATTCCATGGGGTGGGGGTGGGGGGGTTGGGGGGGGGGGGGTTTGACAGCTTGACCTCCATTCCACAGCTCCTGGAGCAGGTGGAGCTTCGGCAAACTTCAAAGCCAGTGAGGAAGTTGATGAGCTAGGCATCGATGTCTCAGATCCGGTGGCGTTCAGATTTAGCTGCCCGCTGAAGTTCAGGAATGGTTCTGGAGAAACTCTGCTGCATTCGTTTGTCTTCCTCTGGCGTAAATCACGTGCTGGTGGTGGCGGCGGCGTGCCTGGGGTGTCTGAGGGGGCGAGCGGAGCCCGTCGCCATACCGTCCGTCTCCTGGGCAGTTGTTGCTCTGTGTTTTTAAAGGCTTTTATGAACTTGCTTTTTTATTTCATCTCACGATAATTTTTGTTTTCACTGTAATATTTTGGCAATAGGTCATTTTATGGTTTTGATTTAGCATTGTAACAGCTCTCATTAGGTACCGTTTCTCACCTGCGTCTCTGTGGTGCTTCACGTCGTCTGTTTCTGACTCCCGGGAGCGGTTTTCACACGTGAGGTGCGGCGTGAGCCAGAACGTTTGCGGTGTGAAGTAATGGCACGTATCCCCTCGTTCTTCAGTCTCATTATCCCTCGCCGTCTTTGTCCAGTAGTCATATTACACTCTTTGAAGTGAGTGGGAGAGGTGAACGTGACACCGTTTGGGGCTTTGGAGAGAGTCGTCTTCATGCCATCCATGCTTAACATCTCCACTCCTCGCGTGTTAATAGATTACCCAGCATTCCCCTTGGCCCACTGGCGCATATTTGAATATTTACATGATATTAAGTGTCTGAGCACGTCTAATACCTCACTGGCAGCGCTTGTTTGTTTGTGGGGTCACCATAGAGATGGCATGTGAAGGCGGTTTTGTGGGAGACACTAATGGGGGGTGGGGGTGGGGTCTCCACAAGGCCGCACGGTCTCTGTCCTGTCCGTACGCCAGCTGCTTCCACACAGGCCCTCCTGACGCGGAGCTGTGAGGGAAACGCTCAAATTGAAGCTGAGCTCCACTGGGCCGTCCAGAGAGGAGGGCAGTCGTGAAGTTGCTTAGCTGTATGTGATGCCCACACGTATGTGTGTATGAGGGTTTGGGGTGTGTGTGTGTGTGTGTGTGTGTGGGGGGGTGTGTGTGTGTGTGTGTGTGTGTGTGTGTGTATGGGGGTTTGGGGTGTGTGTGTGTGTGTGTGTATGGGGGTTTGGGGTGTGTGTGTGTGTATGGGGGGTTTGGGGGTGTGTGTGTGTGTGTATGTGGGGGTGTGTGTGTGTGTGTATGGGGGTTTGGGGTGTGTGTGTGTGTGTATGGGGGTTTGGGGTGTGTGTGTGTGTGTATGGGGGTTTGGTGTGTGTGTGTGTGTGTATGGGGGTTTGGGGTGTGTGTGTGTGTGTATGGGGGTTTGGGGTGTGTGTGTGTGTGTATGGGGTTTGGGGTGTGTGTGTGTGTATGGGGGTTTGGGGTGTGTGTGTGTGTGTGGGGTTTTTGTGTGTGTGTGTGTGTATGGGGGTTTGGTGTGTGTGTGTGTGTGTGTGTGGGGGTTTGGGGTGTGTGTGTGTGTGTGTGTGGGGGTTTGGGGTGTGTGTGTGTGTGTGGGGGTTGGGGGGTGTGTGTGTGTGTATGGGGGTTTGGGGGGTTTTGTGCTTTTCTGTGTGTTTGACTCGTTTAACTCTCAAGCAGATTTTGAGTTCTTAGGGTGTTTTGTTGTTTTTGGGCCAGGGTACAAGTTTTTGCAACTGTGGTTCCACTGTTTTTATCTGGAGGACAAAGGAGAGGAAGTCTGTGCCATTGAAACGGGTCCGCACTCCTTTTGCTGAGATACTGTTACACGGTTGGAGCTGCCCCACCTGCATCGCTCCCCCAGCTGCTGCACCGTAACTTTATCTCCACTCTCCGCACAGCAGTCATCTCCTTTGAAGTTATTTCCAGAGCTTAGGAAACTAGAAGACACAGGCGATCCCAGCAAGGCTCCTCCGTCCTGTGTGTGTGTGTGTGTGTGTGTGTGTGTATGTCCGTTCATTGCTGTGTCAGGTGGGGTTGAGGGACAGTGAAAGGTTGTCAGTGTTGCACAGGTTTTGGGTGGGGGGGGGGGGGGGGTGGGTGCGCTGTTCCTCAGGCGACCTCTGGGTGGCGTGAGCGAATTCAAACTGCAGTCGCTCGATGGAAGGAAAGCCCCGCCCTTCACGCCCTGGCAAGACAGGATCACAGGTCTGTGAGGAGCTCAAGGGGGTTTCTCATGTTTCCAGTGTACCATGATGCTCGGCTGCTGATGGACCAATCGGTGTGGCCATGAGGGTGAAGAAATTTGGTGCAGGAGGCGAGAGGTGTTCTAACTCCGGTTGGCCTGCCTTGGACACTCTGTACTGTGGGTGTGAACGATGTAGCAGTATGGTGCCATCGGGGCCGGGCAGTGTTTGTGGTCGTGTTCCAGTGAGAGCGGAGTTTTCACGTCTTCCTGCACTGAACAGACGTTTTTTTTTTTTTATATATATATATACATTTTTTTAATGCCGAATCTGACCTTTCACAGATGTTCTATAATTCTGTGTAACACTTATGGAGCCTGAAACTTTTAGTTTGTCCATTTTTTTTATATTGGGAGTTGCTTTTTTCACTTTACTTTTTCATGACTGTATTTCTTTAATATTAAGTTGGACGAGGCGGTAGTTCATGAATACACTCTTCATGATATGGAATTGCTGGTGATGACTTTATTTCTAAACGTTTACATTTTAAGGTGAAATTGATGTATTAAAATGTATGTGCAATATTTAAATCAAGCAGGTGGCACCTCGAGGGCAAAAACATATAATTTGGGGGGAAATCCACCTCCCTCACCCATGGCCCTCACCTTGTGTGGGACATGTAGAAGCAGGTCCAGTAAAAGTGGGTGGAAAATGTTTATCATTGGAAATGTTGTAATGATCTTCAGAGTTAAATTCTGTCCTGTTACTGTTGAATTAGAAGCCATGTTATAATCAGGAATATACTTTTTCTCTGTATTGAAACTTAAATGTTCTCTCCCTGTTGATTTGTTTTATTGGTCTTATTATTTATTCTTGTATTATGTTAGTGGCCCGTATTGACTGGTGTGAGCGGTGGTGAGTGAACCAGGGCTGTTTTCCTGCTACTGTTTTGATCCCCTTACAAACGCAAATCTAGTCCGTGTTTTTTTTTTGGACGGGGCGAGGCTGAGGGCCGGGGCTGAGAGCGCAGGTGTGCTGTGTGTGGTTCCTGTTTGTCCTTTTTGGACGTCGCAACAATCCGGAAATAAAGCTGCTGTTGTCATGGCCGTGAGGAGAGTTGACCTCACGTTCCCAGTGGGAGTAGACACGCATCACTTCCCCTCTAACCACACAGGGATGCTCCTCTCTGTCCTGCTGCTCCTCTGTGTCCCACTCCTCCTCTTTGTCCTGCTCCTCTTCAGATTGTAAAGACGATTGGAGGAATGTCGGATCTACTCCTGGACCGAGAGATGGATTTAACTTCATTAAATTTGGGCCAGAACGACCTCTGGGCTGGTCTGTTTACCTGAGTTTGGGGTTCCTTGCGTGGTTTTCTAGCTGGTCAGACAGAACCTGTGTGGGGAGGTGGTTTAGAAGGCCTCACCTTGCTCACTCTGCTGGCCTGAGGAAGTCCTTCTCTTCTTCTCTGGGATTTCCAGTTAATTTGAAGGAAGTTGAAATTTTCCACATAACCTTTTGAATTTTTTTTTTCTCCCTGTGACGAACGCTTGGAACTTTTGGTCTAAAAGTAACAACATTGTTCATTGTGTGTATACGGGGTGGCAGATCCCAGGTCTGAGAGTTCAGCTCTGGAGAACACAACACCAGAGGCAGCAGGCGCCTCTGTGCCAGGCGAGTGTTTGCAGACAGCAGGGCATACTGGGTACTCTCACAGTGAGGTCTTCCAGCCAATCAGATGTCAGGTTTCTGAGGAGTTCTTGTGCGGTGTCAAGCTTGTTCTAAGACTTGCAGAGTGTTTGTACAAGCTTGTGTGTGTGTGTGTGTGTGTGTGTGTGTGTGTGTACAGCGGTGGAATTCCTCAGAGTTCAGGAGTTGAGTAGACTTGAACAGACAGTAGGTCAGCTTTTCAGGGGAAGTTGCAGAACTCTTAGTCTTGGTGTGAAGGCCCAGAGCTGACCACAAGCCTGGATCTGCCACATGTTCACGCCGGAGGGCTGCTTCTCTTATATCTATGTTTACATGTAATTTAATTAAAAAAATAAAAGGTAATTGTCACTCATATTTCTGCTTTTAAAGGGGGAAGGGACGATTGAAACTTTACACAGCCGAACTTCATCACCCCTGTAGCCGAGCCGTGACTCACAACGGCTCCGCCAGGCGTTTTACGGCGTGTTTGAGTGATGCAGGTCTCCGTTTGATCGTGTGGTGAAGTCTATAACTCACAGGTCCATAAAACACTGCTCTGAATGCCTGACCTCAGATCAACCCCTGTCAGCACTTATGTAAACAATGAGTCATCTTTGGCCCAGTTGTCTAAGCGTTTGATAAACACGAGCTGGTTCTGATGGACGCCTGCTTCACAAGGTCGCCGTGTTTCTCCGGAGCGCACCGATGGTGGCGCTGTTTTCCCGTCTCGGCCAATTATGACCTGCTGGGTGTGTGGGTGTGGCTTTACAGTCATTCAGCTCTGATTGGTGGCTGGCCAAGAAGTTCCCACATGCTGGAGTTTATTTCATTCTCTGCTGGACTCATTGCATAGCTATTATATTAAGTATATTGATGATATAATGCTTTATATTAATTGGCATTTGTTGAACCTTTCATGTGTCGAGACTTCCGGGGGCTGCTGTGGATGAGTCTGGTGTCTGGGACGATAGATGGTCAAAAGTCCCTAAACAATGTTTTCCACATTTCACTCTTGCACATAGTGGAGTTAAATAATCTCTCTCTCTCTCTCTCTCTCTCAGATGCATCCTCTTGGTCTGTGTAACAGTAATGATGAGGAGGACCTATATGAGTATGGCTGGGTGGGCGTGGTCAAACTGGAACAGCCTGAGCTGGACCCAAGCTGTCTTACTGTTCTGGGGAAGGTAAGTGTGTGTGTGTGTGTGTGTGTGTGGGGGGGGTTTGGGTGGAATGAGGGGTTAGCTGAGGGGAGCATCTCTGTTTACACTACTGCTCTGTCAGCAGCACATGGAGGATTTAGGATGCGGTTGCCACTAGTAACCATATGTCCCCTCTTCCTTCTAGTTTTCCTCACAGAGAGGATAGATGTTAATGAAAACAGATATTGTGCTGCTAGTTTTCTCTCTCTCTCTCTGTCTCTCTGTCTGTGCTGGAAGGGTCAGGTCAAGGTTAAAGGTCAGTCAAAGGTTCACACTAAGGACTTGGGCCCCTTTGAGTCCTTCCATCAAGAGGTTCTGTTCCTTTTCTCTAACGAGGAGAGGTGTCACTTAAATCAGTGAGTGACCTACGGGATGCACTGTCCACGTGTGTGTGTGTGTGTGTGTGTGAGGAAGCACATGTCTTAGTCACAGGTTGCTTAGAGGATACTTATGCTAACAGGTAACTCACCACTCTCTGTCTCTCATTCATTTCTGAAACCCTGCTGTGGGAAGGTCTGTGATTACCCATGGAGAGTGTGTGTGTGTGTGTGTGTGTGTGTGTGTGTGTGTGTGTGTGCAGGCGTGCTTTGATCAGTGTAATTGTGCAAGGCGGTGTAAGGAGATACAGGTGTTTGGGTGAGCTCACACTACATTCTCCACCTTTTGAGTAGACTTAATGGGGCAGGTCCCACCACACACCAGACAATCAGAGCCACACACACACACAGTGGAGGCAGGGCTTTAACCTGCTGATTTTATCTCAGCGGAGTCCCCTTTGCTCTGTGTCAAAGGTTCACTCCCAGGAGGCGGAGCCTCGTCCTATTGGCTGCCTCCTGTTTTGCCCCCTCCCCCTCCCTGCAAGTATGAAATCATTGCTTTGGAACCCGCTGAGTGGGTTGCCATGACCACTGGGAAGCTCCTTGTGTCATGTGTTTGTAAGTGAGCGGGTCCTGGTGGAATTACCCCGCCATTATTAAACTTCACAGCCCTCCATTTACACAGCAAAGAAAGGAGCTCATAGAGAGGCCCGAGAAGCCGTGGAGGGAGCTGGAGGAGAAGGCGGCCAGAGTCACGGCCCGGACTCTCCTTTGGTTCAAAGGGTTTAAAATAAAGTCCTCTCTGGGTGATCGTTTGGTGGAACACTGAGGAGGGAAACGAAATGTGAGTTTTTCAGCAGGCCCTTGAAGTTCTTCCAGCAGCCGTTTTAAAACGCATGGGTGAGGTATCCAAGCCTACGCAGCCGATGAACCTCACTGAGGGTGGTGTGGTGAAAGAGGGAGAGGGAGGGAGGGAGGTAGAGAGAGGGTTAGGGAGGGGGGTTGTTGAGGGGGTGGTGGTGTGAGGGGTGTAGAGGGGTGGTGGGGTGAGGGGTGTAGAGGGGGTGAGAGGTGGTGTAGAGGGGGTGAGAGGTGGTGTAGAGGTGGTGGTGGTGTGGGTGGTGTAGAGGGGTGAGTGTAGCTGTGTGTGATGCGGCTGGGTTTCTGCCTTGGCTTTTCTTCCAGTTCTTTTGCATGTGTCATTCCATCCCAGAATCTTAAGCCTCCTCTACCCTCCAGTCGTCTGTGTGTGTGTGTGTGTGTGTGTGTGTGTGTGTGTGTGTGTGTGTGTGTGTGAGAAGGATCTTGGTGGCTTGGAGGGTAAGATCAGAAAGTGTGGGGAATGCACACCTGTGAACAGAGAGATAATAGTCATGAGGAATAAGAGGAAATACTGCATGAGATGATGGAGGTTTGGAGTAAAGGTGGAGGCGGTAGGCCTACACCTGCTTATTGAGGAGTGAGATGAGACGCGGTGCTGAGGAATTCCGCCCCAGGTGGGGAGGGAGGGCGGGAATGAGGCAGAGTGAGTTCTGAGTGCGTGAGGCGGGCCCACGGGTGGAGGTGTGGGGGCGGAGTGAGGCGGGCCCACAGGTGGAGGTGTGGGCGGAGTGAGGGCGGAGTGAGGCGGGCCCACAGGTGGAGGTGTGGGTGGAGTGAGGTGGGCCCAATAGTGGAGGGGTGGTTGGAGTGCTGGCACATCTGGTGTGAATGTGAGCCCAGGGCTCCAGGCAGCAGCGCCGCTTACGTTACCCCACCATACTCCACCTCCGGGTTACGTTACCCCACCATACTCCGTCTCCGGGTTACGTTACCCCACCATACTCCGTCTCCAGCAAGACACACAAAAGAGCAGCAGGAAATGAGAGCTGGTCTCTCTCTGCCTATGTCCATCGCCGCGGGAGATGCGTCCAAGCAGACGGGCATGAAAGAGAAGGGAAGCCTGAATTTTGTGTGTGTGTGTGTGTGTGTTAGAAGTCTGTACTAACCTTTTTTTTCTGCTTCCACCTCCACCTGTTAATCTGTGTGTGCACTGACCGGGACCTACTGATCGAGTCCGAGAGCTGTGCTTAATAACCAGATGAGTGGCTAATTATTTTGTGGGGGTGTGAACTCTGGAGCACTGGAGGATTAGGGAATTCGGGATTAAGATTAGGGAATTTGAGATTAGGATTAGATCATTTGAGATTAGTTTTAGGGAATTCTGCATTGTTCCAAGTAGGGAAAGTTCAGTTAACCCTTTGTCAGTAGCTAGAGTGCTCTCCTCTGAGAGATACCAGTCTGTGAGCACACAGATGTCCCCAATTGATGAAAGTCTCGGTGACTGACAGGGGAAACAGTAATGCCTTCCCCTCCACCCAGAGGGCAATTGAGAGAGTTGAGTCTGTACATTGGGGGGTGTGGGTGGGGTGGATTAGTGGCTGAGCTCTCCATTCTGTGGGGCAGAATCGTGCGGGTGGCTTCTAAGATTGTGATTAGTGCCCGTCTTCCCCGGTCTGCCTAAACACGAGGAAGAGGGCAAGGTAGCTGAAGAGATGAAGAGGAGATGTGAGAAAGCGAACAGGAAGTGCCCCCGCGCCACCAGGAAGCAGTGCTACAGAGAGTCTTGGTGACCTCGTCGTGTTGCTGTAGGGTCCGGCCCGCTCGGGCGGCGCCGGTGCGTACGGTTGCCCGGAGGGTCGCTTTGTTCGCCCGGACGGGTGGAGGTGCCGTGGAGGGGAAGCGTGTGCCTCCCGAGCACGGAGGTCTTTTGTTTGGGTGGTAACAAACCTTGTTTCCCCCTCCTGAGGGACGTGTTATTAACGCCCGCCTGCTTTTCCACGAATGGCAGAGTCCAGTGTTTGTGAAAACACGTTTTTGCTGTGTTGGTAAACAGCATCTTGTTCCCGTGCAGGGGCCTGTTTGTGTGGAGAAAACACCCAAAAGCAGGACAAACCTGGACGTGCTGAAGCGTGCGAAGGCAACCAAGTGTCCCTGTGAATCAACATGGCTCACTTTGTCGTGAGCGGTCGGATCCATGTGTCGCACGCGTTCCGTGGGTGCCGTTTCTCGACAGGTGGTCCAGTGTTGAGCAGCTTGGATGAACCGCCAACGTTCTGAACGTCATGCGGCTGAGTGCTGACTGGCCTTGCCTCGTACACACTCCATGAAAAACCCTGTCTTTAGAGCCATCAGGCGTCCATAGCTACATTTATTCATGGGAATTTTTAATAAAAAGATGTAACTAATTTCTCTCAAAAGTGCAGGCAAAGCACTTGGATAGTTTATATTATTAGTAGTGTGAGGTGGATACTTGGTCAGTTATGTGGACTTAGTCCATATTCCTAAATTACTTTTTTCATTACATTTCATTGAACATACATTTAATAACTATGAAGGATTATACTTAAGGAATTTCCAAAATGTGTAAAAAGAAATGAGAATTCCTGTTCTTGAATGCCACATCAGTTCTGAACCAATCTACTTCGTACAGTGATGAGCGGAGCTGTGACATGGCAAACACACTCCCAAACACACCCTAAGCCCGAAACATGCTTCCAGAGGAGGTGTGTGTGTGTGATTATTAGTAGTTCAGTAGCTACATGAACATTGGTGGTTCTTATCATGAACTCTCTAGTTAATTCTTTTTTTAATCATTTCTGGAATTGGACGTGAACCCAGAATGAGCAGAATTTCCCCTTACACACGGCGTCTACTTTATAGAATGTGACGTTGCTGGACTCCGTGGAGATTTCTGTGGAAATGTGTAGTGCTGACAGTCTTTTAATCTTTTAACCTTTCACCCCTTGTGACATTTGGGGAGAGCCTGTACCTGCAGAGCGGGAACACTAGGGGGCGTTTATCAGCACCATGAAGCTGTATGTTCTGTCAGTATTAAAATAGTTTTAAATTGCAACATGTTTGCCCGGTACCTGTTAAAATGTCAACATTGCGTACTGGACTCTGAAGCCGTATTAAACTCAAAGGGTTAACCATTATGAGCCTCTATCTATCTCTCCCTCTCCCCTCTTTCTTTGTGTGTGTGTGTGTGTTCAGCTGAAGCTCAAGGTTTACAGTGCATTATCCTAGATCACATGGTCAGTTTAAATAAAAGTGTAAAGCAGTTTATGTGAAGGCTTCAGCGGCCTGTAGGGTTTGTGTATGTGTGTGTGTGTGTGTGTGTGTGTGTGTTTGCACACAGTAAGCATGTGAACGCCTGCAAACGTTGCGCTGCCTTTTTGACTTGGTGTTCAGAAGCCGCCGGTCGAGAGAAGTTGCCTCGCCGCCAGGACTTGCCCCGGCACAGACGTCCAAGCCCAGTGGTTCTGGAGGCACGCGTGCAGACGGGGGCGTTCGGAACCAGGCAGATCCGGCTCGCTGCTTCCGGACTGCCTCGGGTTCCTGTGAGCGGCGGCCTGAGGTCTTGGCCTGCTCGCAGACAAAAAGGGGAATAGGGGAGGTTGTTTCTAACCACATGTAAAGACATTCTAAAGGAGGAAAGTATGTCTTTATCTTAGAATAAACGTGCAGGCCAGGAGACAACATGAAATTACACCCCACCAGCGAGCAGCTCCTTCAGAAGACTTAATTACTTTAATTATAGCAGTGCAGAGAGAGAGCGAGAGAGAGAAAGGAGAGGGAGAGGGCGAAAGGGAGAAAGGGGTGGTTTAGGAGTCCTGCGTAAAGAGAGGAGCATTGCTGGCGTTGTGAGTCTTGCTGCTGCAGCATTCGCTCTTTAGCCAGCGGATCACCAAACTCGTGCGATCAAAAAGAACCAAACAAAAGCCTTCATGCGTCTACAGCAAAGAGCTGCTACCGGGATGTGCAGTGCAGTGAGGGTTTCGTCCGAGTCCTGGAGGGGTCATTCCAGCTCAGGGCAGTGGGACATTTGCTCAGATTTCAGCCTTCTAAGGAGTAGAAGAGCTCAGGGCTGGACACACACACACACACACACCCTCCTGCTCTAGAGTTCAACCTGAAACGAACATGAACACACACCACACACACACTTGCTCTAGGGTTCAGCCTGGAACACACACACACACACACTCACACACTAGGGGTGGGTAGAGTGTGTGGTGGGGGTGGGACACCTGCATTGGGAGGCTATGTGTGTGTTTGTGCTGTGTGTGTGTGTGTACATGCACTGTGGACTTTAGCTTGCTGCAAGGAACTGTTTCTTCACTGCAGTGAGGCAACAAACCCACACTCCCCTCATCTCTCTCACACACACACACACACACACACTCCTCCCCTCATCTCTCATACACACATACATTCCCCCCATCTCACACACACCCTCACTTTTCCCTCTTGCACTCTCTCTCTCTCAAGGATCTGTTAATTATTAACCAAGATTGCCATCTGCAAAAGAACTACAGCAGAGGCGTTTGGAGACCCGTGCTGAGTGGAGTTGTGGCCAGTGAAGGGTGGGGCTTATTTCTAAATTCTTTCAAATACTTGTCTACAGCTTTGGAGATGCTACGTGCATTTTTCTTTTAATAAATTCTCTTTGAGTACATACTAAAGCCTTTGGTGTGTCTGATGTTGAGGTTCATCACACACCAGCAACTTATTAGATTTACAGAAGCAACAGTGTTGCACATACAGTAAGCATAGCCCATGCTGATCTGTATGATTGATCCTCTCATGTAAACCAGCTCAAATGAAGCACAGTCGACATCTCCTTTGTCTGGCTAAGGGTGGGCAATATAGTAAACTCACAGTATCGTGATACTCGATACTTATCGCGAGTTTTTCAAATGATATTTAGGTTTGTTTTGGGGGAAGATTTCGGAGGAGTTCAACCCCCCACTTGTGATGGAGAAAATACATGCAACAAGTCGCGAGAAAGCATCTCATCTTAAAGGTCCCACAAGGCCTCCTGTCCCACAGAGACACTAGAGACAGCCTGGGTCCCCTTCTGTACACACACACACACACACACACACACTCACGACTCTACACACAGCGGCAGGTGATCCGGGACACACCCACTGCCCGCCCTAGCTGAGGAAGGTATTGCCCTGGGTCTTTTCTCCTGCTGTTAACACGTAGACTCCGCACAGGCCTGATTTGCCCTGCAGTCCAGTGTGGGGCTTCTGGCCTTCCACACTCCTGCCAGCACTGAGCTAAGACATGATGGAGGGATGCCAGAGAAGGAGAGATCAAACGCTGCCTGAGAAATGTTTGCTTTCTCTCTTCCCTTTGATCTCTCGTTCTTGCTATGCTATAGCTGGGTACACTCCCCACTGTGCTGTAGCTACGACACACACCCGTCCCAGTGGCATTTTCTCTCTCTCTCTCTCCCCCTCTCTCTCTCTCTCTCTCTCTCAGTGGTAAAGATGGTCTCTTGCTTTTGACGAGAGATTGTTTTGTCAACACTTGTTCAGTACTGTTCGCAATGGAAGTGCAGTTAGACAAAGCAGATTAGCAATCACAATGACTGGTAATGCTGATCACATGGTCATTCAGCCCAGGTTTGTCTGGCTATTCCAACAGCTCTGGGCTTGGAGTGAATTTCCACTGGTGTGTGATGGAGCTGAGAAGTGCAGCGTCCTCTTGTGAGGGTTGATATCAGACTTCTGGTACTTTCTGCTGGGGTGCAAATAAATGACCTGGATGGTTAAAGAAATTCATGTTAATCACTAAGCACCGCTAATGTCTAAAAGGAGTGACTGCAGGACTTCATCACGTTTCCTCATTAGGAACAACCCTATTAGGTTTCTATTATTTCACTATAGACTCTACAGGAGTCTGTCAAAGGGTCAATAGTGACCTCTAGTGGCTGTGGTGGTAATAATTAGAATAAGTGTCTGGAGTGTTGGTAGTTACAGAGAAAGTTGAATTGTACACATGAAACCCCAGTGTTGCCTGTGTACTCTGGAGCAGAGCTTTGTTAGTCTGGTCCGCTGTCGCTGTTTGTGTGTGTGTGTGTGTGTGTGTTGGCCTTTTTGAGCACAAATAAGAATGTGTAAACAGGACTCCTTTGTGAAAGGATATGTTCATTATTGTCTCACTTGTCCGTCTCCCCCGTGTCTTGTAGGCGAAGAGGGCGGTCCAGAGAGGAGCTACGGCCGTCATCTTTGATGTATCAGAAAATCCTGACGCGATTGATCAAGTGAGTGATGTTAAGCCACGCCCCCTTCCCCACGCCCCGCCCCTCAGCTCTCTTAGTAATACATATAAGTTCTTGAAGTTGAACAATAAAGCCATTAGACTAACATTCAGCTGGGTAGCGGCAGCTGTGAGGGTTCTGATGGGGGGGTCCTGATAGGGGGTCGGTCCTGATGGGGGGGAGGGGGTTCTTTCTCTTGTTCTCCAGCTTAAAGAAGCAGGAAGCTACTTTTAGATTCTTTTGTTTACAAACACACTGAAATCACATTGGCATCTTAATTATTGGTGTCTTGGTGTGTGTTTATTTATACTACTGTGTAATATATTAATAGCACAAGTACTTATGGTCTTTATTTGAACATTCCTGGTGTGTTGGTTAAACGTGTAATTGTGGTATAACATGCTGCATGGGCCCAAGACAGAGGGAGAGAGACACACACACACACACAGGAAGTCTGTGTCTGTGTGTGTGTGTGTGTGTGTGTGTGTGTGTGTGTGTGTGTGTGAGTGAGAGCGGGAGATACTGTCAGACACTGCATGAGACACTGCGTGTGCGTGCGTGTGTGTGTGTGTGTGTGTCTGTGTCTGACACCGCGTGTGTGTCCTTCCAACCATCCTCTCTCTCTCTTCCCCCTCTCTACATCTCTCTCTGTCTCTCCCCCTCTTTACATCTCTCTCTGTCTCTCCCCCTCTTTACATCTCTCTCTCTGTCTCTCCCCCTCTTTACATCTCTCTCTCTAACATCTCTTTCCCCTCTCTACATCTCTCTCTCTACATCTCTCTCCCCTCTCTACATCTCTCTCTCTCTCTCCCCCTCTCTACATCTCTCTCTCTCTCCCCCTCTTTACATCTCTTTCCCCTCTCTACATCTCTTTCCCCTCTCTACATCTCTCTCTGTCTCTCCCCCTCTCTACATCTCTCTCTGTCTCTCCCCCTCTTTACATCTCTCTCTCTACATCTCTTTCCCCTCTCTACATCTCTTTCCCCTCTCTACATCTCTCTCTGTCTCTCCCCCTCTTTACATCTCTCTCTCTACATCTCTTTCCCCTCTCTACATCTCTCTCTCCTCTCTACATCTCTCTCTCTGTCAGCTGAGGGTAGTTGTCCCACTCTCATTCCCGCTCAACCACAGAGGGCAAAGGTCGCTGCTCTTGGGGAGATGATCTAAAGGCTCTTGTCTTTCAGACGCTTCACGTTTTCGTGTGAGCAGTGGACGCACATGCCCACAGTCTCAGTGTTCCCTGGTTTGGCAGATTACTGATTACAGATTACAGGCCCGAGCCTGACGGGCTAAATCCAGGCTCCACTTTCACGTCGTGCTATTGGGTGACTTCTGCAGGCGGCTACAAAAAAACAAAATAGGAAAAAATACAACCGCAGTTTCCGTGGTTGCAGTCTGGCGGTTCCATTGAGTGTACGTTGGGGTGGGGGGGGGTGGGTGGGAAGCACCGCTTGTGTTCGGTGTCTGGCTCCTACTGATGGTCCTCCAGGACAGGACATGGTCCTCCGCCTTGTGTCTGCGGGGGCACCTCCTGATTTAGATGTTGGTGCAGATGGTAATATAAATGATGAATGAATCCAAAATAAATGATAAGGAATGAGTGAATTAACAATCTTTCTCTCTCTCTCTCTCTCCCCTCCCTCCCTCCCCCTCCCTCCCTCCTCCAGTTGAATCAGCTCTCTGATGATCCCCTGAAGAGGCCAGTGGTGTATGTTAAAGGAGCAGATGCTGTTAAACTAATGAATATCGTCAATAAGCAGAAAGTTGCCAGAGCAAGAATCCAACATCGCCCCCCGCGGGTAAGCAGCAGCATTGCAGAGAAGGGACCAGACAGAGAATTTTAAGCCATTCACATGCATAGAGTCTTAGACCTTAGAGGCCTTCGTTGGCTCAGGATCATTGGCCCCTTGCAAATCCTGCTTCTCCCCTGCAGCCGACGGAGTATTTCGACATGGGTATCTTCCTGGCGTTCTTCATTGTGGTGTCTTTGGTGTGCCTCATCCTCCTCATCAAGATCAAGCTGAAGCAAAGACGCAGCCAGGTAGGCCTTGGCAGCCAGGTAGGCCTTGGCAGCCAGGTAGGCCTTGGCAGCCAGGTAGGCCTTGGCAGTGCTGTTTTGACTGTGTTTTGTTTTGCTGGTCGTAGAAGTTGACGTGCATGTTTCCCTTTTGTTTTCCATTTCTCCCCCCCCACACATCCATCCAGAGCTCTATGAACAGGATGGCCATTCAGGCTCTGGAAAAAATGGAAACTCGCAAGTTCAAAGCAAAGGTCAAATGTCAGCAGGAGAGCAGCTGTGGTGTGTCTGACTCTGTGAGCAGCAGTTCCACGTCTGACTGCGCCATCTGCCTCGAGAAATACATCGATGGGGAGGTGAGTGAACCTTTCCCCATGACTGCCAAACCAGCACACCTGTGATTCCATGAGTTCCTGGTCTGATGGTTCATAACTCTTTGCGAACACGGTCTCCCCAAATGTCCCACGGTCTCCCCAAATGTCCAGCTGTTTAGAATAGAGTGCTTGTCTTCAAGGGTTTTCTGTGAGCCATCTGTAAACGCTGAAATGTTTGTTTCTTTGAGCAAGTGCTAAAAACTCCAGGGTTCCTTTTTTGATTGAGTCTTTTAAATCTTAGTTGCTGACGGTCACCCACAGAGTGTGTTTGTGTCTTTTGTGGGCATTTTTGTTTTAACCACACAAGCATATAGACTGAAGCGGAGTCATCAGGACGCGGGCAGTGCCAGAGTTTGGTATCTGTGTGTATTCAGACTCACCTCTGCATGAATAGTCCCCGTTACCGCTCAGACCACACGGCATGACGAGCCGGCGGCACTTTGAGTTTGTGTTTGAGTTCTCATTTGAGTGGTGAGTGAGGTTCTAAGGATGTTCATTACCTTGGAGTCGCCCCCTAGAGGCCGAAGCAGCATAAACGCACAGCGCAGCCCACTCAGAGGAGCATAGGGCTCCACCTCACATCCGACCCAGTCCCAGTTTACAGTGATCTTCTGTGGTGATCTTCTGGCTGATGTTTTTTTTGGACCCATTCAGTTCCTTCACTCGTTGCCTCTACACTGTAGTTCAACGCTTCGGCATCTCACATTTCCGCTGAAAACGTTTGCGCTCAGAGTCCTGGGCCCGGAGACTAATCTCAGCTGTCTGCAGTAGTGAATCCCCACTTTAATTTAGGACTCAGACTCAAGAAACTACCCCTGGAATGCCATCATCCAAAAGAATGTGTATAAGCACATGTGACCACACTGCCACCTGAAGGCCATGTTTGGAACTTTCACAGTGTTTTTCCTGCTAGTTTAGAAGCCTTTGTGAAGTTTTGGTTCTTTGCTTGTTCTCAGATCTGCTCCTGTTTATTCACATTTGCCTTAATTTTTATAACTGTAGAAGTCTTGTCAGTAAGTTTTAAATGTAAAGTTATTTTGTACTTCATATTAACTAATACATATCTATGATGTATTACTTAATATCATTGTAATACATGTCAGTTATTTTTTACTTGATATCTAAGCTGTAAATTATGCCACAGGTTAAGGTGTAGCAGGACTTTTATTGTGCCGTGCTTTTATCTATAGCAGGACTTTTATTGTGGTGTGTGTGTGTGTGTGTGTGTGTGTGTGTGTGTGTGTGTGTGTTATAGTGTGTGTGTGTGTGATGGCCCTGCTGGAATGTATGACTGACAGGTTTTTGCATAAAGCTACAAATTAATTATGGTGATTCTATGATGATGGAGTTATGCTGGGCTTCATATGAATAACCCTTTTTTAAAAATGAAAAAGCTAAGATAATTAACCCTGTGCTGTATAATGTAGTTGAATTAACACAGTTTAATTATACATATTAGTTATACATAATTCCTCACTAATTAGCAGTTTAGTTCATTTACAGTAGGCTATGGTTACCAAATGTCATGGTTTTAATGTTTAATGATTTAGCTTATGAATTCAGATCCCAGTTAATGTGTGAGTACTTGATAACCTTCAAATATGACCCAGCAGACGTGGTTTTAGAACCTGGTTCTGTTTCACATGTGCAGAGCAGAAGAAGGGAGCGGCCGGTGCCGTGTGTATGGACCCGGGGAACCCGCTCCACGCTCGGCAGCAGCGGGTGGTTCTGCCCGTGCACTACCCCGGGCGGGTCCATCGGGCGGGGCAGGTGACCGCCTACCCCACCCGCACCACCATGGATCCTCACGGCAACCCCATCACCGTGCTGACGGTGGAGCCACGCCCGGAGCAGAGCCTCTACCCTCCCCACTCCCCCTTCATCCCCGCCTACCCGCCGCTCCACCTGGACCACGCCCACCAGTGCGGCCTGGAGCACCGCCCACCTGCCTACGCCCAGCCCCACACCTTCAAGAGGCCCAAGTTTCACGGCCGCAACTTCTCCCGTGCCGGCTGCTTCTCGCAGTACGAGACCATGTACCAGCACTACTTCTTCCAGGGTCTGAGCTTCCCGCAGGCTGAGGGGCAGCTCGCCGGCCAGTCCCACAAGGGCCACGGACGGGCCTTCCAGCCGGGCCTGCTGTACCCCACCATGCTGCACATGACGCCCGCCTCGTCGTCTCGCCTGGGGGACTCTGGAAGCACGTCGGGGCTCAGCTGTTACCATGGCCACCGGTCGGTGTGCAGCGGTTACCTTGCCGACTGCCCCGGCAGCGACAGTAGCAGTAGCAGTTCGGGACAGTGTCACTGTTCCTCCAGCGACTCCGTGTTGGACTGCACGGAGGTCAGTAACCAGGGCGTGTACGGCAGCTCCTCCACCTTCCGCAGTTCGCTCAGCAGCGACTACGACCCCTACGTGTACCGCAGCCGCAGCCCTTGCCGCCGCTCGGCCGGGAGGTCACGGCGCGCCTCCCGGCCGCTGCGCCCGCCGACGACATCCTGTCCGCCCGGCGTCGGGGGGGCGGCGGCAAGGGCTGCGGCGGAGCCCCGCGGGGGGTCGCTACGGCTCCGGCGAGCGGCTCTCCCCCCGCAGCGTGGAACTCAGCAACAGCAGACGCTCTTCACTGGAAGCCAGGGAGATCTCTAGCACTACCTCAGCCGGGCCTGCAGAGGGCACCGTGGCGGGAAGGAGCCAGTGCTCCGCGGAGCACGGCGGGGAGCAAGGGCCGGTGTGCAGCTGCCGCTTCGAGATTCCTCCGCCCAGTTTGGAACGTAAGGGACAGGAAGGGGCGGGGCTCTGGCAGAGGGGGGCGGAGCCCCAAACGGGTCCCGGCCCATCCCCGTTGAACTTCTACAGCGCCAGCACCGAACGGCTTTCGCCGGCCGAGCACGGCGGCTACGAGACGCTGCCCTGTTGTTTTTACGCGGATGTGAAAGTTTCGTGCGGAGGCGGCGGGCGTTACGCCGAGGATTACTCCGTCAACGTACAGTACGCGCAGTCGGACAGCGACGGATGCTCGAGTCAGGGGTGCTGCGAACTCGCCCAGCGGATACCCATAATTCCAGAAGACACTGACTGCGAGTTAGGCCTGAGTTCCCAGCCTCAAACAAGCCTCCTCCCGTCCCTTGTGGTGGAGCGGGACGACAGGACTTCTGCAGACACTAGTCAAGGGTTTTTCTCCTCTGCACAGTGCAGGGGTCAAGGGTCAAGTGTGGAGGAATCGAGGGCCCTCTTTTCCTCTCAGTGCAGTGGCACTTCTGAAACACAGGGGGGCAGCAAAGCTACTTATGAGGGATCCGGTCTGTGAAGTAAATCTGGACTACAGCTGTGCCCCAGCAAATCAGTCAGCGTTTGCCTTCATTGCAGAAGTCTTGAGTGTACTCATTAGTCTGAGTGTACTCATTAGGAAGGGTGTGAATTTTCAAATGGAGACTGATTTTTTTTATGTTTTGGTTGAAGAGTGGTGTCTAGTTTATTCTCATTCCTGTGGCCTTACGGATCAGACACACCTATAGTGGAGGGTTGTGGCAAACAGCTATAAAATCATGCGGTCCAACACGGGTCTTTTAATTCCACGACGACTCCTTGTTCTAGAGTGGACGCCGTGATGGAGTGGACGCACGTTTGTGTCGTGGTGAAGCAGAACGACAAGCCTGTCGGTGAATGTGGTTCGTTTTGTTAAGTTGTTTTCGTTAAAAGTTTTGTTTTACGTCTACACACCTGGCTTCATGTTACAGCAGATGAAACGATTTGCATGTACACGTGGCACGCACGACGGATACTTACATACGTCTTCATCATTTAGAAAATTAACCAAAACGTCCATTTCCAAACACCTTCAAACCAAACTGAAGGTTCAAAGTGGCCGTGTGAACATCCCCCCCCCCCCCCCAACACACACACACACCTTGTCTCATTAGTACAAAACCAGACCAGCACACCCTTTCACGCTCCCTTTGTATTTTCCGTTTTAAGTCCATATTAAGGAGAATGCTGAGTTATTTCTTACACCAAAACTTTGATTTTATTTTTATGAAATCTGAATTGGCTCTGTAAGAGTTTCCAAAAGTAATTCTGGAAAGGTCATCCTACTATGCCCAACCCACATCCTACTATGCCCAACCCACATCCTACTATGCCCAACCCACATCTGTTTACAGCCCCCACCCACTCCTGCATTTTTGGTAGCTGGTGTTTTTAAAGAATTTTAGAAAATGTGTAATGCAGCTAACACTTTGTCTGATGAGGCCAGAGTGTGTGTTTAAGGACAGTTGGAGGTACAGTGGTTTTCTCTTCCCCGTAATCCCGAACTTCACACACACACAATTAATTCTCTTGCCTTTCTGGTTTTTGAAGATTCGATGAAATTCACCCCTCCAGTTTTATTTATATGTCGACTATAACAGTGCTGTAACAGAAGACTCTAATCTCGTAGTTATGTACTGCAAATATAGCATTTTTGGGGTACTTGAGTCACTATTTAATTTTTTTTAAATTGTTTGTAGCACTTAAGATTGTATAAAGGAAAATATGTACAAAAATTAATATTTTTTAATTTTTTAAGATAATTATTTTCTCCATCAGTTTTCCTGCTCCAGCTCTTGAGACCTGTATATTTCTGTATCTGTATAGCAGCACATTTCATAAATGGAAGTACGTTCTCTGAATATTTATTGACTAATATATTTATCTGTAAGCCATGTCTTATGGTCAGAGTGTCTGAAGGTTTGGACAGATGTTTTTTGAGATCACTAATATGAAACTTTGTAAATAGTAATTGCACACCAGACGATTAAATATTCTCTGACCAAAAACCGATTTAAAATTTTTAGTACCATACAGTTTTGTAAAAAAGTGTACAAAGATTTGAAAATTATATGGTTTTATTCAACAGCATGGACTTGAGTCTTTCATTGGTCTGAACTGCAGAGTAAATTGGTAGTGCAAAACATCTATCATGAAACATGAAGCCATGGTACCTGCAGCCACACACATACACTTGCATGTCACTTAAATTAAATTAAAGTCTTCAACCCTGCTGCCCAAGGTCACCGACAGAACTGAAGATTCGTTCATTTACCATGGTGACCACAGCATTCAACGGCACACCCTGTGCTCTGCATGGTTGCTGGGATACCACCAGGGACGTGTTGCATGGTCCATCCTCATGAGCACTCTGAGTAGCCGTGTGACCCAGTTCAGCCAGTAGAGGGCCCTGCGAAAATCGATCGCTTTCACTCACAGCTTGAATCCTGAATGTATGGCAACAATTCCTCCAGTCAGATTGATGTACTGGACCCGGGAGAAACCAGCCACCTCAATCATGTCTGTAAATGTGTCCTGTGTAAAACAAAGCATCAGGAAAAAGATTCGTTATACATGACGGAAAAAACTACACAAGCACAGGGTTGGTCCTACAACACTACACACAAGCACAGGGTTGGTCCTACAACACTACACACAAGCACAGGGTTGGTCCTTCAACACTACACACAAGCACAGGGTTGGTCCTTCAACACTACACAGGCACTGTTACAGCATGCCCAGCCTGTCTGGAGCAGCCCTCCAGGAGCAAGAGCTCCACAGGCTGCAGGACGTACTACGTTCTGGAACGTTCCGTTAAGTTACCTGGTCCGGGAATCTGCGGATGCTCTCCACAAGGTACTGGTACGATTTCCAGTCTCCTGCGATCACCTCCCCTAAAACTGGAATCACCTGGAAACTGTACATGTCATAGAGCCTGCAAGACATAAATATACAGGTCTATGATAACTGTCTGATGTCACGAGAGCACAAACCATCTGCATATCTCTGCTCACAGCAGTTTAGCCCCGAGTACTTTTTGAATGAGGCAAAATGCAGGGCAACCAATCAGAAGACATAATTTATCTTAGATCCGTGCTAAAGGCACAGTAACAGAAACAGCCTGTTTAATTAAAAAAAGCCATGTAAAAGTGAAGACTTGGGAACATAAAGGGCCTGTATTCTGTTTTTTTTTTCTTGATGTCCACTTACTACATGTAATGTGAAACAGTGGCCCATGTCAACATGGCAAACCTACAACATGCAGCTGAGAATTCAGACAATGTTAGTAATGGCACACCAGACGATTAAATATTCTCTGACCAAAAACTGACTGACACTCCAGACAACCAACAGTAAGGTCCAAACACTAATCTATATCTAAATACTGAATGCTGGGGGTACTGAACAGTGTATAACTGCTGAACTTGATGGTACGTAGGTGGTCGTACCTGGAGAGAAGAGGAGTGGATACTTTACTGAACTCCAAGCACAAAAACCGCCCACCTGGTTTAAGAACACGAAAAGCTTCCTGCAGAGCCTGAAACACACACACACACACACACACACACACACCAGGGTCTGGGTGTATTCCTAGCAATACTGCAAGCCACCGCTGTATGAGGTAACCATCCCAGATGCATTGGCCCGTGCCATGAACACAACACAGGAAGTGACTCACCTGCTCAATATGGGTGACGTTTCGGATTCCGAAGGCGATGGTGTAAACGTCGAACTGATCCTCGTCAAACGGGAGCTCCTCTGCATCTCCCACCACCCAGGACACTCCTGCAGGAGAGCACAGCAGACCGCCGCCATGCTTCACCAAGGTCACGCCAACACCACCACGCACAAAGAAGTGAGCAGACTCGGCCCCTTGTCCAACAATCTGTTCAAGCTCTCAGTGTTGTATCAGACAGAACTATTGTTGCTTGTGCTGAAAGCTTGAGGTGAAAGTTCATTGCACCCCTTATGTGTACAGTGACACTCGAAGACCAAGATTCCAAGTTAAGATGGAAAAGGCAAAACTAATTGCATGAGCGAAGTCTGGTACTGATCAAGAAAGTAATACCACCAACTTTATTGAGTCGCGAGGCCTGGTGAGGTGAGTGGGGTCACCTGAGGTGATTCCTGCCTTCTGCGCTCGGTCCTTCCCCACTTTCAGCATCTCTTTATTGATGTCACACACCACCGCCCTGGACTGTGGAGGCCCTGCCCCCGCTGAGCCATAACTGGCAGTGATGTCCTGCCATGAAGGCGTCTGATTGGCCCGCGCTCTTCGGCGAAGCTGCTGTTCGTGCACGGACCGTGCGTACTCCAGGAAACGGAACGATATGTCACCTAGGAGACCACAGTCAGAGCTACCAAATTCCAACAATATGAACCTTTAATTTTGAGGATTTCACAGACAACACCTTTTATCAATCAGAGTGATTTCAAGCAATCAGAGTGCACTTGAGTCATTTTTCCAGACCAGTTAGCAAGGAATAATTGCAAAGCTGGATGATCCTTGCATCCTAGCAGGTAGGTTCTGGAGTTATATGAAACCAAAAAATGCTTCCATGCGTTCCAAATTTCACTTCCAAATTTCCATGAATCTCAGATGCTACACTGGGGACATTTGCCCGACAACGGCAGTGTAGTGAAGACGGCCCTTACGTTTCACTATAAATCCTGTTCAGACATCGTCCTTCGACAGCGTAGCCACTGCATCACAGAGCGGGGATTACCTGTCCCCCCAGCCGTGTCCAGCAAACGTAGCCCAGGCTGTGGGTTCATTACACGGAGCAGCGCGTCCTTCCAGAGCCGATGGATCCCCAGACTCATGGCATCGTTCATTAGGTCGTATTTCTGAGCGACGCTTTCAAACACCTTGTAAACTAACAACAAATACAAGGGGGGGGGGGGGGGGGGGGCAGGCACGCACGCGCACACACACGCGCACACACGCACACGTAAGACTGCCTCTCATGGAAGTACGTAAAGGCTACAGTTCAACAAAAAAGTAAAAGGTTTGTGGTGATATTCAGTCTGGCCATTAGCTGGCTGAATAGCTTACGGTTAACATAACGCTAGTTAGCTTTTCCCATGCACTGCACTAATACAGTTTCCTTGTTTATGAATTCAGTCATTTGTTTGTCAATCTGGGTGAAGTTAGGAGTCGACCCGCTAGCCTAGCCACCCGGCTAACTCACCGCGCTCCGCTTTCTCTCCTTCTGGCACAGTTTCGAAGCCAAAATGTGTACTCTTCTCGTCCGATGTACCATTGTAGCAACGACACGCCGACGCTTCCGTTTGACAAACTGAGCTTTTTACTATGTTCCCTGACAGAAGAGTTATTGTTTGAGCCGTCTGACGAAGTGGCTTTCGAGAGAGCGCTCTAAACGACGCCGCCATCTTGCTTTGAGGTCACGCAGGTTAAACCAAACGTCATAAATACGCGACTTGTACTCCTGTGGTTTGATGGTCATCTAATCATTTTTTAGAAGGTTATGATTGTAATTAAATGACATGCACTTTTTATGTTTACAACTGCAGGGCAGGAGGTCACTCACATCTTAATCTTTGACAACAGATTGACTTTTTACTCTGGTAATTACAGGGCTGCAGAGTCTAGACGGTCTCATTTTCACTGTTCCTTTCACACACTACACCACTGTAGAAACCAGAGAATGGACAGTGAGCAGCTGCCCCCTGCAGCCCATAGCCCAGCCCAGGACCTTTAGCCTAGCTTAGCAATGAAAGGAACACAGTGATGACCATTCTGTGCAAGACAGCCAAGTCAGGGGGGGGTCCCACAGACTCGATTTACCACCTAACAAAAGCGTGAGCTGTGGCAGATTGTGGTCTGAAAGGAGTCGAAAGCCCCAGGGGAGGGTGTTGTTTCAGGGTCCCTCTGATTCTCTCCTGACCAGGTAGATCAGGTCTCATCTGGGCTACACGTACTGCCATTCAGATCCGGCTGAAATCGTATCTGGGTGCTGCCTCAGCTTCCCCCGTTAAAAGCATAAAGTCCGTTAAACACAAAGTCACAAAACCCAAGAGTGATATAAATGTTATGCAAGCACAGCATCAGCACATGTATCACTCACACTGGCTGTGTGAGACCACCTACTGCAGTGAGACTGCTGAGAGATCACAGTAAGATCGCAGTGATACTGCAGTGATCCTCAACCCTAGTCCTGGAGACTGACTGTGCTGCGCCTAAAGCGATCGATCACCAGTGGTTGGCGCCTGAGTGAACTAGTAACTCATTGAATCATAGATGTAGATCAGAGATAAATAAACTAGATTTTTTCAGCGTGAGAAATCAGATGTATGGCGTGTGAAGACAGTCAAATGCGTGTGTCTCACGCTCATTGCGTGAGAGTTGGCAACCCCGTTTAGACTGCACTGGTTGGATGATCATTACCTGTCTTGCATGAATTGATTGCAACTGGAGGATTATACTACATGCTACCAGAAGGGGGCACCAGCAGATTTAATAGTTGTTGAACAAATCTTTATCACTGTTCAAGAATCTGTGTACTACAGGTAGTGTTATTCAGAATACTTCATTTACATCTCCAGAAGTCACTGAAGCAAATGTTCACACTCTGATCAGAATCAGTGGAAGATATTCACAAGCTGCTTCTGTTTCATGTCAGTCTCTTCCCTCAGACATTTTAAATGGATTTGCACAAACAATAATGTATCTTTTCTTGCGTGTTCGTAGTGTTTATTTCTTGCTGGTGCTGTATATGTGAAGTTCACCTTACTCCGTTAATCATTCTGTAAGATAATGTGTGAGTGGATGTGTGGGGAGAGAAATGGCTTACACATGTGACTTCAATGCACTCTTTGTTTGGACATCTACACTTGGTCTGGGAGTCATTTCACAAGCATTCAGTAAGATGGAAAACACAAAGGTTCGCAATTCAAATTCTACTCTCATCCAATGTACACACACACACACACACATGTGTGCATACACAAACAAGTTCAAGTCCATTAAATTTGTAATTTGCTAATAACAACAAACTAATTAAGAAAGTGCCCCCTCCACTGAAAAATTTTTTAAAGTCTTTTAGCCTGAATGATACTAAAACCCCGTGTCAACCCCGTGGCAAACCTGGTCTCGTGTGTGTTGAAGGACATGGTGTTTTGCATTGTAAATCTGTTCTCTTCCACTCTCTGTTATTGCTACTTTATTTTCACTAATAAATTGTGGTCTCATGTAATAACACACAGAACAAACTAGAGAGACGAGGCATCGGTATAAGAAACATGCATATTTATTTTGCAGTCAGAACACATTAAATAAAAACTAGAAATGTACTTCACTTATACAAAAGATAGATTATGTCCAATTTAAAGTCCAAAATAACAATAATTTACTGTATAAATTAAATCTCACTATTTTATTTACAATTCTGTGAAAACAACATCTTTTCCCACTTTTTGTCCCTGAAAGTGCCCTGCTCCCAATACACATGCATTCTCACTCAACTTTCCCAGAATAAAATTGGGACATGTGGTAATAAACCGTAGGGAGATCACTGAAAGACCTAAAGCATTGTGAGCTTGTCTTAGCTCTACAGAGTAAAAAAAATAAATTCTACAGTTTTTATCTCTCATCCTGGACAAATGTGACCTTGTTAAATGTGAGCTGTCACTTCTGGTTTGTTTCTCCATGATTTGACAGGCTTGGCCTGTCTCTCTCTCTCTTTCTCTCTCCCTCAGTCGCTCTCTCTCTCTCTCTCTCTCTGTCTCTCTGATTCTCCCCCTCTCTCTGTCTCTCTCTCTGACTAGAAGGAATCATTTCTGTATGCATGAGTTTCTCTGGGCAATGTGACCATGACATATTCATGCAGTAATTATCATGGACTGCAGACATGGGCCCTGGCCAAGCCTGGTGAGGTCATCCAGACAAGCTCAACCGGAAGGCCGATACCCTTCCTGGAAGAGCGTGGCCCTCTACAGAAGCGTCTGGGATGGGTCTGTTCCTGTACCCAGCTGATTTTTCCTGTCTCCTCGGGACATTCATAAATGCAACAATGAATCTTGTTTAGTGAACTTTAGGTTTATAAAAATGACAAAAGAAAAATGACCAAACAAAAATAAGAGTTTGAGGTGAACAGCAATTACTCTAGTCTTTTCATCATCATCATTATCATCATCGTCGTAATGTAACAAAAAAAATCTCAGGTCTTACACCCATAAAAGCACCTAGAAAATGGTCTAGCTTGCCAGTAGATGTGCCGATGTCGTGAATGGATGTGCTGATACCACCAGAGGATGTGCCGATACCACCAGCTGATGGCGACTGCTCGGCCTAGAAATAGAACTATAAAATATAAACTTCTTCTAGCCGCCCAATGGTCTTGGTCCTCCCAAGGTTTCTTCCTCATCTGCGTAGGGAGATTTTCCTTGCCCCTGGCTTGCTCATTAGGGATCTGGACCTATGCACTTGTAAAGCTCCTTTGTGACAACATGTGTTGTAAAAAGCGCTATGCAAATAAATTTGACTTGACTTTACACCTAATGGTGAATGAACACACTGTAGCCATGACTGTACCTGAAGAGCAATGAGAATGTTGGTGTCTGCAGTGATCATCTCAGT
The DNA here is from genome assembly GCA_020368025.1 of Brachyhypopomus occidentalis. Lineage (NCBI taxonomy): Eukaryota > Metazoa > Chordata > Actinopteri > Gymnotiformes > Hypopomidae > Brachyhypopomus > Brachyhypopomus occidentalis. The sequence continues at coordinate 5,046,097 of JAGXOD010001382.1, forward strand.
CACACCCGATGGCCAATTGAATTAAGGGAAAGCACCTCGGCTGAGTGCGGATTTATCTTGGGTTTTTCTCCCCCCAAGTGAGCAAGTCACAAGTGCTCAGATATACTAACTGCTTTGATTTCTCTGACTTGCTTATTTGTGTATTAACACATGGGATAATGACTGCTAGTGTAGACTCATCTGGGCACACACTGAAGTACTATTTTGGGACAGTAAGTGAATGTAAGTGCACTGAAATATTGGCATCTGACAACATCTTTTTCGTGAGTCGACGCACAGCCGACACTCATTAAACCTTTGTCATGTCGATGGCGGTGCAGACGGTTTCGCATATACATATTTTTAGCGAGCCAGGACGTCTGAACACGCTTGCTACACCCACTTCAGGATAGAAGCAGTGAGATCAGTGACCATACCGCTCCACGCCGGACCGTGCCAGTCCAGCAGGGCCAGTGACCCGTGTGATTACAGGCTGCCCTACCCAGGAGCTGGAATGCCACGACCCTGAAGAGACTCATTCTCTTCCCATCTGTACGGAGCTTTCAGCTTTGGTGCGAGTTACGGCTCTCCACAGCAGAACAACGGCGGTGACTGTGTCACAGCGGACGAACACAGGAGAAGCTCTCGGCCTCTCGGAACCCACGAAGAGGAGGAACGGGAGAAAGAGCAAATTGTTTGAGAGGAATTTTTCTTGGCGTTGGTGCCGTGGCCTTGGAATGGAAGAGTTCTGATGCTTTTGATGGTTCTCAGACAGAAGCTGCTCTGAAACATCAGCGTCTACGTGGTCTCAGTCCAGAACTATGGGGAGCACAGCCAGCAGTAGCACCAACACCAGCACGGGAAAAACAAACGACTCAGGAGGTCCTCCTGCCTCAGCTCTAAACACTACTCGAACTAGAATCTATGGCATTGATGGCTTTGCAGAAGAAAAAATAAAACAAGCAAAAAAAAAAGATAAAAACCTAAATTCCAACCTTTAAGGCACTTACACTCGACACAATAAGACAAAAGTCACAATAATAAAAACCCAACAAAAAGAAAAACAAAATGAAAAGAAAAGACATTTAAAGAGGTCCAAAAGGAGTCCCTAATGTTCTGATCTCTATCCAAGCTGCAGCAGTCCTGGATTTTGTATACAGTTCTATTATTTGGTATTTTACCGCTAATCGTACCGACATCAGAATGTGTCCCTCCAGTTCCACGACCTTTGTCTGCCAGTGCACCTCGGGGTCATTTTCTTCACCTCAGGAGACAAGGTCCTTCTGTTCACTCTGAAGAGATGACCTACATACAGAAGGCAAAAAAGGGCCTGAAACAGAATCGTGTTTCTGTCTCCCAGAAAGGCTGATTGTCTGTGACGGCTTTAAGGTGGTTATATGAGCTGATTCGTGTTACAGCGTGTTCCATGGTGGGACCCTCTTTCTTTAACACAGATTGTTATCAGGGATTGGTCTTCAAATGTCAACAATTGCAAAAAGCACACGACAAAATCGCTGGGCCTCTCCACTGCCCAGTGATCTTTAGGCATATTGGACAGTTAAATGATGCTTTGTCATGGTTCAGTGAAGCGGTGGAGGACACACCTCCTAAAATGCCACCGCCAATCCAATCACTTGCCTTTGGAATCCTCTTTGTCAGAACAGACATAATTGGCTGAGATGTGAACTGAAGGTGTAATTTCAGTGTCCAATGATATCCAGCTCTTGTTCCAGTTCAAAACATTTTGGTCCAGTTCCTCATCAAGTGCTCAACCTCACTGGCTGGAGCCTGTGCCAGTCACTGGCAGAGACTGGCAGAGACTGGGAGAGACTGGGAGAGACTGGGAGAGTGCCTTCTTTATAGATCCTTAGCAGAAAGCTAATATGCCTGCCCAGTTAGTGTGTGTGTGTGTGTGTGTGTGTGGGAGGGTGGGGATGTGGGGGTGGAGGTGTGTTAGTGTGTGTGTGTGTGTGTGTGCACGCATTCCGTACAGGCCCACAGCAGCGTGAGGGGAGCGCAGCGGTTAGTTGCCCACCAAGGGACTGAGATCCCCATGGTGACTCTTGAGTTTCTTCTTGAAGAGGGAGATGGTGGAGGGTCTGTAGAAGATGATCCAGGGCTCAGACACAGCGCTCGCCGCACACGACTCTGCAGCACTGATGGCAGGGACAGTGGACGACCTGGGACAGGGGAAAAACGACACAGAGAGGGGTGGTAGAACAGGGTGGTGAGGGGTGGTAGAACAGGGTGGTGAAGTGTGGTAGAACAGGAGGTGAGGGGTGGTAGAGTAGGGTGGTGAGGGGTGGTAGAACAGGGGGTGGTGAGGGGTGGTAGAACAGGGTGGTGAGGGGTGGTAGAAGAGAAAGAAAAAAGGATCAAAATGATGAAAGAGAGAAAAACCCAGATTCAGAGGAGATATAAAAAGAAGATGAGAGAAGACAGAAGAGAGGGGTGGAGAGAGAGAGGTGGAGAAGGGCAAAGAAAGAGGGAGAGAGACAGTGAGAGAGATCCATCAAGGTTCAAATAAATCTGCCACTGATGTCAACTAAAATGTGCCTTGTAAAATCTTAAGTGCCACACAAAACATCCATTAAGCATAAAGCAGCAACAGTAAATCTGCCACCAGTTAAAGTCCTTGAGCCCAACAGTAAATCCTGCCACCAGTTAGCCCTTGAGCTACGTCCTCGAGCTACGTCCTTGAGCTACGTCCTTGAGCTACGTCCTTGAGCTACGTCCTCGAGCTACGTCCTTGAGCTACGTCCTTGAGCTACGTCCTTGAGCTACGTCCTTGAGCTATGTCCTTCCCCACCAAACAGTACTACAGCAGGCAGCTCTGAGCACCACTCTACCCATCAGCTGCGGCTGCTCAGGAGACTCAGTAGACCTCTCTGTATGCTGTAGTATTATAAATGCCATTTTTATGATGGTCTTCCGTCTGTATCCCAGTGAACAGTAATCTGGTGGTCTGGCCAGAGGGGAGAGAGGTCGCAGGTAACTGACACGTTGTGCATAGTGGTCAGCAAAATGCAGGAACGCTGTGTGTATCTACCCCGTGCCCCCATGAGGTGAGAACGTGGCCAGTCAGGATGCCAGAGAACAGAAGGTAGAGACCAAGTTCATGTGTCAGACATGATGTACTTACTTTACAGTGACATGCAGAAGTAGCTTAGCGACCATAGCGATCACGGTTAGGGTTAGCAGGGCGGCAAGGACGTAGATGGTCCACACTGTAAAACATGGAACGATATGTATAGAAATACAAATGGAGACTCAGTGGTTGGTCACCAAACAAATCAGGGAGTTGTGCCAGTGACAAAGTATGAAGTATAAAATAATATTATAATAGTATTTTATGATAATTAGTTAAACATAAGATCAAAGCTAAGATAGTACTTTAGCTAATAGGCCACATGATTGCAATTGGCTATTGGGATCAAGAAATCACATCATTATTGGAAGTTGGCTATGATCAACTAGAACATCAGATCAGAACACCAGAACACCAGTCAAGTGGTAATCAATCCCTGAACAAGTAGGTTACGGTAATCAATCCCCAATCGAAGGTTAAGGCAACCAGTCCGTGATCGAGTAGGCAATCAATCCCTGAACAGGGAGGTGAAGGAAATCATGGACAATGTTTGTTATAAGTCCAAAGGACAGCACATAACAGTAAGTCCAAACCAGACTGCTTGGGGGACTGATGTCCTAGCCTTACTTCTACATCCATTCTGTAGCCTAAGTGCTTAGATTCACCCCTATCTGGTGTCTCTGTGAAAGCAGTTTTCTCCTGCAATGAGTGAAAGGGCACATCAAACTTCAGACCTATCAAACAATGACAGCCATGGCCAGCAGAGGACACTGTAGGTCACCGTAGTCGTGTAAACAGCAGCTTTTGCTCTGATTTTGTTTAGTTCGTTTTCTTTCTTTGTTTTTCTGTGGCCAAAATGGTTTAGCTAAAATGCTAATATACATATAATATGTAAAATATGGAAAGGCAAATAGAACTGACTATAACTGAATTGCTAAAATTTAAGCTAGAAAAGTTAGAATGCATAAAAATATGTAAAATGGCGAGAAAAGCCGAGAGACACCGACCTGGCATGTCGCGCTCCGGCTTCCCAGGACTGGACGTGATCACGTACAGATCACGTATCTCGGACGTCTTCTCGTTCGGACCTGCATGGGATTTCTCCGTGGTGCTGTCTGCGCGGGGCCCCACAGTGCTGGTGGTCTCGTCGTCGTCGTCCTGCTCCTCCTCGAGGGATCTGCTGCTCGGGTCTCTAATAGCTGAGGGAAAGGTGAACAGTTCAGCAACACTGATGTCAGAGCAAACCAGAGAAATAAACAATATAACCAACCATAATACACCAGCCACAAACACAGCAATGAGCTTAGTAGTTAGAATTGATAATTGCTCATGTATAATGTCTTGATTTTGAATAATTAAATGAGTATTATAAAATGAGTATTTTAATAATATTATTCAAATATTGAGATTCAGATGTTATTTTGTACATTACATCCTAATTTCATTCCCATCCTCATTATTGGACTGATATATGGACCATGAATTAAAGTTCATGTTAAAGGAAAGTCTGTTACAGGAAAAACAAATCAACAATTTTATTATCATAATTTCATTTTTGATAATACATTGTCCAGCAAGCTGGCCATCTCTTGAAGCAGGTGTAGTCTGACGAGCCTAATGCATATGCTAAACAAACTATTTATGAAATGCTAATATTCAAACACAAGAAAGTTCGTGAAATGGTCCAGGTCCATTGAAATGTTACATTTAAACATTTCATATGTGGGCTTCCAGGAAAATGGCAAACAATACGTGATTGCAGCTGGTGGAAGAACTTCACATACTCTCCTTCCACCTTCACTCCCTTCACTCCCTTCACCTACACTCCTTTCACTCCCTTCACCTACACTCCCTACACTCCCTTCACCTACACTCCCTTCACTCCTTTCACCAACACTCCCTTCATTTACACTCCCTTCACCTACAATCTCTTCACTCCCTTCAGTTATACTCTCTCTACTCTTTCACTCTCTTCTTCTGTCCTTCACCTCCACCTTGGAGGCACACATGAAAAGCTGCAGACACGTTTGTCTTTATGCAAATACATAAAGGACACAAGAAATGACAGGCTGCACCTGCAAATGCAAATGGTTCTTTCCACTGAGATGGTGTCTCATGACCTTTGTAAGCACATGGCCATGAAATCAGCACATACCTCCTTTGACACATTCCACCACAGGTGCAAATAAAAGAGCTTCGACTTTATGTATTAAAGTCTAAAAAGTGAAAATATCAGTGTTAATGTGCTGTGTAAGGAGTGAACCTGTGTATGTTAACTTTGCAGGTACATTGGGTTGATGTCAGGAGCCTGTTGGTCTAGTAGTACAGCCTGAATAGCTTACTCTGTGGCCACTAAGTTCTTACACTACACAGAAGTAGTCATGGCATGTTTCCAGCTGAGAGGGTTTGGTATTTTAATGTTTCGTAACATTAGTGACTTTCTATCCTTACATCAAACTATTTTGCTACAAATCCAATCACTCACCATCCATATGCATTCATCCATCCATCCTTCAGAGTCAGCAAACAAACACAAAAGCACATAAAATATTGCAAACCTTACCATGATAAATCAATGAGAAGCCCTGTGCTTGGTTCGTCCTGTCAGAGTAGAAGTACAGAATCACAAAGTCGACGGTGATGTTGATCACTTCCCGTGGGGGATTCCGTCCATCGAATCTTGCCACCACCTGATGGGTGTATCCATCCAAGAGCTCCACCATATCAACCTGGTCCATGATGTTGAAGAAGGTGAAGTTTAAGAGCAGGACCGAGGCACCTGGAACCTGGGTGAGAAGGACAAAGTGACCAGTAATGTCACAATGGAGTAACCAGTGACATCATAATGCAGAATGGAATGTAGCACAGATGAGGCACAGAAGTGGAATCCTCTGGATGTTTCTAGACTGATATGATGAGGTTATGCACACTGTAAAGAGGCACAGACCTGGGAAACGTAGCAGAAAGAGTCGGTCTGAACATCTGTACACAGACAAGTTTGTACCTGGATGGTCCAGTAACAGACACGCCCGGGGGCGTATTTGTCTGGGAAGTCAGGAGAGTAGATCACAGCTGATGGAGAGGTGTAGTTTCCACCACATGAACCCACTTTAGCTACACAGAAACACACGCAGTTCACTTACATGCTATAAGAGTCACAGGACAGAGAGATGAAATTAACATGTTTGAAAAGTTACCAAGGTAGACAAGCAAAAACAATGTAACACTTAAATGTACATTAAATCTTAGACTAGTCTTAGCACACATGTTCAACTGCATTAGAATCATCTGTTCTCTAGCCCAGGATAAGAGGCGGTCCAGACTTAAGTAATCCAGATAGGAATCATTTCAAACAGATCAAGTACATCAAGCGGATTAAATGGTGTAATCAAACTCACTGTCAAAGACAATGACATGGCCATCACCACCACAGGGTTGCTGTTGGTCTCCAAAACACCCATGGCTGCATTCCAAACTAGGGGCGTCACCATGGAGATGGTAGTCAAGGTCGTTGCCACAGAAACAAGCATACCCTGCCTCCATTCCCGCAAACTACAAAAACAAATTGGGGGGTTGGGGGGTTGGGGGGTGTGACAAATCTGGATGTCAGGAATGACATCAGCACTTTCATGGCAAAACAAAACCATTGGTCATTGTCTTGAAGAAAGTCAAAGTATGTGAGGGAGAAACAGGACACAGTCAGAGGGAGGGATGAGCAGGGACAGGTCTGCTCAGTGGTCAGGAGATGCACGGGGACAGGTCTGCTCAGCGGTCGGGACACACGGGGACAGGTCTGGTCGGGACACACGGGGACAGGTCTGCTCAGTGGTCAGGAGACACACGGGGACAGGTCTGCTCAGCGGTCGGGACGCACAGGGACAGGTCTGCAGACTCGTTCAGACAGCTTGCCACTGCAGTCAAGTCAACGCAGGCACCGAGTCCTGACACGAGTCCTGACATGAGTCCTGACATGAGTCCTGACACGAGTCCTGACACGAGTCCTGACATGAGTCCTGACACGAGTGGGATGGCATTGCTCACCTTGTATCTCTGGCTCCGGCAGAAACTGATGCAGTTCTGCACAGTGAGTTTCTGGGAGGTCTGGTAGCTGTCAGCCAGAGGAGGGGGGTCACCACTGTCCTTAAAACAGCCGAGAATACCTGGCACTGAGACAGAGAGAGAGAGAGAGACAGAGAGAGAGTTTACATTTTCTTTCCCTTTGGTTTCTGAGATGTATAGGAGAGTTTAACATGTGTATATGATCAGATGCCTTTATATGATGACTGACAGGATTAGTCCCATGAGTGTGAAAACACGACTTTATTCAACTCATATCATTCACTCATTCATCTTCCGACCTCTAAAAGAACACCGTCAGGAAGATGACACCCCAATCTCTCTCTCTCTCACACACACACACACACACACACACACACAAATCCTCTCTCACACACATACATGAGCCATTTTTCTCTCTCTCACACACACACAAACCCTTTCTCTCTCATACACACACCCACATGAACCCTCTCTCACTTCACACACATATATGAACCCTTTCTGTCTCTCATACACACACACATATATATGAAACCCCCCCCCCCCATACACACAAGCACTCACACACACACACACACACACATATATGAACCCCCCTCTCTCTCACACACACACACACACACACACACACACAAGCCCTCTCACTCTCTCTCACACACACACACACACATATGAACCCTCTCTCACTAATTCACACACACACAGGGTATGAGACTGCAGCTGTTTACTGCTGAGTTTCTGTTAATTGAGAGCAGACAAGAAGGTCTTAATGGATATGAGTGTAAGTGTGTGTGTGTGTGTGTGTGTGTTTGTGTGTGTGTGTGTGTGTGTGTGTGAGAGAGAGAGAGTGGTGAAGGCAACGGAATCTGAAAAATGCGCTCAGCTTGAGTGAGTCTTGTCCGGCTGATGGAGATGGGGATTCCTCGTTGGGGAGGGAATCGTGCTCATTGGTTTGGTTAGCCTTGAACACACTGAATCTTTGACTGGAGGCTAGGTCATACCAGCACACACACACACACACACACCAGTCTGACCCTACTATAACCCCCTATGTCACTATCTAGAACACTCTATAATACTCCATCTCTAGGAACTACAGTCATGTCAGCACAAGCACACACACACACACACTCTCTCTCTGGTTCACTGCATGCACACTGTGTTTTGCTTTCAAATGAACGAACACCCTGGATGAGTCAGACCCCACACACACCCACACACGCACATACACACACACACACACACACACAAATGCCTGAGCCCATACATTTTTAACCAACCGTACAGTTTTCCTGTAGTACTTTTACAGAGTCACAACAAGTGCCCCTAAGTTTTTGTGATTACACAGCACTGAATGTTGAATGACTCACAGTAATGTCATTCAACATAAATGTTTCTCAGTGTTCATTGTTTCTAATGTTTTTTTTTTCCTGGGTTGACCTGTGACCTCAGTTTCAGTCTCATCAGTTATCCTGATTGTGGCATATCTGCATTTCTCTCTGCTTTTCTGGAAACACAGACACCTCTGCTAATCCACTCTGCCCAACATCTACCTAACGTCTGCCCAATGTCCATCAAGATCACAGTATGCATTCTGGAGCCCTCACACCCTGCAGGCTCTGGAAGAGCTGATCGGTGTCCGCCGGAGGAGACACCAGCACCATCCATCCGCCAGTGGATTCTGGAGCCAGATCAGTTCCGATCAGATGAGACGTGGGGGGAGAAAACCCATCTCATAATTACTGCCTTTTAGAGTTTTTAACCACATGCTCATCCTTCAACCTTGACCACTTGACTGCACTGCTGCAGGGTGTGGGGGAGATAGAGGTAGAAAGAAAAAAGAACAAAAGAGTGATGGAGAGGGATATGGGGAGAAGGAAGGAGAGAGCAAGAGAGAGAGGGAAAGAGAGAGAAAGTTCTGCCCTTGTAGGTTGCAAAAAAGAAAGGTAGGGAGAATAAGATAAAAAGACAGAAAGAGCAAAACAGAAATAAAGGAAGACAGACAGGAATGGAAAAAGAGAGAGAAAGAGAAAGAGAGAGAGGGAGAGAGAATAAGAGACAGATCGAGGGAATAAGAGACATGTCTCACGGCCACCTCTCCCCCACATCAATAGTGCCTCTCCGGCGGGACTTAAATGCCGCGCGCGCTTCACTGCAGTGCTGTGAGATTAAAGGCTGCAGTGTTTCTCCATCTGACAGAACGATTGCTCCACATCTTCAATTTCCCAACCCTTAACCTCTCATCATATGCAGGGTTTCCTGCCCCCAGACCCAGGGGCTTGTCTAAGGGCCTCACACAGTTGGCCCTGTCTGAACTTATATTTTCATCGCCACCACAAAGAATTATCAGCTCACTAAACAAGGAAAAACACTGGAAAAAGTAAACACATCACAGCATGTTGCAAAGAACATCTGCATAACCGGCACGCACATCCTGGAGTGAAGAGTAAAAATAAACGACTTCAAAGAGGGCTCAGAGGAATCTGTACACACACACACACACACACACACAAACACAACCACACACACACACACACAAGCTCTCTCACAGATACTTGTGTGTAACTTTCAAGTGTCAATAGAGATGTCTTCTACATAGATGGGATGGCAGAAGCTTGGAATGACTAATCAAAACTAATTAAAGCTAATCAAACTGAATCTCAGATCAGCAGTTTCATAATGCAGTATGCAGCGACACATACACCAGCTTTTGACATGGCTGCTAGTCTTTTAGGTACAAAATATGATCCAGACCTATCTATAACTATCAGGACCTATCTGGAAACACTTGGTTCTAATTATGGATCTAAGAGCAGCTAATCACAGAAATACTCGGCGGCATGTCCAGAGTGATGAAGATGAGTCGTAGCAAACGTCCATTAGGAAAATGTGATAATTGCCTTAGAACCCTTTTTACCCATAATTCAGAGAAACGGCACTTAAAAGCAGTGAATCAGAGAAGCAGTTGTGTCAGCTGGATCACAGGCACAAACATGACGTTTATGTACAATATTTCTGCTGTCAAAAGCAGACCTGTTATTAGTACTTTGACAAAAGGCCACTTCAAAATGGCTTTGAAGTTAAAAGAATTTGTGACCCACCTTTTAGCCCAGAGGATTTCTAAAGGACTCATTTTGCTTGGCCAGCAGCAACAACAAGAATCCTACCAAAATACGTTTAGGTTTACCTGGAATCCAAGATTTAGGCCTAACTGTAATCTGACATGAGCAACACAATGATAAGCAGTAATCCCAAATCTTGAAGAACTAAAAAAAACACAAGATGTAGGCATGAAGTTTGTGACTCAAAATGTGACGTGGTTGGACATTTGAGTTGGAGCTTAACATAAAACATAATAGTCATGACAAAATGTAAAATATACCAACACAGGGTCCTTTATGAAAGCAAAAACAGCTCAGTTGAAGAGAGGAGGCCTTTTGTGTGTCTGAGCTCACCAGAACATGCAGATTTTTCACAAACCCCAAAAAAATCCATCTTCCCTGGTAAGCGGTGAGACATGGCCAGCGAAACTTTAAAGGAGGGCAGTTATCCGAATCCTTGATCCTTCTTTATAAACTAGCACAGAACTCTGGGAAATTACAGCCAGCCAGTCCACCAGCCAAAGCACAAGACACAAAGACTAGCAGCCGGCTGCTAGCAGGCAGGGAAGAGGCTTCCAGAATGTTATGCAGGTTCCCTGTTGTTCTTCCTGACCTGATCCCAACATGGTTCAGTCAGAGCTTTGCTGATCACAATTGTAACACACTTAAATCCATCAGATGTCTAATCTCAGTTGCTATGGAAAAGTGTTTGAGCATTAACAGTGGACTGGAAGACACTTTGAAGAAAAAAAAACACCAAACCACTGAGCCAAAGCCCTCATGAGCACGGCAACCAACCCCTACAAATCCCATATGGAACCACAAAAACTACACAGGAATATTTGTTTTACAGTATTCTGGGAAATATATACAAAAAGATTTCTCATAAATAAACAACAGTTTATTGTAACCCATTTCCCAAAAGTCTCCAAAGCACTTCCAGGCCAGAGCTTATTCAAGGAATCCTGTCCAATCAGAAGAACTTATTCAAGGAACACTATCCAATCAGAAGAACCATGAACAATTCATCTGGAGGTACTGAACTCCATTCAGTACAATTCAATTAAATTCAACTAACCACAATTTAATTCAATTCAGTTGAAATAAAGTTAAATTTCCGTTGCATAGTGCTTTTTATAACAGGCAACATCACAAAACAGATTTAAAGAAATCAGTCAATTAACCTGGGTTCTGTAACCAGTCGAAATGATGAACTCAACGAGACAGCACAGAGGAAGAGGATCCAGAGGAACCAGTGAGGCCAACTAGGCCTTTGAGAAACTTGACACACAGTTAACAGGCTCTAATCGTCAGCAGATCTGTTCATGCTGGTGATGTCACTGGTGTAATACTGGGAGCTTCACTGTGACCTCTCTCCCCTTCCTGGGTTTGGGGAGCTGAACACCATGTCGCAGAGTCGCAGCTCCACTGATGTGATCAACCACAGGCTGGAAAAGCCACAGTCCTGCCAATGGGGAGAAGAATCCTTCGACACTGCTGTTTGCTTCCAACATGAGTGCACAAGAACTTGATCCAGAAAACAAAACTTTGGGTCAAATCCAAAAAGCTTTGAGAGGCTTAAAAAGAAACGTGTGATCCACCCGGTCGATGGCTCTTCGTCTTGATCCAGCGAAACGAGTTCCATGTTAAGTTTCCGTGCTTTTGCATATGGGGCAAGCCTCTAACCAGAACCAGAATGACCCAGAAGATGACTGGACCTGTCACCATGGATAAATGAAACACTTTTTCTATCACTTCGCTAAAGCCTTTGGAGCAGACCTTCAACTCTGAGAGCTGCAACTACACTCCAGACAACCTGCTGCTTCTTTGGAAACAAGGACACCATATGCCTTTGGTCACTAAACAGACAGAGCCAGGACGAGTGGCTCCAGGAAAGGCGTACAGGTTTGGCCCAGTAAACAACAACCATAACAATAGGTTAGATTTATATAGCAGCTTAATCAAAAACAACAACGTTGCATATAAAACCCACAGAGGCAAGATTCATAGATCACTCCATGGATCACCTCTCTCCCTCCACAACTCTGCAGTTAGGACAGTTCAAAGCAGCGTTCCTTTCTCTGGTGAGCCACAGTGAGGTTCTAGTGATTCTTGTTCAGTCTATGTTCAAGACTACAATGCAAGTCCCCTGCTAATACAGTCACTGCTCTCCTGCCATAGCTCGTAAGGTCACCCGCACTGTGTTTCTGCAAAGAATGTGATGCATCCTTTGTTTACATTTGGGCAGATTTTGGGGCCTATCAAAAAGGCGTGGGAAGTTCCACCACGTAAAAACTCACGGTGTCGAATACTCAGGTGAGAGATGAGCGAAAACCCCCAAACTTCAACACCCAAGATCAAGATGGAAGAGGATGAATGAGGATGAGGCTGAGGAAGAGGCTGAGGAAGAGGATGGCGTGCCATTTCCACTTTTTCCACATCGCCGTACGCTTGTTATGTTTTCATCGGCACGGGCTTGCGGCTGGTGTGAGTGTTCTTCACTGCTGCATTTGATCTGTAATCAAACACAGCAGATCCTTCCACAGAATCACGGGATTCATTAACTTTCAAAGAACGCCCATTAAGCTGTAACACACACAACACAATCCAATAAGCCTGCGCTCACTTGCTCAGCACAACCCGCACTCACGTCTGATCTTTCTCTCTCTCTCTCTCTCTCCGTTACTAGACTTAGTCTTTTTTGTAACTTTTAAATAAAGCTTGCTCCATGTGGGGCCATGCTGGTCAGTCCGACTCCTTCTGCACTGAGAACATCTGCCCTGTGCTTCACCTTAGATGTTAGATCCGCTGTTATAGAGATGAGAAATGGCTTACGTAATCTAGAACTGTAAAAACGGTGATTCACAGTTTTTGCTTGTGTGTCCTCACCTGCGTGCCCTCACCTGTGTGTCCTCACCTGCGTGTCCTCGACTGTGTGCCCTCACCTGCGTGTCCTCACCTGCGTGCCCTCACCTGCGTGCCCTCACCTGCGTGCCCTCACCTGTGTGGCCTCACCTGCATGCCCTCACCTGTGTGCCCTCACCTGTGTGTCATCACCTGTGTGCCCTCACCTGTGTGCCCTCACCTGCGTGCCCTCACCTGTGTGCCTTCACCTGTGTGTCCTCACCTGCGTGCCCTCACCTGTGTGTCCTCACCTGTGTGTCCTCACCTGCATGCCACCCTGCTGGCCACCCTGCTGGCCACCACACTCCGCCTGCAGCCACAGACGCTGCCCTCATTATCACAATACGACTGTTACACACACACACACACACACACACACACACACACACACACTAGGAGGAAGGAAGTCTTGGGATGAATGTGTGTGTGTGTCCGTGCGTGTATAGGTGCACGTGTTATGTGCATATGTGCGTGTGCATCAAAGTGTGGATGTGTATGAGTGTGTGTGTGTGTTTGGCTGGAAAACACTCAATTTCCTCCTTGTGCCCCACCCGCTAACAGATACCAGGATCACAGAGAGAAAGACAGGAAGAGAGAGAGCGCGAGAGAGAGAGCGCAAGAGAGAGAGACAGGGAGAGAGAAACATGGAGAAAGAGAAAGGGAGAGAGGAAGGGAGAGAGACAGGGAGTGAGAAAGAGAGAAAGACAAGAAGTGAGAAAGAGAGAGAGGCAGGGAGTGTGAGAGAGAGAGAGAGAGGGCAACAAGAGAGAGACAGAGAAAGAGAGAGAGATAAATAGGTTGGAGCTGAGCAGAAGGAGGTGAGTAAAATAGGTTTCGTGCTGGATGTGGACAGGGTGTCTTCCAGAAAGTTCTACATGACAGGATTCTCACCATGCAGTGATTACACAGTGATAACACTGAGCTCACCTGTAGACGAGAGGTAACCGAACACACTGCTCACCATGTGTTTCCTATTGGGGTAAGAGTGTGTGTGTGTGCGTGAGAGAGAAAGAGAGATCCTTGGCAGAATTGCTGTTTATTATAAGAAATCAGAGAAACACCATCTTCACACTTTTGTGTTTTACCACTGTAAAAAAAAAACTGATTATTAAATAATGTGATATGCACATGCTGGAGGGCACACACACACACTAGGGCTGGGCGATATGGCCTAAAAATAATTTCACAAAATTTTTAGGCTATATCGCGATACACGATATATATCGCGATATTTTGAAATCTCCTCTAAAACACTCCATAAATGATCGATTTATCCCTTTGATGTATACAGTAGTCACACCAGTATGATTCTAGTGCCTGCAACAGATGTATGTCTCCATTAAAAATTTCTTTTACATTTTGTATATATGCATTAGCAGTTTCTATTGGAGATATTTTACACTTTGAGGCAAAAAAGGGGTATCTATCACTTTTTTTTTTTGTCATATGGGATTGCTTTTTGAAACGAAGCAGCCAGAGTCATTTGCTTCTGGGCTGGTTGCATTTGCGTTTTATTTGGTGAAGGTCGAGATGTGGACATGCGGAGTTTCAGGCATTGTTCGATCTGTAATGGGTGGCTTTTCAAATGGTGAAACGGATTTGTGGTACTGCTACCATTTGCTGCAATACTTTTGCGGCATATTTTACAGATAACGGTTGTTTGTTCCTCATCATCTTGGTGAAACCCAAACCAAACAGACAACGGATCCAGTGCTGTTTTTCACCTGGACCAATTCGTCCGCCTCCATCTTGTTTCTTAGTGCCTAACGTTGCCAACTCGCTTCGTTATTAGTTCTCTCAGGACCTGTGCTATTATTCTTCTGAACCAATTCGTCCGCCTGTGTCTCGTTTCTTAACCCTTAATGCTAACTCTCTTTGACAATCGCGCTCTCTGTACCTCACTGTGCTCTTTTCCGCCTCCTCTGTTCACACACACGCACACCCGAGCAGCGCGGGTGGGCGGGACCAATGTAGGTGAACTGAGAGGGAGATGAACTAAACACCAAAGCAACTCTCACGCTGGCAGATAGAAGCAAATTTATACTCGATGTTCGCGATATAATAATTTTTTATATCTCAAAGACAACATACATCGATACATCGAGTATATTCGATATATCTCCCACCCCTAACACACACACACACACACACACACACACACACAACCCATTCCATTGATCAGCTCTTTGCCCTTTCTGCAGACCTGAGATGCTGACTGAATGCCTGTGGTATCTAGACAAGTGCATTAACTACCTGCTAGGCGACAGAGATAGAGCATTAACTGCCCCCAAAGGCAGTACAGTTAATTACCCCACAGACTATCAGGGCAGTACAATGACTGCTAAATGCTGTAATTGTAAATGTCACCCCCCACCCAAACTCCAGAGACTACAGTAACTGTCCCTAGGTCATAGATGTAGCATAGCAGCTTAATGACTCACTCACTCACTCACTCACTCCTCAATTCGTTCACTCATACTCGTTCACTCATCCATTTCACACGTTCACCCATGTACTCACTTTCACTTTCTTCTCCTCCACTGATCCATCCTTTCATTCTCTTTTTGATCATCTTTGTAATTAACTTAGTCAACCATCGGAGTTTTTCATAAATCTGTTTTTTTTATTAGATCTCTCCTGTCCGTCCCTGTTCATCCCTGTCAGACTCGGCAATAAGTTACATGTGTTTTGCCTCTAAAGTTTTTTAAAGTTACGATGTTGGCTGGGCTACACACAGAAACATTAATTAGCCCTTTCTGCAAACAATTTAGTGTAACATAAAACACAGTGAAAATATGAATGTGTCATAATTCTGCCCAGAGGAATTCTGGGTGTTACTTCAGCGTCAGCTTTGCCAGGATTTACAGCTCTGAGCTCTGATCACCAAACATCTCATCTGTAGATTTGGTCATTTAAGATGTACAGCAGACCTTTTACAGTGATTAGAAAGAGAGAGAGAGAGAGAGAGCACACGGTGGGGAAGAGTTTGTGTGTGTGAGTGTTATAAACACATTTTGCGCATCTATCTGTATGGGGCACACCAAGTTCTGAGAGCTAGACGAACAGAACAGATTAGAGCATTGTTCCAAAACTCTGTGTGTGTGTGTGCGTGTCTGTGTGTCTGCGCATGTGTGTGTGTGTGAGTTCTGGCTCTGTAAAGCCACAAGCATTTGCTATGTTACCGACTTGGGCTATGTTACAACATGATTGAGTTTGCAGAGATCAATGGCTTCACCTCCAGCAGGCCTGAGGGAGAAACAGGACTCCCTAATTAAAGAGGAGCATCTGCAAGCCAAAGCCCCAAATTAGGAGGGTGTTCAGAGTCTGAACGAGGACAGCACAAGAAGAGAGAGACAGATGGAGCACTCGGAGCAGAGATGGAGACCAGCCCTCTGGACCTGTCAGTGTTATGAGCTACGGCTGTGTCGAGGAGAGTAGGGGGAATGGGTGAGGGATGGAGTGGGGGGGGGTGTTAGGGGAGTGTCCTCTGGCTAATGGGAGGAGGACCAGTGTCTTAATCATTAGAAAGTATGTTATTTAATTTTGGTTGGTCTTTGTTTTTAGTAAAATTCCTTTCTGTATGCTGCTGGATGGTGTTGAGATGTAGCAAACGAACCAGCTCATACACCTGCTGTGCCCACGCTGACAGGCTGTGACGGTAAACGGCTACAACGCCTACAACACCACCACCACTCCCACCTCCCCACCAAATCCAGGCCAACCTGAGTCAACATTCTGCAACACACACCAACGAATGCAAACACTGCAGCAAAGTGTGGTTTGTGGGTGTGAGCTGTGCAAACCTCTCCAGCCCACACCGGCTCAGGTCGTTCCTTCCGATAGTCCAAATATTCTGAACCAGCACATTTGGGGGTCTGTTGGCGAGATCTGCTGGGGTCTGTGGGTGGGTGCTGGGTTCTGTTGGTGGATGTTGGGGTCTGCGGGTGGTGCTGGCTACATCCTGGGTTCTGGTGGGGTGTCAGACGTGTGCATGTTCAGGCAACTGATGGGGTTAGCGTGACCTCCCTCAGTTTGCCATCCAAGGGCTCCAGTTACAGTACACTAAGAATACCTGCATACTGTGGCTGAATACTGAATACTGCACACTGTGGCTGGGTGCTGAAACCTCAGCTACTGAATCTAATCACACACACAGACAAGAAAGGGAATGAGAGGGAGAGAATGGGCGAGTCGGTGAGTTTGAGACATGGAGACTGTGCGTGTGTGTGTGTGTGTGTGTGTGTGTGTGTGGGGGGGGGGGGGTTAAAGAAAAAAGAGGGTGTGTTAATCGTGTGTCTCTGTGTGTGCATTTGTGTTTAAAGCAAAGAGCTTTTGTTTTGTGTGTGTGTGTGTGTGTGTGACCAAGAGAAGAGACGTTAAAGAGAATGAGAAGGTGAACATACTGCTGTTGGGTTAAAAACCCTTAATACTCATGTGGGCATACTGGAATTTTCCCCCAAGCAGTGCATGTGTGTGTGTGTGTTTGTGTTTAGCCTGTACATGGTGTAACCTATGATGAATTTTCCTGTTTTGACTGAGCCATGATTCTTTGTATATCCTAATACACATGTGAACACACACCACACACACTCACACACACACGCGTACACAAAATCCAAAGCACACAGACACAAACATCCCTGGCTAATGAAATATTAAATATCAAATATTAAATCCTCTCTGCCTAAGCAAAATATAACAATATAAACAGGCGCAGTTTCAGACAATCAAACCACCTGCTACACGTGCATCTAGACACCAGGGCCCTCATAACATTTTCACCTTTAATAGAACACCTCTATGTTCTACAGGGACGTTCACCCACACTCAGTATCCCATCTGTTTCCAGAAACAAAGAATCCGTCTGGGACCAGGCGACTGAGAATCACATCTCCAGCTACTGTGGCTTCGCACAAACACACGTCTACAACAGGTGCCACACAGAATTTCATCGAGTGAGGTCTCTGTGAAGAATGGAACCGAGCCTGTGTACAGACAAGCCCAGCAGTGTCATCTAGTATACAGTGTATTCCTTGAGAGAGAGTGAGCGAGAGAGAGGCAGACAGACTGAGAGAGAGACACAGACCGAGAGAGAGAAAAAGAGCAAGAGTCTGAGAGGGAGAGAGATGTGGAGAGAGAGAGAGAGAGAGAAGGAGAGGGAGAGAATGTGGGGAGAGACAGAGAGAGAGAGAGAGAGAGAGAGAGAAAGGGACAGGGAGGGTGAGAGAGGGAGAGGGAGAGGGAGAGGGAAAGAGAGAGAGAGAGGGAGAGGGAGAGGGAAAGAGGGAGAGGAGAGGGTGGGGAGAATTTCTCTGTAGGTTGTTGAGGTCTTCAGTTATGCTTCCAGCCTCCTTGTCGTAGACCAGGTTTGAGTTTCCCCAGGTTACTTTGTTAGTGCGGAAAACGGCGCCGTAAAAAGAACACGAAACCACAGGCTGGACAGCAGGAGCAGGTCTGCTGAAAGTCACATTCACTCTTATTTACTTTAATCTCTTATTTAATCTGAGCTTTGGCTCTGAGCAAACAGCACACTTGATTAAGAATAATGACTGTTCTTTGGTTTAAATGGAAGTCTATGCTGTGCAGAACTGTTGTGGTATGATGACAAATCATGGAGGCGCTTTACAAACCAAACTCACTGAAAAGTCTGTCAGCAGTAAGAATGATGATGGAGTACACTGCTTTAGGGGTTACTGGAGCCGTCTTCCTGACGTACGCCACTTGACCCGTGACTGTGTCTGATTTGTTCTGTTTAATAAATGAGAAACTGAAGACACTCCTACAGATGTACACAAACATGTTTTCACTGATATAAATGTGTTTTCAATGATCCATGTGTATCTAAATTAGATGCTTGAAGGAAACAGTATAGTCTTAGTAATGAGACTGTGTTAATCAGAGGAGTGTACAGAGGAACAGAAGCAGACCAAACAGGCTCTTTACCACCACCCCCTCCCCATGCGCACACACACACACACACACACACACACACACACACACACACAAGCCCTTTACCAGCGGCTGCAGCAGAATCATCTTGATTTTGTCTCCTAAAACCAAAACAGAGATATTTTCCAGTGTTATGCAGTTTGTCCTGAGCACATGACACTGAGTAACCTGAACAAAGGTGACTACCAAATACTCCACTACCATACCACAAGCACCAACACTATCAACATTACCAACATCACCATCAACAACTTCACTACAAACACCAACACTATCACACACAACTCTACAACTGTACAAACACTACAAATTCAACCAATGTTACTACCAACACAACAAATACTAGAAGCACTACAAACATTTCAAACACTTCCATACTAACCACAATACCAACACCAACGACACTACTAATACTACCAACACTTACACTATGACACTACCAATACCAATAACACTACAAATGCTAAACACCACTAACACTATCACACTACCAACACCAGTAACACCACTAACACTACCAATACCAACACCATCACACTACCAACACCAACAACACCACTAACACCATAACTCTGCCAAAATTACCAATACTACAAACACCACTAATACCATCACACCACCAACACCAGTAACACTACCAATACTACAAACACCTCCAACACCATCACTACCTACACCACTAACACTACCAACACCACTAACATTGGCAGCAGCAACATTATCATCACTATCTGAATTATACTATACCATTATGAACACTACCACCATTACTAACACAATCAACACCCAAGAGCCACATTACCGTACAGAAATCCAGGAAGTCACGACATTCAAAAGTAAACAAAAAACACTGTATTGGACAGCGACATGGCTGTAGGAACATCTTGTGTTCCTGGTCTACTAAACACAGAGCAAATCAGCAACCAAATCAGCATCTTCACACGCAGCAACCACGGTAGGTGACACTCCATTGCTTCTGCAAAGCTGTAGCTGCCTCTGGCAAAGAGGTCCAGCAAATCCGCCCGTCGCCATCGGCGGGATGGTCACCACCCACACCGTTTCCGTCCCTCCCTGCCATCTGAGATCCATCCCATAATACTACGTCTGAAAACGTGGAGTGCGCGGAGGGTGTGTACTCATTTCAGGCAGTGCCAAAAGAGCTGGAAGAAAGTGGAACAAAGACCAGGATGGGTTTACACACACACACACACACACACACACACATATACACATACACATTCACAGACATACACATACACACTTGGAAACCAGACTACATTCAGTCATGCCTATGTAAAATGTGGCTGGTTGCTGAATGACAATGACTGGCCTGGATTTTTCAGGAAGGCTGAGGGGCCCCTGCATGGAGCGCACACACACACACACACACACACACACACACACCCCTCCCAACACACACACACATACACACCTCTCCCAACACACACACAATCCTCCCAACACACACACACACACACACACACACACCCCTCCCAACACACACACACACACCCCTCCCAACACACACACACACACACACACACCCCTCCCAACACATCCAGACGTTCTGTGCGTTGATACAAGTGTGCGTATTTGTGTTTTGTGAAGTAGGGCACAAACAAACATTAACCCAAATATGAAGCCAAATATTAGAAATATGTGAACAATAACAACAACAATAACAATAACATTCCAAAGAAACGCCCAACGCACTACAGTGAGTGTAAGCCTTCCAGAGGACCTTTATCACCATGTGTTTGGATCTGGAGAACAGGGCCTTTATCACTCATGTGTTTGGCTTTATGACAGACAGTGTGATACAGATACGCTGGTGTGTGTGACCTCTCACCCCTCATCTCTGCAGGGTTCTGCCAGTGTGACCTATCGATCTAATAAAACGCGTTCAACATCAGTCCCAGCTGAGACAAACAACGACGGCAAGTTACCGAGTAACGTTCATGGCAACTTCAAAAACACAAAAGCAGTAATCACATGGACACACACACTCACACATTAACACACAAACCCATACAAGTCATATGGACACACACACACAAACTCACACAAGCACACACATACACACAGACAACCGCATAAGACAGATCACATTACACACACACACACACACAAACATACACATGCACACACAGACAACTGCATAAGACAGAAGATCACATCACACACACACGCACATTGCCAACTCAGTAGAAAGCCTTCAGTGAAATAACATATTGTTGATTGACATATGCATTTGAACCTGTAAGCACACATGAATATATATGAATATACCCTTGTGCAGTCACACACACACACACACACACACACACTTTGCATCAGCAGTTGCTAAGCAGCTCTAAGGTGCCCCCAGACATGTTCAAACTCATCGTTTGATATTTGACAGGGTAATTGAAGACATTTTTCTGCTGATAATTACTCTATAAAGCATACTTTCCGCCTCTGATAATTACTCTATAAAGCATACTTTCAGCCTGTGCTCCCTCCTCCTCTTCAACTTACTTTGACAGGTTGGAATTTCACAGAATTTCCAGTAGATTCCATCCTCCTGGTCTGCTATGTAACACCACGGCCGCACATCACCGTCCGGATTTCTGAGAAAAGGAGAGATACAGACAGAGAGACAGGTATACAGAGAAAGAAAGACAGAGAGAGACACAGAGAGTTAGAAAGAGAGAGAGAGAGAAAGAGAGAGAGAGACACACAAACAAAACCAGATTAGCCACTTCAAGTAAAACTGTCACAGAACAGAAAGCCTCTTCAGAGGCTGTCAGTCAGACAGACAGCAACTCCCCCATCCCCCAGAGGGCAAAGCTTCCCTTCATTCCTGAATCTCTGCATGATGGCCCCACCCCCATCCACCCAGTCCCTCCCCCTCTGCCGTGAGCCCAGCGTTCAGCCGTGTGAGGCTGCAGACGGGGGCGGGTTGGCCGACCTCCCCGCGGCCCCGCCCCTCCCCTCCCGGCTCCTCTGAACCTTCGCTACGGTGTATTGATTACAGCAGCGTGGGCTCTGCGGTCTGAAGAGAACGCTCGCCACGAGATCTGAAAGCAGTGCCGTCTGAGTGCCCGAGCCCAGCCGCTGTCAGGGAAAAAACGATAATTACCAGCCAAAGCCATTTTCTCCTGCTCTGTGAGCCGCACAATGGGATCCCGGGCCTGGGGCTGTGGACAGGCACTATCTGATTTCAGCCATTGTGCGGCGAGTCCTGAAGGGTGTCTCTCTGGCCTTTCTTCCCCCATCAAAAACACTTTCCAGATTCTCTTCTCCTCTCTTGATGGCAGAAAAGAGCGTTCAGTGTGATCTCTCTGTCTATAGACTTTTATTCTGTTGTTTTGTTCGCAGAAACTTAAGCTCAGGTTGGAACTGAATTAATCAGAGATATTTGCCTCCTCTGTCCTTTTCTTCATGGTGTGTGTTGTTGTGTGGTGTGTTGTACGGTGTGTGTTGTGTGGTGTGTTGTACGGTGTGTGTTGTGTGGTGTGTTGTACAGTGTGGTTTGTGGTGTGTTGTGCAGTGTGTATTGTGTGGTGTGTTGTGTGGGGTGTGTTGTTGTGTGGTGTGTTGTGTGGTGTGTGTTGTTGTGTGGTGTGTGTTGTGCGGTGTGTTTTGTGGTGTGTGTTGTTGTGTGGTGTGTTGTGTGATGTTGTGTGGTGTGTTGTACAGTGTGTTTTGTGGTGTGTTGTGCGGTGTGTATTGTTGTACGGTGTGTGTTGTCTGGTGTGTTGTGCAGTGTGTGTTGTTGTATTGTCCGGTGTGTGTTGTTGTGTGGTGTGTCATATAGTGTGTTGTGTGGTGTGTTAATGTATTCATAGATGTGTTTAATGTATTCACACACACACACACGCACGCACACACATACAGGTATAGACCTTCATATACACACACACACACACTTGAACAGTTTATCTAATGACTTCATTTCATCCTGGCCACTGTGGGGCCATACACACACACACACACACACACACACACACACATACTGGCCACTGTGGGGTCATACACTGATCACCTTCAGTTTATCTTCATGTTCTAACCCTCTAATCACCCCCCGAGGGGTAAAAAACAGTTGCCATAGACAACACAGAGGCACTGTTGCATCCCAGAGACCCAGCATTGCTTTGATCACCAAACACAGTTCAGCTGAACCTCCAGGGTGTGTGTGTGTGTGTGTGCGTCTAGTTAAAGCCTGCAGGGTCAGTCACATCGATTGAGTGAAGAGTCTTGGAACCTTTCATGTGTTACCGTAACAACAGGATCATGAGCTCTCTGTGGGGAATGAATCGATGTTCCAGGGGTTAAAGGGGATAGGGAACTGCCCACAACATCAAAGGTGTGGGGACAGATATTCTCTTAAAGGTGAGGGCATGCCTTCAGGACAGGAGAGCTGTGATCCTCACAGGGAAATGGAGACGAGGGGGAGCAATCAGTCCCATCCGAAAGCCGGTGTGTGTGGAGACCCCGAATGGAGGTCTAGTAACTTATGCATGTGAAAGAAAGTGGTCATGAACATTTACCTGTCTGCTATGGTGACCTTGGTCACAACCTCTGGACTAAAAGCATGAGACTCAAAACTTAGAAGTTTAACTTCAGTCATATAAGAAACTATATAGTTTTTAAAAGACAGTCTCTCTCTCTCATTCTCTCTCTCTCTCTCTCTTTCATTCTCTCTCTCTCATTCTTCTCTCTCTCTCTCTCTCTCTCTCTCTCCCTCTCTCTCTCTGCTGGTCTGAATTGTGCTCAAACAGCTTTTTCCAACTGCCACAAAATAAAACTGATGATAAACATTTTTGGCCTCTGGGGTGTAACCACAAAATCATTAGCAATGTTTACATGTTAAGATCAAAAACATGCAAATAAGTGTCACATAAAACAGAGGTGTCACATGAGACATGCTTGGCCACTGAAGCGTGTCACAACTCCTAGACAGACAGACAGACCTTCAGTCTGTATGACGTGTTTCACACAAACACCACAGTAAAAGCTTGTCTTAAACACACACTGCTGCTTCATCAGCAGATGAAAGAAACGTTCACGGGGGTGTTATTCTTTTATTATTTCCCTTGTTACATTCTGCTGCATTTTAACAGCATTAACTTTTTTTTCAGGAAATTTGTTTTAACTGAACTAGAAACGTAATCATAGTGAATCGGAGGACGCTTGGATATTTCAGGATCAACGTGAGGTGCGTGCATGGTGTGTTTAATGTGTAAGGTGTATTTCATAGGTCAAACAAAGAGCAACTCAGTATCTACTGTACTAGGACACTGGGGCCACAGTGCTATAAGGACGCGGGATCCACTGTGCTATAAGGACGCGGGACCCACTGTGCTATAAGGACACGGGATCCATTGTGCTATAAGGACACGGGATCCATTGTGCTATAAGGACAAGGGATCCATTGTGCCGTAAGGACACAGGATCCACTATGCTATAAGGACACGGGATCCACTATGATATAAGGACACGGGATCCACTGTGCTATAAGGACACGGGATCCACTTTGCTGTATTCTGGCACAGTAGGGCACAGTAGAGTGAAGCAGTGTGCTGGTTCTAAAGAGCCTGATGCAGTCTTCAGCATAGGGAGCAGAGGTCATGACCTTTGGCCTCTTTGGAGGAATAATGTGACGTGCCCCTTCAGCCCCATGTTTTCTGTCTCTGTATGTCTACTTTATGGTTGACGGATAAAATGAGATGTTAAGGCTATTAGGGCCTGTCTCGCTCTTTCTTTCTGTTCCCCTCCTAATCTCCCTTCCCTCTCTCTCTCTCCCCTCTTCCCTCTCTCTTGCTCTCTCTCCTCTCCCCCCCTCTCTCCCTCCTGAGACCAACTGAGACTGAATGACAGAGAACTGAGGAAAAACAGGAAATGTGAAAAAGAGAGGGAGAAGTGAAAGAGAGAGAGAGAGAGAGAGCACAGCAGAAGCACCTGCAGGGTAAAGGAATATAAAACCAAAGGGAGCCGATGTTCTCCAGTCATCTCTACATTTCCACAGTCACCTGGAGCAGCACATCCTCCAACCAGGACTCCGCCCTCCCCCCGGGACCCCGCCCTCCCTCTGGGAACCCCGCCCTCCCCCCAAGACTCCGCCCTCCCCTGGGAACTCCGCCCTCCCGCCTGGGCGGGGCAAGGCAACACGTTTATTCGAGACACACAGACCTGATGTTTACTGCATCCATAGCCATGGTGGTCATTTACACTAATTACCTGTCAGTTCAATGAGTTCGTACTCGAGGGAGCTTGGTTAGCTGTGTTCTCCGTCAATTCCATAATCTCCCTAGACACTGTGAAAGGGGTTTCAAATCCTGAATGATTTAATCATAATGGATTCAGTTACCTCAAAACATCAATGCAAACCCTTTTCTCTTTAAAAAGCTCAAACAAACTCTTTTCCAGCAGGTACACAATCCACATATTCCAACAGAAACCAGAACAGAGGAGACCCCGGGCAGATGCAGCTGAGGGGGAGAAACGACATAAACCTGCAACAACAACAAGCACATCACGAACTGCACAAAGGCGTCTGAGCTGGGGGCATTGTTGGCTTCTAGCAAATTTGCATATTCAAATCACTTGCTTGACTGGTTGACTTTTGATTGTGAGTGCAGGAAAGGACAAAGACTAAAAGCTGGTGTCATGATGTGGTGTAATCCATGTGTTTTCACTAATTAATGCTACATGCTGCCTTGAGCTGTTTTCATAGAGAAAGACCCTGAGGATTATTGCTACTGTCTACCTCTGCTTCACAATAACACAGAAGCAAAATAATATGTGCAATGTGAACTGACATATTTACATGTGAAATTTAAATATTTCTGCCACCTGCTTCTGCTAAGGGGATAAGGCCTTCAGCCAGGTCATTTCATCTGTGTGTGTGTGTGTGTGTGTGTTTGTCTCAAATACCAGACAGGAAAAAAACAACCTGACAGCACCGGACTTTCACACTCTCGTCTCTTTTTGGCGGGATTTTGTAGAGCCGTTGGTTTAAGTTTGTTTTGACACAGCCAGCCACACGTACGTACACACACACACACACACACACACACAGTGCAAACAAGGTGGCAAACACCCGGCAAGTGTGAAGTCAACACTGGTGACTCTGACTGTGTTCTGTGGCTGTGCGTGTTCTATGGCTGTGTGTGTTCTATGGATGTGTGTGTTCTATGGCTGTGTTTTCCTGTTCTCTTAATCTCAGTACCTGCTACTCCAATCATCCTGTCACTTCCCATAGAATCATCTGAACACCCTCCACACACACACCTGTCTTGCCATTCATGATCTGACACCTACAGAAATTCACTTGTATGATATATAAGCAGGCAGGATGTGAGAGAGAGAGAGAGATAAAAGGGGGGAGAAGCAGATGATTAGAGACAAAAAAAACAGTCAAATAAGGAAACAGAGCAAGATGTGCAGTAAAAGATAATAAAGGAAACCAGACAAGCAGAAAGTGAAAAAAGAGAGTAAGAATGAACAATGATATGCAGCATTTGAACATGTCTATAAAGATCACTCATTCCTTCAGTGTTACGTAGTACTGGTGTGTCCTTGTGTTGTGCTAGTGTGGTGATGGGAAAATGCAGAGTGTAGATGGACTTCCACCCTGGCCAGCTCTGCTGCTTCAGGCATCCTGGGATCACCCTGGGATCACCCTGGGATCACCCTGGGATCACCCCTGGGATCACCCCTGGGATCACCCCTCAAGCTCCACATAGAGACAGAAGGACAGGAGAGGGCTGCTCCACTGTCAAACCCTTCAAATACCTCTCTCTCACAAACTGAAACAAATACTATCTTCACTAAGACTGGTGCTAGAGAACAATACACTGGCAATGAGACATTTTAACAGACACACAAAAGCTTTATTTTAAAGTACGGAGGTATAAGTTTCCAAATTGTTTAAAACAACAACTCCTAATAATTAAATAATCTTCACAACACCTTTTGGAATGGAACATTGATGGAAATCTGTCAATTTCAAGGTTTCCCAACAAGGTTCTGGTCAAGTTCCAAACAGTTTTAGCATCCGAACCATCTGAAACCTGGACAGAAATATCTGCACAAACGTTAGCAGATTTCCCTGCTCCGCTGCCTTAATATGCTGCCGTTCAGCCTCCTGTGTTTGCATGACTGACCTGCAGTAGTTGTGTGGGCCCAGACCTCCCTCTCCGTTACGGTATTTCAGCGTGTTGTACGGGTGCTGGAAGGTCTCGTTCCAGAACAGACAGGGCTTCCCGTCCTGAAGACTGGTCTGGTTCTGATGGCCCCTGTAGTCCTCTCCATTTACTGTGTAGCATTCTGTAAAAATAAAAACAAACATTCACAGGTTTACAGGCTACACAGACGCAAATACGTATTTACATTGCTGAATTCGTGTTCTGTAAAACAGCAAGAAAAACATCTTGCAAAGTATAGCAGTCTGTGAACTCACTCCTATTAACTATTATTATTAATAATTAATCCTTGTTTTCAGCCTTTCTGCCATTTGCGTTGGCAATGGCAGAGATGAGATTTAATTACATAAAAGGCCCCAAGTGGCTGAGTGAATCCTGTCATGAGATGACAATCATTTTTGACTTTGATGTAAATTTAAGCATCTTGCTTTGGAAGACGAAAAGAGCTTGTGACTTTGTTAAGTTAAATAGCCCGCTAACATGTAATAACATTATTATCTAGCCTGTGTTATTATGTGTTAATTTTGTTATTTATCTTGTTTTAGCCTTCCTCACTGATATGTTAGTTATCCATTTAAATTAATAAAATCTAAATAATCCTCCGAAGAGGGGAGGTGGTGATGGGAAAAAATTAGCCCGTGTTAGCATTGTTATTTAGCCTGTATTAGCAACATTACGTATGCTGTCATGTGTTTGCATTGTTGTTTAGCTTGTGTTAGCATTGTTACACATGTTATCATGCGTTAGCATCCTGATATGACACTCTGGTGTGAGTCATCACAGGTGACACTGTGGGACAATGGCTGGTAATCATGTCAAGAGAAGAACAGGTCATAGGTCAGAAGGATTTGTGATTCTGAAATTAAGTTTGGATGTTTTGGTTGGTCTGGAGCATATGTGAGTATGTGAGGGCGACAGGAGATGAATGATCATTCTGAATTACCTCTGAAATTAAAAAAAGTAACATAGAAGAAACAAAACAATACAGTTATTGTATTTTTTTTCTTCTCCTGAATGGAAACCATATAAGGCTCCCCACGAGACGGGTTCTCGCCCAAGACACAGGGAGAAATAAGGAGAAATAAGGCCTTCCTCTCAGTCAAAACAAACAAAGTAACTGCTCCATCAAAGGCTACGTGTCGACTTCAAAGCTTGTAATTTGGGGGGCGCTCTGGTTTGGGTTTTGCGCAGCAGGAATGTGGTGTGCTAGTGTCTTTGAACACTTGGGTCCCATCCGGCATCTGTCCCAAGGCCTCTACGTTACACGTCTCCAGCTGTTTGGCCTTCATCATCAGGTACATGTCGGCCCAATAATGATCAGATCAGATCAGAGAAATTTACATGACTACTATATCAAAAACAGTAATACCTGCTTCCAATTCAGCTGCAAAGCTCGAAATAGGATAAATCCGGGAACTGACATCCGAGACGCATAAAGGAAATATAAATAAGGAGTTTCAGAGCTCTCACACACCTCCCCCCCAACCCAAGATATTTGTTTTCTATTAACCTATACACATTTGGAATTCAAAATTAAAATCTATGAAAGCAGAAGAAATGATCTGTCCTTTTAAAGTCTCTTTTCAGAAGAAAAGAAAATCAAACCCTGACATTTAAATGGTACCTCACAGCCTGTGGGGAGTGGGTAGATTTTAATCAGACGTTTCTGACTACACCCTGCTGCAACATGACACTTGCTGGGTTTCAGTAATTAAGATGGCACCCTATTGTCTCTTAATGGCAAATCTTGTCAGAATATTAATCATCACTTGGGACAGCAGCCAGTATGTCTGTTTGAGTCATTTATTTTGAGAAAATACAGCAAGCAAGAAATGACAAAAGGAGAAAGTATGTAACGTAACTCCATGGCGTCAGGACATGCGTATGAAGTGGCAAGGAAAATGAACTACTGTGCTCTACTCGAATCAAACCACGCAGGACAGCTCTGGAGTGCTGGAATGTCAGACCACAGGGGTCTCCGGACACCCTCGCCGGAGCCGTGGAGACACACAGTGAAGGAACAGAACGAAGAAGAAGAGATAGAACAAACAAGACTGTGAGAACTCTCTGGTCTGAGTGTGGCGACCGACATTGGCAGAAGTTCACCACTACCATGCCGTCAAGCGGACGGCCTGCATGCCTTTTGTGGCTAACCTCTCCAAAAGCTTTCCAGACGGGCGGACTGAAATAAGCAGGCTAGCAATTAGCAGCAGCTTAGCTTGATGTGGTGAGGAGGCATTATTACCCTGCGGTGCACGCCAGGGGAGGCTGGCAGACGCAGATAAGAAGGTCCGTCAAAGATGAATAGGCAGTTAAAAACCAACGAGGGATGCCACATGGGGTTTTTCTGATGAACCCTGACAAGTTGCACTCACTGGGCAATCATAGGAATGACAGGAAATGGAGACCCCCCCCCAAGTACCGACCCCTTCCATCTCCATGGCTACCTCTGACTGTTGCTCACCAAGCAACAGCTTCCGCTGTATCATCATGTAATATCTTTGTTGTGGTTGGATTACAAACCTTGATAGGAAACAGGACTCTGACCACATTAAAGATAAAACAAACCCTGCTCACAGAGAAAAGCACACCATGCCTGGACCAATGGGAGGACGAGGACCCGCCCCCTACTACACAACCAAGCAGACCAGGGTTTTAAGTGCAAGAAATGGGTTATACACAGAGAGTTAATCACCCTGTTATTATGTTTGTAAGGATCTGTAGCTAATTGCTTCCAGATCAAGATTCCAGATGCTCTTGTATCTGTACAAAGGTTCAGGGGGCTGGGAGAGAGAGAGAGAAAGAGAGAGAGAGAGGAAGAGAGTGAGAGAGAGGGAGAGTGCACACAGCTTTAGGGGCATATGAGCCATAAATACAAGCAGTGCCCAAGGTCCTTCTATGGAATGCAGGTTTTGTTGGAGTGAGATGACAGTGACACTCTTGTGTTAATAACACTCTGTTCAAATCAGCAGGACAGAATAAATGCAATCAAATCAGCTATGAAAGGCACTGTCGCCACGGAGACGCTACATGCTAGGTGTTGATGCATTTGATGCTCTGTTCACAGGTCAGTGAGCTCCAAGCAGGAGGTTAGGGGCAATTTTAGACATCTGACTGCGTCTCACCACATTTTATATGAGAAAAGGCTCATTTATAGATTTATTAAAAAGTTCCAACATGTGGTTTTTCTGATGTTACTCAGCACAGACACTTCCGGGCTGAACTAGCATGGAGGGACCATGGCAACAGTGAAGGGGCGTGGCAGACTGGCAGGACACTGAGGCTCACTGTGGCCTCCTGGCCTGTAAACACAAACCAAGAGCAGGAAAACAACATGGCCACTGCTGTGCTTGTCCGTGCTGTTCCTGCCCCAGCCAAACACACACATCTCACTTCCTTCAAACCAATGCCCACTTACGCTGGGCTAAGAATAGAGTGAGGCGTAATGATGCTGGCCGCAGGCTTCCTGCAGAAGGCATAACTATGGGCTGATCCAGGACCAGCCGCTCCTTCTAAAATATGCAGTGCAGACCATCAAAGAGATCCCCCAAAACTGGCCATGCTTCAGTGCCAAAGTGCGACTAATAAAATCGTTCGGTAGCACGTCGATGTCACGCTCGACCCCACAGTACTCCCTCATGCGTCTCCTTTAATGGAGAAACACTACTACAGCCATTCTGCCAGCAGGCCTGTGAAGGCTGCCAGACGTCAAGTGTAACAGTGACACGCGTGTAACGCCGACACACGTGTAACACCGACAAGCGCATAATGCCTACACACGTGCAGCTGTCACTCTCGCTGCCCTTTTCATTTGGATCCCAAGCAGCGGCTGACGGGCAGGACTGCGCTGACGGGTTCACACAGATCACGACACTGTCAAGCATCGCTTCACACATGCACATCGACAGGAAATTCAATGAACACACCTAGACGTTTAAGGTCAGTCAGCACCTGCTTCAGAAACCCGTGACAAACACAAACAAACAAACAAAAACATTTTAGGGTGTGTGACTTTGTGGTGTTTTTGTGGCGCTGCACGGCTGATTAAAGCGCTCCACCACGAGGGAGAGAACCACCATGGGGTTATGAGGTTAAATAAATAAGTAGCAGGAAAATCACAGGCTAATGCAGCACAGACTGCTAGAGCCTCTACAAACCACCTCGGACAGGAAAGTAAACAACACAGAGCATGCGGGAGGGGAGGGGGGAGGGGAAGGATGGCATAAATATAGGGTGGGGGCAGTAAAGAGAATGGGTGGTGAATTTCATGGTCATTTAATCTGAGCTACACAATCATTACTCTTGGGACTCATCTATCCAAAACGATAAAGCCCCTCATAAATCAATGACGTACACAATGATGAAAGGACAAGAGGGGCAAGACACAGACCCAACAGAGGAGGGGCCAGCCTGAGAGAGGAGGGACTAGCCTGAGAGAGGAGGGACTAGCCCGAGAGAGGAGGGGCTTGTTAAAGATCCGTCACTCCCGCTCCATCACCCTGCCATCTCACCCCCCCACGACCACCCCCACCCCATGTGAGCTACAAGGTGAATGTTCACACGCAGAGTGAGCAGTCGGGTTACTTCACACTTCCCTTTCCGCAACGGCGGAAATAACAAGGCGCCGTCACAGGAGACTGGCGTGATCGTGCCTCCAAACCACACCTGCCCGTGTGAACACAACACCTGCCCGTGTGAACACAACATCATACATGTGCAACTGAAATCTGAGGCGTGTATGTGTAGTTGTGGTAAGCGTGTACCGTAAAGCTGTAACATGCTGTCTAGACTGTAAGCATTGTGAGGAACTCTTGGAATTTGGCCAAAGCTGCAGGTCAGGAACCAGTGTAGGGTTCTCGACTGAGGATAGAGGTTACATCTGCATTTTCTGTGACTGATCCTGGATCTGCACTGAAAGCTTAAAGCTTTGTTATGCAGAGGCTGTACAGTAATAGATATGCTAGTTCACTGACTCCAGGCCAACAGCAGGCAGCTGTATGGGGTGTATTGTTTTAGTATGAAAGCACAGCCTGTGTAAAAGGCCTACTGAAGACGCCTCACGCAGATTCCTGAAAAAAAACTTAACAGAAAAACACTTAGAATCCAAAAGAAATGTGGTGGGGGAAACATGCATTAATCTCCTTCTTCCCATGGCATTTTTCTTTTTTCTCCTCCTTCGTCTTTCTTTCTCTTAATCTTACTTCTTTCTTCTCATAAACACGTGAAGGTACAGAGAAGAGGCAGCGAGTGTCATTGTGGCCATGGTTTAAAACATTTTCTGAAAGGACAAGGAACACACCAGAGCTCACTGTTGCCCTCGGAGAGTGTCATCACCACACAGTCACTTCAGCTCACGTCACCACCACTCCACGTACTGCCGCCCACAGACACCCAGTTATTTTAAACCTGCTGTCCACATGGAGTAAACAGCTCAGCTCAAAGAATGGTCCAGAACACAGCCGAAGGTTTCAAAGTCCAAGAGTTCTTATTCTAGAGTCAGGCCAGAAGAGGCAAACAGAACACAGACCATGGTTCCCACAAGGTTAGAAGTCACCCATCCAAACCACTGCATTCTCCCAAAATCACCCCAACATTCTTTACAACAGACTTAAACAAATACTGTATGGCAAACACATTTGTGATAGCTGAGAAACTTCTGGAATGTTCCACACTAGATTGGGCCAATGTTTTGTTTTGGTGGGCGGGGCAGGGAGAGGAGAGGAGGGGGGGTTGGGTGGGCAGAGGTTTTTTTTTTTTTTTTTTTTTTACACTTTACACTTTCCCCACTCACGGGATCTCCAACCAACTTCCTAACATCATAACTCCAACAGAAAAGTTCTCACATGAACACGACACCATCTAAAATTGCGTTTGTATTTTTGTTTGAAGTCTGATAGTGTAGAACAGGTTGTGACTGCTATTGCATGGTACCAAGCCTTACTGATCACCTTTACCAAGCAGCCGTAAACCAAACCCACAGGTGCTATCATCTTTAACTGTCTAATAAAAACCAGGAAAAAGCAACACACTCCACTGCCAAACCAGCAGCTGCGTTCCTGGTGTGTGCCCAACGACCCCAGAAAAAAAGCAAACTCTTATTTAAAAAGCCCACCAACCACCAATCAAGCACAGCCGAACGTCTTATTTATATGACAGATAATCCCATTAGAGTTTAAGGACATATCCGAGCCAGGCAGCATTAGAAGAGCCCTGATCAGGGTTTCAGCAGGTGCTGGTCCAGACGGCAGACGAGCCTCTGTGATCTACAGTCCACACCAATGCAGACACAAGAACAGACGGCAGTGAAGGCAGATCACATCTTAGACTACAGTACTTCTCACGGAGGTAGGGTAGGCTGTGGGGCAATGCTCAAAACAGACACACACACCTGTATAGAACACACACACACACACACACACACACACACACCTGTTCTTGTGCCGGTTTATAGCTAGGAGTGGAATGTTAAGTACAAGTGTTTTTGTGAGTTTGACTCTGAGTTAGCATGTGTGCTTTTAGTTCTAAAGGACTATGATTACAGGATACACTACAGCAGGAGGAAAGAGTGAGTGTGTGTGTCTATGTATGTGTGTACTTCCCTGCTATACGTGGATTGATGGTTATGGTTGTTTGTGTCCGGCATTAATGTTGTCAGTGCAAGACCTCACAAACATAGTTATAATATTTGTGTGTAAATCTAAATTATGTGCAAAAATCAGAGATTCCATCACAGGATGAAGTCAGAAGTAACAGTAAAATGACAAAAAGCTCAGTAAAACAAAACAACCGAATAAAATATTTGGGATTTTAATATCACCGTCATCATCATCATCATTGGACATAATCTGTTCAAAACGAACTTGACGCTGGTAAAATGGCGCGACTATGGAAAAACTTTAAAAAGTCACTCCTCTGCGAAACAATCAGAATTACATCCAAATCACTATTAATCTTCACAAAATGTCTTCAACAACGTGGAACAAATCGGCCCCTTAATTCAGTGTTTGTAGGAAATGTTGTGTTTGTTTGCGCTGGTTTATGGGAAAGGTCCATTTTAATGAACCGAAGCACATCAGCCCATGTTTATATTCTCACTGGCCGTTAATAACTCCTAATTAGCTGTAACAAACAGCTCTGAACAATAACGCGATATGGAGAGATGCATTCCTTAGCTTAACGGTTTTTCTGTTTCCCGTTATCGCCATGGCCTCACTCAGCTTCGCCACGGGCTCAACGAGGAGCGCGAGCGAAAGAGAAGCGTGTAACAATTAGCCCATTATAGCCGAATCAGAAGCGACCAGTCGTCGTGCTCATCGCAGTTTTTGTCTGGGCTTTGCGTCACCGTTTCCCGTAGCCCGTGTCCCGTGTTGGATTATCTACAATATCCTAGTTATCAAAACGCCGCAAACGTCACAGATGCGTCACTCTACATGACAAACCACCAGTGAGAATAATTCACAGCTTGGGTGTGATCAGTTTGATGAACAGCTTGGGTGTGATTAGTTTGATGCATTCCTGTGATCTATGCTCAGGTTACAGTGTTGATATGTATAATAATGTAAAGTGCTGCCAATTATTTATTCATGTTGCATGTGAACGGAGATGGGAGGATAGATATTTTCTCGATATTTTCTTTCTTTTCGTGCAGCATTTGTAGGGTTTGTTGTTTTTTTGTGTTTGTTGCGTCAGCTTCGTTTCCAATTCCTTTCTACACAGCACTTCATTAATCTGATACACACAGTAAACAGTAAAAATCTGATCCTGCCTCTGAAATACACACTAACAAAGCATATTTATACTATAGCCTCTCTGTCTCTCTCTCCCTCCCTCTTTTTCTCTCTCTCTTCACGTGTCTCCCTGCTTTGATAGCAGAAGCACTTAGTGCACAACACAGTGTGGGCGTGGCATACGAAGGCTAGCACACGGAGGAGTGAGACACGGGCGACAGCTCACACCCACTCCCTCCCCCAGGGTCAACACAGGCTCCAGGTCAGCTGCACGGGAGACCTCTGGAGAGCTGTGAGAGATGATTAAAAAGAGAGAGAGGGAGAGAGGGGGGAGAGAGAGAGAAGGCGGGGGGGACACAGAAAGAGACAGAAGAGGCTTAGGGGTTCCTCATATCCTCTGAGTGTAGGGTCGGGTTTAGGGATTCATTCATGTGTGTGAGATTCAGTTGCATGGCTTTGATGGCCTGTGACCTGCTCTGATTGGCTGAGTGGAGGCCCTGTGTGACTTTGCTGTTCTATGACCTGCATTCATTCCGCTGAGAGTACGACAGAGCTTAGTTTAGATTAGATTACACTCTATTCAAAAAGGCTGAGAGTAGGTCACAAAGGAGAGAAGGAGACGAAGGACAGCAGAGTCTAATCACCTGGTAATAATGACTGTGCTGTAAAAAAAAAGGATGAGTGACAACTCTAAACTCAATCTCAACCGAGTAAAAATTAAATGAAGTGAACTGATTGAAGGTTAAGTTTGAACTCACTCAAATTACACTGGATTAATGTAACTGCTCTGGGTTTCACCCAAGAATCATGGTGATTACAGTCAATCTTGCTTAAAATTGCTCATTTTTATGCTTGTGAACTGTATCAAGATAAGTGAACTGACTAGTGTCAGGTTAATGGATTTGAGCTGAATCAGTTTCAAATGAGTCACATTAACTGGAGTGAACAGAATCTCAGTCCCTCTCCAGTTCTCCTCGCCTGTGTCCTGCCCCACAACAAAGGACACGGTGACTTTCCTTTCTCACCCACAAAGAGGTCCTGGAGAGGCAGACAGAGAGACAGACAGGGAGAGACAGACAGAGAGAGACAGGCAGTGACAGACAGAGACAGGCAGTGACAGACAGAGAGAGACAGGGAGACATAAAGAGACAGGGAGAGACAGACTGATGTTCTACTATATTTTCAAGCTCATTGTCTCTTTTTTCTTGCTTTACTGGTCTTGTCCTTCTGGAACACACAGTCCTGTGGGTAAGGACCAACGCCAACCTCCGTCTAACGGTAACACAGTCCTGTGGGTGAGGACCAAAGCCAACCTCCCTCTAACGGTAACACAGTTCAGGGTTCAGGTTGTGCTACTCCATATCCTGGCACTGAGATTCTGGTCAGGGCCTCCGAAATCAGAGCACACAGAAGACCACATAAGTACACAGTAGCACTGAAATCAACGGCAAATGTGGCCCACAGGCCTGTGGGTGAATGATGGCACACACACCCATGCACGGCGGTGGACGCTACAGGATGACGCCTTCATCGAGTACACACAAACGCGCATACACACACGCACAGGCTGAGGTTACAGACCCCTACTGAGTTCTGATGGGTGTCCTAGAGGTCAACAGGTCAAAGGTCATCAATCGATGGGGGCTTAAGGAATGGAACTCTACAGCTGCTAGCAAAATGAGATGACCAAATGTCACTCACAGAGGCATAGGTGCTCATGTGCTTCAGGTGACCTTTGACCTCTCAAAATTCAGGCAGGGAATGGCACCAAGTGGTATCTGAATGTTCCAGTCTGAGGCACTGAAGGTCTCAAACAGATTATGAACTACACTGACGATCTTGAACAGATTATGAACTACACTGAATATCGCTGTAAAGTTCTCATTAAAAGGTTTAATATGTTATGTGGCCAAAGGATTAGCTTTGTAGGGGTGTTCAGTGTGTGTTAACTCCAGTTCACACCAGTGCACATTAAGTGTATTAACTCCAGTTCACACCAGTGCAGCAAGCACAAAGTCATTATCTCACACAATTTTCATAGTGTTTTGCATATTTCTCGAGGGACTCTTATACTGGCAAATCAAGCCATATGCAAATAGGGACTCTTGCAATTTTGATTATAAAAACAATTTGTTTCGGCAGGGTTGTGTTTGTGAATCTTTTATTCATTAGTGCATACTCAATCAGAAAAATAGTCAAACCACCAGACAAAGAAACAGACGGGGGAAGAGAGAAGAGAGAGAGAGAGAAAGGACAGAAGGGAGGAAGACTGATATAGAGCAGAAAGAGAGAGGATGTGATGGAAGGAAAGCATGAGAGAGTAAAAGAAAAAGACTAAAAGGAATGGGAGAGAGGGAGGAAAGAAAGAGAGGGAGAGAGAGAAGGAGAAAAGGGAGAGAGGGAGGGAGAGAAGAAGAAAAGGGAGAGAGGGAGGAAAGAGAGAGGGAGGGAGGAAGGAGAGAGACAGAGAAAGAGAGG
The DNA here is from genome assembly GCA_020368025.1 of Brachyhypopomus occidentalis. Classification (NCBI taxonomy): domain Eukaryota; kingdom Metazoa; phylum Chordata; class Actinopteri; order Gymnotiformes; family Hypopomidae; genus Brachyhypopomus; species Brachyhypopomus occidentalis. Next base: position 5,083,571 of record JAGXOD010001382.1, read on the forward strand.
TTGTAACTTTCTCCAATACTGTATAAAAAATGTATAATAATGCAAAATAATTGTTCATTAATGGAAAAAAATAAACAAACAAACAAAAACATCAGGGGCTTATGCGTAATGCAGCGGTTTCCAAGAGGCTTCAGGTGAACAGGGAGAAAGGTGAAGAGTGGAGACAGAGGTGGAGGAGAGTGAGGGAGATGGAGGATGGAAGTCTGCTTATCTGAGAGGTCCAGTATACTCACGGTACACCCCTCCCCTGTGCACCCCTCCCCTGATGGCCCAGACTGAGAGTGATGTCTGTTTGGTCCGTCACTGCGCAGACACGCAGGGAGCCGGGACAGGGGCATGTGAAGGCCTCTATCCTCACACAGCACGTTTGGCATTTGTGAAAAATACGTGCACTCTCCCTCTTGCATGCGAGAGTGTGTGCACACACCCATCACCACACACACACACACACACACACACACACACACACACACCAAAATCTGACAGTTTAATTTCAAGTTGTCCTGAACTGCATTTCTGGATTCCGCTAGCCTGACACGGCAAATCAGACACCAACTTGTTCTGAGCATTTTATTTCCATCACACACACACACACACAATGTCAAATGTAGTAATTAAAAGTGTGTGTGTCTGTGTGTGTGTGTCCATGTGGGTGTGTATAGGTGTGTCCATCTATGTTTGTCAAAGAGAGACTATGTAACACACATCCAAGAGGGTGTGTGTGTGTTTGTGTATGTCCATGTGGATGTGTGTAGGCATGGCAATTTGTGCTTTTGAAAGAGAAACTATAATTTCTGTAAATCACAGCACACATTCAAGAGAGTGTGTGTTTGTGAGGGTGTGTGTGCATGCACATCTGTGCACGTGTGTGTGCATGTGCATGTGTGTGTGCATCCGAGTGTGTGTGTGTGTGTGGGGGGGGTGTCTGTGCATGTGTGTCTGTGTATGCGTGTTTGGGGTGTACGATCCACCAATCAAGACGTCCATCAAAACGTGACATGCTTTTGACTTTTTTGACTTTTTCAGACCAGCGAGCAGGAATTGGAAGGAGCTCAGATGTGGAGGTCCTGGTGCATACGACCTAGAGATCCCACTGAACAGCACCTCATCCAGAGATCCCCCTGTCCAGAACCTCACCCAGAGATCCCCCTGACCAGCACCTCATCCAGAGATCCCCCTGACCAGCACCTCATCCAGAGATCCCCCTGTCCAGAACCTCACCCAGAGATCCCCCTGTCCAGAACCTCACCCAGAGATCCCCCTGACCAGAACCTCACCCACACTCCACACAGTGAACACGTAAATCTATGACTGCTGTCTGTGCACTCCATACCAGCCGGTATTAGAACAGCAGCCAGCCTGGCTCTGTCTGTCTCTCTCCCTCTGTTTCTGTCTTTCTGTCTGTCTCACTCCCTCTGTTTCTGTCTCTCTGTCTGTCTCACTCCCTCTGTTTCTGTCTCTCTGTCTGTCTCTCTGTAGCATTCACTCTCCACTTTGTGTTTGTTCTTATAGAGATGGGATCTGTACCTTCTTTCAACCTTTATTTTCAAGTGAAATCAACAGTGTCGGCAGGACCATCTGTGCAAACGTTAGATATGAATGGACAATGGCGCTCCGATCAGGTGGCTCGGAGGCAGACGGAGGTCAGACACGAGGGCATAGTGAGTCCTAGGCTTGACCCATGGGTTTGAGTTAACCATCAAACACAGGCATGACACGGAAACTCAGGCCCACCATAAATCTTGCTAACACACATACACACACAGAAACACGTGCACTGCTGCTCTCTGCCTGGGTCTGGTGTGTCTAACCACTCAAGTGGTTAGCTCAGAATCCATGGTCTAATTTAGCACACACAGTGCCCACATCAGAGTCCGCAGTATTTAGAGAGGTATTCCTATGGTTCCTACATTTCCCAGAAGTCCTTCCACCCACTTCCTGCCAGCAGCTCTATACATTTACACACAGCAGCCTGTAATTATGCAACCCGCTGACCCAGGACAGAACCAACTGCCTCCGTCCCAAGGCGGAACACAAAGATGACTCTGTAACCAGGGGTGACTCTGTAACCAATGGTGACGCAACCAAGGACACCACACTCAAATAGACAGAAACGTCTGTCGCGGTGGAACCCTCTTATTATAAACTCTTCTTGAACTGGCAGTGGGTGATACCCTTCAAATGTACACGTGAGAAACAGGACTGACCATGTGGGAATGAGGAGACACGTGAGAAACAGAACCGACCACGGAGGACCGAGGAGACACGTGGGTCAGGTCTGAGAGCTGAGTCCAAGGATGCGTCAGAGAGACAGAGAGAAACACATCCTGAACTCTAGGCCCTGACCCCCATAAAACAAAAAAGGAAACTTCCAATATGTCATACACACAGAAGCAGGGCGAGTGGCGCAGAAACAGCTGTTTCAGCTGCCGCTTTGTCCACCTACTGTGGACCAGCACTGTAACATCAGTGGGGACCGAATAGGAGACATACAGACAGAGTGCGGTCTGTGGCTTCAGGAGTCAAAGGAGAGATAGAGACAGAGGAGAGGAGAGAGAGAGGGAGAGAGAGACAGCAAAAGCAAGGTTGAGAGATGGAGGAAGAGACAGAAAGACATGGTGATGGGTGAGAGAGAGACAGATAGAGAAAGGGAGAGAGAGACAGAAAGACAGTGTGAAGGGTGAGAGAGAGAGGGAGAGAGAGACAGAAAGACAGGGTGAAAGGTGAGAGAGAGAGAGTAGGGGGACCCGTCTGAGTAATTGAGACCTACACCACTGAGGATGGTGAGCTCAGACAAGCTCCCCTAGTCTGAAGGAGGGAAGAGTGATTGCGGTTGTTTCTCTCCAGCGCTGTTGCATAACTACATAGACACCCTGGTACTGGATGGTGACACAAAAACAGCCTCACTCAAAACAAGTGAGGGACACTTATGATATCTTTGAAAACATCTGAAAATGTAAAACTAAGCTTTAATTTCGTTCTACTCTGGAAGACATCTTGGGGTAAGCTTTACACTTCTGGGCATGACCATCCACCTGCACTTTCTAATGTTCAACAAAAACAAACATCGTCTGCCTCTCTGTTTGGCATGAAAAGCAGCGGAGAGTTTACGCGGGGTCAAGCGGGCACCTCGAGGCACGACTGACAGAAACAAGGGACTGTTTTCGGTAGTAAACACCCACAGTAAAGCATCAACTCAAAACCGGAAAAATCTACTAAGGAAACGTGACCATATACCCATCACATTTAAGCTCACTTTTTATTATTCCCTGTAATTTTCAGGTTCAAACACGTTTTTAAACAGACATTCTGCCCCTGTCAGTGTTACTGGCCATTACTGCGCCAACTGTAAAGCCCGTCCATCACCAAGGAGGGGACGACGAGGACACAAGCGGAATGACGTCAGACCTCATTGAGATGAAAAGCTGCAGAACGCTGACAGGACGCGCGCACTTCGCGCCAACTCGCCCGAACGCAGGACGTGGGGTCCGCGCGGATTTTACCCGGACCGCCGGGGTTTGCCCAGAATCACCTAACGATTCAAAAAACACTGGCCCGTCCTCAGTACTCAGTACGGTTACTGCAAGTCGTAATTTAAGAACGAACAATACGCGTTAATGTTGAACTCACATCAGTAGCATTACCAAGTTCGACACCTGTAGTAAAATAAAACAAACAACTCACGAGGCAGGAAAAATTAAACTGTACACGAACCCAAACGCAAAGTTATTATAAATATGCCGCTGCGTTTCTTGTACCATGAGGCTTTAAATACGCCGTTAATGCCTAGGTACAGATGGCAATGCTTAGGCGCAGCCCATATGCCATAACCTCTCATTTGAATCAAAGGCTATAATTAAGAAACAAAAAATTAAAAAGGAAGCTTGGGTATTTGCTTTCGAGACATGAAACACAACTGGAATTACAGCACGGGAACTTCACGCAACCATTATTAAACATTCGAATGAACATCCCGTTTCTCTACGAACAGGGTATCGTTTCTGTTACAAAACGAGGTTCCATAGGCAGTTTGTGAATTTGACTTCACCGCGAAGCTGGACGTATTTGTGCGCACTAATCTTTCTGCAACGTGTATATAATAGCTGGTCGGACGCACTGTGCATTTGCATGAAAGGTTTCAAATTCTCTGAAAAGATTGCAGACGTCTGAATTATAGTGCACCGTGCTCAGAGGCTGCCAGTTACGTGGTTTTCACGAGCAAAACAATGCATTGTCCAACTTTCAACTGCTGTTGCGACAGAAATAAGACCCGGTTTCCCAACTGGAATTCTCAGAAGTTGTTTGTGGGAAGCATGGAAATATCCTGCAGTGTAGTCTACAACATAAAGACACCAAAACGTCTCAAGTGAGCAGCGCTTTGTTTTGACAGGGTGTAAAGACGAACCAGCGTCACCCTCTCGGGTCATGTAGCTGTATCTAGAGAATCAGGATTTATCACTCGTGCTTCGAAAATGTCAAAATTCAAAGTAGTTCTACACATTCTCAAACAATTATCAAACGCTAAAAGGTTGTACGGTATGTGCTCCTGGGTTTGAGGAGCAGTATGCAGACTCACGTCGCGGAACAGACTCAAATAATGAAGTCAGCGTCCCAGTACAATCGCGAGCTACGAAACTGTCAGAACGTGTAGTGAGCGGATGCAGCTCCAAGCTGAATCCTCAGTGCAGCTCGATCGAGACAAACACGCGTGTAATTCAAATCATTCAAATGTATCTGGTCATGGGGAACGGAGCGCAACAAATCAGAAGTTAAAAAAGTTGTGGACTAACCCGTATCAAACTGGTTGGAAGTTGACGCGGTAAAGCAGCCAGCAAAGAGAAGCGTTGCGATTGTCAAAGAATCCATCTCTGTAACTGTGGAAAGAGAGCAGTCCTGGAAGCCTTCTTGTCTCGTGGACAGATGGATCGCAGGTGAACCGTCTCGAACACAGCCTGCTGAGCTCACGCGGTAAGTAGTTGTAGCAAAATCTTGGCGAGCGCCAGCGTTATGAACGTCTGAACTTCAAGGCAGATCCGTGCTGCCCAGACAGAGAAGACAGTGAGAAGCAGGGATCCTATTTCGAATCATGTGACAGGAAATCGGGGCAATAGATTCAACCTGCACCATCGGGTCCAGAACACGCCTGGTGCGCGCAGTTTGGAAACTCTATAGCTGTGTATGAATTAGCAACGTGTAGGTTTAATGCGTTTAAACGACCACGAAAGTTTCCTTTTTCATAAATTTGAGGTAATCGTCATATAAGAAACACCATGTTATAGCATAGCCCAACGAACAGCCTAAATCTCGTTTGGTATTGCAATAAACGTTATAGCCTACAGATTTAGAATGACCTCGTAATTCCCCGTTGCAAAGTTTACTGCACATTGCACGTTATATTCTAAACTTCTATGGAATCTCGCAAAGTAGTAACAATGTAGCAGCCTAATTATATTCTAATTATAATATGTTTAGTAGCCCAATTATGACAGCTATCCACCGTTACGATTATCTGAAAAAGGAAGATATTAAAACGCGTAACTTGAACCAGTGATCGTGTGTATTTTAGTTGACCGTAAATAATCAAGCTGTTTTGAGAACCCATTGAGAAAACGTCTGACATAACAAAGAAGGAGAAGTCAAAAGACAAAGAAAACACACGACGTTTTTGTTCTATGAGCAGAAATTCCTTTTACTTTTCATACTACGTTGTTGTTGCTCATCATAAACGCTGCACAAACATTGGCATCACGTCCGTTTACACCTTGTCCAACATTAAAACGGACCACGACAGCAGTGCCAGATGTCTCCCTCTGCTGACTGACCGTAATTACGACATCTCGTTGGTAGGTCTGTCAATTACCACAGCGATGAAATGAAAATGCAGCGCAGACACTTACTTGTGAATAGTTTGAATCTTAAGTGATCTCACAATATACCGAAATTAAAATGAACCCGCTCCAAGCCCCAAACACACGTGTAGATCGCGAAGGTATAATAACTCATTCCCTTTCGACATTTTAAGGTTAGAAATGTTCTGGATTGGGTATAAACGCATAAATCACCCGTAAGACGGTATACGCGCCTTACGGCATACATCTTAATGTACACCAGAATCAACTTTAGATGACAAACTAAACTACAGTCATCACCCTGAATGGGAAGGTTTGACTGATCTATCCTTGGATCTATCCTGCACACTCATCTAATTATACAGGTGGACTACAAACATACGTTTGTGAGGGACAGACATACGTTTGTGTGGGGCCTGATCGGGGAATCATGAGGTTCTGTGGTCTAGACCTGCTCGGCGATCACACTCTCCGTCTCGACACGTTGTAACGTTCGTAATACGTTCGTAAATGTCATTTTCATGCTATATAACCCCAGTGTCACTCATGCAATGAATGTCACAGTAACCAAGAGCAAGATAATGAAGCGCGAGAATTTCCTCATGTACTGGTCTACAAGGACCGTTCCGATCTTACTGAACTCGGTAAGTTCACCCATGTGCAATGAAGAAAAAACTAATGTACGCGCATTTGTTTTTAGTTATATAGATCTTTCATATGTACAATTCAGACAAAAAAGACAAATAAATATTTAAAAAATGAAAAACAATGTGATCATACAGTATATACCAATAATGTTAAGATTGTTACTGGTATTAACCTATTACACCAAAAGTTTACAATCTTTAAATGTCATTTAATTCAACACTGACTGAGGTTCACCTCACAGTGTTCTGTGCCCACACTGAAGGTTAGTAAACAGAGAATGACAACCAAGGAAATGTTGGCTAGACAGATCCAGTCTCTGGGTGTGAGTTTAATCTCTTTATCGCCACTGGGCCAGTTAACCTTAACACAGTACATCTGGTGTTGTGTTAGTCATTACACACACACACACATACACACACACACACTCAAACACTCACACACCCACACACACACACACATACCCCTAACACACACACACACACACACACACTACAGAGCTCTTCGTGTCCAGTTGTTTTTTTGCATGGTGGATCATCATCATCGGTGTGTTGTCCAAATGTTGATTGGATATCAGATCCGTCACTAGTGATTATGAACAAAGTATAATTTCTCCCCCATTCTACACAACCAGTGCAGAGGATAAACGCAAACATTCAAACCATCTGTAACCCCCCCCCCACACACACACACACTGCTTTCTGCAGCCCCTAATTAAACTGTGACGTCACCCACAGTGTCATTAGCAGCTTGTCTATAAGGAGCTGGGGCGGGTGACGTGCTGACAGATCACCCGCGGCGCCGGTTCACACCTGTCACATCCTCCTTCCCCTCACCTGAGCTGTCAGTGAGGGAGGAACATGTTTAAACACTTGAGCCTGTTCTGCTGAGAGGAACCTGAACCTGGCAGACGCTACTGAACCCAAAGGAAGCTTAACCTCCATACTGGAATTCACTGCAAGTCCCTTCAGTTTAGATCACTTCAGTCCAGTTCAGTCCATTTCAGTGCAATGCTTTGAATTTTGTTTCAATTCAGTGGAATTCAGTTTGAATCCGCTCGGTTCAGTTAATTATAATTTGGTTCAGATTCAGTGTAACAGTTTAATTTTTAGTTCAGCATAGAACACACACACATGCACACACACACACACAAGCACTCACTCACCCACACACACCCACATACATTCACACACACACACACACACACACAGCATAGCGCAGGTTCATTTCAGTTCAAACCGGTACAGTTCAGGTCAACTCAGCTCACTTCAAATGAGCAGAATTCAGTCCAATTCAGTTTAGTTTTGATTTGGCAACACAGTTAAATTCAGCTCATATTACATTTTTACAACTGACATTTTTACAATCTGATAACTCTGAGCGCAGACCCCTAGTAGATGTGTAGAACAGCCAGTCTGTTTCCTTGAAGACTGTTTACAAACTGTTGTGCATGTCTGTCTCCAAGAAAATGATTAACTTGGAAAAAGACTCTGGAGTGAATGTTCAAACCATAGCCTTCAGTCAGATAATACTTTTATGATTGTATTAAATCTCGTTACATGTACGAACACATTTGAATTATTTATTGGAAGCAGGACAGAAGGGGGTGTAGCAGTCAAGAGAGTCCGTCTGTATCGGCTGTGTGCTGAAACAAACAGGTTTGTGACATTCGTGACATGACTGATGCTGTCACCAGGGGAAACTTACTGGCATCTCTCTTTGATGTCTTTGTGAGCGGACACTGGTCCACCCAGAGGGCTGACTGAACACAGCAGCATGTTCTCAGGTCGGGGAGGCATGGGTGTGGAGGTGTCTGTGTGACCCCAGCTCACCTTCAAAGACCATGAGTACAGGCATGATGGCATCATCATCATCATCATTCTAATGATCATCATTATTGTCATCATCCTTAGTGTCATCATTTTGGCTTCGCTGTGTCATCTCACACACCTAATTTTCTCTCTTAATTGTTTTTTTTAATGCAGAGATGCGTATTGTAGTGCAAAGCGAAGGTTGCAAACCTTCCTGACCCAAACACTTCCTGACCTAAACACTTCCTGACCCAAACACTTCCTGACCCAAACACGTCCTGACCCAAACTCTCTTCCTGACCCAAACACTTCCTGACCCAAACTCTCTTCCTGACCCAAACACTCTTCCTGATGCAAACAGTTCCTGACCGAAACTCTCTTCCTGACCCAAACACTTCCTGACCCAAACTCTCTTCCTGACCCAATCACTCTTTCCTGACCCAAACACTTCCTGACCCAAACTCTCTTCCTGACCCAAACACGTCCTGAGTCTCTGTTCTGCTCTCATCTGCCCTAGTTCCCACACTTCATTTAGAGAAACATTAACACCACCAGCCAATAGAACGCGGACCGCCATCCCCGGCCGGGCTGGTTCAGAGTGATCTGCTATACGACCCACACGTGGGGATGGACCCGTGAAATCGGGGAACAGGGAAGATCTCTGCTCAGGACTGACGACTAATGATTCATTAATCTTCAGAGCAGTGAAGAACAGCTAAGCAGGAAGAGAAGACCATCTTCAGGGCCAGGGCATGTCTGACAGACCTCACTCAGATGACTGAAATATTAATTACCCAGCGTGTTCAACTGTACTAGTCGTTATTACTGAACAGGGTCAGGGTGGTAAAATCTTCACACGGACAAGAAAAGCAAACTGGGTTCAGAGAGAGCGACAATCGTGTGGAACCGACAACACTCCATGATGGATATTTAGGCCCCATTCCCCCTTGTTCTGTGTACGTGCAAAAGCACTCTCTTGTTTTTGTTAATTTTAGAGAACGTTCTGTACCGAGCAGGATATGCATTTCGTCAACTTTATGCAACTTCGTGCACATGTCAGCTCGATTCTGTGTTTCTTCATACTTCATGTTTTATTCTGGTACCTTGGCCGTTACATGTTGCAAGTCTCTGTCTGGGGCTTGCATTATACACCCTTTGTTCCCCTTTGTTCGCACGCACTCTACCTGTATAAAAGGAGCATCCTCCCTCATATCGGGGGATCTCTGGTGAATAAACTTCTCTCTTGCATAAGAGTGCTGTTTGTTCTCTTTGATTCCCGGACGTCCACTGCACAGCACAGATCGCATAGACGAGGACGAGGTCCAGTTAAGCAAATAGTCTTACACTCCAGTTGTCAGGGTTGGCTCCAGGTCCGCTCCTCCTGTCACCTCTAGAGGGGGAGCGCGAGTTAACTCCTAATTAACTACCTGTTAATTTGTGCAATCAGCGGTGACGACCTGCAGCCGTCCGCCTCCCTACTTAAGGTGGATGGCTGCAGGCTCTCACTGCTGAGTTGTTAGTTGTTCATTCCGCTTTCTACCAGCCTTCGGAAACATGTTGCGTTATTGGTGCTTCGTCACTATCTCTCTCTATACTCCTTAGGAAACGTGTTGCGTTATTGGTGCTTCGTCACCATTCCTCCCTATACTCCTTGTAGGAAACGTGTTGCATTATATGGTGCTTTGCTACCATAACTCCCTATCCTTTTCGAGTCCTCTACTCCTACGCCCTTACCTGGCCCATCTCAAGTTTTCTTTGTTCTATTGTTATTCCTATCGTTTATTATTTTTGGTTACCTTTCATGAGTCCTGGGTTATGTAAGGTGTTAGACACGTCGAGTTCCCTCAGTGTGGTTTTTGTTTCCCGTTTTCTCCTTGCTATACACGCCAGTTATTCCGCGTGTTTATTGTTTGGTTTATTAGTTTTCTTTTGTGTCGTTTCCCGTCCTAGTTACGGAGGTCTTAGTTCATTGGTTGTGTTGTGGCACTTACGTCCTCTATTCCCCAAAACCCCCCGCGAGTAGTCCAACCCGGACTACCCGCGTTACACCAGTTACATTTGAGAAGAGAGAAAAACGTGACAAAATCTGTTTGTAATAGCATTTCTGTTTGCATTTGCATTTCTGTTTGTAACTGTGGCTGTTGCGTTGCAACCAATGGACAACCGTAATCAGTGCAGCGTGATCAGTGCTGTTAAGGGAGTTGAACAGAGAGAGCCGGGCAGGGCTAGCGGAGGTCACGAGGACGTCCCTCCTGCATGCCTCCTGCAGATGTGTTCAGGCTTCCTGGGAATCAGCGCTGCTAACATCAGAATTCACTTTGTTCTTACAGAATGTACGCAGCCTTTACTATGTGTGTTATAAAACTAGGGCACTAAAAGGCCCTCCTGCCATCTGGAATCTCTTGGAATATCTGAACCTCGGTTATACGAAGGGGAGAGCTGAAAGCTTTCAGCTGTTAGAGAGCAGCAGTGCAGTGGCCATCTCTCTCTCTATCTCTCTCTCTCTCTCCCTCTCTCTCTCTCCCTCTCTCTCTCCCACTCCCTTTCTCATTCCATTTCAGGCAGATTTCTTTAAATAAAATGTCACCACCACAAAACATTCCCTGACAAATGTCCTAATTTCTCCATTGCAGGGAAAACAGCATGTGAGGCTGGAAGAAACCCCCCAAGAAGCTGCATGTATGGACCAAGGTGGGTTGGGGGGGGGGGGCTGTCATGGAAATAGGAGAAGAGAGAGAGAGAGAGGGAAAGACAGAGGGGGAGAGAGAGAGCAGGGGGAAGCATTTGACTGCAGTACTAAAGACATTGGATTTAACACCATTTTGTGTGTTTGCTATTTCCCAGATTTGACTACAGTAATGATCTGAGATCCACGCTCTCTTTCCAGGCTGTAGAGATGGCTGAAGAGAGCCAGGCACGGTGGTCTCCCAGCTGAGCGTGGAGACACTGCTGTGTAAAGCTCACAGTCATCTCCTCACGTCTCCTCACGACACAACTTGCACATATGCATTCTGTGTGCAGTCCCCCCAGCCAATCAGCAATGACCTCTCTACTCATAAACATTCTGATTCCGTTACCATGCCAATTATGGAGGCAACACACAACACAGTAACAACATCTGGGGACACTGGTGAATGAGAGAGAGAGAGAGAGAGAGATGGAATCCAATCCACCACTATGACTCTGACAGTAGCCTGTTCTGTAGGAACCATAGCAGAGAGCTGGGTCTGTCATGGTTCTTCTTCCTTCCCCGTCATGGTGCACCCACAATCCCTGAGCTTCGCTCTGAAGGGCTCACGTCTGTCCAGGCAGGTGAAATCACCATGACAATGTGCATGTGTGCAGGCCAGTCCAGAGGTTGGCATACACCACGTATAACACCACCACACTTGGAACGAATAACAGTCACGATGATACGATAAATTGATATACGATATCAAAATATTTTGAGAAATTATGATTAAGTGCTTTTTATCTAAATCTTAACAGTAAACCACCACAAGAACAGGATAACACTGCTGTGTCCTACCTGAACTCTACAGTTTGGCTTTTGTTTGATTGTTTGTTTTGCTCACTAAAAACAACTCACTAATCACTACATATATCAGAAATCAGAACACAGCTGCATCTGAAGACTTCAGTCCCTTTGAAACATCTCTGGGATTACAGAGGGGGAAACCCAGAGTCCAAGGTTACAGTCAGGATACTTTTGTGTGTGTGTGTCCCTCTCTCCCTCTTTCTCTCCCTTTCTTTCTGTCTAACTCTCTCTCTCCCTCTCTTGCTTTCTCCACCTCTGTCTCTGTCTCTCTCTCCCCCTCTCCGTCCCCTTCTCTCTCTATCTCAGTCTCTCACTCTTTTGCCCTGCACATCAGCATTCTTTTTGCAGGCCATTACGCATAATTATCTGCAGGGTCAAAGCCATTATGTGGAAAGATAGGAACAAAACTACCCACATCAGTCAGGACAATCAACTTTCATGTAGAAACACCTATAAACCACCATCTTTTTGCTTACTCTTAATGTGTCTAACAGGCTAGAGATGTTACGCACGTCCGAAGCTGCCTAATGCCAACAGATTAGTTCTTTAGCGTCTGTTGTAAATCCAGAACAAAGATCAAAGCCATGTGCTCTCTTCCAGAGAGACCAGCAGAGAGGATCTGTAGCCCTGCGGAGAGCTGGAACGTACACGGGTCCTAATGCAACCTGCACAGATGTCGCTGATGCAGAACGATATAAAAGCGTCTGAGAGGAGACCTATTGGCTTTGGCCCTGCAGAGACAAGTGGAGAAGACAGGATGCAGGAACGAGGCAGCATAGCCCTCGGCGTGTGTGTGTGTGTGTGTGTGTGTGGGGGGGGGCTGTTCCTAGGCAGAAGGAGAAGCTCTAATTGAATTTTGAAACTAGAGACGACATGTTGACTTTAAGCATGACTAGCAATGAGAAATGTGGAGGAGTGAAAGAGAGAGAAATGTGAAGTGAAGTGAAGTGAGAGAGACATGACGACGGAGGGAGGCGATATAGTCCAGGGCTCCGGTGAGAGTGTTTGCTGGGAGCTCTGGGATGTTTACAGCACACAGCCGTGTGTCTGGGTGCATCTTAGCGCTGTGTCGTTTCTGGAAGGCCCCGAGGAGCAAACCCTGAATACACTCAGCACATTTCTCTCACACACACACAGTTGTTTATACTGTACAGTATATGTGAATATGTTATTGTTACAAAAGTCATGATGGAAAAAAAACATTCCTGAAATGTTATCTGCACTGAGAATACCTCACTTCTTCAGAGAAAAGCATGTGTGGCAATGCAATATTTCAACATTTCTCTCTCTCTCTCAATCTGTCTGTCTCCATCTCTGTCCCTGTCTCTCTCTGTCGCTGTCTCGCTCTCTCTCTCTGTCTTTTTCCTCCTCTCCCTTCCCTTCTTCCTCTCTCACAAAATCCAATTCAAATTGCTTTATTGGCATGAATTGTAATTAACAAATGTTTCCATTGTTTAAACCAAATTTATTAACCCAGTGATGATGTATGTGGTCAGTGATTGCATATACAATCGGTGGTGATGTATCTGATCAGTGAGGATGCATGTGGTTAGTGTCTTAAAACTAAAATGAAAATGACACTAAAAACATTTTAATAAGCTGAAATAAAGATAAAAATCTCAACTAGGGAAAAAATGTAATTATGCAATGTAATTAAGTTGTCGATATGCAATTATGTAAACAAGACAAAATAATAATAATAATAATACCTTTTGTATTGTCATTGTAGAAGGACATTAGGTTTAATGTTTATACACTAACACGTGTTTAGGTGCTAATTAATGACTACAAAAAAGTACTAAACTACAAAACTAAAAAAAGGGAAACTAATATGAAAAATATGGGGAAACAGGAAATCTAGGACAGCAATAAACATGTTCGATTTCCTCTTTCAGCTGTGAGCAGAATACTTTTGAAAGTCTCGGTGGAGGAACCAGTTTGCATATGAAAAAGGTCTTCAAATCTTAACATTCATTGTTAACTTCACGGCTATATACATACAAATGAAAATATTTATATAAACTTTATTGACTTCATCCTGAATTTGAAAATGTTTAAAAATAAGACTACACCACAAACTATCCTAGCGCCAAATAAAACCCATCAAAGAGAGAACACCTGCACAGCTGTGACACACCTGACAGAGGCAAACAGCTCTGAAACAAAGACCATGAACCCGCACCAAAAAACTCCTTCATAATCTCACAGTTTAACCAGATAAAGAAGTGATTTAATGGGAAAATTCCCGGCGGGAGAGAACAGGCTGAAACAGTCTCACATGTCTTAGCATGGCGTTTGTGTGGAGTTCAGCTAATTAAACAGAGCAGTGCTGAGATAAGCAGGACAGAGCAGCTCAGGGGCGGGGCCAGCAAGTTCAGGGGCGGGGCCAGCAAGCTCCCACACCGAGATCAAAAACCTCAGCTTTCACCCCGAACTTATTCATCAGAGTCGCAGTAAGTCTGAATGAGCTTTTGCGATCTGCTCTGGTGATTTTCCCCTAAACACAGAATGACATATTAACAAACTGAAATTTGTAGCAGTAACGCAGAAAAAAAAGTTTTAAAAAAGTAAACACTTATCAACATACACAGTGCTTCTCCTCGCAGATAAAACTTCATCACTGTTCATCAAGCATTGAGTATGCACAATAAAGAACATGATGAGCATGTGTGAATGAGAATTCTCTGCAATATTTACACACACACACACAAACACACACACACACACACTTTGAAGGGTTTTTGTGTCCTCAGATTTGGTAATGGATACAGCATTGCACAGCTGGCAACAGTAAGCCCGGCCATTCCCGCTCTCTCTCTCTCACACACACACACACACTCTCTCCCTCACACACATACACACACACTCTCTCTCTCTTCCACGCATGTGTGCACGCACAAACACACAACTTCAAATTCTTTGTGCCCAACAGTCCAGATTATTCCAATTACAGAGCAGCACGGCTGCGTGGCCTACCACCCGTCACTCAGACCGATGGGGGTTCAGAACACCACATCGCCTGTTTCTCCTCCAACTCCACAACATCGCTACTCCAGGAACTACGTCAAATCACCCCTAATCTGTCACCATAGGCATCAGAATCTTAAAGAAGTCAAGGTGAACTGTGATGAGCTCACTGAGCTCCCTGTACTACTCTAGAACTAGTACTCTAGGTCTCATTGATAGATACTTCTGTATCTGATCTCCTGTCAGTACAGAATGGCGCCCTCCAGTGGCAGAATCAGGCTGTTGAACAGGCAGTGGCAAAAAAATTAAAAGGGCAACTACTGCATGACATGGGAACGCACCAGTGCACAATGAACTACAACACTGATTGAGACCAGCAGTGTGTTACTGGGTGATCCAGATTAAAAGTATAACCACACCTCAATCTAAACAGGATTAGATACGAAAACTCAAATACTCAGAAGTATTTGGTAACACACCATGAATGTCACCATGGCATGTACTTTGGGAGAGTCTGGCCCAGAGGGTATGCTGTTGGAGAAACTATAGAGCAGTGCATCTCATTCTCATGTCATTCTCATGTCAATCTCATCTCAGTCTCATCTCATTCTCTCCTCCTCTCTCCTCTCCTCTCTCCATTGCATGGGCACTTTGTGAGTGTTTTCCCACTTACAAGGGCATCTAAAGTCACTTCTTGAGGTTTAGTTTGCCATCAGAAAGGTCACTTCACAGGACATTGTGTTGTCTACACTGGAAGGCCACTCATTATGATGTGTTGGGATTGCCTTGCTCTGGAGGGCACATCATTGTCGTTTATTGTGAGGACGGTCACTGTACAGGGCACTCAGTCATATTTCCACACTACAGGATAATGAGTCATAAATATTGAGCTTTAATCGTTTTATCGAACACTGAGGTTTAATCGTTGATTTCGAAGTTGGGAGAAGCAAATCAAATCATCCTTTTAAACCAGCCCAGTTATGTGATAACATATATGTCATATGTTATTTTATATATATATATATATATATATATATATATATATATATATATATATATATATATATATACTGTATATACACACCTTGGGCATATAGAGAAGAGAGATACTATTCTCCATGTGCGTAGAACTTCATGAAAAACTGATGAATTTGAAGGGAAACTGGCTGAACCGCGCTATGTTTCTCCAGGCATCAATAAGATCCTAACAGAGAAGAAGGATCAACCTAACAGATCAACAGGCGCAGATGGAGAGTTCTGCTGTGATGGGAAGATAAGAGGCAGTTTGTCATAAGTCCATAAATTCCATAAATTCAAGCACAAAAGAGAAAAATGCGAGTAGTTGGTTGGTCGAAACAGAACTGGATGTTACGTCAAGAAGGCAGGAAATGGTTTGGCTATTCTGTTTATTGAAAATGCCACAGGCAGAAATGTGGACTTGCGAGTAAGCGAGAACCCCACATTTAACTTGTTAGCTGCGTTCTGTGAATGAAAACGTCCTGAGAGGGTCGTAGGGATCTGAAGCTGCGTTCTTTTCTTCTTCTTCAAGCACGGGTCTCAGACGTCTGGAAGCTTGAGGGTCCAGCGCAGTACCTTCGCTGTTCCCAGGACTGCACTCTTCTGGACGGGGATCTCAAACATTGTTCCTGGGATCATTCTCCCAGTTTGGGGGTCTCAGCCCCTAGTGCTCCATTGCCCCTGGTGCTCCATTGCCCCTAGTGCTCCATTGCCCCTGGTGCTCCATTGCCCCTAGTGCTCCATTGCCCCTGGTGCTCCATTGCCCCTAGTGCTCCATTGCCCCTAGTTCACCTGTTGCATGTGTTTTTCTTCTGCTTGTTTGTTTGTTTTTTGCACTGAGGCCCATAAGAAAAGAAAGAAAAGATGAAACCAGAAAAGAAGAAAACAGTCAAAAGAGTAATTTTGTTGTTAAATGATCAAGTTGTTTACTTGATCTTTTAAACCTGATCAACATAGTCCCACTCATAGAGATTTGCCACATTGTCTGAAGTTTAATCACGAACTGAGAGATGAGAGGCGAGAGCTTAGACAAAACAGAAACAAGTATTTCTTGGCACATCTTCAAACAGTTTCAGAAGATTCCCCTAGCTGCCATTTATAGACAAGGAAGCCAAACCTGATGAAATATTTTCACACTATTTTTTTTTTATTCTGGAATGGAATTCAGAAGAGAATCTAAAATGTTCTTTAACAAAAGCTTAAGTACAAGGAACTACAGCCTTTTCAAAGCAGGTCTGGGAGGTATATGATTCCGATCTACACTCAACGATGAAGTTACAACACCTGACAGATGGCCAACAACACTAAAGGGGTTTGATTCCCAGCAGAACTAGTGCCCTCTATGTCAAGCAATCTAAAAGAGCACAGACACTGTTCTCATTGGCTTTGGCTCCTCCAAAACAAACAGCAACTAACAACAACTAATAATGTAAAGGAAAACAGAGGTAAATCTTAAATAATTTAATAATAAGAAAAGTAAAAACCAACTGGGTTCAGATGTTTGAACCATCTGAACTTTAGATGCAATAATTCTATTTTATTGTTATACTGTTATTGTAATCTGCAAATAGTCAGGCAGGTTTATATTCTTCAATGCACAGCAGAAATGTGTGAGAATGAGACTCGTGGCAGGGGAGTCTGTTCTGCTTGTCCTGGAAGTGGTTCAGGGGTTTGCCACATTTAGCTGAAGACTGGCTGTGTTTCTGTCTTCTGATTCCTTAATTTTTTCCCTGGGGAAAAAAAAAAACAGAAAAATCAGTCATCACGATGACTGTGTAAGATGGATGGAGTTAAACTGCTATGATGCTCTTTGTCCTTTAAGGCTTCTTCTAGCACACTGTCTTCATCCTCATTCTTAGCACACAGCTGCTTTTATAGTATTCTTCTGCACACACTCCAACACCTGCCGTGTGTCTGAGACACACTAGTGCCACTGGTGTGACAATGTTGTTGCTATGCTGGAAATAATCCACATTAATCAGGCGTCCTGTGGTGAGAAACTGACCAATGAAGAGTGGGTTAGAGAGAGTGAGGTCGTGGGTGTCTGGCTAAGCGTATAAGGGGATACAGATGGGCTTCAGTCTTTAACTGTACACTTTTACAGAACTCCTAGAAGAGGGTTGGGCCCAGTAAAACAGCCTGTGGGTGCAGGTATAAGGTTAGTTCTAATAAAGTCTCTCCTTCATCTCTGCTCTGCCTTACCCCTAAACACACCAGTGTCAACATACTCAATGTAGGTACATCAGTAAAACACATTGGCTGTCACAGAATTAGATAAAAACAGCTCAGGCATAAAATTCATGCTGAATCATGCACATCAGATGGAAAATCCATCAGATCTGATGCTGCAGATGATACCAGTCCATTTTGACCAACATAAACCATGAACTTCATCTTAGGGAAACTTCAAACTCCCCTACCTCCAAGAAGACACTTAAAACTATGTTAATTAAGACTTCAGACCCTATAATGGCTGACCTTAAACTGACGTCCAACCGACCAAAAAAATATTTGAATGCAGCCTCCCATATCCAGATAGTAACCGTGTGTTCAGTATCATGTAACAGAAAACTGGCCTCAATTAGACTGACACGGGTTACTTCAGTTAAGGTCTCATGCTGAACCGTGTCAAACAAAATCTTGATTGGAGCGGTTTGAGGACCCAAGGCAGGTCTGAGATCATGTGGGGGAGGGAGCAGTGGTTTCCTCCCCCACCCTCAACAAGGCCTGCAGTGGAACTTTGATGTACGATAGGGGCAGAATGAGAAACCATAATAACACAGCTGTGTGTGTGTGTGAGTGCGTCTTAATAGCTTTACTGTGCTGTGGTAAGAAGGAGTTGGGCTTGCTAGGGCATGCTGGGAAATCCAGTAGCTGGAAAGTACCAGGGCTTCTGGGATAGACAGACATGACACAGGCACATGACACATGTACACACACACATACATGGTTACACACAGATAATATACATTCACATGTGGAAAAACACGTGCGTACACACACAAAGCCACACAAATGCACAAAATACATTCAAATATGAAAAATGGAAACAAATCCAGACACTTCCCCTCAGACTCCCCAACCAACACACACACATACACACAACGCATACAGGCACACAATAGCAGAAATAAACCCAAACCCAGTTCTGCCCTTCTAGTGAGTGTCTGTCTATGATGTACTCATGGATTTACTGTGTGTGTGTGGGCTGATTTTAAAAGCTATGTTATGAGTACAACAGAACTTTGAACGCATGTGTTCTTTAAACTCAAAAACAAATGATATACTAAGCAAAAACCCAGTTTCAAATCACCTGAAAACCCCTCCACCCCCCCACCAAAAACCCCTCAACCCTCCACCAAAACCCCATCCACCCTCACAGCACATTGCTCTGCATATTTCCATTATAGCTGCGGGTGTCATTACTGTGACTCTGAGGCCAAACAGACACCCTTATTCCTGTTTGTAGAAACATGTTACGAAGGTACAATCCTTGATTCATATAAAACACATCTCCATGTTTAGACAGGCAAGACGTCCACTGAGACTACCTGAACATATTATTGGAATGAACTGAATTCAGAGCAGTAAGCAAATACAATTTTTGGTAATGAGTAGATTTGAGGATTTTTTAGAGAAGACTTCAAGATTTAGTTCTGAAATCAAAATAATTGCTAGACTATTCTTGCTATGCTACTACTGCTGAGAGTAATTATGATACAAATGTCTTGATCTACATTAAGATTTCATGAGATTATCATCCAGTGAGACTTACGTCACTATGTCACTGGTTAAAAGTGGTCATTGCCAAATGACCAAAAATGGTCAGAACTTCAAGCGCCGTTTGTCAGAAGGTAAAAGTCTTCACTAAATGAAATACTGAGGCAAAAATTGGCTGCGGGCCTATCTCTCTCTCTTCCTCTGCAGGTGTAAGTTACTTTAACGCCTCTCCGATTCCCTGCGCTCTCAGGATTAAAGAGCCCTAAGAGAGCTGAGAGCAGGACTGGGGGGGGGGGGGGGCTGTAACTCTGCACCAGGATCTGTGGGCCGGGGGCCTGAACACCAACAGAGGAACTCTGGGAAAAAGGGGTGGAAATGCAGGAGAGTTCATCTCCTGGTTGTGTTTAGTATTATTATGT
Source organism: Brachyhypopomus occidentalis (assembly GCA_020368025.1). Lineage (NCBI taxonomy): Eukaryota > Metazoa > Chordata > Actinopteri > Gymnotiformes > Hypopomidae > Brachyhypopomus > Brachyhypopomus occidentalis. The sequence goes on from JAGXOD010001382.1 coordinate 5,103,537, forward strand.
GGCTTGTAGAGACTTAATGAATGTTATATATCGCCGCTGACAGATGGAAAACGCGTATCGCCACAATTTCAGCATTAAAACTCCGAATGTAGCCCAATGTAATTTAAACATATTTCAGCACAAAATTGAAAAAAGGTCTTAAGTGTACGAGTTCATATATATGATGGAATTCTATGCCACAAGTAACATGATGTGACTTTTTAAAAGAATCAACAAACATTGAATTATATAGCGAGCTTGGGAAGATGGATCAGTTAATGCTAGACACTAAACTACAACAGGCCAGCTAGAAACTATATAAACTACAACAGACCAGCAAGACACTATATAAACTACAAATACAACTTTCTGTATGTAAAACATACACATGCTCCTTCAAAATAACTGAGCAACTGAATATGTAAAATGAGCTAAAGTTACTTTCTATGAACATCTGGACTTAAACAGTAACGCAGCTACAGTAACACAGTAACAGTAACGCAGGAGCAGATACACATTTTTAATGCATAATTTTATATTAAATTTTGTTACCAACTGCTAAGCTTAGTCAGATGCCCCATTTTCCACATATAGCAAAACTAAAAGTTGTCAAAACTTGAAAAAGTGGTTTTATTAAAGATATTAAAAAAGTGTCTTTTGTATGCTTGTGTCTGTTACTCTATATAAGCATTCGTTGTTGATTGATGAATTGTTTTCAATTGGGGAGTGGAGTGGGGGGTAGCTTTGTGTGGGGGTTTGGCTGAGCATGGGTGTGTCCATGCCCGGGGAGAGGGGCGGGGTGTTGGAGACATTAAACAGGTTCCCTCTGAACCTCCAGGTGAGGTTAGATGTCTTGTTTCCTCTCCAGGTGAGGTTTACGAGTTCACCTACAGGGCTCTAGACACTCACATTGCAGTTTTATCACCATGTGCGACTTGATCACACTAATATTCCTGAACAGACTCTTCAGTAAGGAGGAGTGATGAATCATCACAGCAGGTTTGTTTTATGTTCTCAGTAAGATCACTTTTCTTTGTTTTTCTTCTTGGACTGTAATTTAGTGCCAGTATGGTTACATTAACCTGTACCTAATTTCAAGAATATATGCAAATTGAAAATATACCTATGTAAAAACAAACAATGACTTACCTCTTTTGCTTCTTATTATAAACAACAATGGCTATCACCATAGCAACCACTGCCAGTACTGCTCCCACAGTACCCAACACGATGCCCAAACTGTCATCTGTAAACAGACAAAACAAACCAACAATGTGTTTCAAGCCAGAATCACTGGAAGGGAGATTTCCTAGACCGAGAGTATCTTGGTAGCCAGACGTTAAATGTGAAAGATTTTTATCTTTCTTTTAAAGAATGTGGAAACATTTTCTTTGAAAATTCATGATCCTTAGAAAGAGATGCATACACACAGTTCAATGCACCCACCCACACACATCTATACATCTCTTGATGTGTCCTTTCCAATGTATGGGTATGGAAGTGTGTGTGTGTGTGTGTGGCGGCAGGGGTCTGTGTAAAGGTGTGTGTACAGGTTGTCCCTGAGACCAGTGAGTGCACCCAGCATTACATTTTAACACTGCAACAATCAACAATGACCAGATGTTTTACTCCCCAGACTAATAAGAAGACTATATATACATATGCAGGCTCTATATATATACATATGAAGTCAAGTAAAAGGGGCAGTACTCCAGGTGTCAGTAAGGCTGTTTGTAGGGCTGTAAAGCTGTGTCTGTAAGTCTGTGTCTGTAAGGCTGTGTCTGTAAGGCTGGAAGGCCATGTCTGGAAGACCGTGTCTGGAAGGTTGTGTCTGTAAGCCTGTGTGGCTGTGTCTGTAAGGCTGTGTTTGGAAGGCTATAAGTGTGTGTCTGTAAGGATGTAAGGCTGTAAGACTGTGAGGCTGTGCCTGGAAGGCTGTGTCTGTAAGGCTGTGTCTGTAAGACTGTAAGGCTGTGTCTGTAAGGCTGTGTCTGTAAGGCTGTGTCTGTAAGACTGGAAGGCTGTGTCTGTAAGGCTGTGTCTGTAAGGCTGTGTCTGTAAGACTGGAAGGCTGTGTCTGTAAGGCTGTGTCTGTAAGACTGGAAGGCTGTGTCTGTAAGGCTGTGTCTGTAAGACTGGAAGGCTGTGTCTGTAAGGCTGTGTCTGTAAGACTGGAAGGCTCTGTCTGGAAGGTTGTAAGGCTGTGTCTGTAAGACTGTGAGGCTGTGCCTGTAAGGCTGTGTCTGTAAGACTGGAAGGCTGTGTCTGTAAGGCTGTGTCTGTAAGACTGGAAGGCTGTGTCTGTAAGGCTGTGTCTGTAAGGCTGTAAGGCTCTGTCTGGAAGGTTGTACGGTTGTGCCTGGAAAGCTGTCTGGAAGGGTGGCAGTCCTGTTAGTAGGGGGGGCATCAGTAGCAATCCCTCCCTCTCCTCTCTGTTCATACAGCTTCTCTGTGATGGAGGACTCAGCAGACCTGAGTGTGTCGAGCAGGATAATCCATCCCCACAGCTCACTCCATTATCAGGACCTCTCAGCCGCAGAAGTGTGACAAGCCAGCACAGCTAGGCCCTGGGCACTGCCGTCTCATCGCCTCACACTCCCCCTCTGATATGTCACTGTCCTTCCATCTCACCATCCCTCTGTCTTACCATCCTTTACTATGTATAATAAATATGTGTGAGTGTGTGTGCATGCAGGGATGCATGTGTGTACATGACTGTGGGGTCCTGAACCCGAGTCCACAGTGAGCGGAAAGACGATGGCTGGTGGAAGCTCTTGGTCACCTTCACTCTTGATCACATCCCTTCCTCATCCTCATGTCTATTCACACACTCGCACCTCTCGCCTTGAGCCCTGTCCCTTCTCCTCTCACCCGCTCACAGAAGTAGTGGAGGAATGCACGTATGCAGGACACAGAAGCCCGCTTCTCAATAGCTCATACATGCCGCAGTGGGGAGAGCGTGTCTGAGCCAGAGCAACACTGCACTGCTTCACTGTAATGTGGGCATGAGCCTCCAGCACAAAGCATTATCAGCCCAGACAGAGAGACAGTGCAAAAGAGAGATAAAGACAGAGAGAAAGAGAGAGAGAGACAGACAGAGAGGGAGATAAAGACAGAGAGAGGAGGAATAGAGAGAGACAAGGGGAGTAAGTGGGAGAGACATTTTTATGTCTAACACCATTGTACATGTGTGAGTGCATATTTACACACATGTTTGAATGTCAATGTTTAAGAAAGATTTTTATTATATTAGTTTTCTGTTCAATGCTTTGGAAATAGTTGTCGTTTATAGCATATTCAATCTGAGAGAGAAAACGACAGGCTAACGGTCCGTGTTGACCTGAGAGGCTAACGGTTCGTGTTGTCCTGAGAGGCTAACGGTTCGTGTTGCCCTGAGAGGCTAACGGTTCGTGTTGCCCTGAGGGGCTAACGGTTCGTGTTGCCCTGAGGGGCTAACGGTTCGTGTTGCCCTGAGAGGCTAACGGCGCGTGTTGCCCTGAGAGGCTAACGGCGCGTGTTGCCCTGAGAGGCTAACGGCGCGTGTTGCCCTGAGAGGCTAACGGCGCGTGTTGCCCTGCCCCGCTGTGTGGGTTTTCTCTGCCCTACGAACCTCACAGACTGGAAGAAGCAGACCGAGAGGGCAAAAGACCCAAAGAAGGGGGAGGACAGAAAGAAGGAATGATAGACAGTTAAAGAAAAAGAGACAGAGAAAAAGAGAAACAGAGAGAGAGATAGAGAGAAGGAAGTGGAGAAGGTGGAATGATCGATACAAATGTAGTTTGACTTGTTTAAAAATGCCGTCTTTTAATTTGCATCAAGACAAAGCAGTTTTTTTACTGATTACCCCACATTATCTCACATTCAAATGTGCTGCAACTGAGTAGCCTCTAGGGGGCGCTGGAAATGTAGAGATTCTATGGGCAAAGCGGCCACCTGTTTTAGCCTCCTTCAGCATTTTGCACTTTTTGGTTTCCTGATGCCTAACAGTGTTTAGCTGTTGCCACTGTCAATAGAGAGGGACAGAATAGGCAGTGTGAGAAACACAAACCCTACCCATAACCCCTACCCCCTAGTGAAACCTTGAGATTATGTGCATTTGATATACTTCACTCAAAAAATGCTAACTTTCCTAACAATGAATAAAGGACAATTGGGGATTAGTTAGCATGATCCCATGGCTAAATGCTAAATGCTAGTCACGTCAACATTTCTGGGAGAAGTGTGGTTTTGTTTAGGGGCCTTTGTTGTACATCTATGGCTAATCAACAATAGCATAACCAAGATCCTCTGAGCAGCGGAGAGGACCTGACCAATCACGGCCATATTCTCGACTGAAAAAAATGCAGCACTGAAACCCAGAACCATTCCAGATTAGAAACGTCACTCTGGGTATATGTGAAACCTTTAAACACTTTACTACACTACTGGCATGGAACAAACCTTTCTGAGCACTTCAAAACAGGCCTACAGAACAATAACAACTGATCCAGATGATAACAAGCCCCAGCTAGGGAGCACCAGCTTGGCAAATCTGAAACATTTGAGCTACTCAGCAGTACTGAACAGTGTGAATCGCTCTCGTGAAATTACTAGGACTTGGACCTTCGTCAGCAGTGTCAGTTGTGCTATCAGTGAGCATGATCCAGAACTTTCACCAACACCATACCATCTCAGACCAGCACAGATTCACACCACTGTTTTTCTCTGAGACAGACTCCCCAGCGCAGAGGCAGGAGACATGGAGAGGGAGGTCCCAGCTGTGCATGGGATAACCGTGTTCACGTGTTCGGTGGAGGCGTTCCAGATCTGATGGGGAGCGGATGCGTCGTGTAGATGCGTATCGAGCGGGAAGTGTGTGGTTCCACTCTAATGACACTAAAGCACTCGGGCCTTAACAATCACAAAAACAAGGCCTCCACGGAGACACCATGGGTCACCAAGGGAACATATCTCACCCTGTACCCATAGACCCTATACCCACCCTACACTATATACCCAATACCCACCCCATACCTGTTCACATTCCTGTTCTCACACACATATGCTATACTCATACACTACACCCATACCTGTTAACAGTTACATATTCCCTACACCCCACCTGTTCATAAACATGTATACCCAACACCCCAACTCCATTCTGAATTCCTAATCCCTAAATCCTTAATCCATAACCTTTAAACCCTGGGACCCTAAAACCCAAACCCCTAATCCATGACCCTTAAACCCTTAACTCCTAAGACCTAGATCCTTAATCTCTGAACCCTTACAACTTGAACCTCCAAGACCTAAACCCCTAATCAAATGACACTTAAGTCCCAAACCCCTAAATCCACTAATTCCTCTCATTAGACCGCAGGTCTATAATCCCCCTCCGAGGTGAGTCAGGCCTGTTAGAGCTGTAGAAACCTATGGATTCTTCAGGGTCCCCAGAAACAACCCGCTTCCAACACCAGCCCACCAGCCCCCACCCCCACACACACACACACACACACACACACACACACAGCCCTGCTCCAGCTGGGACAAACACTGCACCGCCTGCACTTTGATCAACTGACACTCGAATGTCCTGACATTTGGCAACGGGTCAAGCTCATCTCCAAGGACAACAGAAATGAGAGCAATGTTGTACAATACTGAAAAAAACCAATGTTTTGGATTTGAGAGTTGCTAAACCAAAGTCATTGCAAAACTGAGGTGAATTTTGAACTGGGCTGTTCAACTGCTCCCTGGAGGTGCCCAGAACTGCATCCAAGGTATAGTATTAGTATTTTAACTACTCTAACATGAGTTAAAGAATTTCAACCCGCATAGATGCATTAGAGTGGAAACACAGACATATGTAGGCTGTCTCCGGGAACAGAAGACCGGAAAAAACGCCGGTTTAAAGTCTTTAGGGATCTGTTGCCTATTTGTGAACTTTGAGAAACCACTGCCACCTAGTGTTTGATATGGGAAACTGCACCTGGCACAGCACAAACGCTCATAAACGTCTTGCTGTTCTTCAGGCTAAAGCCAACCCCCTCCAGGTCTTATGTATAATGTGCATCCTGAGACTGTGTGTGTGTGTGTGTGTGTGTGTGTGTGTCAGAATCTGTGAGATTACACAGCTAAAAGAACAAACATCAGAGGCTTCATGGTCATATCCTGGTGCTGAGGAACAAGCTAGACATTCTACATTATGATCACTTCCAACCAAAAGGAAAATGTATACAAAATCCTTCTGGTACAAGAACTAAACATAATAATGAGGCATTTTAAAACTAGTTTTTAACTCCACATAGATAATGTTTATGTATTAACATGGATAATGTTTACGTATTATATTAACAATAACTATCGACACTGCTGACATTTCCAACAGGTTACCTGACAGACAATATGTCTCACTGCCTGACCACTGGCCATCACTGTGACAGGTGCGATGCTGGGAGCCGTAGAGATGGTAACCCAGGTTACAGGAGAAGCTGACATTTGCCCCTTCCAAATACAGAGTTCCTTCTTTCTGCCCATGGCTTGGAGGTTGTAACCAACCACAGGACATCACTAGGGGTCAGAATGTTAGGCTCAGGTCAAAAGGACACAGCGATAGCATTACACGTCTTAAAATTGTTTTAACATTGCACAAGCATGCAGTGCTGTGGTCTACACATGACATGTATCATTCAGTTCTTTCAAGCATAGATAAGTTCATTGCATGTTAGTGAGCTGTGGTTTATATTCAGGGCTAAAGGACAGAGTTGTTTTTTATGCAATATGATCTCTGAGGGGTGATAAGATAACACTGAGAAGATCTAGTAATCTTATTTGATAAAATATGGCTTATGAGATCTTCGGGTGATGTCATAAAGGGAGTTCTGGAACGCTCAGTGCAGGAGGGACTCTAGAGATCTACTTGTAGAACAGTTCCAATGAACCATTCTAGAATGTTTCTCTCTTAAGGTGACCACACCCCTTGGTAGACACCTACCTGGTTGGAGATCGTGCACAGTATCTGCATGATTCTGGAGAGACAGCAGAGTGCTATTGCCCATTTCCAGAGAGCGAGTGCTTAGTGTGTCATATTTACAGAACGCCGCCCACACTCCAGAACACATCTTCAGCATGGGCTCCAGGAGCGGATCGGATGGATCTTCGCTAACAGAGAAGTTTGGAATGAAAGTGGGATCGTGCTTTGGTGCAAAGAAGTATTCGTTCAGGAGGAACTCAGAGTCGTAGGTGAACAGAGAGGTTTCGTTCGTAATGGCCCCTGGGAAAGGATAACAGGAAAGTTCAGATAAGTTCAGAAGAAATCTGATAACTTGGGTTAGAGTGGGCTGATAACAGGTGCAGAACTCCATGCTATTGCCATGTCAATCATATCTGATATGAGTATTTAACAGCAAGACTAAATCACAAACCTTTCCCCTGCTCAATTATTTCCCTGCTAACTTTGTATGTGTTTCTTTTGTTACAGATGCATCCTGAAATGATTTCCAGTTTGGCCCTTTGGCCCGCGGTGGGTCTCTCCAGACACAATGACTTTATTATTTACATCAAAGCCTGTTAAGTACATAAAGGAGAACTGAAGGCAGCCTTCCCCAGCAGGGGGCGCCGCGGTCTAACGCATCGCAGCTCTGCCAGAGACAGACGTTTGGCAGCTGATCAGACGACCCTAGCTGGGGTGGCATTCTCAGCCATGGCACAAAGAATCCAATGAACCACAAAAACCCAGACGATGGTAGTTATTTCTGAACAACGGAGAGACAGAGACAGAGAAAGAGGCAGAGAGAGAGAGAAAGAAAGAAAGAAGGCAGCTTCAAGCCAAAATTAGCTAAATGCAGTGGAATTCTAATGATGTATGTGCTGCAGTTGCCATAACGATTACTGGTGTCTGCCTGATTTTCATGACTTTCTACAAGTCATTTTATTAAATGAGATTTAAAAAGGACATATGGTCAGAGAAATAAAATGAAATTAGCAAGTCTTCAAAGGCATCATGCATATGGTTCATTTGTTCTTTGTCTAATTCCAAAACCCTTGCACTGACAAAGGCCAGACTGATCATCCTGTAATTTACGCGATGACACTCTGCCAACTGTGACTGCAAATTAAGCTGGAAGGAAAAGGCCTGAAAGACTCACATTGTGCCCCATAGGCGAAAATGTCCTGGGCAGTGCTGTTGGCAGCGGTGAGCACCCCATCGCTGGAGGTCAAATCATCATCAGGGTCATCGTTCATTATACCCAGCAGGCCCTGTGTGTGATGCTTAAACCCCTGGGGCAGTAAGACAGTCAGGGTCATGACCCCTCCTCTGGCCCTGGCCTCGACCCCTGCCCCCGAGGGGAACATCACGGTCACATTCTGAGGAGTGGATGAGAACACGAACACACCTAGAGGAGACAGGGCACGCGGCTTAGAGATGTTCCGCATTACATTCACAGCATTTAACAACACTGTTCACTTGCTCCATAGAAGACATCCTTACACTAATAAACCAAGCCTTAGTCTAAGGACACCATTAAGGAGTAAGTGAATGAGTAGTGATTCTAGACCCAACACTGAACATAGTTCATCACAGTTCTAGAACCACCATGGAACATGGTTCAGCACAGTTCTAGAACTAGAACCACCATGGAACATTGGTCAGCACAGTTCTAGAACCCCATGGAACATTGGTCAGCACAGTTCTAGAACCAAACTGTGGAACATGGTTTAGCACTGTTCCAGAAACAATTCACAAAATCAGACATTCCCTGTTAGGCCTAATCACTATTAACTGAAGGCACCAGTTAGCTAGGGCTAGTGATATTTCATACATTTGTTGAGACTTTATAAAGTCTTTGGAAGTGTCAATACAAAATATTGGGCGAAATTAATAAAATTAAAAAAGAGCTGTATGCTGATATTACTTTAAGCTCCAAGATGAGATCAATTTGGAAATCAGGTAGAATTACTGTAGTCAAACTAAACCATAGTCTATTCAGCAAAATGGAAGTATAAGAGACTATGCATATATAAGTATCCATTAAAAACCATAGAATGACTAGAACATAAACAAAAAAAAAACATCCAATGAATGAACTCCTATTCAGGTTTGGAGAAACCCAGAATTTACCTTTCAGGTCCATCCAGCTCTGTTCAGAGAAGCTAAGCACCTTCTGGTTAAGCAGCACCTGCAGGTGATCTGGCCAATCAGAGAGTCGCACCTCAATGACATCAGAGCCCTTCTCCCTCATGGCCACTGAGGAGAGTCGTGTCGCCATGATAACAGAGCCTTAAAGGTAAAGAGATGCAGACATCACAACCCTACAGCCTTTATGAAGGCTACCACAGTGTCATATTTACTACTGGGGAGACAAGAACTTTAAGATGAGCCCCGAGTCTCTGGTTTTTTTTCTATGGTTATATTTACAGTGAATAAAGTGATTTAATAATTGGAATGTCTGAAGTGTTTTGCTGCACTAATTTTGGGGTCATGATCTTTTAGGCTGGACCACATCTCAAAGTCTGATCTAGAAACAGCCTTCTTCTACCCAATTAATCATATGCGTAATCATTTAAAGACTGAATGCTGGTCAGAGATCAGGAGTGCGTGAAATGCTTGGCCATGTTACCATTCCCCGACTTCATGGGTTCGGTCCTGCCTTGCACCATGAGCTCATGGCTCAGTGAGTGGAGCAGAATGTACTCCCCTTTGCCATTGAAGGTGTATGTCACGCCGTCAAAGGTGATGAAGTGGGGGTCACCCAGCACGGAGGCTGCAACAGAGACATGGCGGCCCAGATCGTTTCATTTCTCACCATGCAGACGCGAGTGTGAAGGCGACATGGCGTCGGTACCGAGTAGTAAACGCATACGTGAATAACACAACTCATTCTTTTACTCAATTCATATGTTAATTCTTTCTTATGTAAGTAGAGGTAGGATGCATTATGGACGCATATGGAAGCGGTAAAGCTATGCACCTCAGGTCTGACAGCTAAATGCTATAATTAACGGCTGCTTCCTAAACCAGGCTCCCTGCCACGAGACTCAGAAGGGAAGCAAGTGGGCGTGACCTGGTCTGTCCCGGACTGGGATGACGTAAGGACGGAACAGCGTTTGTGTCCTCACCGGATTTTGGGGGTTTGTACGCCCTGCAGCCGCTGGACGGTCGATGGCTGAAGTAGTAGTGGCAGTTATCCGACCACAGGCAGCAGTAGTAGAACGTGATCACATCGTACTTCCAGTGTGAGAAGCCGGGGACCCTGGGGGGCTTTATGTAGGGCGGCGACCCCCAATCATGCCCTCGGTCGGGGGTGCTTCCGCCGATGGAGTCCCCGGTGAGGACCTGAGCCCCAGTGTGGTCGTAGCAGCACTGCTGCCCCGCTCCATACTCTGGGCTTCAGGGGAAAAACAACTCAGCTGTAAGAGCCACTCTGTCTATACCAGCACACCCATGCTGAGCACACAATAGAACTCATCAAACTCTAATTAAAACTGTGTGCGTGTGTGTGTGTGTGTGTGTGTGTGTGTGTGTGTGTGTGTGTTACCTGGCCTGGATGGCTCTGACACAGTGAACTGCTCCTGGATGATACGTACACACACTGCCTCTCTCAATGTCACAGCCGTAGTCGGTCTAAACCGTCAACAGAACACACAAGAAGACACATTGCATGTTCATGACACGCTACACACTTGTCTTAGTGTCAGTGTAGAAGTATTTCAGCAGTCACTACTTTTGTTCAACTTTAAGAGCTTGTACCTTACCTCTTCATTTTGGATTTGTAATGAATTTTCCAGTTAAGTACAGCCAGCCATTTGTTGTTTAAAACCATTTAATATACATTATACCGCTTAGACATTAGCGACCGTTTGCAGGTCCTATAGCTTTGTAGGTAAACTCCTACACCTGCACGGTCCAGGTGCACGCCTCTGGCTGTTCAACCTACACACCTGTCTCAGCACTCAGCACCTGCATGTGGCGCGGACTCACGTGGAATCTGCCGGTGTCGGCACGGGCCTGGGCCAGGGTGCAGGGGCAGTCCGTGATCTCCGACAGGAACCCGGGGAGAAGCTTCTCATCCTGATCCCACTGCAGGCATCTCCCCAGGGCCCAGGCTGCAGGGTCTCTCCGGAAGGCCTCATCCAGGTTGTACGCCAGGGCATGGCAATCACTCCACAGTGCATTCACGTTTCTGTGCATGAACACACACACACACACACACACACACATCCTTCTAAGGGACCTGAGGCTTTAAAGGCAGGATGAATGTGACTCTGTAATTGTGAAGGACAGGTGACACTGGACTCCACCCCGTGTGCTCCTACCGGGCTCCGTCAGGCTCAGTACTGGGGCAGACCCGCACGCTGCCCACATCCCAGGCAGACAGGGGCGCGGACGACAGCTGTGGAACGAACCTGAAGCTCCCGCTGTTAGGCACGTCCCTTCCCACGGAGTAGAGGTACGTCCACTCCGCCTGCCAGCGCTCGGAGTACGACTCACCTGGGCACCAAGCAGAGCTCAGCAGTAGCCCCTCCAAAACCCCCCCCCCCCCACGATACTGCACACACACTCACACAGTAGCCCCTCTAAAACACACCTCTCCCCCCACGATACTGCACACACACTCACACTGTAGCCCCTCCAAAACACACCTCTCCCCCCACGATACTGCACACACACTCACACAGCGGACACGGACACAGACACAGATGCAGAGAATTCCAGCGGTGAGCTTACTTCAGCCAACACTGGTGGACTAATCAATCTGCCATCATATCAGCTAATATTGTGAATCCACATCAACACCCTTCTTGAAACAGTACATGAAACCCATGTAGATAAACTGAGAAATGGAATGATTTTTAATAAACATAATTATTCTTGATTTAATATTGTGTGTGTGTTTTTTACAGCTTAGGAATAACAGCTGTCCTACAGGTTTGGGATGTGAGATGTTTGATCGCCGCGGCAACCTGCGCAGACCCCCTAGGGCTCCCGTCTGTTCTCCACCTGCTCACATCTCTTCTGCTCACCTGTCTCATTGTAGCCCCACAGTTCTATGTTGACTCTCTCAGCGTTGATCAGTGAAGCGTTCCACACCATCTCTAAAGCCCCGCCCACATCCTGCGTGCCGTAATACTGCCACTGCGTCTCGTTCACTAGGGTAAGCCTAGACACCTCAGCCAGCTTGCTGTGGTGCACTAATCAATATGACAATCAATCAATCGAACAAGCATTCTTGTTCAACAATTAAACAATCAATGATGTACTGGAAATTTGTAAATAAAAGACAAGTCCTACAGTAGCGCCTTGGATTACTTGCTTAACAAAAATAAGATTTCAGAACGCTTAGATAAACAGAGGCGGCCCTGGGAGTGTGGCCTTGGACATCTCACCAGAGAGCCATCTCCCAGCCCTGCTGTAGGCCACTCCATCTGTGGAGACGTCAAAGGGAACCCAGCCAGACTCAAAGAGCATGGGAGACACACAGTGACCCACACCATCTGTGTCCACGTAGCCCTGGGTCACAGCCTCTGACTTAAACCTGCAGACACACCCAGCAGTTACTGACTTGTTAACAAAAACGCACAATATAACTAGAATCACCCAACAAATGAGTCAATTTTCTCAACCTTCACCCGTTTTTATTTAAACGCAAAGACTGGACAAAGCAGTTTTACTACATTTACATTTACGGCATTTAGCAGACGCCCTTATCCAGAGCGACTTACAAAAAGTGCTTCATTGTTTTACTCAGAACAAAATCTCTAGCTAGTTAGTTTAGGCTAAAATCAGGAAGAAACTATTACTATTCTGACTATCAATACTTATAATTAAATTTAATTGTTTTAATACAATTTATTAACAAAACTATTAAACGCACGGGACAAGTAATAAATTACAGGGATTTAGATTTAAAAAAAATTTTGAGAAAAAAAAAAAAAAAAAAAAAATCGTTATGATTCGGATAGGTAATCCGTTTTAACTTCAGACCGAGTGGAGGGTTCGAAGCATTACGACGAACTGCCGAAATCGCCCGGACCAGACAGAATGAATAAGATAAAATAATGAATGAATAAAATCTGGTGGTGGTTTTTGCCAAGTTCTGCTACAATAGGAGAGACCCCTCTAGTGGCAGGCTGGAAACACTGAACGAGACCTTTCAATAAAAAGGAGGGTTCCTTTAGTTTGTTCTTCTTTAGTTTGTGTAAGCGCAATTAACAGATTTGAGATTTTATTATACAACTTTGTGACTTAATATGTTTTGCCAACCTGCAATGTGGGTGAAGAATGCACGCATAACAAATCCATAATTCAGACTGCGATAACTACACGTGTTGTGTTTAGTAAATCTGTGGTTGTCACTCAGACCGTCTGAACGATTCTACTAGCCAGAATATCCAAAGTTCCTACCTGCACGTGAGATTCACCTTTCTGTCAAATACAGTGTGAAGAATTCTGAAATCCGTTCCTCCGAGAAGAGATCCGGAATGCGGGGATATATCCACGCAAAACTGTTTAAAATCTTCACAACAATCTAGTAAAGCTTCACATGTCGGATGACAGGAACATGATGTCACTATTGCTCCACAGCGCCTTTCACAAGATCGAGCTTTAAGGAGAATTAACAGTGGGTATTAGTAATATTTAGCCAGGAAGGTATTACAAGACCGTCCGAAGGATTTAATTTCATATATGCAGTCAAATTAACCATTTTAACAGGCAAGTTTCAATTTCTCTCAAGGCAAAACCCATTAAATGATAAACTTAAATACTTAAGTGAGAAGCGGCGCGTATTTGTGTGTTGTATGCATGACTAGTTTACATTGACTCACCAGTAGTTTCTGAGAACAGCTGAATAAAAATCACTGCTAAAAATGAGCGGAGAAGTCTGTTCTTGGAGTAGCGCAACATTTTGGACTCGCATCAACAACCGAAGTAATTTAATTTTTATTATGCTGTCAATTCACAATTCAGTCCTGATATTGTGGCAAAGGTCCTTCCGATAACACGTGTAATATGTTCAAGGATATGAGGTTTGTTACTTTTTAACCGTTAAGCTCGTGCAATTTGCAAAGCCAAAAGTCACTGCGCTGCACTTCCATAGTATCTTACCGAACATACTTATCAGCAGTATTAAATTATCAGAATTAGTAGGATTAAATACGTGTATACTGCATTAAGGAAAAATTGCATTTAATAAACATGAAGTATGACTGAATCCCACGACGTAATGGCATCGGTTTGACGAGCAGGGTATTTCAGAATTAAAGTCCTATACCATCAAAAGCGCTATCGGAAAGATCTAAGGGTATTTTTACGGGTAATTTGATGTAATATATTGTCTGCAGAGATTCTTCTGTAAGGGGTAGAGCGCATATGCAAGAAGACAAGCACTTATATAACAGATCCCAGAAATAAATGTTTATACATGGAGAATTAAAAAATCTCAAACAAGAGATGAACATTTGTATTTCTTAAGAAGATGGTTCTTCCAAGTATTTTTTTTAGAAAAGGGTCACAGTTAAAGAGCTTTAAATTATCAAAACATGTTGCGGTCTTAGACACCAGTCTCAACTAACAAAATATTATGCTCAAAACACCCCACTGCATATAGTATATTCATTCATTTAAAAACGAACAACAAAAAGGAGTTAGTACATGAATAAGACAGTCCCAGCTACACTCTCTCGTCATAAATAATTAACACTTGTCTATTGATATCTGCTATATGAGCAAGCACATTACAGTAAGTCAGTCATGGATATTTGAAGCAATCAGGCCAGCCTGCAGTTTTAATTACTATACAACAGAGTGGAATAAACCAGAATGTTGGAAAACCACTTTGCAAGTTTCCCTGAAAGAAAAAAAAAAATCTACAATTGTATAGCGCACAGATTCAGTTTCAGTGGCTTGAGGGTACAACAAGAATTTCATTTCTCTCAGCAGTCATCCAACAATGAAATATGTTCCTGTTTCTAATTAAACATAACCCTGACTTCAGTTTTTAGACAGTCACCACACATCATTCATCAGGCTGGACATTCTTGTATTCCACACACCTGAACTCATAACATGATGGGTGCAAGTTTAGATGAACAAATTAAAAATATTTTGCCTGTAGGATGACACGCAAAGCAAACCTTTAACCATTGGGCAACTGTAGAGAAGAGCAAAACTCCAGCTCTACTTTCATTTCTAACACTACAGAATTGTTTCTTTTTTTTTTTTTAGTTTTATGGCAAAGTCCAATAGTACCAACAATTATAATACATGGAATACTCCTGGGAGTCTCCAGTATAGATTCAAATATAAATCCAGGATCAAGATTCAGTGCCCTAAAGGTTAAGAACTAAAGCATATGCGTAAAGCTTTCAAACACCACATTAAAAGGGTATATCCATTTCCTCCAGATTTTCTTAAAACATAAAACCATTTTACTCAAAAATGAAAATTCCAACCTTCAAATTACTAAAATATAGATGTGTGTGGATCCTCCTGTGGCTCCAGTTTGATTGAGTTAACCTTTTCTGCCCTCTTGTGGTATTTTCTTGAACTGCATGTTGAAGTGTACTACGAAGTATCGCACATCTTCAATGTGCATTCCATAATAGAAAATAAAATCCGAGTGCAAGATGTTTAATGGAGATACACCACAGACCTCAGCATCTTACCAAACACAGTTAAAGGGTACATACACAGAAACCTTTAAACTTTTAACTAGATTTAAGTTGTACTATTTATTTAATGACTCCCTATCAATTTCCCTGCAAATAAGACTAGCCGTGCAGCGGCTGGACCTGCTGCTGTCCCTCCAGGTGACCCGCCGTGCTGAACGCTGCCATGTGTTTGCATTTGTCCTGGAATCACACCTGACTCAGGCTGGTCAGGTAATGATCAAGTGCTTCCTGAGTGGGGTCAGGTGTTCTACACCACTGAGCATGCAACGCAGCACACAGTTCACTGGTTGCAAGACAGGAGCCAGAGGATCACAGACCACCTCTGGAGGTCATGGAGTTCTACACACATACACACAGACCACCTCTGGAGGTCATGGAGTTCTGCACACACGCACACGGGCTACCTCTGGAGGTTGTGGAGTTCTGCACACACACGGACTACCTCTGGAGGTTGTGGAGTTCTGCACACACACGGACTACCTCTGGAGGTTGTGGAGTTCTGCACACACACGGACTACCTCTGGACGTTCTGAAATTCACAGAGGTTCCATTTTATAGGAATGTGTGTTCCATCTCATCACCTTCATTCAAAAGCACTGATCCATCCTGGTCCACTCACTGGAAACTCAAGACCTTCACCTACAGTTGCTTCGTAATACACACAGACGTACATAAAGAGCAATAAATAAGGTGTCACCATGGGAGCTGTTTGAAGATGGTGTTCATGGCTATCAAGAGGGAAATCGGTCATATTTAAAAGCTAATAAGGGCAGCAGGTGGTTAGAGAGGGGGGACGTCTGACCTGCCCCACACCAGACGACACGTTCTTCCTGAGGAAGACTGAAGACAGACAGACAAAATCACAACAGGCAGAGGGGAGGGGGTGAGGGGCAAAAGTCAAGAAAACAAAAGAATAAACAAAACAGTCATTATAAAGGGTCAAAAGTCATTATAAGGGGACGCTCTGCAAAACAAGGGCACACATTTGGTCTCTTAGATCCATTTCTGGTTCTTTGACATGTACAGTACAAAAAGAAAAAAAAATACTTTTACCCACATGTAATGGTGCTAGTGTGGACAGACACTGCGGATCATGGTCAAAGGTCTAGAAAGCCACCATTTCCAGGTCCAGCTTCTGAGCTAGGCTAAAGGCTAACGCAGCACTTCTGAGCGAGGCTAAAAGCTAACGCAGCACTGATGTTTGATCAGAAGCAATGTTAATAAGTTACAATAGGTGCCACTGAATTTGACTTTGATCTAGTTCATTCTAGATAGTAGCAGCTATAACTAGCGATCCAGTACTAAGATAATGTAATGACAAACTCTGGAGTCATAGGCTCCATGTCAGTGGTTCTTAATCCAGTTCACATGTTTGGTTAAGCCGAGGTCTTAAACCTTCAGTGCATCTGCTCAGAACTGGGCCTGGAACAAATGCTGGCTGGAGATCCTTCAACAACCAAACCTAGACAAGAAACTGGGGCAACCTGCCAGGAACTAGGGTTAAGAGTAGATTAAACGTAGTACCACCAGTGTCTGGAAACAGCACTATGGACTCATATTACCATAATGGGTCTGGGTAGTGGATCAAGTGAAGGGGAAAGATTGTGGAAGTTGAGAACAAAAAAATTTTAACCGTTCCATCATAATGACGAAAAGGCCACAATGAACAAAGGAGCGTCAGAAGAGTGAGGAACAAAAGAGGAGAACAGAGATACAGAGGAGAAGGTGCAGTGCATGAACACAGCACTGATGGATATCCATCAGTCTCACTTGTCTATTGCATCTGTCAGTTCAGTCGGATTTGATTTCAGGCCAGGTTGAGTTCCCAGAGGCCACGCCCCCGCCCGGGTTCTGCAAGGACCCGACCAGTTCCTGGTGCTTGTGTAGGGAGCTGGTTTCAAATTGCACAGTTAAACCTCAGAGAGACGGGCCAGGTTTTTCACTCATGCTTCTTTGGACAAACCCTCAGTCGAGGGCAGAGGAGTGAAGTCTAGCAGGCCCCAGGGTCAGGGGTCGGGGGTCAGGGCCAGAGTTTAACCCTGGTCTGGTGCTATCCTAGCTGGATCTGTCCGGAGTAAATGGTCAAGAGCAGCATGATTGCGAAGCCCGTCAGCAGGCCAGCGTTCTGGATGACGAATGTGACGAAGGAGCCACTCCCTCCAGCCTCCTCTTCCTCACGACTCACCTCATTCATCTCTGGGAACTGGACATAGAGAGGCACAGGGAGATGGCAAAGATGTCACCCAGGCCAAACACTCCACGCTACTAAAGGCTCATAGTACATCACAATGTTGCCCGTTAGCTTTTTAAAGTTGAATTTAGGAATCTGAAAGCCAAAAGAACCAGTGAGTGTGCGGAAGAAAATTCAATACCCCACCCACTGAAACCCCAAACAAGTGCCAAACATCAACCAAACGTTTGATTTTGCTGGTGCATATTGGAGCACAGGACAGTCTATGGGCTAAATAATCCACCCCACAATTCACAAGGCCATGCTGGACAAGTCAGTAGCAGTAACGTCACGTCACAGCCTTTCCAAAGATTTGTAGACATGAGAAATCCAGTGAGCACACGGGTGCTGTGGTGACCACATGGGCCAGTATGACAGGTGGAGAGGGGAGGTGGGGGGCAGGATGGAGCACTCACCATGTCCGCCAGGGCAATGTAGAGGAACATCCCCCCCGCCAGAGCGAAGATCCAGTTGGGAGAGAAGCGATTTCCAGCCAGAATGCCGAAGCCCATCCCCAGATAGCAGCAGCAGGCAGAGAGGAAGTTAAAAAAAAGAGCTTGCTGAATACTCATACCTGCGTTCAGCAGGATCACGAAATCACCTGCAGACGGCGAGGGAGGGAGATGGGGGGAGAGAGAGAGAGGTGTTATTTCCTACTACCAAACACTGCATGTGCGAAATACTGTATTTTAGTTTCACCAAGCACGTCAAAAAACATTTGATGGAATTATTATCCATTTGGATTACAACATTTAATATTAAGATTGTCCAAAAGTTGCTAATTATAATTGATGGCAATAAAGCTCTCTGAATTGAAGTGTTTATGTAGGTAATATTCACCTAGTTCGTGGGGGAACTCTTCACACAGTATGGCTACTGATGTGCTGATGCCCTGAAACACAGAGGCCGTGAAGGAGGCCCCGATGGCCAGCCCATCGATGAAGTTATGGAGGCCGTCGCTCAGGGTGATCATCCACGCCAGTGTGCCGATGTCAGAGTACGCACGACCCTTCAGCCAATAGCATCCGCCCGTGCCTCTGCACCCCCCACCAGAACTCTGAGAGTCCTGCACATGTATGTGCAGACAGACAGAGAGAGAGAGATTATTCAGTAACAGACTCAATGACATTCAGTACAAATATCTGTAGAGTGTAGGTCAGGGTGGGAAATTAGCCATCAGAATTCCAAATATCGAAACCGCATCCTAAACTATTTTCAAATGTTTTACTGATTTACGGCTGCAGCATCCATCTTGGATTGTAGCTAGCTGTCTAATTTACCTCAAGTAGCTAACAAATGTTATAGCTAGTAGACTCCACTTTATCAAAATGAAATTATGC
This sequence comes from Brachyhypopomus occidentalis, assembly GCA_020368025.1. NCBI lineage: Eukaryota > Metazoa > Chordata > Actinopteri > Gymnotiformes > Hypopomidae > Brachyhypopomus > Brachyhypopomus occidentalis. Next base: position 5,122,737 of record JAGXOD010001382.1, read on the forward strand.
TCATATGTCTGTTACAGTAGTATATTAGTACAGAAAGTACAGTAGTATAGTAGTATAGTATGTACAGTAGTACTTGTAGTTTAGTAGCTTAGGATGCACTTTCGCAGTTGCTATCGCTATACAGATTTATGCAGATGTCTGCAGTGTTTTGAATGCTGATTCCGATTCAGATGCAGAAGGCGGATATTGAAACCAGAATGACAAAGAGACCATGGCTCTGTTCGAAATAGCCTACTACATACTACTGGCGTGCTTGGGCCCCAAATCAGTATGCAGTATGCGAATAAAAAGATTTTTTCCAGTACGCGAAACATCCCCGGATGACATACTACTTCTGCAAAATATTCCAGTACGCGAACAGAGCTATCTTCGTGGTGTACTGCATCCCATCATGCAATGTGGCAACTTTCATACCCTCCGTAAAAAAAAAAAAAAAACATGGCGGACAATGTGGAGCGAGAGTGCGAGCATAAATGTAAATATATTTTCATAAATATCTGCTAGAGAATACATTTTCTACTGCTCACTGTTTTAAAATGAGAAAATGCACTAAACAACAGGAAGGTAATAATCAATCCTTATTTATCTAGTTAGTTAGTGTTATCTTTGCAGCCTCTAAATATAGCTTTGAAACCTGTTAGCTAAATTCCCTACCAGACGCTATTGTAAAATTAATAATCTGTATTCATATCTGTAATCATTTTACATTTTATTTTACATTTTATTTTACGATACGGTCCGACATTTTGAGACAGCGCTAATCTCTGGTGGCTATACGTTCACGTACCACCGTAGTATGCTTTACTTTTGTCGCATAGTGGAAACTGTACTGGATACTACTACGAGGACCAGTATTCAGTATCCAGTATATACTGAGTGCAGTATGCAGTATGCCGTATGCAGTAGGCTATTTCGAACAGAGCCCATGAATGTTGGTACATTGTTCAAGTCTGATACCGAAAATTTAAAACCAAAATAACCAAAAGTAAGATTTTGAAATAAACCATTTCCATGTGATTCATGTGAATTGATATTCTCTCTAGTTTAGTGCTCAAACCAGAAAAGCTGTTGTAAGGAGCTGTGCAGTCACACGCCTGATCCTGCTGAAGAATAAGGTCACGTTCTGGTGTCTCACGCCGCACGTCACGTCCTCACCTGGACCGCAGGACCCATGCTGAGCATCTTATCGTCCTCGGCGACCCCTCTGTCCTCTCGGTCGGCTTGGGCCAAGGACACCCCTCCCGCAGGCTCTCCATTCTGCAGCTTCTCCATCACACCGTCCTCCATGTCCCTGTTGCTATAGTGCTCCATGTCCCCGTTACTATAGCGCTCCACAGGGAAATGGCTGTGACCATGCCCTCCCTGAGGAGGGGGGGGAATACATAAATAAATAAATATAAAGTAAAGATCTTGATGTCCACAAGAGGGCAGCACAAGCTCAACTGAAGTGAGCACAGCCCTGTGAAAGATCATTTAATGGTCCAATGACTTAAAGCGGGATCACCTTACAGTAACTGTTGAACAGAATGGTATCTGCGCTTAGCAAATCTAAAATTGCAATTTTTTAATTTTACACGTTACAAATACAGACACTATAACTCAAAGACATCAGCCCACCTTTCATTACTGAGATTCGGGTCACACATTTGGCAAGGTCATGGTTTTCAACCCCTACTCCCTAACCCCTCCTCCCTACTGCACTCACACAGGCCCATATCTCCACACTGCTCTGGGCCTCACTGTGGTGGTCCTGCTGAGGTTTTTTGCTCAGCATACTGTGCCCCATCTGAGCCCAACGTCTTCATCTTTGTCTCCTCCCAGAAGAATGGGCTCCCAGCATTCATCAGCCCACCCAGGTTATCTGACAACATTATCATCATGTATTTCTGTGCCAAAGAGCAAGCAAAGGGTTTTCTCTTGGACGCCATCCAGAGAGGTCGACTTTGCACAGTCAGCGAGAAAAGTACATTGTGTAGTCACAGGAACCCTGGCTTCCAGTGACAATGCCCCATGAAAAGTCCGACATGCTGGTCTGTTTTTCAGAGCCAGACCGGACCGGGAGCAGGCTGGACCTGGGGTCATTTCAGAGTACGGTCAGCTGTGGCCTGTGGCAGTATGGTCATCTGTTCCCATTGATTTGTTTTGTTATTTTTTAGTATTGTTCTCAATCTCAGTGGATCAGATTTTTCAAAGTCAGATTTTTCAGTTCCTCTTGCAGTTCTTTTGCGTGTGGAAGAGCACACACACACACACACACACACACACACACACACACACACACACACACACACACACACACACTGTCAGGGTTGGTTCCAGCGCGGTCCCCTCAGTCGCCACTAGAGGGAACTCGCGGACCCGCATTCCTCGTAATCAGCAGTGAGTGGCCGCAGCTGTCTTCCTCCTACTTAGGGGAGACGGTTGCGACTACTCACTGCTGGATTGTTAGTAGTGTTTCTGCTTTCATCAGCCTCTCTTCTCTCTTGGTGTTCTCACCATTGCTTTTCTCCTTTCGAAGTTTATTCTCATGTGCCATCCCTGGCCCATCTCAAGTTTTCCTTATCTATATTGTTCCTATCATTTATTATTTTTGTTACCCTTTACTTAAGGTGGTTGCCACGTTGACCGTGTCCGTGTGCTTTTTTTGTTTTCCCGTTTTACACGTTGAGTTTGCTCCGTGTTGTTTTATGTTACGTCTTAGTTTTGTTTTCTTTATTACCTTTTGTTTTTCTCCTTTTCCCGCAGTCGTTTTGGCGGAGGTTTCAGTTAATGGTCTTAGATTAGTGCCCCTGAATCCTACCTTAAAAAACCCGGGTAGCCAACCCTCTGGATTGGCATACCCTTACACACACACACACACACACACACACACACACACACACACGTCCAAAACTGAGAATGCTCTGGTGCCCAGGGGTCACATCAGTCACCACACAATTAAGCCAACTGTAAATCACATGTGCTCAGTTTTGTTCCAGTTACTGCAGGTACCTTCTGCGTCAGTGATCATGGGGGTATTCACTTGTGTTTCTACTTTAGGGTATACATTTCTAAGCCAGTCTTTCCAAACTATGTTTTACTCTTCATAAGAGGATGTAATTTCTTTTGAATCTTTTGACATTCAAGTGATATTGCAAGGGGTTGTTAGTAACAGCTGTTGTATACTATAAAACAATATCCACAATTTTAATCAAGTTTAAAATGTTTGCTGTACTAAAGACAGATTTCTGAGTTTCTGTTTCACAATAAATCACTTGACTTGAAGCACTGGACAGCAGTTTGGTGTGAATAAGCAAAAAAAGTTTCTGTTTGACATTCTCATGTTCTAGATCTATTCAAACATTTCAGAGTTAGACTGATTATTTCATAATTTTATAAAGCTTTTATATACAATTTATATATAAAATATAGCGTTATCTGTAATATTTTTAGATCTCCATGTTTTAATATGTTAGATCTGTATTTTGGAAATATAGATGACTTATTTATTTAGGATTTTTTATGCAAGACGTATAATCATATGGTCAACATATTTTTGTACTTACATTTACATTTACATTTACGGCATTTAGCAGACGCCCTTATCCAGAGCGACTTACAAAAAGTGCTTCATTGTTTTACTCAGAACAAAATCTCTAGCTAGTTAGTTTAGGCTAAAATCAGGAAGAAACTTTAAGCAAAGATATTATTAGATACAGTCAGTATGGACGCCTAGATATACTCAAATATATACTGAAAAAACCCTACTTAAAAGATAAAAGCAAGAAAAGTCATTACAGTCACAAATATTTAATAAATGCTAGTGTAGTAAAATTTAATTTAAGTGCTCTTGAAACAGATGTGTCTTCAGTCTTCGCTTAAAAACAGCAAGAGACTCTGCCATTCGCACACTCAGGGGAAGTTCGTTCCACCACTGAGGTGCCAGAACTGAAAAAAGTCTGGATGCATGTTTTACTTAAAATTGAACTGTTACTGCTTCCTGTAAGTGTGGACTGATGGGAAGACTATGGCAGGAGACAGTGTTTTAAGCATGCATTAATCAATATTCAGTGGATGATTTTGAACTCCGCCTGAGTCAGACCGGCCTAACAAATTTCCATCCTGACCCTGAACCAGGTCTTTGCCATGTCATGACCACCCCGCCGTCTGCATGACCAACTGCATCAGAACAGAATGAAGGCTCCAGGTCATAGTTGACTGTTGGTGCCTGTAGAAGCTGAACTCTGAACACTCACCCGGTCTTTTGGCTTGAGAATCATCTTGAGTATTTTCTCCGTGAAGAAGAAGAGGTAGAAACCTCCGAAGACCACCGCCGACTTGGACACGTAGTAGGACTCCATGGGGTTAAACCCAAACGCCTATGAAAACACAAACAGTCAGTTCACCTGTGTACAAAATGAGTTTATTATTGGATGCTTACAACATTATTCAACTAATCTACAATTAGAAAATATTGTAATCAGAGTTATCAAGTGAGATAGAATTTGACACACTGTGTATTTGGTAGTGTATGTAAAGGTGTCTAATATGTACTGAGCCATGTATGTAGTCCTATGTGTACAGGAGTATCTACAGTGTAAGTGTCATACATAGAGATGAGAATTAGATAATCCAACAGAAGCCAGTCAGTCCAAACCATGTTAAAAAAAACCCTCAAACTAATAAACCAACAAAAGGCAGATCCAACCCGCAGATCACCCAACACACATCTCCCTCAACACTTCTTATAGGTCGAAAGTCACTGCAGGTTTGCAAAACACAGACAGCTCATGACAGGACAGTTTGTATGTGCAGTTAAAAATATGCCAAGACCTTCAGACCTCCAGGAGCAGGTGAGGGGAAGGGTTGGGATCTGACTGGGTTCTGGATCACAGCACCACCCGCCCTCAAGTCTCCCCACGACGAGAGTAACACTGACCACTAAATGCAGGGAGCCACTTTAGAAATCTCATTCTCTGATTGGACGGAAGTGATTGGAAAGTGGATTCCAAATTGAGATTGTGCAAATTAATTAAATCTTGGGGTTTTATTTTGATAAAGAACTGGAAAAAAATCACAAGTTCATCTCAGTATTCTGAGAAATAAGATCTAAATTGAGGATGATCATGTTTGGATTGATTGTGGAGGTTTGTGGTGTTTACGTCATCACCATGGCGACCTGTCGTGCTGCCGATGGAGCTGAGGAGAGCTACTGAGGTCGTGCGCCGGGTCAGAAAATCCTGGATCCCTCACCACCAATCAAAACAAAGACTTTAAAACATAGTATGCATGGTCTGGTTTAGATTTTGAGCATTTCTGTGTTTAAATTAAATGTCTACAGAGCCATGATGTACCGCGTTACCTGTGGAAGTGGCAGTAAGCAAACCAACACCAAACACAGGCGTGGAGGCGAGACATCGGACACGTTCTATACAAGTTGTAATTTTGCAAAGGCTTCATGGAGTACATATCAAAACAGAACGCATCATGGCAGTACAGGCATTTTTAATGCTCCGAATCTTAACAAAACACCTGCATACTGAGTTCTACTGGACCAGCACAGTAGTATGCAAGAGTGGGGCTTAGTCTGGGGTTTAGTCTGGCTCTAGTACAGTATCTGTCAGGTTTAATCTGGCCCTTGTCCAGCATCGTTGCAGTTTAGTTTGGCTCCAGTCTAGTAACAGTGGGGTTTAATCTGGCCCTTGTCCAGTAAGAGTGGGGTTTAGTTTGGCTTAGTTTGGTACTAGTAGCCCACTTTACCTCTGGAATGAGCTGGAAGAGGGCGTTGGAATAGAGCGTGCCGATGGCCAGAGCTATGAAGTAGAGGAGGAGTCGCTTGTAAAAGGTCTTCCTCATGAAGGGTACCACGCTGGCCCCCAGCAGTGAACACAGTGAGATCAGCGTTACACACAGGAAGCCGTACCCCCACACTGGTCACGCAGCACCAGCCCGGGACACAGGACAAAGAGAGACAGAGGGTAAGACATTAGTGGCTCTGGAGATTTCAAATGGAAAGATCTGATTTGGAAATGGGAATAGTAGAAACTGGTACCCTGCAGAGGAAGGAAAGAATGTTAAAACAATCCCACACACCAGTGGAGTGGGCATGATCAGTTTAAGCAGATTGTGCAGATCTGAGAGACAGTGTCCTTTAATCAGACTGTTTCCTTCAGATTCAGTGAAGAGGTACCATTATTGCAGATTTCGTGCTCAATTTCCCTGCTAGGGAAAAGCCATCATTAGACATGACATGCTTTGATTAAAAAGGAACACAAACACTCCAGAGACAGAATCAGTCTATTGTGACATCACAATGGTCTAACAGAACAAAAGAGACATTCCGCAAGCCTAGAGTTCCACACCAAAGACTCCAAGGGGGAGGACCCCAAATCACTTCCTGGCGGGCTTCCTTTTCCTTCCCATAATGCCTTGCTCCACTCCCACCCATTGCTCTCTGTGCTGCCCAGGAGCAGACAGGCGAGGAGAATACCCCTCGGGCCATGCTAAACCTCAAATGAACTGAACCACTCACGCTGGTCTTTCATCATCTTTCTTTACCTTACATCCTCTGGCTACACCACCTTCTGGGCTCTGACACAGAGGCCAGGCAGTCCAAACAGCACTTTATCTCCCTCATCTATGGACTTAATGAGGACCTTGTAGCCCTCAGTGTGTTGTGAATGAGTCTCCTTTTCTTATGAATGGTTGTCTGTGTAGCATCATTGACCTTAATTAGGGATGAGCTGACAAAACCCCCAAAATACAAAAAAAAACAGTCCTTTAACCTTTGACCCCATTTTAACATCTGCAGAGGGAAGTGTGGCTTCAGAAGCAGCTCACGATGTCAGTGTTGCAACACGACCCAGAAGAGCACCATGGCGATATCTTGGTCTCCATGGAAACTCAAGACAGCAGAGCGCATCGGCTCTCTGACTGCTACGGGACACGCGAAGAAAGAAAAAAGCAGCAAGGGAGGAATGAAGGACGGAAGGAAGGAAACGTGTTTTATGCATTTGGAGCATCAAGTGTGACCTACAATCATGAGTCGCCGTACAGAGGCAGGCGAGTGTATAGATCCTCTTAGTTGTACAGCACAGAGCACAGTACACACAAGACCCACCAGAACAAAACAGCAAACATAAGAAAGAAAACTCAATATATGAAAGAACGAAATCAACAGAGAAAAAAAGGTTGCCTGGCTAAAGCAGAATTAGAGTTTCAAGAGGTAAAAAAAGTAAAATTCTAGTACAAACAGATCAGAGCTGCTGATTACACGATCTGCAGTCACATGACAGTCACTTCATCATCTTCCCAGAAATGAAAACAAAACCAAAAAAACAAAAAACAAAAACACCAAACATCCAAGCACAGAGGAGAAAGGAGAGTGTGTGGGAGGTAAACCCAGACCCTGGATCAGCAGCAGTGGATCAGGCAGGAGGACAGACAGCTGGGGCCCACACACACACCAATATCATCAACATCAGTAGATTCAAAGGTAACTGGCTGGTGTGCGTATGTCTGTACATACATGTACGTGTGTGTGGTGTGTGTGTGTGTGTGTTGTGTGTGTGTGGGTGGGTGTGTGTGTGTTGTGTGTACTGCACCTCTGGCAGCAGCTGGAAGATGGCGGTGGAGACAAGAGTTCCGATGGACAGTGCGATGAAAAAGATGAGAACTCTGCGCACAAATTGGCTCCTCATCAGGGGCACCACCCACACCCCAGTCAGGGCAAAGACACTGACTACAGTCACACTGAGTACTGAGAACCCCCACACTACACACACACACACACACACACACACACACACACACAGGTCAGGACAAAGACACTGACTACAGTCATACTGAGTACACTGAGAATCTCCACACTACACACACCAGGGCAAACCCACTGACTACAGTCACACTGAGCACCAAGAACCCACCACTGTACACACACCAGGGCAAACCCACAGTAACACCCTTAAAGAATGTGAATGCACTGACACGGTGTTTACAAACACAGACAGACAGTTACACACAGACACTAAAGTCAAAGGGAGTGCAGTCAGACATTTCCTGTGGGATAAAGTTAATAACATTATTTGAAGTAAAGGGATCATAACCATTAATACTGGTTCCTAACAGCTTAAACAGTAGATTAGTACAGAACAGTTCTGTTTAATTCATCTTATGTTTTACCTACATCTTATCTTCTTTACCTTTCTAACCACATCACCTAAATGTCAACATTTGAGGTCCCCAGGTTAGGACGTGCTGTATATCGAAATACCAATCGATACAGACACAGATATGACTGCACTGGGATCAGTTATTCCGTAGTCTGTCTCTCCTTTGCCCTGCCTACCCAGTGTGGTCTCTCTCTCATTACTCACATTAGTTCACATTAGTCTCAGTTCACTACTGTGTGTAAAACTCTCTCCACCTGCACCATCTGTTCCTCCTCCTGTCCATTTGCTTTAGTCTTTTGCTTCCTTCCTCCAGTCACATCTCTCCACCCTGTTACTTCCATCTGCCTGTATAACTTTCACTTCCCAATTTTGGAAAACCATCAGAAATCACACACACACACTCTGACCCCTCCCCCTCATCACTTTTTATAACTCTTGCCTACAGTGTAGTAGTTCTGCGTGACTCGACAGGCTCCAACCTTTCCCCCTGAGAACGTGTGGAGTAGGGTGTGTGGGCGGGGTATGGGACGCATGGGCGGGGCATGAGGCATGTGGGTGGGGCATGTGGTAAGTGGCCATCCACACTGCACTGCCTGTGCAGCTCCCATAACCACAAGCCTAGCGGGCCTCCATGCCCCAGACAGCCATCACCCAGAGCCAGAACTCAGTGAGGTCATCACACACCTGCACAAGCAGAGATTAGCAGCGGTACTTTGGCTGTAGACATGACATAGAGAATAACAGATTGAATGAGGAGAGATTCCTGCACCATAGTCCAACACACAGGAGCTGATGGATCTTCCAGCACGATGACATCGACCTGTGACCAAACCACCACCATATAGATATGCTGTGGGATGGGCTCGTGTGGTCGCTCACCCTCTGCATCAGACGGCCTCGCACTGAGGTCCGGTTCCTGGTTCAGCTGAGCCCGGCACACGCGAGCGTCCAGCTGATACAGCATAGTGGGACAGAGCTCCTGAAGACCCGGTCCATCCAAACGGGACTGCTCGCTCAGCCCATGAACCGCCAGAGTGCCTGCAGGCAAACACTGAACACACACACACACACCGTAAGCTATAGGACTCCGATCACCCACACACTCCAAAACACTGACAAACCAAAGCAAAACATTTTATGAGAAAATTTCCATTAATGTTTAAAAGACTTTAAAGACTTTATAGACTTTAAAACAAAGAGGAACTTGTGGAAGTTCTAGTTCTAGATTACTGGAACCTGTATGTACAGCTCTCCTTATAGCTCTGGAATGCAAGCCCATTCATTCCAGCAAACATATCATTACAGAAATATAGGACTTCCTGAAAACAACTGGACAGAAAACATTACGTTTTAGTGTTGTGTTTAGTTTTCCTTTATAGCATGCTGGACCAAAAATCTGTCTGTTTGGCAAATCAGCAGTTATAATAATGGAGGAGCACGCCTAACCAGCCCTAAAAGCAAACAAAATCAGAAGTCATTACTATAACGACATGCCCAGCGTCTGGGCACTGCAATGTGTGGTTCTAAGTCTGCACACTGAGGACTGCCTCTTCACTCGGAGCTGCAGTACAGCCCCCAGCCAGCAGGGGGGTTGAAACCAGAGGCTATCCTTAGGGTCTCAACAGAGACAGGCCCAGCTGAAGGAAGACACAGGCATACGGTGCCCTGCTGCTGAACTCCAGCAAACGTTCTCGACCGAGTGTTGCAGTCTGTAAATATGTCTCTGTATATACTGGGCTTCCTTTTTTAAAATGAGTTAAAGACATTGACAGCTAGTAACCTGAACTGGTAGACAAAACCATTAAAACATTCTTCAAATGTGGAAAAAAATCCCAGAGACTGTTGTAGTTAACAGAAGGACACAGAAGAACATGTTTCATAATACTGATATAAACAGAAAGGAAGCTCAAGACACAACTGCAGCACAGACTAAACTTCACAGAGGACTCTATCCCTCCCTCCCTCCCTCCCTCCCTCCTTCCTCCTCCTCTCTCCTTCCTTCCCTCTCAGAGCACTCTCTAGAGTCTGAGTGTCTTAAGTGTTTTGAGTCTGCCCGTGTAAGTCTACCTCTGCTCTGGGGGTATTAATCTGCTCTGGTACTAATCTTCCGAGCACCCTGCAGAACAGAACATGTGTGCGAGGACCAGTGAGAGCTGCACCTTTGAACACTGTTAGGAGCACTGGCTCTCCAAAGACCTGCTTGCAGTCGCTGTTCCACTCACCACACGACTGCCAACAGGAAGTTGTGTAATTGTACACTAGCTATTTTAAAGAACTTTTGATTTGAAAAAAATGCCTCCGTTACAACTCTACTGGCGTGTAACTAACACACTGGGTTGGACCGTTACTGGCAGTGATGCTCTGAGACGTTTTCCTTACTGCAGACATTGAACAGTCAGTTTAATTTATACAAGGTATATGCAGAATTGTTTAGGAAAATCTAAAATAACGAAAATGTAATACCTCATAAAACTGCGATTAAGACTTAAGGCTTACTGTGGAGGTGTTGGTGGGCTTAGTGCAGAGGTGTTGGTGGTGTTGGTGGGCTTACTGTGGAGGTGTTGGTGTGGACGGGAGCGCTGGGCGTCTTTGTGTCGTTCTCCTCGCTCCTCTCGTTCAGGCGTGCCAGAAGCATCCGCAACTGCGGCACAGAGATGGTACCATTGTCGCCAAAGCGACTCAGCAGGTCCTGCAGTACCAGCGTGGCAGAGAGCTCCCTTTGGCCTCTGACCTCTCCCAAAGGCCACTGTAACAGGCCTAGTGTCAGCATGAGGGTTAAGATCAAGGTCAGCTGGGTGCAGCCATTGGCTGCCCTCTGGATCATGACGCTTACCAAGGACCACCTGGGGAGACAGACCCAAAGAGAGAGTGTTTAAACGTAATCCTGACCAAGACTCACAGAGCATGGTTTCACACCCATTTGTTGTTTTGCTGATCAAACGCCATATAATAGTAGAAGGCATATACGCACCACACCCTTCACAATCACCTGTTGCTGCAAAGTTCATATTTGTGGTCAACGAGTTCTCATTTTTAAAGAATGCACAAATGGATCATTGTGCATGCGCACACACGGCGCATAGAGTGACTTTTACTGCCGGTTCTTATCAGGAGTCACATGACTTTTATAGTGCCAATTCCAAATGTGCAACTTCATGCTTTATGTTGTGTTATGAGTGGCACTGTTGTGGCCCAATGGGACACTGAGCCTTTGCTGTGGAACAGCCGCCATCATCTGGGACTGCTGCCATGCTTACGCCTACACCGGCCCCACTGCTCCTGCCCCACAATCTCAACATGGATCAGTAAGGATCTGAGCCAATTTCACTGTGTAACTCTTAAAGCTCACACGTTTAACTGATACTGACCAATTGCAATAGACTCCACCACAGATGCTGAGCATGCCGAGATGTTCTGTTGCTTAGAAACAGAACAATCTTTGTTTAACCCTTACACACCTCCACCCAGCAGCTGGGCTGTAATGTCAAACGCCTCTCAGAGCAGGAGAGCTGTTTGGGGACCAGTAGGACTTCCCAGGTTATAGTGAGCAACAGAAAAAGTGAGGGGAGGGAATTCTGATCCCAGGTCAGCAGTCATACACTGGGTTGCTTTGTGAATATGCAGCACACCCACTAGTAGTGTGAATGGTTACATTCAGAACAGACTCGTACCCCCCCTACCCCGCCCCGTATTTACACGCATAGACTGTGGCTCATTTAGGGGACTCCTGCCACTTTGGAAGGTTTCGTGTAAAGTTATTAGTCACGAGGACGGTCCCGTTCAAAAACGGTGTGGAGGTTCCTTGAAACGTGGCAGAGAAACACATCCTTTAACCGAATTAGATACACCAAGGAATCCTTCTGAGTCTCAGATTTCCCACAAGCCTTTGGGTTGTATGCAAAGCTGCCAGGCATGTGGGACAGCGAGTTCGTTTTTAAACGCATTTCCAGCATTTGGTGCGAAAGGACGTGATCGAGTTAACACCACTGTTACATTTAGAATCATCAGGGTTATGACTGCCCAACCATACTTGTAGTATGGCGTATCGGTCTCATTAGCAAAATGCAATTACAAATTAATAACCAAACAAAAAATGCTGTTAGGAATAAACAACCAGTATAGAAATGAACACTGAAACAGACACCTTCGTCTTACTCATAGGACTTTCATTGCAATAAAGAAAAACATAAAAGCACTACAGGCCATGATGGAGCAACATTGTACTGCACATTCAACATGATTAAACTAAAACGTAGGCTCTGCTGGCTTCGAAGGCCTCGGGAAGAGGAGATGCTGATAGATTTGGGACAAAGCCGCACTCCACACCCTCAACCTTCACCAGCCTCTCTTCGGCCTTCTCGGCTGACTGCACACGGTCCCCTCGAGAAAGAAGCAGTGGAGAGCTGGGCTGAACAGACGCCTCAAGAGTGTCGTCAGCACTGGTAGGGGGAAGGGGGGGGGGGGTTAAATACACACAACTAAACCTGTGAATACAAAGTCCAACCCTTAATTTTACAGGTTCATTGAACTCTTCCTTTCTGTATTTATTTTGTGTTTATATCATCTCACCTTTACTGAACACACAATGGCAGCCATGTGGCAGTGTTCAGGTTTTGTTGGCACATGATGGATGTGTGTGTGTGTGTGTGTGTGTGTGTGTGGCGTGAAACTACCAACACAGAAAAGGCTTCCATGTCTCTATCGATCCCGGGGTCTGCGTCTGTGTGCGTATCCGTGTTGTGTACATTTTCATAAATGTGGCAGTGACCACCATTACACACAATAAACTGTATCCAACAGTATGTAGTGCTGCTGTGTTAAGACGTGTGGATGCGTGCTTGTGTTTAAAGACTCTGACGGACAGCTGAACTCCACTGGTGTCAGTGAGGCCTAGAAATCTTCCATTTTTTGGCGAGTGCAGAAGCTCCAGTATGAACCACGGAGCAGACTGGGGTTTCCGTCCCAGAACTAAGTACCTGCCTGCCCCGCCCTGCACTGCTCCAACAGGCTCTACTACTAGTTTGACCTTATCTTAAGGTGTGTGTGTGTGTGTGTGTGTGAGCGTCTCTACATAACTACACAGTACATTTCTCATGAACAGAACACATGCACTTGCAGTTTTCCTGCTGGGTCCTGCTGAGACCATGCTCAACACTGGCCTGCCGTCTCAGCCCACTACAAACCAACCAGCCTTAAATTTCATAGCTCTGGAACAGGAACTCAGCAGGGTTGAGGGCGTACCAGGTTTAGCTTTCAGTCAGTACAGTGACGAACTCTGGAAAGCTGGAAAATACAGCAGGTTCCAACTGTCCCAGAATCATTGCGTTATTTTTAACTAAAATTACCAGATTGCACTGGATGAAGTGTTCTTTGTGTATATTATGTTCACGCACACAGACAGGCTGATCAAACGCAACCTCAAGCACACAAGTCAGCGCCGAGGTGACCACATTAAAGCTGAATTTCTATATCAGTTTCATAATTTGTTCATTCATTATAACAGCAGCAATATCTTGGTTAGCACCATGAGCAGGTGTTACATTTCTGCGAGTGTACAGTATTACATCTGTGGTTGACTTATGCATTATCATATTATTAATGCATAATAACTTATTTTTTTATTTTTCTCAGATAAAGAAATATCATCTGTAATCAGCAGAATTTCATGGCATCTTCGTGATGAAGACACGTGTTCGGCTCTCTGCTCTTCCTCTGTAAGTCTTTTCTCTTACTCTGCACATACGAGGACAGACTCCAGTTACACCGTAACCCAAAACCTGACCGCCTAAGGGCAAAGGGGGGGACGCATAAAAAAATACAATTAAAATAAGTGAGGAAAAACATACAACCCAATAAGTGCTGTTTATTTTATCGGTAGTCCCATACAAAGGCTTGAGCCCCCTGGGGTTTGGTGTGCATGGAAACACAGCAAAGACAACAGCGACAACAATGAGAGGAAAGGCATACGACTACATCAGCGCTCGCCCTGTGATGGACGCGGGAAGAGTGAAGAACAGCTTCCAGCGAAGCCTCCAGGTCCTTTCAGCACAGTGAAATACAACAACAAAACTGACTTCAAAATGAAAGCTTTCAGGAGTCCAAATAATCCTGTTACGCTTGAATCTACGGATTTGATAAGACTACCACAGGAAAACCACCACACAGCTTTGGTGTGTGTCAGGAAGAGGCGTGCACTTCGGTAAACGAGTTATGTTCAGAAAACCACGTTACAGCTACGGATGACATGCAGCTTAAAGACTGTTGTTCGCGCAAGCAGACCATCTTATCTGTAAAGGTTAATAAGCTGTTTGAGATCAGGGTCACAACTGGAACAGTCTGACCATGGAGGCCATGCAGCCAGTAGCAAAGACTCTTGTGCAGAAGGTTATTGGGAATTTGAGACCCTGTCCACCAGCAGACTTGCAAAGGAAGAGAATACAGAGTGACTGCACTGGGACCTTCGCTGTAGCCAAACACCTGCTACAACCAGAGAGCCAGATGGCTCGGAATAGAGGAGCAGACACACATGTAAACTAATTTATAACGCACGTGCTGCAAAAAGCGTACATAGTTTAACCCACGTTTGTTTAAAACTCACTCGTATGCCAGAGTCGTCTGGTGGTCTCTAATGTCAAAGAACAACTAGTTTCCACCTGCAGCCTGTCTTCCTGATATGAAGGAAGCTCTTCACATGAGACTCAAAACGGAGACAGAATTCCCATTTAAGCAGTCAAGCGCGACCAGCAGCAGAAACTCAGTGGTTTGACCTCTTAATAACTAGGGAGTCTGGGAAAACATTATGATTACACAAACCAACCGGTCATTTAAGTACAAGATGTAATGTTAGATATCATCACTCTGACCCATGATGCTGTCACTTAATAACATATTTATGCTGGACGGTGTAGTGGCAGTAATGATTAAGGATCTTAACGTACACCAGTCTACCCTCTGATTATAATAATGGTAATGGTGAGAGACGCACCCGGCAACCTCAGCATCAGCACAGAGAGGCGAAACTTCACTTGAACGGACATGACATTCGCTTGCTTAGATTGATATCTAAGCCTGTAGGACTATTAAAGGCATTTTTATACAGGTCAAGCAGGCCCAAACAAGGGATGTGTTACAGAGGTGAAAATATTAGGAAAAGCTAGCTAGCTTGCTTATGAAGAAGACGAACCAGTCTCCTCTTGAATCTATGCCAACATTAATTAATATACATCCTAGCCGGTCTGAGACTGTAGCTCATTTCTAGTTAGACAACCCAGTCTAATGGAAAGTTACTTGAATTCTACATTGCGTTGGCTCCTTTCCAAAACCAACTTCTTACTAATTTTAACGGGGGCAGATAATGACCTATTCCACGCTCTTACCGCCATCACCGGACACTCACTTACAGGGGCAATGCGCTCATTAACTCATTAATATCTAATAAGCGTTACCCAGTCAGCCAAGGTATTACCATCTAATCTTGCTCAGGGAAAAAAATTAATTGCATTCAGCGTTGCACATAACACCCAGTGACTATATAATGAGGGTACCTTTGCCATCTTTATCCACACCACGTAAACACGCACACGGCGAAATGAATCCCTTCACGCTGATGCTGCGCTGTTCTCCAACATCAGCATCAGCGCCGCTAGCAGCAGGCTAACTAGCTACAGCGGCTATAGGTCAGCTAGTCATTCTGTAAAGTTCACGAAGATGAGAGGAGTGTTCATTTTCTCCGATAAGGGTAAGTACCGCGTTTAAATGACCAATGTCCGTTCCCGGGACGCTTATATCAAAGTGTGGTTTTATATTACCGCCAGCACCGTTTAGTAAAGGCGGCTGCTGGATAGCCGCCGCTAGTCAACACGGACTCGTATTTTGAAAAGATTAGCGCAATGCTTACCAAGTCACACCAGACCCTCGCTTTGTCTTGATTTTTTTTAATTTATATTTAACGAGTCCTTAAAATTGTCTAGCAAATGAATCCTTCAGTCTGAGGGTCCCAGTGAGCCGTTTCAAATATTAATATTTATTTAATTGAGCAAGCGCTCGTCCCGTTCGCCAGCCGCCGGTGTGCGCAGGAAGCGCGGCGCTCTTGTAGATGTCGCGACGTCCAGTCCCGCCTCCTGGGGAGGAGAATAACACACTCACACATACACACCAAACTCGCTCCTGGGGAGGAGAATAACGCTCACACACACCAAACCCGCTCCTGGGGAGGAGAATAACGATCACACACACCAAACCTTAACCCTAATCTTCACACAAACCCGCTCCCGGTTACGCTCTAGATAATCTGATTGAAGATTGACGGACGAGTTTATTTCAATTATTTCTTTCAAGGGTTTTGCTTCTTTTAAATTGTAACCCCAACCACGTGCAGAGACGATGGAAACTTCGGGAGCTGCCACCCACTTAATTGCTACTCACCTAGTTATGTGCGCGGATAGGAACGCTGCTCTTTCGAGATGTCCACGAGTTCTGGGGCATAAACAACTTTTTTGTGTTCTGATCCTAGGAAACGTGTGAACAGAACCGTTGCTCTATTCACATATCCTGTTTTAAACCTTTCTCGAATACATGACAAACGTGTCAGTCCCAGGTAGTTTGACGTGTTCTGTATGCTACTGTAATGTTTTGACAGCTCTGTTGTGTTTCACGATTGGTTGTAATGTCTAGAAAAGCGCCTATGGGAACTTGTATTCGACACCTTAACGTCACTCATGAACGCAGTTCATCCGCTGTCACGCATGTGAACGACGTGTCAAGCTTCGAAAATTTGCAATACGCTCAGGTGTGCACGTAAAAGAGATAACATAGGCTATATTACTATGTAAGATCAAAAGCTTCTACTCCTACTCAAGATATGATCCCCCCCTTCGCATTCGCCGTTTTCAGGGGGATAATGGTGCCTTTGATATCCGTCAACGGTTAACAGGATCTGGCACGAAGTTC
This sequence comes from Brachyhypopomus occidentalis, assembly GCA_020368025.1. NCBI lineage: Eukaryota > Metazoa > Chordata > Actinopteri > Gymnotiformes > Hypopomidae > Brachyhypopomus > Brachyhypopomus occidentalis. The sequence goes on from JAGXOD010001382.1 coordinate 5,139,836, forward strand.
CTAAAGAACCGCCCCTTTCCTGCCGCGACTTCTAGCTGCGAGACGGTGTTGGTGCATGACTTTCCAAATGCATTTTCCATCGTCATCTGTTCTGCGCTGACCTATTTGTGGAGGGTTTATTCATCATTCACCAGTCGCGGGTCAAACAAGAACTACTTATATAATTTTGATTTGCAGCGGTTTACTTTGCAGAACTGCCGCGTTGTGAAGAACAGGGTTATCAAGTAGCCTGAGCAGTTTATCAAGTTTTGAGCGAAATTGCCGAGCAAACAGGACACCGGCGCGCTCACAGTACTGAGAACTGCACAGGCGGCACGTACAGAACTGTCGTGTCTTCAGTGCTTAATACTGAATTTGCTCCTAAACGTGTCGTCACAATATAACTCCATACTCTCTTGCCCGATAAAGCAGAGCCTTTTAGCTCGGCCAAGCTACGTTCATTCATTCTTACAGCATGTCTTATAGGCAGTATGGAGAGACAATGATAAGAAACCCTTACAAGTTTGGTGGACATTTGTTTTTATTTCAACGACTTAAGAACTTAAGAACGTTTTTACTTTCACAATATTGTAAAATCATTGTGAAAGTTTGCTGAAAAAAAAAGTCTTTCTGGAACTCTATTCATTTGGAAGAAAAACGTAAACTGAACTGGCTCCACTGACTTGTGGGAACTCACTTCTTGGTGTGTTAACAATTTGGCCAGAGCAATATGATCTGGAGCACAATCCCACGTAACAACAGTAACAACTCAAGTGCAGTGTACTTTCTATCACCATCGCAAAACTTCTGTCCTCCTGTGTGCTGAGGCAGCCGGACACAACTAAAAGACTACCTCAACGATCTGTTCTTCTGCATCTGATCTTCCACATGGAACATTTACAAATACGTATTGTGTCTCTGAAGTGCTGTATGGTCAAGCTGAGCCCCCCCCCCCCCCCATAGCAGCAAGGCAGCAGCTTTGTTCGCTGTGGTTGGGGGTCCATCTCACAGGAAGTAGAGTTTATCAGCGAGCTGAAGCGCAGGCTCTGAGTGCAGGTACTGGCCGGACAGGAAGGCGAGTTTGTGGGCGTACTTGCACGGAGCTGGGACGCGGATTGTACCGGGCCAATTCCAGTACAGATGGCACATTTTAAAGGTCAACCTGAAGAGGGCAAAAAAAATTAGGACATTATTACATAAGGGAATGAAACATTACGTATATGCCCCTATGCATATATAGGAACAGCACGAACAATTTAAATACTTAAGATTTATTTGTTATATTTATTATGTACAAAACTGCTTTGAGGTTATCAAATGAACCGGTCTGTTTAGAGCAGGTGCTATTCACAGATGCGTCAATATTTAAAATAGATTTAGCAGAATCTGATACATCCAGGCCACTAGGTGTCAGTGTGATGGCTGTTAAATAATGTGACGAGACTAATAATAAAAACACCAAATAAAAAGTAATATAAATTAATTTTAGCTACTTTAGGTTAACATATTGTGTATTCGTGCGGCACATAGTCCTAGGCTGATTAGTCCTAGGCTGATGTTAATTATGAAAAGCTATGTTAAACGTTATTTCAATATTTATTTGAAAACAGTATTTGAAACCTGTCAAACTGTGTGTGCCGTAGCGGATAATGTATTAGGAAACAAACAATTTTTATATAGGTCTAGCATTTCTCTGAACCGAATTTAGTTACATTATACTGTATGACATTTTCAGCCACATATTTGACTTCTTCATTAGCTTCATTATAAGGCTGTAAGTACCTCTGTAGGTGGTCTGGCGTGAGATTTGCCGTGTTGTAAATGGAAATGTAGTGGGTAGGGAAGCCACAGCCTTGTCGAATCGAGTGGGCCATGAGGTAGAAATCCACCCTTGGGATCAATGGCAAGTCAATTTCATTCATAGATCTCTTACACAGCATTCGACAGCATTTTCTAGCCAGTATCTAGGACTCTAGAATGAGATTTTAGACCTCCATCTGAACTAGTTCTAGAATTCTACAGAACTAACCAGTCTCTGTTAGTAACTGTGTGGTCAAGCACAGTTCCCGGCTGAGGGGTCCCAAATCGGTCTTCGAAGCATGAGTAGAGTGTTGTGCTGATTCTCTTTTGCACAACGATGAAAGTCAGTTTTGGCTCATAGTCTGGAAACGTCTCGAAGCATTTCAGGATCTGAGGGATCTCATAGTGCTCCACAGTCTTGAGCTGGCCGTCCGATACTCCGTCCCGGTAGATCACAATCTTCTCTGGGAAGGTGTGGTTCACCTGGGGTGGGGGGGTTTGTGGTCAGGACCACATTACTGTGGCAAAACCAACTTTTACTAGTAGCTAAACCAGCACCAACCTACCAGCACCAACACAAAAACAACATACAGCTAACCCTAACCTCTGCACATATTAAGAGATATTCCTGTTGTGATACGAGTTCAGTCTTGCTTTCAAGGAGACAAAGGTCACGTGCATAATCTGTTCCTTGGACTTCAGTCAAAACTGTGGAACGTATGTTTACAGCCATGCATGAATCTTTTACCTCATAATATTTCTGCAACGCAGCCAAAAGACACACTCGGAAGCCGTTAATGATTTCCTCATTCGGCATCTGGAACGTGACTCTGGAGTACCACCTCGTCAGCAGGCTGAGAGGACGTGACATGCAAAGAAAACCATCGGAAAATGTTCAGTTTTGTACGCACATAATCAGTGACATTTACAGTAGAGTTCATCTGCTCCTGTATGTTAAGCAGAGAATAAACAGGTGGGAGGAGAGAGCAAGAGAGGGAGGCCACAGTGCAGTTAATTATTCCCACCGCTCATGATTTAAACCCTTTCAGTTGAATCTGGAAGGGTTTTCAGAGCAAGAGAAAACACTGAACTGAGCCACCCTGCATTAGTCCAGGAGTAGAGTGTGAACACCCCAGGGGTGTCCAGGAGTAGAGTTTAAACACTCTAGAGGTAGTTTGAAAACTCCAGGTGTGTCCATGACTACAGTGCAAACACTCTAGGCATCCAAAGCAGAATTTAAACACTCCATAGAAATCCAGGAATAGACCGAGACTGAACTGAAAACACCTGCAATAAATGCCATTAACACGGCAAGAGTCCGGCTGTACTCACCTGGGAGTCTGAGAGTGACGCAGCACTGCACAGTTCAGTGTTATTCCCTGATTTAACTCATCAGCACTGTACCCATCGTACTGCGTGTTGGCCTGCTTGTGAGAAAACCCTGCACTGTCCAGCACCAACAGCCTCGTTTATACGCACCTTTCCTCTCAACCAAATGATCTGGAATGTCCAGTAGCGAATCTAAACCAACGTGGGTAGTACACATCACCTGTTCAGGCTGGCCACAAACCCCATCACAGATCTGCTCTTCTTGCTGGTGTCGTGGTGCACGTCTACACCAATCACCATCAGGTGTTTCTGTCCAAATGAAAAGATATTTCACCACAAAGTTGATTCGGTTGGTTAAATGGTGTTGATGTTTGACTGGACAGTGACTTGATGTAAACCACTCCTAACGTTTTCCTCCTGTGTTTATGGTTGACTGGCAGTCTCAGCACTTCAAAGCTCAACATCTGAAAATCTTTCCGTTTATTTTGTAACCACGCTCCTCATTTAGAGCTAAGCCAAGTTAAACAAAGCACCCTAATTTGGTTCCCACGGGTCTGCAAACTTGTAGTAAATCCCGTAGTGTTGTAGATCAGCTGCGCCTGCCTGGCATGCAGATCCTCACCAGCGGCACGTTGACTGTCCACAACTCGCCTCCAAGTTTGCAGTTGATCTGCAGAAGGATCTTCTGGGCGATGCTGCGTAGCTTCTGTGGTTGGGAGAGAGTTCGCACGTTGATAGCCTGAAGTGGGCAGGAGAGGAAACACTTCAGTACATACGTGTCTCCAGGAGAACATAAATCAAAAGGTTGTGTGTACAGCACAAATTATCATTCGATAACTAGTATATTATTAGATCAAACTGTCTTGGGACACAGCAAAAGATTTTGACTATGGCTAACAAGCCATTCATGTTTAGTGTCTAGAAGAAGAAGTAGAAGAAGTAGAAGAAGAAAAAAATAAAAGTTTTGCTGATGGCGTCCTGATTCTGGAGTATCAGTTCAAACACCATTTAGAGTTAGGGACACTTCTGGGGAGCAGGCGGACCTGAGAGGGACATGGGATCTGGACGCAGCAAAGTTTCTTGATGGCACCGTACAGATCGTCTCTGTTCCCCGTCAGTATGCACACCACCAGCTGAACGTTAGGCTGAGGACAGAGGAGACGTTTGCCAGATCGCAATGCACCCTGGTCAAAAAAAAAAAAAAAAAACCTCTCTGCCCAAATAACTTTGTAGAGTGACATCAACCTTCGATTGGAACAGGTTATTTAATGCAGCTACCGCTGAGCGGGAAGGTGAGGGCAGACTGCTCCAGTACCTCGCTGGCCAGCTGGGAGTGGATGCTCCTCACGTAGGTCTCAATGCGATCGTCCCGCAGCTCCACATGGATGGGCCGATCCAGTCGGAGTCCCATGGGCCCGGCTACTTTCCCGAACGCGGTCACCAGCTCCTCTGCCTGTTCGGCTGCCCTACGGGGGTAGAAAATCGCCCAGCAGTACAGAGGAATCTGAGGAAATATAACAAAAAGTTTGAGGAAAAAGGAAGGAGCTCCTCTGGTCGTCATGTTGGTATACGTGTGCATTACGCACAACAGCCGCCCTGCTGAGGGCCAGCGAGGCACATCTGCTGCTCCAGCACACCTGCCAGGGTTGGCACCGAACTGAGCTTCATCAGGTGCACTTAGGTAGAGTCATTACCAGGACTGGAGCCAGGCACCTGCCATGCACCAGTACATAAGTGCTACGAGTACTGGTGCGGGTGGGAGGCGTGTGTGTGTACTGGTGCGGCTGGAAGGTGTGCCAGATCACATCCACTCACACAGCTGATGGCACAGTCTCGCACCACCTCTCTGGACCAGTCGACAGACATGGGGCTCACAAAGGAGGAAGACTGCAAACATATCGTCTCCATGGGTAACGTCCTTCCCTGGGTCTGCGTGCAAAAACACACACACACACACACACACACACACACACACACACACACACACACACCTCTTGGGCCACTACACCCACAGTACGTTATATATTAGCCAATTCTACTACACAATTTTGCTAAGTTAACACATCCAAAATAAAAATACATTACTATGCTACAAAATGCTGGAGTTCATATCAGAACACTGATATGATGTCCAATGATGTCACGTGTCTGTGTGTGTGTGTGTGTGTGTGTGTCCTCACCACCAGTATGTTGGAGCTGGGTTGCAGGCCCCAGCGGTCCAGTTCAGTGAGGGCCTCCTGACTGCTACTCATGTTGTGCAGCAGCTGCTTGATGGACTGTGTGTGCTGCTCCGCACTCACATTAATGTGCATCGTCAGATCCTGACACACACACACACACACACACACCAGCACCAACACTGATGGAGGTAACGCCACACCATACATTCTTCTTGTATTCAACATATTCAACCTATATTAATGATAACTGTACATTACAAGGGCTCCAGACTGCGACTAAAATGGTCACAATTGCGACCATAAATATTAATTTGCAAGTGATATAATTATTTCACTCGCCAGTGGCGACAGCTGATACAACAGCATTATTTTTTTTTAATGGGTGAGGATTTTTTGTAATTGGAGGAAAAAAAAAAAAAAAGTTAAAATGATAGGCTACTTTAGCTCCCACTGACATGGACGTCTCTGCCTATTAAAAAACGCCCGCGGGAATTTGATCTCACCAGCGTGACTCTCAAAGCAGCGGAGCCGAGCTGAAACGTTAGCTAAGCATTGGCTTGCTGAAAATGGCGAAGCGAAAAAATTGCAGATTTTCCCCCACAATCTGTGTGTGACATGAGACGAGTATTGCAATGCTTATTATCAGAGGCAGCACATCGTCCTTGCCCCCCCAATGAGACGCATCATTGTGTGAATGGCGATAAAGCGGCAGCGGTATTGGCAACTTAGCGACCCTCTAACAGACATACTGGTTCCAGTCTTGGCCCCCCCCAGTTCAGATGGTCTAGAACCTCCACTGTTTTTTTCCAGTGTTATTATTTTCTCCTTTTAGGAGCCACTGGCTTTTTTTGTGTGGAGCCCTGATGTGATCTGATAAAGTCATTTTCACAGTGGTCTCCATATCATTACCCCTGAACTGAAGGTGGCAGACAGAACAGGGGAGGTGCTAACTGGTGGTACTGGTGGACCAGACGTTTGATATGCGTGTGTGAAACAGGGAGTCCACACAGCTCAGCCACGCTGCAGGTGTCACCCACCTTCATGGCTCTGAAGTCCTTTCGCATTTTCTCTGGGATTCCAGTCATGAACGAGAGTTCAGGAATCAGCAGGATCTCGCCTGTGATCACCTGCTGTGGGACGCGCCAAAATTAACCAGGTACCAGGTACACACCTACAATCCACCTCCCTACACCTCAGGAACAGGTTACACGCTTAGTACAAAGGTGTAAACTTAATCAATCACTCACCGGCAATCATCTTCTTTGCCAATATGTTAATGTTTGTCCTGCAAAGCTTCTGTGTACGTATATATCTGCATATGCAGCAGCTAAGATCACTGACATGCTGTAAGGATATCGGTTTTTGCGACTGCAGTTGGTAGTTATAAAGGTGTCCATTAGAGGTCAGTGTGGGGTAAGATTTTGGATTTAGATGCAGTCCCACTGTGGCTACTATGCCTGCTCTGAGCAGGTATGAATGCTTAACTTATACTTATTTAAAACAGGTTAACAGGTAAAAACAGACAAAATTCTTCAGAGAATACGTAAACATCTCCCCCTTTCTACTGCAGCCCTGTGGTACTTACCCAAACAAATGTATACAGAATATAGAGTTGCCTAAATTTAGTCAAAAAGTATGTAATTATTAACAGAAAAACTAAAATTGACAATCATAAGTTTCTTTAGCGCCGAGCCAGTATCAGACAAGCCTTGGGCTTCAACCAGTTCTAAAAACCCAGTGCGTCCCTGTTCCACCGCCACTGTAATGATGCCCTATTGAGATGCAAGTACTGATTCCCAAACTGCCCAGCCGTGGTGAGGTTTCCAGGGTATGTGCAGGAGGAGGCTCCAACAGACAGGTGTGCAGACATCTCACCTTCCCTCCAGGTTTGGACCTTTCCTTCGGCCGGTGCACAAGCATCGGCTGGTCCAGTTCTTTAATCGTGATGCCGTAGTTCTTTCTGTGTTTGGACCAAAGGAAACCGCAGAGTGACGCTCACACACACACGTACACACACGTACACACACTCCCTCTGCTGTTAGTACTGCCAATGAAACTAAAAACACGCGAGTCATGATGCTGGTGGTCAGTCAGACCACGTCTTGCCAAAAGCACCAGGTAAACCATCTCATACCGGCAGAGGAGAAACAAACGAGTGAACCCCCCCACACACACACACGTCTGATAATAATCAGACCTGCATCATGGTACCTAGGTTTGTGCCGATGGACGATGATATCGTCCATCGTCATTTATGACCCACCATAGCGATGGATGGTAACCATCGCTATGCCACGCCCACTTTTTTGTTTTTCCACAAACATGCACTGACCTTCTTTAGGTCTCCTTCACCTAAAACTTTAGCAGGGATTGTACGGAAAATGGCAAATTATGGAAAATAACTTATATGAATTAGAGTCAGGGATGAAAATTAAAATACCCTACTGCTACAAATATGCCTAATTGGCATATTATTACATTATTTATTATTCTATTATTATTAGGATATTATTATTTATATCTAGGTTATAGCTTGTCTTCGTTTTTTTCTACATGTCTGTATTAATTTTACACATTTCATGTTATTCAAGCAAATAGAATAAGCCTGTTCGTTGTGCGTCGGGAAACTTGCTCATTGTCAACCGAAGTATGACGTTCAACTTCAGCGAAAGCATCAATTTTGCAGTGCAAAGGCTACAAAATAAAATTGACACGAAGGTGTTTGTAAACACGTTTATTAAAAGTTGAACAACATGGTAGGTTGCCAACTGTTGAAATGAAATGCGCCTCTCTAACGGAATTAAACTGACGCTTTTAACCGTTAACATTCAAGCGGAATGGAACAGCAGCTTTTTATAACGCGCAGCGCACCAAAGCGCAAGAGTCATTGTATTTGAAAAATAAAGTATATAGTTTTAAAATGTATTACCATTAAATTACCATTATTAGTAGATTATTTTTTTATGCTGGCCTAACTATTTATTACGAGATGCTACTGCTCACATGGGCCTGTTATTTTCTTTTCCACGTGGGACACAATATTGATGGCACCTAAGTGAAGTGTGAGTCTATGTAGCAGATGCACCTGTAATACTCGATGAAGGTGGTCTCCGAGCCGTCGGCCATAGTGAAGGTGTCCTTAGGGGACTTGGACCATTCGATGTCATCCACGCGGTAGGTGCGGTTGTTGTAACGTGTGATTACAATGCTGCCGATTAACCCCTTGGTGCACTCATCCTGAAAGCTCTCTCGACTCTGCTGGTAGATCACATTCCTAAAAAAACACACACACACACACACATTTTTAGGCAGTCAAGAAATTTGAAAAGTAATAAACCATACTCTCACAGATTAATAAAACTGGGCAGATGGATTGAAACAGAAGTCTTCACGGCACAAATGCCAACAGGCCGGAATGACAAATAAACAAACCAATCTAGAGTAATCAAGGAATTTTAGAAGCACAGATGTTCACGACTGAAGACTACGGAGTTCAGTCCATATCTGCACTAACCAGGTTATAAAACTTACCAATGCATACTTAGCCAGAAATGTGCATTAATTTTAAAATGCATGAATAAAACCAATAACTACAGGAGGACCTGAGGGCTTCATGAAGGAGTTCTGAGGATTAAAGAATAAGGTCATGACAGCGAGAGGCAACGTGTGAGAGACATATCCTCCTTTATAAGATCTGAGGAAGTTGGGGTACCGTGGAAACCGTGGCGCATGTGCAGTCGAGTCACTCACATGACATCCAGGACGGAGTCATTCCGCAGCACCTTGTGGGACACGTCTACAGCCAAGTACAGACCTCCGTCAGTGTGCTTTATACAGGTGGAGTAACCTGGCCACACCTGCAATCTGACACATACACACACACACACATTAATATACGCATTTCATGAAAATTGTTTAACACTGATTGATTGATTCAGACTATCCACTGATGTCTCATGTCCATATTTTTTCTGGGTTATAAATGCATTTCTGGGGGTCGGATACCTGTGCTTGCCGAGAATTATGGCACTTTGGGGGTCATAATGATTCCTGCCTACAAGTTTAAGCCCCAAGATCTTCATCACTCTGAAAGAGAGATAGAGAGAGAGATGGAGGGAAAGATAAGAGAGGTGAGGATATGGAGGAAAGTGGAGAGATAGGGAGAGAACCAGAAATAGTTTCAAAGAGCGAGAGGAACAGAGGGATGAAGGAGGAAGAGGTGCAGAGGTAAGGAGAAATGGAGGAGAGCAGGCGAGTGGGTGAGAGAGAGAAAGGAAGAAGAGATAAATAGGAAGAATCAGACAGGAAGGAGGAGGGAGACACAGAGGTGTGTTAGTCAGCTCCTCCTCGACTTCTCTTCTGCTGTTCATCATCTTGCACTCCAAACCAACGAGACTGTTCTTATCAACACTGGGAAAGAGTCCATCCACTTGTCCCAAAGTGCTGTCCTCAGCAGCGGAGTGGAGAGCGTGTCCCCTGGAGAGCTGCCGGCCTCACGGGGCCTCGAGGGAACACACGCTCTCTGGCTCCAGGACAGGCAGAGCAGGGGCCAGACTAGCTAAGCTGCTGACTCCACACACGGCTGCCCAGGGCCCAGAGGCACAAGGACACTCCCCCCCACCCCCGCGGGTGGACGCAGAAATGAAACAGGTGCCAACATGGGCCCTGCAGTTAAAACACGGCCCAAAAACAACAATACAAAGGCCACAAGGGATAGGAGAAAAGATTACAAAAAGAAAAAGAGGGAGAGAGAGGGGGAGGGACAGAAAGACTGGGACAGAGAAAACAAAATAGGGATGGAAAGAGAATGAGAGAAAAACTGACAAAAAAAATAAATAGAAAAGAAAAGAGAGAAAGAGGGATACCCTCCTTTGTCAAACAAACTAAAAAGTAGCACAAAGACCATGTAAAGATCAGGAGAGCGTGCGTCAGTAGGAACTGGGCCAGGACTACAGTGGAGGGTCTCAGAGGCATCCCAGCTCTCCTATCCTCCTGGGACTCCAAGTTCTGATGTTGTTATCATGGCAAACCAGTAGACAAAACATAGACATAACAAAAGTGAGGAATACACCCTTTACACAGAGTCTCGTAGCAGTAGATCAAAACACTAGAATGTCGAATCAAAAACTCGAAAGCGAACTGTGTGGGTGTGTGTGTGTGTGTAAATATGTCCAGTTGTCGTAATGAGGTGGAAACAGATAACACACCTTCTCAAGACCACATTGTAGAATGGGATACACAGGTCCGAATAAGGGGGCAGAACCTTAGTCATCTGGACCTTGATGGCAATTTCCTGGTTGTCTGTCTTCCTCTCTACTTTCAGGTGAACGACCTGTAACACACCCACAGAACACACAGCAGGAGGAGCTGCTGTGTTTCAACCCCAGACTGAACTGCACTGAACTCTTACAGCAGCGCAGACTGACACACGCAGTCCTGTAACCAGATGGTGAAGATGCACACAAGAATATATAAAAGTATGAAATCCCACGAACCACTGGTGACTTTAATATTATCATGTGAAAAACAGGAGTTCTTGACAACTGCATTTTGTTCACATACACACACACACCTCATCTAGGCGTTTTGGCAGATAAAGGATGGAGCCATCGAAGGCCACCACCTCTCCAGTAGTTGAGCGATGTTCTCTCATCATCCCGAACCTCATACCCAGGGACTCCACATTCGGTCTGTGAACACCACCCAATCAGAACTGTCAGGCATGTGAAATGAGTACACAGCGATCAACTTCAATCAGTCAGGATAATTAGCGGCTGGCTGGACTGCTAGGAGGCCACAGAGATTCGAATGCATATTTAATGGATTGTTTAGCTTCATTTTAAAATGAATACATTTTATTTATTTATTTTTAAAGATTCAGTGACACAGACAGAAACTATGAAGGTTAGCATCCATGTCACTTGAAAGACGCTCACACGGAGCTTCTAAACATGCATACGTGAAGGTTACGTGGTACTGGAAAACCGCTTCGTTCCTGCAGAGGATGGGGATGTAGTTGGAGCCCACGGCAACAGGACTGCCCTTTGTTCCCGCCTTCTTCAGCGGCTCACTGTGGGCACAAACGCCAAGACGAGCTCAGATGCTAACAACCAACGCACAACAGAGAGACGCTAACAACCCACACACAGGCAGAGAGATGCTAACAACCAATACACACAGAGAGACGCTAACAACCAACGCACAAACAGAAAGACGCTAACAACCCACACACAGACAGAGACGCTAACAACCAACACACAGACAGAGAGACGCCCTAACAACCAACACACAGACAGAGAGACGCCCTAACAACCAACACACAGACAGAGAGACGCCCTAACAACCAACACAGAGAGACGCTAACAACCAACACAGAGAGACGCTAACAACCAACACAGAGAGACGCTAATGTGTTTTCTAAAGGTTGTGATCAGTACTTCAGGGTTCTTCAGTCCTTTGGAAGGACAAAATCCTTTTTTAGTTACCGTTATCAGTTAGTTTAATTGGAGAATAAAATACACACTGCAGGAGAACTGTTCAAAGCACTCTGGTGAATTCCAAATAGCTAAATTAATTAATGTTAAAAATACAAATAATAAATTAAAAGACTGTTCCTCTGGAATCCTCCTTGGTGTGAGTTAGTAAACAAGGACAGGATAGGTTTATAGTCTAATTCCAATCCATTCTCAATTACCTTTCAATATCACCTTGCTGATTTATTTAAGATAATAACAGTTCAAATGTTTACACGCAGAAGCATATTTAAACATTGTGACACAAGATTGTAAACCGACATTGTAGACTGCTGTGTTTAAGGCTGTAGGGAAAGTGAGTAGAGAAAATGAGTAGGGGAAGTGTGTAGGGGAAGTGTTTAGGGACTGGAATCTAGTCAAGCTCACAGTGCAGCCTCCATCTTCAGCTCTGTCGTAGTCGGGCAGTGTTCTGGTGTCACAGGAGCATCTTTGGAGACTGGGGTTGTTCCCTGGGGTGGGACAGGGGTGGGGGGTGGGGCAGGGGTGGATGGTGGGGCGGGAGCAGGGACAGCAGGACCTCTACCGAACCCCACAGGTGACATCGCAGCTCTTCCAACACCAGACAGTCCTCTGCCCACCAAACTGTAGCAGCACGGTGTTGACACGAAGAAAACAAACAGCAAGAATTAACCACAAAGCCCAGTATTTGAGTCGAGCGGGCTAACTGAAACAGCCCTTGTCTGACTCATTAGATCACTGAAGCTTAAAATAGACGGTGCAGTTTTGAGTCAGAGTAATCTAAACAAGAATGATGGACTCGGGTTTCAATTGTGCACACCGCAGGAATGTTCAGAAAACAATGTTTACTAAAGACAGCACTCACTGTGTAAGCCAGCTACAAAGAGCAGGCAGCAGTACAAATGCAGTGACTCAACCCAGACCACAAATATACAAGACACAAGGACTCTGAGCTCGCAGCGGCAGAGAAGGGAAGATAAAAGATGCTTTAAAACGAATAAGAATAGAATTAGATCAGTTTACATTAAAGCGGGGTTGGGTCTGGGCCCCCTTATACAATACAACTACTACATAACTACAAAGTGAAGCACCTAACTTTGGAATTATTGCCACAACATGCAGGGAATCTCAAATGTACTTCTGCAGAAGCTGAAATGTACTGTTCACAGCAGTGCACCGATTTAACCCTACAGCTGCTGTGGCTGGAAGAGGGAGGTATATGTGGTGTGGGGGCCTACCTCCGGCCACTGTGCATCAGCTCCAGAGACAGAGCTCGCCCTGTGCCCACAGACCCAACAGGTCCAACAGGGCCCGCACGGGAAGGCATGTCCACAGCAGGTCCACCTACTGGACCCCGCCCTTAAATTATACACACACATATACATACATCACACACAGTACAGACACACCCACAGAATACAAAGACAGACAAAAACACACAAATAAACATGCAGTCAGATAGACAACACACACACACAAGGGACATCATTCAAATGTGAGCAAAAAAATTTTTACATTTAGCAACTCATTTTACTATACAGCCAAAGAGGACAATGCAAATCACTTAGTGTGAATAGTTTGCCATCATCATCATCGTTTTTCAATGTTCAATTACCCACTTAAGACCTTTTCTAAATCAGAGCTTTTACTTGAGTTCTTAATGAGATTCGTGAGATTTGAAAGCTATTTTAATAATATATGTATATTTTATGCAGGCTTTATCTTCAGTCTCTCTGGACAACATACCCACGAGTGCTCTCCCTCTGCCCCACGATTCCACCGGATCAATGCCCATTCCCCTGAACATCGACACCAGGGATGATCCTTCACCAGACACATCCTTACACACACACACACACACACAGATCAATTTTAAATTCAGATCATATCAAGGCTCCCACTATGAAATACACATACATGAGTACATGTATACAGTGTAAATGTGTCCACAACCTCTTGATAACACGAGGTCTGGGCATCTAACACATATGTACAACATGTAAACAAAACTTTACACCTTTGCACAAAACATTTGGAAGACTAATTACTGTTTCTCAACAAGCAAACAATAGCAAACCCCAAACATCCATACAAAAAATAACAACTTAAAAGGAACCAGTATGAACAGAAAACATCTGATACTTTTAAAAAACCCAACAATCACAAACTGTCCACACTAACCCCATGACTGGGTTTGCGAACATCCATTGTGTTGGGGGAAGAGGCTTAGAAAATCAATGACCATCACATTTCCTCTACTGCACTCACTCTCTCTCACACACACACCGTTCAGTGTCTTCAGTGGGGCATCACTCTCTTTTTTCACCTGCAGAATGGAGGCTTTCTCTGGTAGTTCCACCGCTGGACTCGGCGGGGGAGGCACAGCTAACTGTGTGGGCTGCACCAACATCCCTCTGCCCTTTCCAACCACAGGCTCGGGAGAAGACCGCAACATCCCCATAGCTGTCGCCAAGCCCCGTCCTTCCACCGACAACGGCGTTCCTCTTCCAAAACCCACGGCGGGCTCAACGACTGGGTTAGGAGTCCCCCCGCCGTGCTGTACGGCAGAAGTAACGAACGCTCCATCTCTTCCAGCGATCGGTTTGTCTGCCGCTAGAGACAGACCACGAGCTCGTCCTAACAGGGGTTGGTCTGTCAGAACACCGCGACCCCCGGACGGTTTCAGCCAAGGCAATCGCGTGGCCCCCGGAAGCCCCGGAAATGGCGGTCTTCTAGGATCCATTTAATCTTTGCTCTCTTCTAAACACCTATCAAAGAAACATAAGGTTACGGACAGATTTTTAGTGCTCATTTATTTTGTTTTATTTGCACACACCTGTAGAGTTTAGTCGTCTTATAGATATACTTCGTCGACTGTTTGCTAGGTTAACTAACCAGCTAGCTAATGATATCAGACAACCAACTCGCTTGTGATCCCGACCAACCGGCGTATTTGCCAATAATGGGCTCAGAATTTTAGTTAGTAATATAATGGAAGTTGTAGTGCAAGTTTCTTAACTGTGGGGGCCTATATGTAAACTCTACGCTTTTACGAATCGACCCTCCACAATAGCATGTCAGTTTACAACGAACGTTAAACATGCCGCGAGATGCTATTCAAGGCATTCACGTACTAGCCATGAGAAAACTGTAGCTAAGTTAGCTTAGCTAACGTTTTACTAAAACATTATTTTCAATGACCTACCTGTTCAAAATATATTTCTAACTTTACTTCACATGTGGCTATTACGATTTGTCACGGTGATTTTTTTACAGACACTAAAATTTTTGATCGGAAGCAAACATCCGGGTTACCCACAGCTACGTGGCGTGTAAGATGTCAAGTAAAACTGCACGGGCTGTAAATTAAATTCGCGGTTGTCTAACGTACCACCGGACAGAAACGGGAGAAAATACAGTTAACGGTCAATAAAGAAACCATGAAACAACAACACGCGTAAACGTTTACCAATAAAACTCAAACGCTAGTTTAAAAAATAAATAAATAATATATATAATTTTTTTATATATATATGATTTACACGCGTGTCGTAATATGAAGTTTAACTGTACCTACAGTTAAACACCACGAGACCTTGCTGACGTATTTGGCGGTAAACTTAGCTAGGTTAGCCTGGTCGTTACAGCCATAGCTAGCTAACCTTAGCGATGGCAACCTAGCTAATTCTCGCGAATTTGAATGTAGAGAAACGAGATAGAGAGATGGGATTTTTAATTGCGTGTGCAATATTATTGTTGTGTTGTTGCTCTTGTATTGGAATGGTAGCTAGCTGTAAAATGTGTTGTACTTTTAAATCGCAGAGTGAGAGTTGGCTAACTACATTAGGTTGATAATACTGTGGTGAATCGAGTTTTAATCATAGATACAGGTAATAATAAATTAATAATCATATTGAGGGCACCTGGGGCAAAAAAGGTCCACTTTGCAAATCACTTGGTTTAAATTTTTTTTAACTAGCTTAACATTTCTGCATAGCAACAAACGTGAAAGGTGTTCTGAGATATCCTATCTAACTAGCTAGTTAGCGAATAAAACATTTTCCCATATATATTAAATATTTGTCATATCCGAAGAAGGATAACGATACAGATATGGTTTAGATCATTTAAGCGGTAAACTGATGGAAATATAGACGCCTAACCATGTATTTGATCAAGTACAGATGCGTCCCACCGTTACATACCTAGCTATACAAACCCACTACACAGCAGGCCAGATGTGCGCCTCTAACTGAAGGCTTCAGAAAGTGGGAGAAAAAATTATTCCTCTTTACGGCACACTTTGCAACTACACTGACCAACATTACAGCATACATTTACCTCCCTATGGAATTAAATTGGACACACTGTTCCTTTGTCTTTCAGATAGACCTATGCACCTAATTATGTATGGTATACAAATAACCAAGTAGTTTATGTAGCATAGATGTAAATATCTGGAATTAAATCATTAACATTAACATCATAGTCATTGTTTCATTTTAAATACAGTCTGCTGGAAAAAAGTCTGTTATTGTCCATTTACTGAAAGGACTGCATTGGATTTTGAATGAAGAAGTAGTTGCCATGGTGAGTATGTAGTAATGGGTGCTCTAACAGCTAAAGAGTAGACCACAATGACATCTGGAATGAAGGTATCATTATACCTTATTTGATCGTTTTGTTTTCGCAGACTTGCCTGTCCATCTGATTTCTCCAACAGTGTCTAATCTCATGACTCATCCTTCCGGATTGTTTGCCATCACAGTGTCTTCATGTGGACTGACCAAAAACACCAAGTAAAAAAACACAAAGACATTGACATCTCAACATCTCCCTTCAAATCAGGAATTTATTACTGTGAAAGATGTTCCCACACCTGTAATTTACATAATCAGCATGCTGTAATCTATAGCAAATAATACTGAAGTGAAATTTATCATGGCTTGTGCATAACCAATTTCCAGAAGTACTCACTTTTATATATGCATAATTTCTAAATCGCAGACACCTAACAATAAAAATAAGAGAAGTGATAATGGCAGATATAACCCCTGTAGCCTCTAAAAGGCTCTCTTAGTAACTCACATTGGTGTTAAACAGCCTGCAACAGACATCATTTCCCTCCATCCTCCTTACTCCATAATGCGTAGAGGAGCCCGTGACAGGTGTGGCACACAGCCACAGATAACGACATCACATCGCCAGAAGCCCTTGTTCACTGATCCAAAGTGCTGAATGGAGGAGAATGACGAGGATGATTGCGGGATGCCTGCTGAATCACATATGCATTCTTAGCTCATCTGACTTCCTTCGCCAGACATCACAACCCACCTTCTTCCCTGTTTTCTCTTTAAGCAGTCTCCCATGTGCAGATTCCTCTTCTCTGTGCAGGTACCCGAGCGTCCACCTACTAGACCTGAGCTCGTGACTGGTAAAGGTGGCAGTGTCCATTACATCACTGCACAGGGGTCTAAGAAGAACTGACTCCCTCACACACACTACATCACTGCACAGGGGTCTAAGAGGACCTGACTTCCTCACACACACTACATCATTGCACATGGGTCTAGGAGGACCTGACGAACATCGGCACACTCTACATCAAGGCACTGACTAAGTAATTGCCACTGGATCTTAACAAGGAGAACAGTAAGGTCTCTCAGGAAAATGTTGCCCTTTTGCACTGGTCCGGCACCAACTTGCCCAGGCCACCCCCTATTATTATCCATTATAAGGGAGAGCATTAACCTGATCTGAGGTCAGTGAAAAAGAGCCCAGCTCTGCCTGCAGGACATTACAGCAAATAATGCCCAGTAATCGTTCTGTGAGAAGCTCTTGCAATCACTGTTCAGGGAATGAATGATGGCACGTCGGTGACAAATGTTTCTCATTTCATACAACTCAAAACCCCTCAACCCCAGGACCACGATCAGGCCGTGCCCAGAAGAACGGATCGTAACCTCGGCCGAGACAGTCACTGTGGAAGCACATTCCGGAATCATCCGTTTAGATTCTTCCCCGTGAGCCTGGGCGGGTGACATGCCCCAGCTGTTCAGCTGACGACCAATCAGGGCAAAGCTGATGAGGAGCCTAGAGCAACTTGGGAACAGACTGTCCTATTTTGGGCCCCTGCCCCCTTCATTTCACTTGCATTCTCCACGCTGTGTAGTTCCATGATGTGGAGATTATGTTAAATTCATACTTTCACCCGTGAATTATGTTGGCGATGCTGGTACAGGGAGAGACAACGGTGAATGTGACATCTGTCTTTATTAAACCAACAACTTCAGATCGACAGACTTTTCATAATATGCTGGTTCCAGCAAGCACGTTTGATATGCTGTTATTCATTACAAACGTGTCATCAATGTAAGTGAAATTACAGTCTGAATATGAACACCATCAATTTGGCAGGTCTGTTGTTCCTTATCCAAAATGGCATGTGAATATGATCCCTGCACAACTGGAACATTTTAGCAGTATATATATATGATCTCTCAGGACCAAACCTACAACCTCACAGCTGCTACTGCATTACGCTGCCAGCTGAATCACTTCTGTGGAAACTATAGCACTGAAAATGCAACATTTGTCAACATGTCAATGTCAACACCTCCTATTCTCAGCACATATCAGCAAGTAGGAATGTTAGTTATAAAACGATGGATTTTTCAATTCTTAGTATTATACAAGATTCTGAAGGATTCAAAAAATTTTTTTTCATGTTGACCATAAATGTGAACTATTGCTACTGAATTAAGACAAAATGTTTTAGTTGAGGGTCATCACAGACAACTGACAAGACTATTGCAGTGTCAGGTAAAGAGTGTAAGTATCTTAAAAGGAGTATCAGAGTTGATCAGCTACAGACCGGGAGATGCTAGTCTAAACCAGTAATGGCAAATGAGATTGAGGTGCAATTTAAGTAGGTTGGCTAGAAGTGACCAGACAATTTAGAGCAGAGAGATATAAAACATAGACATGTGGCTTAAGGAACATAGATGTGCTGTCAACACAGTTTTACAGTTTAAAAGTTTAGTTGTATTACTTGTCATGTTTTAAATAAACTGAACATTTATTGCTTATCATAAAACACACCAGCACAAACTGTACTGCTTGGAATTCTTAGTGTGAGAATCTTAAAAATTTAAGACAAATTATCTGAACAAAATATATTTAATTGGCACACCTGTAAGTAGTAGTCTTCAACTACAGTTTGTGCAGTATTCCCTTGAAATTTTGAGTTTTCTTTAACTTGCTTCTTACTGCACAGTGTACGTATCCTTAAAGCGGTCAAAAAGTACCTGCCATCAAAATGGGACTTTTTGTCAACAGAAAAAAGGACACCATAACCTATATACCGACACAGGTTAACGTTTAATTAACTAGGCTCAGGTGCTTTCAGAACACCTGTGAGTTCGAGCGCTCTGGAGGATTCTGGGTAACGTAGTCCATTACAGACTGGGCAGGGGCGAAGGACGTGACAATAAGATAAAAAGAAGACGTTTAAGATGTTCAATAAAGAAGGTAATTAAATGAGGTCTTTGTATAACGAGAGCGTCCGTATAAACGACATCCTAATAAGTGCTTGGCTCTTTCCCTGTTTGGAGGCTAATTCTTCACAATCCATAAAACGGGAAACAGGCATGGTCAGCGATCCATACAAACTCTGGACAGACATAGCATATGTCACTTACATGAAAGATTTATGGGCTATTTTTTTAATGTTCAAAATTAAAACATGAGGCACAAGGATATACCGACAGAGATAAAAAGAGTTAAAAGATTGTATAGGATAATAGATCCTAGGGTTTTAAATTGACGTTTTCTTGCGTCCAAACGAAAAGTTCCCTTTGCGTCCAAAGTAAAAAGTTCCCTCTCGGTCTCCATGGTAGCCCGGAGTGCACCACAGCCTGTCTGCACCGCGTCGCTCGACTCGCGCGCGTCACTAGAAGACCGGTCATTCTCACAAGAGCCAACAGTCCACGCGCGCTGCGCCACCGGAGAGAGCTCTCACGCCAAACGATTATTTTAGTTATTGGTGTTTTTTTTTCACTGTAATGAAACTGATCCAGTGTTCTTTCCCCAACCTGGTTTTCATTTTTTTTTTGCGGAGGAGCAGTGTGCGTAATAGAACCGGCGCTGGGTTCATTATGCGCTTGGTGGGATCGCGCTCTTGGCGACGGGTCCCGCAATATATCGACGGGATTCTAGCGCAGTGATGTTCAACTCCTCGCGATTAGATTCTACTTTCGCAAGACCTGTATATGCTGCGGAAGTTATCAATGGTTCCTTGCACTTATTCTATAACGTCGCCACAGCGGCAGGACCTACAGCGATGTGGAACGACTCATGTGGAGAACCGTTACTTGATTTCACGACTGCAGAGAAGATTATCATCGGAATAATGTTGGCTGTTATTACTACGTTAACGGTGATTGGGAATATGCTGGTGGTTATTGCGGTTTGCGTTGTAAAGAAACTGAGACAGCCGTCCAACTACTTGCTGGTGTCTCTGGCGGTAGCAGATCTCTCCGTTGCTATCGTTGTGATGCCCTTTGTGATAGTTACGGACCTCACCGGAGGAAAGTGGCTGTTCGGAGAAGTGTTCTGTAACATCTTCATTGGAATGGATGTCATGTGCTGTACAGCGTCAATTATGACCTTGTGCGTAATAAGCGTGGACAGGTGAGTTCGCTGGAACCTACAGTTAAATTAACTTGCTGCTTAATTCATTCTAAACATTTCAACTTAATGTTTATGAGCCTTTTTGTCTTCTCATCGGCCTATGGAATGCATTAAGGTAGCTTTGCGCAATCAACAGACAACTTAACTGTGACACACCAAATTGAAAACGGAATTAGAAACGGAATGATGAGAGCTCACACGCGTAACCTATAAATGAGTGTCACTACGTCTGCAGAACTATCACAGGAGTGCTGAGTTCAAAAGTCTGACAGCTCTGATTGGCATAAGGTTTAACCCTGTGACTGGGCACGCCACAGGGAAGACGCGTGCGCGGCCATAAGAAAATGGGTCAACACCGCAGCAATAAATAATTAACGTGACAAAGGGGTCGCCTCCAGACCTTAATCTGACCTGACACCTCTGAAAACTCCGTGTATGTGGTGTCGGAGCGGGTATGCCACATCAGACGGTAGCCACATCATCTTTCGTTGAATCGCTTGAAACTATAAATCTTTCAGCTTCGGTCTATTCTGACGCTTGTCGGTTCTCTTAAGAATGCTATAGTGGTTGTTGTCACCCTAAGTAAATCCAGTAAGGTCACAAAAGATCTGAGAAGTCATAAAAAAGTAAAGAGTATGTATGTTTTTATGTTATTTTCTTACCAAGTGTGTGTGTGTGTGTGTATATATATGTGTATATATATATATATATATATATATATATATATATATATATATATATATATATATATATATATGAATTTACATATATATGAATTTACATATATATGAGCTTACAATCAGCATGTGTTTTTTGATATCAAGAGTGGCTGAATGTTTAACAACTGCCTTTCTGCCTGCTGGTGCAGAAAAAATCCCAGAAAAGCAACTGCAGTGTCTCTGATTTGCACTGTCTCTGTGTAAGACGTGTAGGGTAAGACATGTAGGGCGAGACGTGTAGGGTAAGACATGTAGGGTAAGACATGTAGGGTGAGACGTGTAGGGTAAGACGTGTAGGGTGAGACGTGTAGGGTAAGACATGTAGGGAGAGACGTGTAGGGTAAGACGTAGGGAAGACATGTAAGGTGAGACGTGTCTGGGTAAGACGTGTAGGGTAAGACATGTAGGGTGAGACATGTAGGGTAAGACGTGTAGGGTGAGACATGTAGGGTAAGACATGTAGGGAGAGACGTGTCTGGGTAAGACGTGTATGGTAAGACATGTAGGATGAGACGTGTCTGGGTAAGACGTGTAGGGTAAGACATGTAGGGTAAGACGTGTCTGGGTAAGACGTGTAGGGTAAGACATGAAGGGTGAGATGTGTCTGGGTAAGAAGTGTAGGGTAAGACATGTAGGGTGAGACGTGTCTGGGTAAGACGTCTAGGGTAAGACGTAGGGTAAGCCACGTAGGGTAAGACATGTCTGGGTAAGACGTGTAGGCTGAGATGTGTAGGGTGAGACGTGTCTGGGTGAGACAAGTAGGGTAAGACATGTAGGGTAAGACGTCTCTGGGAAAGATATCTGGGTAAGACATGCCTCAAAGCTGTGCTGATTGGACAACCACAGACAGACATTTTAGCGATTTTCCAATAATCTGGTGTGAAATAAATGCAGGTGATCAGTCAGCTCTCCTCACTTCAGCTCTGAGAGGACAGGACATGGCAGCAGCCCTCGCCGTACCATCTCACTGCCTCCTCCGTGCCTCCTCTTTGTGTCTTATTAGTTGAATTTATGGGTCCATGACAATCATTTCTTGGAGCCTGTGAAGATTTGCGTTAGTCTGAATAATGTTATTGGCTATAAAACGAACAGCAGCATTGGTGCAGGCGGAGTAGAGGCAGAATGGGAACGCTGAGCCTGCCTTACGGGATGGAGGTCCCTGGGGGCATCGCCGCTTTAACTCTGCAACAGGAAAATGGCCTTTAGAACGACTGCTGCAGGACTGGGCAGCTGCAGACTGGTATTAAGGCCACGCTGATGCGTCTCCAACACGAAAAACTGCCAGCCTAGATTTTCAGGCTTCTGCATTTAATGGAAATTTAGTTTCTGTTAAACTCGTCCCTGCCTCCTAGAACTCAGCAGGCTGCTTCTGAACGTAGGTGCACTTCTTCTAGTGAATTAAATAAGCACGTAAGGCCTCCACACTTTCCTGCTGTCAATCAAAGGCTTTTTCTGGTTTTCATAGTGAAATTACACTGTGCCCCCGTGTCACCGCCTAGCAGCTAGAGTGAGAAATTAGTGACGTCACCTCTCAAACGGGGAAGGGACTCATAAATGGTCCCCTCTCCTCACATCCACAGAGAAGAGAAAGACAGAACTCTCTGTGTAAAAGGGATCACCTTTTAAAAGTCTGCCTACATGTGCCATCATATATATATAAATAATGTATGTATATATATATATATATGTACCCTCTAGCAATTCAGTGCAAAACAGTGTAAGAAGTGTTCTCTGGGGGTTCTAAAAATAACTTCTTAAAGGGAGCAGGTTTATATACAATAATGTGCCTCATATAGAGCTGTGAATAAGAGGCCATGCCCTCAGCAGGAGTAGCTCCTACCCTGACAGGCTGCCTCGAACGCCTTTGTGGATCTCAGCTCTAAATGGTCGCTCTCTCCGCTCTCTGCAAAGCCCGTGCACTGTACATTTTTCATGTTTTTGCCCCGCGCTAACACAGCTGGCTCGGCGGGTGAGCTAATAATCATCCCCTTCATGAGCAGAGCTGGCTGGGCTATGAACAGCGCAGTGAAAGACTGAAATGTTCAGACCAGCAGGTGTTAGGAGCAGGCGGACATGTACCGAGACGTATGCTCTGAGATCTGAACCAGTGTTTAACACAGCGGGGAAGGGGGGGGGGGGTGGGGTTACTCTTTATCAAATGTCTCAAATTTGATGCAGAATTAGTTTTACAGAAAGAAGCCGGAAGCATGAACGTGAGCTTTCTAGGCTGCAGTGCGGCGACTGCAAAGTCAGTACAATAACTCAAGTCTCGGGAATGGGGTGCAGCTGACAAACAGCTTACACCTTGATCCTGTGGTGTCAGGGCAGTGGAGGACTGTCTGAAGTAGCTGCAGCACCTGATAATGTGAGTCACTACATCACAGACTCACCTTGAGCCGTGCTGCATCAAACCTGAGCACACGCGTATGCAGCAGGTCCACAGTGGGGCGACGCCACGACCACATTTCTTCTCAGGCTCCGCCTACGGGGCGGCCTGCACGTGCTTCGGCGGGTCACTGTGCTGTACCCCACCTACCCAGCGAAGTGGCCACACAGCACTGGCTACCTCAGTGCACCTGGAGGAGCGCGTTAATGGCTTCGGATTAACGTCTTGGTTAAGCAGATATCACGATAACCCTGGCTTGGCACGGGTTCAGAGCAGGAACGACTGGTGTTTTGTGGAACATGGCAAATGAGACAAATGTGCTGTCACAAGGTCTTGTGGCACGAGGCCAGCATGTCGGTCCAAGCCAAGAGGGACACTGTGGGCAGACCCGCCCCTCCCCAGAGGAAACCCAGTCAGCTGGAAGCTCTGACACATCCAGCCTCCGATAGTCCTGTGGTTCTTCTGCACTGCATGCTGGGTGTATTGATCTGCCCACTCAGGTCCCCCCGGGAGGAGCACGTTTTAATCCACACGGCCACGTGCGGTGGCCCTAAGACACAGCACCACTGTCGAAGTCATGAAAATCTCCCCCACTGAAGAGCAAGTCTGGCGTTTTCGAGAGTGAGAGCGAGAGCAGGATTGGAAGAAAACTTCAGTGGTGGCTCTTTGTATTTCTCTACCTCTCTGTCTTCGAGAACAGCGAGGGTTGTTGTAGAATGTCTTTCCTCAGAACGTGTAGTCACACGTTGATTGGTACAGTGCTGAGCGAGGTTGGGAAACGGGAGATGAGTGGGAGGGATGGGAGAAACCACGGTGAGATGCATGAGACCACGGTGAGACGCGTGAGACCACGGTGAGACGCATCGGGCTGGACTGATAGAGTGGACAACTGCAGTCATCATTTTCAGACCTGTAGCACAAAACAATCCAGTACAGAAAAACCTAAAAGAGAGAGATGGAGGGTATATTTGGGTACAATAAAAGGTACATTTGCTTAATTGCTATGTACTTACAGAGAGGAGACAAATGGCATAACTGTTGTTCATGCGTGGATGTGCGTGTGCCTGCCCAGCGTGTTTGGCATCAGCTGCATTTACTCCTTGGATGTCGATCTGTGCGGTGGATGCCCCTGTCTGCAGGAGCTGCCCGGTAGCCCTCACATTACTGTTATTTCCCAATAAAAGATAACCATGCGAAAATAGGAAACACAGTCTCAGCTGCTGATGAAACGCTTCCTTCCCACAGTGTGTGGGAAAGGAAGTCCAGAGTAATGCAGCAGCAAAGTGGGCTTTAATCTAGTGTGTGTATGTATGTGTGGGTATGAGTGGGTGAGTGTGGGTGTAGGAGGGTGTGTATGAGTACGAGTGGGTGTGTGTGTTGGTGGATTTGTATAGGTGTGGGTGTGTGGGGGTCTGTGGGTGAAGACTGAGATGAGACATTTCCTTCCCGGCGGACCCTTCATGACCATATCACTGAAGGAGGGAAGCCAGACGTTTGGACAGGATGTTGAGGGTTTACCTGATTTCCTTGTACAGGTGTCAAAGTTCCCTTGCGTGCCTTGGCTTCATTGTTTGTACTGAATGTCAAACATTTGAGTAACAAATGGCCTCTGTTGTCATTCAGCCCTTCTGCTGCCTTAAGGCCTACAACATTATTTGTCTCTACCTGGTTTGTCCTTGATAAAAACTACAATATGTTTCAGTCACACCACCAGTCAAATGGTCTCCGGAGCCACTGGGAGTCCTCGGAAAGTGTTTGGACTACAGGAACTAGGACACCCAGTAATAATCAGTGACTACTTTAATGAGCAAGTACTTGCTGTTGGTGGATTCAGTCTACACAGGGCTCGGGCTAACCTCTTCTGCTGCTCTCTCTCTGTTTATGCTGTTCACAAGCTAATCACACTTAATCACTGCTGCACTTCCTACCAGTGACCTTTCAGGACCTGCATGATTACTGCCATGTCCTGGGAGAGTTCTTAAGGCAAGCTCATTTGCATAATATTTGCATAGCCCCGAAGGACAATCGACGTCCACTGTGCCACAGTAAAGCAGCCATTGAGGTGTTTAAACGTCAGGTTAGCTATAACTGCACATGCGAACATTAACTCCTGTTTTATCTGAAATTTTCTATGTTCATGTGTACATTTAGTTAACTTGTGTAAAAATGGTGGTGTGGAGGGTGGGGTTTCAGTGGCCAGTCCATGATTATATTTATTTTATAATGTACTCCCCTCCCCCAACTCCCCTCCCCCATTCCCCTCCCCTGAATGCTACTGCACATTACTCTCGTAACTAAAACAACACATGCAAAACGTGCTAGCTTGTATAAGCCCAGGAACACAGACAGCGCCTGGGAAGGGTTTCGACAGAATCTTCAGTCATGTTACTGTTACAGATAACACATATGCTGACAGTTCTGTGCCTTTGTAAATCTAGCCTGGCGTTCACACTCACCCTGACCTCAAAAACGACTTTCATGTGTTCGCTTTCTCTACCATGGCCACTGGGTTTGACAGTACAGTCCAACGTAATGCTACAAGATTACTGCCCAGCATGGCGTCTGTCCAGACTGAGTCCTTTGCTATACATTCATTCCCCATCTGCGCAACTCCTCCTGAGACCCAGTTGCATCCTGTGTGGCCTGATATGAAAATAGTCCACCAGCACAAATTTAAATGATTCACAAGATACAAGAATTTAGCAAAGCAGTCAAAGATGCAGCTCTTCTCTGAATCCAGCAGTTCTAAAAAAAAACAAATATTCCTGGATCTTCATTACAAGAGATGGAAAGAAGATTCAAATCAGAGGGAAAAGGAGAGATGCATGAAAGAGAAGAAGAGTGAATGAGAAGGAGAGAGAGGAAGAGAGAGGGAGAAGGAGAGAGATAGAAGGAGAAAGAGACAGAGAGAGAGAGGGAGTGAAGGAGAGTGGAAGGGAGAGAGGAGGATAGAGGGAGGGAGAGCGAGGGATAGAGGAAGAGAGAGGGAGAAGGAGAAAGATAGAAGGAGAAAGAGATGCAGAGAGAGAGAGAGGGAGTGAAGGAGAGTGGAAGGGAGAGAGGAGGATAGAGGGAGGGAGAGCGAGGGATAGAGGAAGAGAGAGAGGGGGAGAAGGAGAGGGAGAGAGAGAAGGAGATTGAGAGGGAGAGAGGGGGAGAGAGAGGGAGAAGGTGAAAAAGAGAGAGAAAGGGAGTGAAGGCGTGTGAGAGGTTGAGAGAGGGATAGAGGATGAGAGAAAGAGGGAGAATGAGAGGGAGAGAGGGGGATAGAGGATGGGAGAGAGGGAGAAGAAGAAGGAGAGGGAGAAAGATGGAGAGAAGGAGATTGGGAGAGAGAGAGAGGGGGATAGAGAAAGAGAGAATCATGCAGATTCTGACAGATCAATGAACGCCCTGCAGCTCCCCTTGTTTCTAAAGGTCATGGATGTCACAACACTACCTGCTTCACCCACGTCTGCTTGTCTGATCAATTCAGCCAATCATTCGAGCACTACCCTGGCCATTTGGCTGACGTGACCAAGCTGGACCCAGGATGTGGATCTCAACCACTTTCTCAAAGGGCCACAAGTCTAAGGACCTAACCTAGCATCACACACGCTGATATCATAATTAGCCTTCCTTCTTTGCTTGGAATGGGGGTGTGGTAGAGGAATCTGTAAGTGCTATGAAGGCGTACCTAAAAATCCCCATACACACTGAAGACACTATAACCTCAGGATTGGACGAGACCAATAATAAAAAATAATAATTTCTCACAATTTCCTCATGGTACACACGTCTCCATGTCCACGGACCCATGACATCCACAGGAAGCTTGAGACAGAGCTCGTCGGTTTAAAACACTTACAGATTTTGGCCCAAGACCAGATCAAACCCTCTGATTAAAAATCCTGCCTCTTCTTCCCTCTTCACTTAGCCAGCAATGACACGCACTGTTCTCAAACTGACCCTGTTAAGATAAATGCCTTTTATAAAGAGTGATGGCAGCTAACAGCTACACCCCCCCCCACCCCGAGAGCCCTCCGAAGGGGTATGTTTTTGGAACACCTCACACTCTAAAAATGTCAAAACTGGGTTTTAATTGAATATCACAATCTGACCTGTGCTTTTACTATATGTGGAAAAGGACGTTCTCAGCCTAAATTACACAGCTTATTTGCCATGAAATTACTATGGCTGTATACATAGAGACTCCTCTATAAACACTATCATTTTCTATACAAGATTGTGGGGAGTGAATTAAGTTTTCGTCAGGTCTCAAAATGACTGTGAGTGACCTTAGTAATAACAGAGGGAGTTCGAGTTTAATTGGGGTCTGCCAACAAAATATGTTTTCCGTTTAAAACTTTTTGCGTTTTTTAAATTGTGATGATTTAAAAATAAATAAACAAAAAGACCAACCATCTACATCTTGA
Organism: Brachyhypopomus occidentalis; assembly: GCA_020368025.1. Taxonomy (NCBI): domain Eukaryota; kingdom Metazoa; phylum Chordata; class Actinopteri; order Gymnotiformes; family Hypopomidae; genus Brachyhypopomus; species Brachyhypopomus occidentalis. The sequence goes on from JAGXOD010001382.1 coordinate 5,167,826, forward strand.
AAAATGCACTGAATATTTCATTTCCAGGACGGCAGACTGGGATGTTTGCAAAACAAAGCTGCTTCATTTTTAAAGCTCAAGAGGAGACGAGTCTCGTTGGAGAGGAGATGGGTCTCGTTGGAGAGGAGACGATTCTTGTTGAAGAGGAGATTGGTCTCGTTGAAGGCTCTAAGACACTCCTGAATGCTCTCATTCAAAATACAAGTCCTCAGCGTCAACGTGTTTCTCCCAAGGACAGTGTCTGAAGAGCCTCTTATGGCCTTAAAGTGCAGAGGGCTGGAAATAAGAGTGCGTGTGTGTGTTTAAATGCGAGTGTGTGTGTTTAAACGCGAGTGTGTGATTAATGAGCATAGCCCGAAGCAGCAGATGGAGCGGCAGACTTGGTGGCAGCACTAGGAATATGGCAGCATGGGGACAGAGGCAGCAGATGAGTTGATGACGGCTATACGGTTAGGGGCACCCTAGAGCAGCGCTGTTTAATCTGATATGCAGCTGTCCACATTGCTAACCTGGGTTCAGTATAGCTTCACAATGGGAAAAAAAAACCCTGTAGAGTCTTGTAGCTTTCGAACACCTCTGTAGTGTGATGGTGTAAATGCTGTCAGCTCTGTCCAGTTAACGGCTATATTTGTCTCACCAGCTCCACTCTGGCATCAGCCTGCATTCGTGTAGGATGTGTTTGCACGTTTCACATCTGTATTTGGAGGGGGTTCTGTTCTGGCAGGACAGCGATCCAAGCTAGGGTCTAGGAGACTGGATAAGAAATGAATTAAGACAACTAATTAAGAATAGTGATAGTGGCAGAACTGTAGCGTGGCTGGTGTTAGCGTGAGTGGCGTTAGCAGCCTGCCACACTGGTGTGAAGGATTGTTTTGTTTGTGACACTGCTGGTGTTTGTACGCTCCTCCTTTTTCACATCACTAGAGCGCTGAGTGTGCTAGCAGTGTTAGCAGTGTTAGCAGTGTTAGCAGTGCTAGCAGTGTTAGCAGTGTTAGCAGTGCTAGCAGTGTTAGCAGTGTTAGCAGTGCTAGCAGTGTTAGCAGTGTTAGCAGCACGAGGAGCATTAGCACTGCTAAGATCTTGTGTGATTATGCGGATTTGACATAGATGTATACAAATTCTCAGAACAGCATATGAAGTGTGTGTGTGTGTGTGTGTGTGTGTGTGTGTATATACGTGTGTGTATGTGTGACTTTTCTCTGTCAATCTGGCAGCTGGTAGAAGACAGAGAGGTGTTTGTCAGAGAGAGGAGGAAGATGAGGTATGAGGTGATGATGTACAATGTGATAATATGTGTGTGTGTATTTGATTATAGTCCCAAACTCTGCCTACGCTAACAAACACATTAACTGATGTCCTTGTTTGATAAACAGTCTTATGGGATTATAGCACTTTTTACCTTATAGGTCTTTTTATGCTGAATTCAGACCAATTTTTAATTTTTTTCCTAACACATATGGTTCTTAAGTGACAGGGCAATTTCACAGTTTATTTACATCCAATAAATAAGGCGATTATTTCATTATTTTTGCTGAACTTTCAGTTTGATACAGGGAAATTGCAACAGACTGAAATGAATGAAGTGCTCTGTTAAATCATTGGGTGGGGGTCACTTAAGAAATCACAAAGTAGCAACATGGATCTGCAGGACTGACAGTGTGGTCTGTAGCACTGACAGTGTGGTCTGTAAGTCTGACTGTCTGTAGTTCACACTTCAGGTCTAACAGGAAGCTTGTGGCTTCTTTCAGTCAGGTTTATCACTGAAAAGACTGCAATGAATAAACTACAAATAACAAGAGTGACGGAGACAACATGCCTGCAGAGGTGAGTTTGGATAGAACAGAGTGGCTTTCTGAAAGCTGTTTTCATTGGTAAAGCATTTGATACTAAGCTGAAACACTGTAAATGCACCGCTGTGTGTAGTGCGATGTGTTGACCTGTCATTGTTTGGCCTTTTGCTGACTTCTCCATCATGAGACACATGACAGACAGCGTTGGTGAACCCATGCTAAGTGTAGAAACCACCGATTTCCCTGCGAAGTCAGACAGTCCACTCCATGCTGCCTCTGTGTCTTTTCTCATTGTTACCCAGCCCAGAAACAGGAGAAACGCACAACAAATGAGATTTCCCATCTGTGTGGTTGTCGAACCATAAGCAAAGCCGTTATTTTCAACTGCACGACGTTATGTAATCTCGAATCAACTTGCTTATGCAGTTCCTCACACTGTATGACAAACTGTTCTCTAGAAAAATGGACAAACGTCTGCACAGAATTCCAGCTGGAGCATGATGTCTCGCGATGTCTCGTGATGTCTCACGATGTCTCTTTGCGTCTCTTTGTTCAGTCCTCGATGTACAGTGCTGCGTGGGGTTTGTACTCCCATTAGAAACGAGAGTAACCTCATCAAAGCTAAACATCTAGTGTTTGTGGAAAGCTGTAATGTATGTGAATCATTGCAGTTGGCATTTTCTGTGAATATCAGTCAGAAATTTTTAGATTCTTGGACATGACTTTGTGCTACTCATGTTTATATTTCCTACTTGATGGTTGGTTCTCAGCAGATGTAGAGGGGGTGTGTGTGGGGGTGTATGGGGGTGTGTGGGGATGTGTGGGGGTGTGTGAAGGATGTGTGGGGGGTTGTGTGGGGCTCCCATGGTTACGTGCTACTTATAAGTCAAGGTAATTTTGCATGGTGTTGAGAAGGAGGACAAACAGACAGGCAGACAGGGATGTTAAACTACAGTAATAAACCCAAACACCCCCCCTCACACACACCCACACAGATATAACCCCCCCCCCCCACATACCCACACAGATATAACCCCCCCCCCCCCCACACACACATACACACACACACTCCCAGCTCCCAGTGGTATTTCAAACACTGCTGCTATCTGACGAACATTTATCCATTTTTATAGAAACATTATGTCACACGGACTCACAACCCTGGAAGCTCTGCCCCCACTGCAAATATGCAGAGTTGTTTGTGATCACTGGGTAAGAGGCCCTGTGCACTATTTGCTCTGTAGACGTGTGTAGTAAAGATGTGCTGGAGTGAGACGCTGTGCAGGATTCCCCCCTGCTTCCTTTTCTCTGCTCCTAGTCACTGAGTTTCAGGTTAAGTCAGGTTAACAGATCTTCTTTACTGATCTTCTGTGTGTTCTGAAACAGGCGTCTTTTTTGTACGTAGTTGTGCACTTTTTTTCTTCTTTCTACACGCTGTACTAGCTGAAAACAAACCTGACTCCGTAGAAGGCAGTAATGTGCTGGCCTCTTGTGTCACTGCTGTTCATAGCCCTGCTGTGTGTGGGCACCACACCTGTTTCCTCTGTGCTGACATACCTGAGGCACGTGGAGCAGGTGGGAGTTCTGGCTCCTGCAGCGCTGAACAAACCCTTCACCACACTCACACAGCCATAGTTTTCACTGCAGCTTCCTCGACCCATTCACCTGTAGTATGTACCTGTAGTGTGCACCTGTAGTATGTACCTGTAGTGTGCACCTGTAGTGAGCACCTGTAGTATGTACCTGTAGTGTGCACCTGTAGTATGTACCTGTAGTGTGCACCTGTAGTATGTACCTGTAGTGTGCACCTGTAGTATGTACCTGTAGTGGGCACCTGTAGTATGTATCTGTAGTGTGCACCTGTAGTATGTACCTGTAGTGTGCACCTGTAGTATGTACCTGTAGTGTGCACCTGTAGTGAGCACCTGTAGTATGTACCTGTAGTGTGCACCTGTAGTATGTACCTGTAGTGTGCACCTGTAGTGAGCACCTGTAGTATGTACCTGTAGTGTGCACCTGTAGTATGTACCTGTAGTGAGCACCTTTAGTGAGCACCTGTAGTGAGCACCTTTAGTGTGCACCTGTAGTATGTACCTGTAGTGAGCACCTTTAGTGTGCACCTGTAGTATGTACCTGTAGTGAGCACCTTTAGTGTGCACCTGTAGTGAGCTACTATCTGTGGCAGTATGTTGGATGTAGGCTGCTTAGCTGGAGAAGTGCTGTATTACCCTGAATGACACTGATGACAGTACATTAATAAACAGTATTACAGACTGGTTCATTCCCAGAAAGGCTCATTATTCACATTAACACATTGTGGGGCAAGTAATGTCTGCACAGTTTTAAACTGATTGAAATCTAGTCACTACTAAAGATTAAGAAATGAAACTTTATTGGTAAAAGACAGATGAATGGATGCATGTGAATGTAACTGAAAGTTTGAGTGAATGAATGATGACACTTTCCTTCATGCCCCATGAGACTCGGCTCTTAAAATTGAAAATGGAGTCACGTACCTCATATGTCTGTTTCTGTTCCCATCTGAGCACTGACTTAATTGGGTTAGTGCCAATCAGAGAGACGTCTGAGTGTCCAGAGCTCTTCAATGGGGGCTTCCCCAGCAAGGAACAACGGACAACTGATTGTAAGGACATCCGTCTGCAGGTTTAAGAGACAAACGTCCTTCCATGTCTCTGACCATGTGTAACTTTTGATGTACCTTTTGTAACTGTGGTGGAAGTTCGCGTTCATTCGACAGCAGGAGTAAAATCAGCTCACAAACAGCAGACGTGTTTCCAGCTCATTTTTCAGTGATTATTTCTACCTGATGTATTGAGTTAATTAGCAAACACAGGTGGTTGGGATCAATTCCTGACGCTTATTTTATAGATTTTCTGAAGTGTTCCCCTCACTTCCATGAGTTGATGAGGATCTAGATCTGAAGGGAGTGATTTGATTCAAGGCAGGACCTTATAATGACGCAGTGTGATACCGTACTATGTAAGTGCTCCACCAGCCGTGCTGTTGGGAGGGTCACATGACAGATGAGTCTGTATCTAGCAGGCGCACGACATCATAACGCTGAGGCAGTGTTATTACTGTAACATGGCAGAAAACTAGTTTAATTGATAGCTACATGTGTAATAGCGTTAGTGATTAGAAATGGAGTCAGTACGACAGAGGTGTCGTCTCATACGCTAACTAAGTCACTAACCCCTTTTACATAGTGAAGGTTTCTTTAAAGCTGTTAAGGACGTTGGTTAAAATAGGGTGGATATATGAGTGTCTGTATCCACAGAAGTGTGGATTGGACCATGAGTGATATTTGTACAGGTAAAATCTTGTAGTTTTATAATTAAATAGCCTACTGCCAGAGTTTAAATATCTGAGGGCAGTTTCATATTGTTATATTGTTTGATAATACCTCCCTGTCTTTGAAAACTGTTTTGTACTGGGTGTTATTTTTCTGGATGTTATTTTGGTATTGGGTGTTATTTTTGTACTGGGTGTTGTTTTTCTGGATGTTGTTTTGGTATTGGGTGTTATTTTGGTACTGGGTGTTATTTTTCTGGGTGTTGTTTTGGTACTGGGTGTTATTTTTCTGGATGTTATTTTGGTATTGGGTGTTATTTTTGTACTGGGTGTTGTTTTTCTGGATGTTGTTTTGGTATTGGGTGTTATTTTGGTACTGGGTGTTATTTTTCTGGGTGTTGTTTTGGTACTGGGTGTTATTTTTCTTGGTGTTGTTTTAGTACTGGGTGTTATTTTGGTACTGGGTTTTATTTTAGTACTGGGTGTTATTTTTCTGGGTGTTGTTTTAGTACTGTGTGTTATTTTTCTGGGTGTTATTTTGGTACTGGGTGTTATTTTTCTGGGTGTTATTTTAGTACTGGGTGTTATTTTTCTGGGTGTTATTTTAGTACTGGGTGTTATTTTTCTGGGTGTTATTTTGGTACCGTGTGTTATTTTTCTGGGTGTTGTTTTGGTACTGGGTGTTGTTTTTCTGGGTGTTTCTTGCTAGCCAGTCGACTGTTCGTTGTCAGACTCACCACAGTGCTTGGCCGCTGAGCTCCTGCACAAAACTGAGATTAGGATGATGGAGCATTGTGAAGTCTCATCATGTCAGATCACCATAGGCACAGATTGTGACCAAGTAATATCCAACTAGATTAAGTCCAACTGATTGGACTGAGCACCATTAGGGGTTAATCTGGAAGGCTGCCTGTGCTTGTCATGCATTCATATTGAATTATTCTGCCATGTTTGCAGGCTAATGGTGAATCATTGTTCACTGCATCCATATGATGTGAATTTATTCATTCTAGAACATTATAGAACATTATAGAACATCTGTCCATTGCAGATGTTTTATTGCATATCATGTGAGATCTTATAAAACAATGATTTTGAAAAATTAGGCATGTGAGACCCTGGATCTGCAGGACCAGGGTCAGGACGGGTGTTTCAGGTCCTGTTTGCATGATGTCAGCGGATGGCACAGCAGTGATACAGTCAGTGATAGATACAGCATTGTTAGAATCATCTGACAGAATGAGTTAGAATCATCTGATCATCTCCAACACGGGAGGTCTGGTCTGGTATGCAGAGATTAGCACCTACCAAAAGTGGTTCAAAGAAGGTCAACCAGTAAACCAGTGACAGGGTCTTGGGCCCCCAGGAGCCATTGATGCGTGTGGGGAGTAAAGGTCGTCCGTCTGGTCCAATCACAGAGAAGAGCTACTAAGCACAAACAGATGGAAAAGTTCATATTGGCTGTGACAGAACGGTGTCAGAAGACATAGTGTATCACACTCTGGTCAGAGTGTATCACACCCTGGTCAGAGTGTGTCACACTCTGGTCAGAGTGTATCACAGCCTGGTCAGAGTATATCACAGCCTGGTGAGCTTAGAAAGCCCCTGCCCTCTGTCCCCTGCTGAAAGTGCCTACGATGAGCACATTCGCATCAGATCTGGACCATAGAGCAGTGGAAGTAGGCGGCCTGGTCTGATGAATCATGTTTTCCTTTATATCATGTGGATGCCTGGGTGCGTGTGCGTTTACTTGGAGAGGAGATGGCAGCAATAGGCACTATGGAAAGAAGGCAAGTGTCAGTGTGATGCTGTGTGTTCTGTTGGGAAACCACCGTGGAGTGTGTTTATGTGTGTGTGTGTGTGTGTATCTTAATACCACTCCCCTTTGCTTCGGTTAGTTCGTTTTTTGTTTGTTAACCAAAAGAGTTTCACCAACACAACAGTATCTATGGGGACGTCATGTATGTCATGGCCATGATGTCCAAAAGGGCAGGAAAATACGGTGAAGGGGAGCAGCATCGCTAACATTATGGGATGTTCTATGGTAGTGAAGGTGCACTGGAGATGAATGTCACATCCTGAACACCTCCCAACGTAATAAGAGTGGACCAGTTACCTCTGTAATGGACACAGTGGACCAGTTAACCTCTGTAATGGACTGTGGACCAGTTAACCTCTGTATTGGAGGAGGACCAACCAGGAGAGTGTCTGGGATCACCACTGAGTGAACATGGTGACGTCTTTGAAGCAGCCGTGTGGTAGAGAACCATAAATTGGAATTGGATAAATGTTGCCTTCTTGGACGAAAACAGGTTCATGTGGTATAGACGATGGTACTGTCACCAAATGCATGAGCCCCACGGTGTGGTAACAGAGGGTGGTGATGGCAGTGCACATGTCTGAGGGATGTGTGTATACGTCTGGGGGATGTGTGTGTACATCTGGGGGATGTGTGTGTACGTCTGTGGGATGTGTGTATACGTCTGGGGGATGTGTGCATTCGTCTGTGTATATGTCTGGGCCATGTTCTTCTGTACATCTGCATCTGTTGATGCTCTTCCCTGATGGTAGTGGTACCATCATCAGGATAACGGCCCACTTCACTGCACATGGGTGGTGCATGAGTGGATCACGACAGTGACTCTGCTAACTCTCCTGATCTCACTGCAGTGGAGCACATCTGGGAACATCTAGATGACCAGATTCACTGTACTGATCCAGAACCCCAGAGTCTGAGGGAGCTCAGTCTTCTGCTGCAGGTGGAATGGTGTGGCGTGTCTCCAGATATCTTCTGTACCTGATACAGTCCAGGCCGCTACGTCCAGTTAGTGTCGTCTGACCCAAGGGTGGTTCGTCCTACTATTAGATAGGTGGTCACAATATTCTGTGTGTGTGTGTGTGTGTATGTGTGTGTGTGTGTATGACCTGTTAAGTCATGAGTGCTTTATCTGAATTCCTCTCCCCTTCACTTCACCAAGAGCTCCATCTGGCCAGGGAATCAGGAAGGATCAGCCCTAGAGAGCAAAATCTAAGTGAAAGCAGTCAATGCTGAGAAAAGATCGATAAAAAGAGACAGAAGTGTAAGAAAACGAGGGAGAGGCAGGCAGTGGGCATACTGAGCTCTAGAAGGGCAGTTCAGAGGGAACGACGGGGCTCTAGAAGGGCAGTTCAGAGGAAACGACGGGGCTCTATAAGGGCAGTTCAGAGGGAACGATGGGGCTCTGGAAGGATCAATAGGTATTGAGGGAGAGAAGACTGCCTAGAAGATAAAGAAACAGACCGCGGTGAGATATCAATAATGAGGGACACTACCAGATGACAAGAGGTGGAGAGAAGCCCCGGTGATGTGGAAAGAACTGAGGGAGAAAGAGAGAGGAAAAAAGTAATGGGGAATGAGACAGATGGAATGAGAGAGAGAGAGAGCGAGATGGTGGGGGGTCGCAGAGAGAGAGAAATAAATCGTCTGTGAAGATTTGTATATCCCTATGAGAAAATATTTTGTTTTGCCAAAATGTGACACCCTAGTCTCATCTCGTATCATCTCATCTCATCTCATTTCATCTCATCTCATCTTATCTCATCTCATCTCGTGTTCTGTGAAATTTTTAGCAGTTTCTCCCACTCGTGTCACAGTGCATCCAGCCCCATGTTGAGATATCGGCTCTGCTAAGTAGAGCAGGCCTGTGTGGGTTCCAGATTAGGGAAACATGAAAAGGACAAAAGGTCCATAGTGAGGACGGCGAAAGGCAAACAGGACATGTAAGGTTTCCAATGAACACGCCTCACAATCAGCACTACAGGTGCCTGTCTAACATAGTGATGCAGTGTTTCCGGCTGGCAGAGCCATGGACATTATTGCTCTACAAAGGTTGCAGTACTACCAGTTCCGTGATTTAAATAAAATGATGCTACATTTTTGTGATGTAAGATTAAGTCTGAATTGATGGATAGAGTTTACGTAACACGTAAGGGTTCACGTAAGATGTAAGGGTTCACGTAAGGGTTCACGTTAGACGTAAGGGTTTACGTAAGACATAAGGGTTCACGTAAGACGTACTGTAAGGGTTCACGTAAGACATAAGGGTTCATGTAAGACGTAAAGGTTCACGTAAGACATAAGGGTTCACGTTAGACGTAAGGGTTCACGTAAGACGTAAAGGTTCACGTAAGACATAAGGGTTCACGTTAGACTAAGGGTTCACGTAAGACATAAGGGTTCATGTAAGACGTAAAGGTTCACGTAAGACATAAGGGTTTACGTAAGACGTAAGGGTTCACGTTAGACATAAGGGTTCACATTAGACGTAAGGGTTCATGTAAGACGTAAGGGTTCACGTTAGACATAATGGTTCACGTAAGATGTAAGGGTTCACGGAAAACACTTCCTTTGTGTTACAACAGTGATACACTATCCTGTAATTATCCTGTTACTTTCAAATTAAGCTGAGCAGTAAAAGGTCTCCGCTGCTGTGGAGGCAGAGGGCTTCCTAAAGCCTTTAGTGTGGAAATACTCAGTGGAAATACTCCTGTAAATACTCAGACATGCAGAGAAGTATTGGCAGAACATGAATGTTTGGCCAGTGTTCATAGAATTAGAAACAGAACTGACCTGCTAGTAGAAACTACTGAGTGGGTCAGTTGTTACAAACCAGCACCTAATTTTTCCATCCAAGGTGTCAGTACAGGTACCGTCTGTACACAAACATAACAGTTTATTATAGATGGAATAAGGTGGGAATATCTCAGATAGGGGAGCCACGATAGCATCTTCAGTGAGTAAGAAGGAGTTTTGAACTAGATTTGCGGGCGACGTGCAGGCGTGCTGTGGGGCGTGGTGGGAGCAGGGGCTGATGGGAGAACCACCAGCTGGCCTCCATCTCACAGCACGCTTGTTATTATGACCCCCCTGAGAAGAAGGATGAGGACCCGCCCCCTCCACGCACTCCCCCCCCCGCTCTGTTTGTCTTACCTCGCCTTTCTTCCACAGAAACACATTAGTGCATGTACACGCACACACGCATGAACACACACACGCTTGAACGCACACGCGCACACATACATGGGAGACAGAAAAGAGAGATTCAGAGCTACTGCGATAAAAGTATCACGAACTGCATTTTACATGGTGTGTGTGTGTGTGTGTTTTATGTGTGGAGGGGTGTTTATTTGTGTGTGACAAACAGCCAAGTACAGAGAGAGGGAGAATTTAGAGTGAATAGAACTGAGGCAGACATATCGAGCTACTGATCCTCTCTCCAATCAGCATCAGGACCGGTCACCTTGGAAACACAGCATAACAGAACAACATGAACACCACAGCAACATGAAGCACGCAATTTATCTGCAAGCAGACTTTATATTGAAAAGCAGAATTCATCATGTATGTTCACAAACTCCTTTTAGACACAAGCTTAACAGATTTCAGGAACCTTAACTCGTCTCGATCGCTTGTGGGATTTTTAGTCTTTTAAGATGTGCAGTGATGTGAAATGTGTTTCATTAATTGGGCTTCAGTGGGGGTGAAAGGGGTCCAGAGGCTGTGTCTGTAATGTTCTTGGATGTATATCTGTATAAGACGATCTTGGTAGCTATAAGCAGAAATATGTGGCATTTTTTCCAGCTGAAATGCCCTTTGTCTGAAGAACCTGCCCACTCACTGGAGGGTTATTTTCAGCATCCCCATTTAGTCATATTACACCTAGTGGTAGTGACGTCATCACAGCATGAAGTTCTAAACCCTTAATAATAAAATGCAATAAACCTTCAACTTTCATGCAGTTGTTTCCCTGTCTTTAAAGTGTCCTGTCGCCTCTGCCCTCAAAATACAAATCTCGTTTCTTACCCAGAATGCTGTTCTCTTGACAGGTACCTGGGCATCACGCGCCCCCTGACCTACCCGGCACGGCAGAACGGGCAGCTTATGGCGAAGATGATCGTGGGGGTGTGGCTGGTGTCTGCGTCCATCACGCTGCCGCCGTTCTGTGGCTGGGCGAAGAACATCAACGCGGCGGGTGTGTGTCTGATCAGCCAGGACTTCAGCTACACCATCTACTCCACGGCGGTGGCCTTCTACATTCCTATGCTCGTCATGCTCATCATGTACTACAAGATCTTCAAGGCTGCCCGCAAGAGTGGCGCCAAGCACCGTTTCACGGGCATCACCCGGGCAACCCGACCGGAGGCATCGCCGGGGGAGGCGGTGAGGATGCAGGGCCTGAAGGAGGCTCACGGCGCAGGGGTGGCGGAGGAGTGCGTGGCTCTTTCCCGGTTCCTCAGCCCAGAGAGACAGAACATGTCCATCTTCAAGCGGGAGCAGAAGGCAGCCACCACGCTGGGCGTGATCGTGGGCGTCTTCTCCATCTGCTGGCTGCCTTTCTTTCTCCTGACGACAGCGCGCCCGTTCGTGTGCGGCGTGGAGTGTAGCTGCGTGCCGCTGTGGGTGGAGAGGACGCTGCTGTGGTTTGGCTACACCAACTCGCTCATGAACCCCTTCATCTATGCCTTCTTCAACCGCGACCTGCGCTCCACCTACCGTGACCTGCTGCGCTGCCGCTACCGCAACATCAACCGCCGGCTCTCGGCCGTCGGAGTCCACGAGGCGCTGAAGGTGTAGCATGATGGAGGTGGCGGAGGCTCGCTGGGAAAAGCGGGAGCTTGAACAGCCTTTCCTGGACGAAGCTGTCTGCTCTGGACGGAGCTGTCTGCTCTCCACAGAGGTGTCTGCTTTGCTTGGGTCCCCAGATGGGAGTCGTAAGGGCTAGCAGCTATAGGGCTTGTGGTCAAAGCTGACTAATATCGGAGTGTGTGAGTGTGTGTTGTGGAGGCGTAGAGAGACAGGACTCTTACCTTTCCAGTGACTCAGCTCATCTATTTTAAGATGCGTGGCATGAAGGGGCTGCTTCCTTGGTGACAGAGTTCAGATCTTCACAAAGCGTACGACACTCCGATTCCACAAGGGTGCGTTCAGACAGATTCGAGGACAAACATAGATGCACGCGGGGGTTGCGTTCGGATCTTCACACGTGGATTATGACAGACGTAATCTTCACATGTGGATTATGACAGACGTAATCTTCACATGTGGATTATGATAGAGACGTAATCGTCATACATGGATTATGACAGACGTAATTGCCACACATGGAATGTGACAGACGTAATCGCCACACATGGATTGTGACAGACGGAATCGTCACACATGGATTGTGACAGACGTAATTCCTGCTGGAGTCCATTTAAATTCAAAAGGATGAAATTTAAATGATAACGAAGGATCCTTGTCTGGTTTTGTTCAGTAGTTTAGGAAAAAAACGCATTATGTACAGTAACATGTATTGTGTTGTTGGGTGTTGGGGCATGTTTACTGTCAGAAGTTTAAATCCTGTTCAAGACTTTGCTAAGACTTTGCTCTTCTGTGTAATACACCACAAACGCCACAAATACCACACAAGTCTATTTGATGTGCATTGTTACTGTTTGCTTGCTGGTTTAAGTAACTCACAGAAGCACAACACTGTTGACTAACAGGAGATACCACACGTGACTAACAGGAGATACCACGCGAGACTAACAGGAGATACCACACGAGCCAATAGGAGATACCACACGAGACTAAAGGGAGATACCACACGTGTCTCAGTGGCAGAGGGTCTCCATGTATGAAGGAAGGACATAGCAGATACTAATCAGACTAATAAAAATGCATGTAAAAAACTGAGTGATAGTTATTTGATATAAATGGTACAATTTTTATTTTATGAGTTACTTCTGCCTCTGGTGGCTAAATGTCAGTCAGAACGTTCCCCTCGCTGACTCTGCATACTCTTAGCGTGTCTCTCGATGATCCTCTGCTCATGGCAGTGTGTGTGTGTGTGTGGACCACTGGCCTGTCAAGGTTAACAGCTCCAGGCAAACTCCCAGAATCTCTAATGCCAAGTTTGCTACCTCACCCAGGGCGAGCACAAGCCTTATGGCAAATTGTTCAGGCATCGCACGAGCGCCACAGTAGATGCAAAACATCGTTGTTTACGAATCATAAACTACAACTGCACATCAGACTAAAGGGACAATCCTTCCACCACCACCACCACCTAAGCTGCCACCTCCTTCATAATTTTCATTAGTCTGGTTATCAATAACCGACTGATCCAGTGTGATCAATACGGCACTGAAACGCGTCCTTAGGATTTAAGGCTTTGGCAGGATGAACTGCTGTTGATGTAAAATACCTAACATGCATGTACAAATGGGAAGTATTGATTCCTACAAATAATGATTCATAAAAAACAGTGTTCTGTGTCTAACGCAGTGTTCTTGGCTAACGACTTTGGCACAAGACCCGTGCTGGGCCTACTGTAAGTTGGCAAACTAGCCGTTAGACAACCACAAAACAATCACAGATCAGAGTAGAAAAGGCCACTATATGACCCTTTCTTCTGGAGGTGTCTTAAAGCCTGTGCTAACTGATTGGCTTCAGTCTTCATGCCAATATTCTGCAGATCCCTGGAGTTGTGTGGGGTTGTGTGCAGATGTGTGGGGTTGTGTGTGGTTGCGTGGGGTTGTGTGCTGATATGTGGAGTTGTGTTGGGTTGTGTGTGGTTTTGTGTGGTTGTGTGTGAGTGTATGTGGTTGTGTGGGGTGGTGTGTGGATGTGTAGGGTTGTGTGTGGGGTTGTGTGGATGACAACAGGCCTGCGGTCCTGGCGTCTACGCTCATGGAGGCTGTTGAACGTCTGCCGTTGGTCCATTTGAAGAACGACCCATTTCACCTCCTGCTCCCTCTGCAGTTTGCCTGCTGGGTGAACTGGTTAGCGGATGATGCAGTCGACAAGGGCGCACACTACATCACCCAGCTCTGCCCTACGGAAGGATCCTGCTGATGACTTCAGCACGGTTGGACATGTTCTGTCTCTCTGGGCTGAGAAATACACCAGCCACTGTTGTGTCACTAGGGGCGCGTTAGTGATGTAAATATGGCCATGGTTAGGGATGTAATTATGGGCGTGGTTAGGGTGGGCCTTTGGGGTAATCTGGAGACAGGTAACATGGCTAAAAAAGACTTTAATGTTTAATGTATCGGTGAACTGATGAACTGATACTGTTATAATGCTCTTAGCTCACAGCCTAGCTAAATAGCTAAATCAACTGATATAATGTTAGTCCATTTTACTCACAAAAGTTTTTGTCTTGGTGAAGTGATCGATAACTCCTTCTCCACTCTTATTATGTGACATTACTGAAAAACATTTTCAAACATTAGAGGCTAAAAAGTGTTTTCTTTTTAAACCAGAAATGCATTTAGTTACCGTAGAAACAGTTGTAACCCTTGATTAATGTCACACTCAACTCTAGAGTTCTGCAGGGAGATTATTTAGTGGCCTCAATTCTGGGAGCTCAAGCCCCCAGCGACGCCCCCGGTGGCAACCGTCAAGATTCCGGGAGCTACAAAACCCAAGACCTGATGTGAGAGACTAACAGCAGCTCCATCCAGCACAGGGGGCACTTCCTCTGACAACCAATGAAGCAGGAACTACCCCAGGGCATCTGAGGCTCTTCTACACGGCAGTCATGGAACCCAGCCTGTGCACATCCATCATGGTGCGATTTGGAGCAGGTGTTACGCAGGACAGGAACAGATCACAGCCAACAGGAAGAGCAAGAGGGGCAGGAGAGATGATCATCGGTGCTCCACTGGCCTTCATCTCAGCTCGTGCTCTTCAAGAACCAGGAGCAGCGAAGATCATTCCAGGCAGCGAAGATCATTCCATCTGCCTCACACCCCACACACCACCTCTCCTCCCTTCTCCTCCGGCTGTTGCTGCAGAACCATGTTGACCAAAACGTCCAGACACCGGAGCAGCGTCTTCTGTCAGGTCATCATGCTCATAAACATCTCACCATTATCTATTATAGTCTTCTTCCTTCAGATAATATGAGAACCCTGCTTCACGCCTACAGTACTGTAATGCTCAATATGTTACTGCCTCATTCCCACATTCACGCTACACACTCACTTTCTGTGGAGCAAAGAGGTGGCTACATACACACACCTGTGGATCAGAGAGGTTGCCACATACACACACCTGTGGAGCAGAGAGGTGGCCACATACACACACCTGTGGAGCAGAGAGGTGGCCACATACACACACCTGTGGAGCAGAGAGGTTGCCACATACACACACCTGTGGAGCAGAGAGGTGGCCACATACACACGTTTCCATGTCCTGGTCCACCTTTACCTGCGAAGGCTAGAAGTGCCCTGGATGAGTTCAGGGGTAAATGCAGAAAGTAACAAAAGTGATTCATGTAAAATAATAAAATAACAAAAGTAATCAAAAACAGTAAATGATAAATGATGCAAAGTTATGCAAATAAGTTATTTGAATATTTAATAAAATACCACTGTAGTTTCTCTCTTTTCAGTCGTGAATATTTGTTATTTGGATCCATATGAAGATACCCCTCAGTAATGAAAGAGAAAGAGTGATATTTGATCGACAAATATTTATCATGTCAACCCTAACAAAAACAAATCTAATACCAGTTGATTTGATCAACTCAAATAATCATGACTAAATTTATCAACTCAAATAACCCATGTCTCAAATTGTGAATGTGCATTTTCATGACTCTGATAATGACTCTTTAATGACTCTTTAATTCACATGCATTTCTACCAGACACATTTTCATCATGTAGTATTTGTTACTTCTACCCTTTCACACTTTGACATACGATGACATAAAATAACCAACCCCCATAAATGTGTGCATGGACCTTCTGCTCGTATTTGTGTGTGAGCTTGGACATCATTGTGTGCTACCCTCATACATCACCGCTCTGTGCGCCATGAACTTGTTGTTGCTGAAATGAGAAAATCTGATACCTCATTTTTTTTGTTAATCTTCTAAAAGTATTATTACTGTACAGAAAGCTGCCTGTTCGAGGCCTGTGGGTATAATCCGGCTCTACGTCTAATCATCTGTGTGGTTAGGGCAGCAAACCTGAGGAACAGTATAATACTACATAAACACATAAATCACAGCTGTGTTAAGGACTCGTGTGTCAAGCTTCAGTGGTTCAGGAATAAGACTGGGTCTTACTCTCCACCCATACACATTAAGACCCACTGGTTTACAGAGTGCTCAAACAAACTATACAGCTAAGTGGTTGTGGGTGGATGTTTTATTGAAGCTATGGGCCTATGGGCATTAAGTGTGCGTATAAAAAACAGGTGCTGAAGGTGTAGTTAATCTCAGTGTGACTGGAGATAGCTGGCAGATGGATTTTGTCATGTTTAAACTATCAAAGCTACTGTAAATATTCATGTTGTATCAGTCGCATCTGTGATCAGCCATTGGCTCTGCTTTGTCTACCTCTCTCTCATTCTATTTTTTTGAATAAAAATGCATAATACAGACCGAGGACCTGGGCACACCAGTGTGTTTGTGTTGAATTTCTTTCTGAAGGATTTTGTCTCAAGCAAGCAGATACACACACCTCTCTCCATACACACACGTTCACTCTGGGTTGGGGAAGTTATATTGTATCTGACTTAAATGAGAAATCATTCTTGCTAATCTAGACTCATCTGTTTCATCTCTAAAACAAGGAAAAAAAGAATTGATTAGGGTTATTTAAAATACAAGGGAGGTCCAGACAGACCCCTTATTCAATTAAGAATTCATCAAAGGGAAATGAAAGAGAAATCTTAACAACAAAGGAGGAAGTTTAGAAACCTCTCGGAGACGCTGAGAAACGTCCCTGTCTCAGAGCTGAGACAAACACGGTCCATGGCCCAGAAAGTCTTTTTTTATTTTTCCCCTGGTGGGCAGGGAGATATTTTATTCAAAAGATGCCTCTCCACAGCCGCCTTGTCCTGGGCTGCTGGGTACTCAACACTTAAGACACCAGGAGAGGTCGATGAACACAGAAGTCAGAGAGGTCAAAGCCATCAGAGAAGCACCTGAGAACACAGTGGCATGTCACGGGTCTAATGGGCTTCTCCTCCACAGCAACTCTCTACCATGACAGCAGGACTTGTGCAACCACCCAGTCCTACTGTATAAATACAAATGGACTCTTCCTTCACAGGAAGGAAACAGATGACCGCAGACAGCTGGTGTACAGGGGGGGGGGGGGGGGTGTATTATGCAGATGGGTGGGATTATTCTGCAGGTGGGTGGGATTATTCTGCAGATGGGTGGGTGTATTGTGTAGGTGGGGGGGATTATTCTGCAGCTGGGTGGGTGTATTGTGCAGGTGGGTGAGATTATTCTGCAGGTGGGTGGGATTATTCTTTCTTTGTGGGTACTTTCCATTTACTGGTGGCTCATCTGTGAGACATGCTAACAGTTTCCTGAGTAACCTTAATTGAATAATGCAAACCAATAGCTCTGCCACAGTGCTGCAGGTAATCTCCTAACAGTGCTGTCACACAGCAGAAGGCCTGAGGCCTGAGCTACACACACACACACACACACACTCTTAATATAAGGGTGTGACTACTAAGAGCAGGAAGGTTGGCATACATGTCAGTGCTGACTTTACTGGTGTCAGTGTCCCCTAAAGAAAAGGCAAGTGTGTGTGTGCGTGCATATCTGCACGCACACACACACCACACACACACACATACAGAATCAGGAGAAGGAGCAGAAGCCATCACATCCTACTCCAATCCTACTTCCTGCATTGTTCACCTACACTGTCAACAGACACACACGCACACACACACACACACACACACACACAAACACACATGTGCATGCATGCACACACATGTATCAGCACACACACACACACACACACACACAAACATGCATCTAAGGCCAAGCATTTACATTCATGGTCTGATCTAAACGTAGCTGTGTATGGTAGTGTTGCCGGGTCCTGCTGCAGGGTCTGGGAAAGGCAGAGTGAGGGCGGCTTTGTCTCGCTCTGTGGGGAGTGCTAGGAGGCTCCAAGCTTCCTGGAAAGTTCACATTTTCCCTGGCACTTGCAGTTTTGCTCTGTGTGTGTGTATTTCTGTTTTTTCTTTAAGTACAACTGCACACACACACACACACACACACACAAGGTTGTTTGTCTGGTCTTTTAGTAGTGTATTTGGTTCTCAGGGTTTGCTGTGATTGGTTCAGGGCGATTCACACAGGATATGAGTCACATGTCAGTGCAGTGCACTTCAAAAAAACACAAAATAAACAGAATCGCCTAAAAAAAGGTGTGGAGGCTGAAGAAAGGAGGAGATATTTACTGAAATAGTCCCGACCTCCCGAGAGTGTGTGCAGGACCTCATACGTCCTGTACACGTGTGTGTACAGAGCAGTGTGTGGATACAAACAGAAAAACTAGTCCAGGTGCAGCCTGATAATGGCCCAGTTAAATACTCATTTACAGATTCAAATACACACCAAACACCCCAGCAGACAACCATGATGCACACACCCGTGTGAAGGGGGGAGAGAACATTCTAGAAAGTTCAGGGTAGAGAGTTCAGCGTGAGAACGTGAAAGAGAGTTCAGGGTGTCCCCACCAGCCCAGCATATGGTGCTGTCGGTGAAGAAAGCATTTCAAACGGATGTTCGCATGGATGGCTAACAGCGAGAGCTCTGTAGGTCAAGTTGATGCTGTGACCTTCGTAGCACATGTTCAAAGTCATGTGGTAATGGTAACCCATTTACACCAACACAGAAGCGTTGGGCAGAACAAGGTGCTAGTGGCTCCAAAAATGGTCACAGTGCTATTAGAATTAGGATGGAAATCATGAGCATAAGACATTATGATGAAATTGCTGTATTCCACAGCATCGTGTAATATATGGTGGAGCCTTGATGTGCCACACTTACACATTAGCCTGCAATATGATTTACATATCCATATTCATATTCAAAGTTTACAGCACACAGCAAAAAAAAGTGCTAATTTACATATTAAAGCCAACGAGTGCTCGTGATACACACACACACACACACACGTGATCACGTGTGCCACCACATCAGTGTTGCAAAGACGTCACGCTTAATAAATGGAGTTGCCAAACCTAAAATACAAAAACAACTAAAATAAATGCTTGTTAACATTGAACTTTAACCTCTCGAGTGTGTAGATACCAAAAATACTGCCCTGCAGATCTGAGCACGTCAGCTTGTTAGCTTGTCAGCTCGTTAGCTTGTTAGCAAGTCTTTGATTAACAGGTGCCATGAATAGGGACACTGCAGAGTTCACATAAAAACAAAGTCCCTTCGGCTTAATAAAAACAACCCGTCAGCAAAGTGACTCAGTCATAAGGTCAGATCAGGTTAACCTCCAAGAAATGAAACTTAGTAAATTGCTTAATTTGGTTTTCAATTCAAACGTTTCCCTTGTGTTTTCCATGTTTGTGTTACCATGTTTTCCATTCCAACAAAGCATTCCCGTCACGTCACTGGTCAAAACTCTGCCGACATGCGCGATGAAGTCATACCTAAATGCATAAAGAATGACGTCAGCAAAAACGAATCAAATCTCATTATGTCATCGGCCATAATAGTGCCTCACAGGCCAACCCCCTTCTACCTCTGACATGCTGAGCTTTAGTTACTAGGCACATTTCCCTGCCCCACTTTTCTCTGCTGCAGACAAGAATATCAAAGTCCTTGTGCAAACCTCGTGCAACCTCGTGCAAGTGACCATCACGTGCCCGCCGATTCACAGACACCAGACAAGCACCATGCTGCCACGGATCAGATTCTAATTAATATGTGACTTTGGTTCAGAAAGAAATGAAATAAAAATTGCTAAATTAAAATGAACATTCATGGCGTTTATCTTTCTGCTACTTATGATGCACTGTTAAATTACATGCATTACATGGGCTTAGCGTGAGAACACTCTCTTAGCTCCACAGTCGTCTCACCATGTCAAGGACCAGTTGAGCAGCGTAGTCAGTAGCCGCTGATCTACAAATAACCTGAAGAGGCTCCGCTAGGCCTAGTGTGTGTGCTATTTGTTAGCGGTGTATCTCAGTGTCCGCGCTGTTTTCCAGGAGGTTAAAACCCAGACGGTGAGCGCTTCAGCAGGGTGAGTAAAGACACACAGGAGGCACATTTACAAAACTACACGGCCTGCTGTAACATGAGGCTAAACATCAACAACGTTCAAGATGTAGAGGAAGCAACTAAAACACAGACACTGCAGGAAGTCAAAATCTATATAAGAACAAACTTAAAAGGTTTGGTTTATCACTTACATGCAAATCACTTAGCATTAATAAACTGAAGAGATTTAACCGGGTCTTGGACTTAATTAGACTGTCAGTAGGGATTCTCCAATGAAAATGAGCTGAAGATTAGATATGCAAATTAGTCACATAATTACTCATTCATCGCTACTGATGAACACAATTTAACAGCACACTAAAACCAAAGAAGCCTATTAATTACAAATATAACACTTAAAATGTCCTACCTGAGAGCACAGGCAACCGAGGGTAAAATCACATTATTCTCACATCAGCCACAGCAATCAGCTGTCCAATATGACAGATGTGCTTCATTCCAAATGGCACTAATTCGCTCAGAGGGTCGAGTGCCGTGGCACCTGTACACTATTTCTGCTGCACTTCTGCTACGCTTCTAAAACTCCACAGCTATGCTCAAAATAGGTTACTACACACTGCACACTGCACTCCGTATATACTGAATACTGCACACACTGCACTCGGTATATATTGAATACTGCACACACTGCACTCGGTATATACTGAATACTGTACACACTGCACTCGGTATATACTGAATACTGGATACTGCATTCAGTATATACTGAATACTGGATGCTACACTGAGTATATACTGATTACTGGATGCTGCACTCAGTATATAATGAATACTGGATACTGAACTGAGTATATACTGAATACTGGATAATAGTCCCCATCACAATATCATCATGAAAACGGCTCTGGTCGGTATACTGGGAATACTGGAATTATTGGAGGAAGTAGAGTATCAAAGTGTGTCCATTCGCGGAGTTGAAATGCTGATGATGTCTTTATCTGTGTAATGCTCAGAGACCCTGGACTGTATAGAGGGAGGAACTACGTGAATACGACACACTGTATAGAGGGAGGGGCTACAAGAACACGACACACTGTATAGAGGGAGGGGCTTTGTGAATATGTGTGAGGAGCTAGGTGAATATGTGGGAGGGGCTAGGTGAATATGTGGGAGTAGCTACATGAATTCAACACACTGTATAAATGCTTTTCTAGGAGCCCAGTGGTACACAGGTGTCAGTTGTGAGGATGTTGGGTGTCAGAGTCATGCATAAAACAACTGTGATAACTGAGAGAAGTTAACCAATGGCCTCCACGTCACCACTGCTCAGTGCTGGGGCCAGTCTGGACAGGAGTCGTGTCAGGGTTCACTGGTTCTGATCCAGGGCCTCCACAGACTAGTGCCTGTGCCCTACCTCAACCTCACTACAATCAGCAGAGCCAGGGGCTCACATAGAACACTTTAGAATATGTAGTTGTGTACTGTCAATGTGCAGCTTCATGTGCGTAACACATCTGAGTCAACTGAAATGGCTATTTGCTATAGTGTACTACTGTACTCTGATACAGAAACACACACACATAAATTGAACTATTACTATCTTCCATTACCCTTACTAAATAATATCTCACCATGATATACATGTGTAATGTGTGTATACGTGTGTATGTGTAATGTGTGTATACATTTCCAGCGTGCTGTCAAACATGTAGCGGTTGTCAAAGAGTCTCTTTGACAGCAGGGTCCGCAAGGTTTTGCAGGGAAACAGGATGTTGCTGACGGACGTCCTGAAACAGTTGTGCAAGCACGCTGTAGTGCGGTGTAGCGCAAAAAGGCCTTTATCTGTACCGTGTTGTTTCTCCGGAAACCTTGAGCATTTAAGTGAAATGTTGTCTACATCTCGATATAAGTATCCCATAAAGTAGATCACCCAGGCTTCAGATCCACCTAACAGCGTGTAGAGGCAGTGCCGTAAAACAACAGTGAGGCAGGTTGTTCTAGTACTTCCCTGTCGGATTCTTATTACGGAAGCAGAAGTGGAGAATACACTCAATTATTCACTCTCACAGGCTTCCTAAATGTCAGGAACGGACATTTTATCTTCTTGAGGCTCCAGGAGGTCAACATCAGCTTTTAGCTTTCTGTGGTTTTTTTTTTTGCTTTGGAAGTGACAGAAAAGTGCGGTACACACAGACAACGACCTTCAGCAAAACCAAAGTAGAAACATGGAGGCATCAAAGAAGCGATGATTTTTCCGATGCGCATCCGAAGGACACGTTTCAAGTGAGGATGGATATCTCGGTGTTGGGAATGACACATGACATCCAGGCAGCTATCTGTAAACTACATTTGGACATTTTCTGGGATAGGATCAAAACGTCTCCTGCTGACGAAGCATATTAGACCAGAGCTATTAGACCAGGACAAAGAGAGATATTAGATCAGGGCATAGAGATATTAGAACAGAGAGATGTTAGACCAGGGCAGAGACAGATATTAGACCAGGGCAAAGAGAGATATTGGACCAGAGACATATTAGACCAGGGCAGAGAGAGATACCAAACCAGAGACTTATTAGAGCAGAGAGATATTAGACCAGGGCGGAGAGAGAGATACTAGACCAGAGAGATATTAGACCAGGGCAGAGAGAGATATTAGACCAGGGCGGAGAGAGATATTAGACCAGGGCAAAGAGAGATATTAGACCAGGACGGAGAGAGGGATGTGAGAGTAGAGACTGTAGATCCCTACACCGGGACACAGTCCTCCCTGCCTGCCTGACAGGGAACATTCCAGAGACTCTACAACACAACAGATTTCACCCATTTTTTTGTCTTCCTGTGCTCTTCATGCCCATCCTGGTTGATCTGGTCCATCCAGCACTTCACACAGCGTCACACCACAGGAAACCTGAAAATGTCATTATTAGAGAGCACCTTGAACTCAGAACACCATCTGCAGCAGTCAGGAATGATGAATCAGGCACAAACCGCTCTGCCTAGCGCTGGAGGAAGCAGCCTCGGTGTCAGGTCCCGTTGGTGTCGTTGCGAGTGTAGGACGAGGTGTGTGACTGGTGCAGAATGCAGTGCTTCAGACTCCAGTCCCCTGAGACCCATCTGGACAGTGTCGCATTTTCTGGACAGTGTTGTTCCAGGTATTTAGTGTTTTTGATTGCTTGGTTCAGCTACATTGTACCAGGTATCTACCCAGAGGGAGGAGGGGGGGGATATAGGTAGATACAAAACCTTCCTTAAATGAGTGAGCATTGTTTCTAACTCGGGAAGTGTCCACTTGACGTCCACTTTCATAACTTTCAGCACAAAATAAGACAATTTACTGTTTCTGACAATATGTAGGACACAACTCATTATAGGGGACAGCCTATTTCAAATTGTATCCACTGCAAGACAGCAAATGTTGATGCTCATGGGTTCAAACATCTTATAAAAAATTGGGTATTCCGAGGCACTTCATGGATGACTGGCGAATCGCTGCTCTTCTGAAACGGCGAATGGCAGAATTATGATGAAAACGCACTGTGGGACAATTCTGCCTCCCACTTCACGTTCGTTATAATGATGAGTGAGTGGTAGTAAAACTGCCAGGGTGACCCTGGGAAGAGCTCCGATTAAACAGCCGCCCTCTACTCTCTTTACATTTGAGTGGGAATTAACATCTCCTAGCACTTGTGATCCTGTCTTGAACAGAAGCGAAATGTTAGAGTCATGTGGGGGAGTCTGTCTGCGGTGACAGTGGATGACAAGATTTATGGTGGGAGTCTGTCTGTTGAGACAGTGTAAAAGAAAATATCAGGAACATGGTTGTTAAAACTTGACAGCCGAGTCCATTTAAGCTTGAAGAGCTGTTTTTATAATAAACAAGCAACATCAAGGTGGATCGAGGAACTTTGAGTGATTAACCCAAACATGAGAATGGGCACACTTCTGCACCAGGCATCTGCTGCCACATCTCGAAAAATTCAATCAATGCCAGAAAGGTGCAACAAGAGGCAGAGCACTGTGCCAGAGATTTGCTGGAAGACGAGGTGTCTCCTGAAGTTCTTGATCTACTAAAAGACGAGCTTTCCCCAGAAGTTCTTGATGAGCTGGAAGACGAGCTTTCTCCTGAAGTTCTTGATCTGCTGGAACATGAACATTTCTCTTGAAGCTCTTGCTTTGACACGAGACCTTGGGACCTACGGGACGTAAAGTGTATCTGTCTATGGTTTGTTTGTAAGTTTTAATTCCTGTTTAAGTGAGCCTATGTTTAATTGGAATACTAGGTAATGGCATTAATTCCTGTAGTTTAGTAGCTCAAGGGCTCAAGGGTATCTTGAATTCTGACCTATCTGTGCTATTATCTAGGAAGTATTCTGTGAACAGAATCAAAGCATTTTGTAAGTCGCTCTGGATAAGAGCGTCTGCTCAATGCCCTAAATGTAAATGTAAATGTATGTGTGCTCACCAAAGGACAGTTAGTGCAGACTAATGAGACCAGGTTTAACAGGGTCCTCGTGCAGTCTTAGGTAAATAAGACAAATAGGCTGGTGACCAAAATGCTGAGTCCTGTGTGTTTTAATCTATACACTGATGTGCACCAAGCGCCTCTCACACGCCACATAATTACATTCATCATGCAGTGAAGGGCCAGATTTGATCAGCACTTTTCCTCCCAAAGGGTGGCACAGAGCACCCGAGGACTTTCGCCTTTGCTGAAACAGATGGTTTCACTGTAAAGAGCCTGAGTAATTTTAATAACAAGCGTAGAGCCATTACACCAGCCACCTGCGCTGTGGGGGGGGAGGGGTTTGTTCAGAGGCAGTGAATGAACAACTCCACAGCTAATTGAAGTGTCATTTTCATCTGCAACCACCAGCTGCAATCCAGAAGCCACTGCAAGGGAAGCTGAAAAGGCTCACACACGATGACTGGGGGGGGGGGCACAGAGTCCCTTGGCTTAGAAACTGTGTCTCTCTATTCTGAACAACCAACACATCCCATTTACATATTCATATATCGATTTGGTCTCATTCATTGGACACAGGGGAAAAGGAGTGGAGGCACCATAGGATGTTGCTGTGGCCTGAGGTTAGTGGAGGTCTTGGCTCTGCAGAGCTGGAGAAGATCCAGCCAGGTAGATGTTGTGTTTGCGAGGCGTAGTTCGTCCTGCAGGAGGCGACTCGGCTGCAGGTTCATCAGCATTCAGAGGAGGGAGCAGGAGATCGAGTGTCTCTGATCTGCCTGTTTGATATCGTAATCACGCGCTCGAATGGTACATGGTTCATTTTTTGTGGTCCAGGTTAAACAGCTTTTGGCATGATATACATCTGATAGATTTTCTCTGCATCACATGGAGATGGATGTCTTATAGAGCAGTGTGTGTGTGTGTGTGTGTGTGTGTGTGTGTGTGTGTGTGTGTGTGTGTGAGGAAGAAATGGTTTATGCTCCACTTGTTTCAGGGCCGCATTTCACGTTGAACATACTGCAAAGGGAGGATTTGGAGAGAAGCAGAGGTCTGGGCCAAGACTAATGTAACCTGCGAAATAAATCATTCATCTGGCTTAATGTTGGGGAATATGGCAGAGCAGACAGGAGACCAAAGACATACAGCAGACATCCTACAACACTCTCAAGTGTTTGATGGACAACCAACAGAGTTACCCAGACCACCGTATCTACACAGCAAACATTGTGCCATTTCTAGTGAAGCTTCCTTGTGTGTAGCTGCAGGGTACTGTAGATCTGTAGTACTGTAGATCAGTAGTACTGTAATACTGCAGTACTGTAGATCTGCTCAAAACTGTAGTGAAGTACACAAGAGTACAGAATAACTTTGCTTGCACAGCTGATAAAAGACCTCGGTCCAAAACGTCCTGTTTCTCTGGAAACCCTGTGTACTTATTTTGAATGTCTATATATATCTAAATTATATAGATCACTCTGTCTTTCTCTCTGTCTCTCTCTCTCTCTCTCTCTCTCTCTATATATATATATATATATATATATATATATATATATATATATATATATATATATATATATATATATATATATATAGAGAGAGAGAGAGAGAGAGAGAGAGAGAGAGAGAGAGATTGCACAGTGAAATACACAGAAAGTCAGAAAGTTTTCTCATTCAGTGAATCTTAATTAGAGCTCATTAGACAGAGTTCTGCCATATGCAAATACGCCCTCTCACCACTCTTAACCCATCAAGAGTTTCACATGCTTGTTCTATGTGTGTTTGGATGAATCAGAACATTCCCATAATCCAACAGGCATAAACAGTGTTTTGGGGAAAATCAAGCAAGCCATGTGGTTTAAATGTTTAAACGCACAGACCAGCACAGACCAGGACACAGCCGCCCGAGGTGCTGGTGTGTGTGTGGTGTGTGTGGTGTCTGTGGACTTCCTGTCATATCAGCCAGTGCTTTTTAGAATAATATCAAATCATTTAATGAACATGTATCGATATTTCTCAGCTTCAGAGCATTTTCTGTAAGTTAACAATCAATTAAATTATTGCATGTTGTTATGTTTCATTGCCCTTTAGAAGTTGTCTGCTTTTATAATTTTCATTATTCTTGGTGGGTTAACACTAACAATATTTGTGTTTATTAATAGGTCATTTTAATTCACTTTTCATTTTAGTCTTCCCAATTCAAATTTATACCTTCCAGTAAATTAAGATATTTGTTATTTTATTTCTATTTCTGATGTTTGTTCAGCTCTGAGGTAATATTTAGTTGGCCAAAAATACTTGTGATGCTTGCAGTTGTGTTCCAACTACATTGTTGCGAGATCTGTTTAATTTGGTAAAGAAGAAAATGAAGAGAAAGAGTGGAAGAATGCAATAGTGAAAGAGTGGGTTTGGGCTAAATTTGGCATTGGGTCACTGTTCTGCCGTCATGGGGGACACATGGTGAACAAGAGATTGTAGACTAGAGACTGCCAGCAACTGAAGTGTTATTCTGCTGTGTTGAAACAAGTGAATTGAACAAGAACAACCCCCTCCCACACACACACACACACACACTCACAGGCTATGTGAAGCCTCAATGACACATTTTGTTTTCACATTATCAAATTATTCTCAATAGATCCATTGTTAAATCACAGATGTCTTCCAAACAGATTGCTTCCTTTGTTACATCACAGGCTTCCAAACCATGTAAAATTCCCAGACATGATGTAAAATTCCAAGATATGTTGTAAAATTCCCAGATATTATATAAAATTCCAAGATAAGAAAGCATTGGTGGTACAGGAACAAATCCTTTCCCACTGATTAGTCCTGGAACACTGTGAAGACAGATGTTCTTAGACTGTACTCTCTCAGGAACTATTAAAATGCCTTCTGTATATATGAGGAAACCTGTTCAGATCCGCACACCGCCGTAGGCTTTACAGAACTGGAAAACTATTTAATGAATCACAATATGGCTGATAGTATCAGCCGGCGAGGTGTTATTGGTCAGTCTGCGTCTAAGGGCACAACCTCGCCAACGGCGACCACTCGTGCTGGCACCGACGGTGATGGGTAGGCCATAGCAACAGCAGCCAGCATGCGGCGCTATGACGCGTGGCCACCCTCGTCTTCACACATACCACGTCCACAGCGAGTCGGCATCGGTGCTGCTGAAGTGCTAAAGCTAACACGGTGCCAGACGTCGCTTACCATGAAGACGTTCATTCTCTCCCCCCCCTCCTCCTCCTCGTCCTCTTCCTCGTCCTCCTCCTCCCGCTCCACGGTGATCATCCTGCCTGGGTCTGTATTGTTTGATAATGAGGAAGAGAGCCGACCTGTGGTAAGACAAGGTAAGAGGAGTGATGTGTGCCAACTGCTTCCCACATACTGATTATTTAAAACAGCTGTCAATCAGGAGTGTCAATCACATCAGGAGCACACACACACACATGAACACACACCTACTGATTACAGCACTTAATTAAAATTATCAGCCGAAATTTTATGTAAGTTAACAGTCATTATGTACATGAATCAGCTAGTGAAGATGAAAGAGCTTTGAAAGATAAATGGAAAAGTTCAAATAAACGAGCACCGAATCTAAAAGAATCTAGAAGACTTCATAGTCATGATAATAATACACTTCATGGTTTCCCAGACACTGCAGTCTTAGACTGGTACAGCAGCAGAGCAGATTTTTCATTGGAAAAGTCTAGATTGTAGTCTAAGACTAAACCTAACCTTTAGCTTTAATCTGCTGCTCTGATGTTTGATAGCCTCTGTGATTTGACTATTTCCAGAGGGGTGGGGCAGAAGGCTGGTTTACTTTAATGAGAAGGAAGGAGGACAGACGCCCTGTCCCAATACTGGTTCTAACACGCTCTTCCCTCAGAGAAGTCCCCTAGGGTGGTGACAAGTGAACATCAGAAACAAGTGGAGCAAAAAGGGTGACAGCCCCTGAACAACCAGAGAAAGCGTGGTGCTGAGCTGCTGGATGTTGGAATTGAAATGAACGAACAAACGATTCTTTGTTTGATTATCGATGATGCAATTTGAGTCACAATGCAAATGTTTATGGTAGCGAGCTAATAAACTGACAGTATTTGCATTGTTCTAAAATACATTAAACAATGACTACCATGGAGATAATGACTACCATCGAGTTAATACTACCATGCAAGGTCAGTTCTCCACCCATCTATCGTTTGATTTGTTTATATATTCAGCTGTGTTTCATGTTCCTGTAGCAAGCTCAGCAGCAAACCATCTGAGAAACCTATGCTGTACTGTACGTTGTGGTGGTGCTGGATGTAACCACAGCATACAGATGTTTGTGTGGAGAACAACACCTTTGGTTTCTCTTTTGGATAGATGCAGACACTAAGTCAAACTGTTTACTGTTCCTGACCCAACGGAGAGTGGCCTGAAGGACAGGAAATCTCAGCCCATCGATAAAGGTTTTCGTATTAGGGTACACAGTGGTCACCACCTTCATATGTCTGATACGATGGCAGATTGGAGATCTGGAAGAACCTAAACTGTATATGAGATGCCTTTATGTCTTTACTGCACAGCACACATTTATTCTGATTGGAAAGCCCGTGTCCATTGTCTACTCACCTTATTGTACTATAAGTTGTGTGATGTAGGTGTTTAGTACTTCTCAGTTGTCATGGGAAGCGTTATTAGGAAACGGGGCGTGGTCTGCATTAACACACGTATTCTACTCCAATCGCGGGGCCTCTGTAGCAGAAACCTACCCCTATGAAAGGGGAGTGGCTCGTGAGCATGCCACAGAATCCACAGATAGAGAAAGTTTGATGTTGACAGATTTTAATCAGAAAGCGCGAAAAATTTAAACATCCTTGAACAAGCATGAAATAGCCTAAGTAAACATCCCTTTCTGTCATTAATTGTACGTTTTCAAGGACAGTAAATTAGGTTAGCAAAACGTCCTGGGGTTTTCACTGATTTCACTGGCAGCAGCGTGCTATTTCCAGGCCAAAGGTTTTATGGAATTTTCCACGATTCAGATTGAGTTCCTATTCACCATGATACAGTTGTTTTATACCATGAAAATGAATAAATAAATAAGGGGCGGGGCAATAATTGAAATGGAAGAAAGCGTTAGGTTAAGTATAACCTATAAAAGTATAAAAACCTACTCTCGAGAGGTGAAAACATTTTCCTGATTTTTTTGTGCAATATAAATCAAACAACATTTATTTGATTAATAAATGTTAACTATTAACTATTTTTACTATTTAAACTATTCAATCAAATGGCTGATGATTCATTTTAGCGTGGTATCTAACTCATGTCAGTGTTCTTCAGTTACAGAGTTTTCATTCCTGCCATAATTCTTTATTAACCATGGCACTGACAGTCACGCGGGCGCGATGATGAAGTGCGAACTATCACAGCCGGCCGAGTCAGCGTCACCACATGACGAGAAGTGACATCCGAAGACAGAAGCACAATAGCGCTTCAAAGTGAGAGTAAAAACCCATTTCTGACAGACCCGCACTGATGCCTAACGAAAATAGACATCATATAGTCAAAAAGGACGCTTTCTGGTACGCTGATCAACGGGCCTTTTAACCTGCACCTGGGACCATTAAGGCCCGGTTCGCGAAGGCACGTCACATTCAAAACAGCCACCTTAGAATTTATGTAGGCGGTGGTACATCGATCTTCGTTTAGACCCTTTGGGTGCAGTTTTAACCTGCTTTATTAAATCGTCAAGTGCAGGTTTAAACTGCCTTGAATCGTCACGTGCAGTTTTAACCTGCCTTCTTGAATCGTCACGGGCAGTTTTAACCTGGCTCCAGCATGTTTGTCCGCGGTTTCAGCCCATCTTTACAATCACTGCGCGCGGTTTTAGCCGCTCATTAGAAATCTCGGCGTGCGGCCTTAGACGCTCGTTCGTGTCTGTGCATGCGGCAACAGTCCCGTCAAAATCAAGAGCCTTCGCGAGGACATAATGTGACTAGCAAGAGGCACATTTGCAT
This sequence comes from Brachyhypopomus occidentalis, assembly GCA_020368025.1. NCBI lineage: Eukaryota > Metazoa > Chordata > Actinopteri > Gymnotiformes > Hypopomidae > Brachyhypopomus > Brachyhypopomus occidentalis. Next base: position 5,198,440 of record JAGXOD010001382.1, read on the forward strand.
AGCAGTTTTTTTCATTGGCAACATAATGGATGTGACTCCAGAGCCCTCGCGGGGGGCTTGGCTTTTATGCGAAAGGTCCTTTCCTCCATGAAGCAGCCTGCTCGCCCCCGCTGCTCGCCTCCGCTGCCTCTCCGGGAGGCCCTGGCGCCCGCGGACGCGCCGCCGACCCCTCGCCCTACGCTTATTGTGAACACGGTGGTGAAGCTGTAATTATTACTGGTTCATAGACAAAGCGCTACAGGGAGGTTATTGCCCCTGAGCCAGCATCTGGCTTTCATAACATCGACATGAGTTAGCACGGAGATGCTTTTAACGCACAACCGGAGAAGAAACGCTGAAAGGGGCTGAGGGGAAAAAAGAACCAAAAAGAAACAAAGTGGGGCATAGCGTCACGAAATAAGCGGTGCAGAACCAGCGCAGAGGACCTTAAAGGGGAACTATTATGTTAATTTGCAGTGTCCACAATTTTATTTTTGGAGTCTACAAGAATTTACACATGTCAATGTTCCAAAAACACATTATTTTTCTCATATTGCACATCTTTTCTGTCAGAAACGCTGTTAGACTTCTGTCTTTATGCCCTCACGCCGATGAGCCCAGTCTGCTCTGATTGGTTAGCTCGTCCCCTCTGTTCTGATTGGTCAACTACCAAAGCGGTTTACCTCCTACACATTCCGCCCCTGTGTTGTAGTCTGGCTACAGACCATTCGCTCCTGAGCAGCTGAAAACACTGGCGTGTTTGAAATGTTAGAAATCATTACTGTGTGTGGTGGTTTCCAAGCTTGCATGTAGTCTCTGCAGGAAGAACTCTACTAAATGCATGTGTAAAAATACTTGGGGCAATAAAACTTGGCTAACAGAAGCTAAATTGCTATATAACTGACCAGCTAAGTGGATAACAACTGTAATATTACTGCTTAATTATAACACTGTTGGATATCTAGTGATTAGAAAAAATCACATATTTCCACAAAGTTTCAGGAAAAAACTGAGTTATTAACCAAGAAATCTACAGCTGAGTACTGGGTCAACAGCCACGAACTCCACAGTTGAACACTCGTAGTCACTACCACAAATCCAGAAATAATAATGCATACTTATAGGTTGTAAACCTTCTGTGAGATCACACAACACTGGAACTGCCCATTCAGGAGTAAGAGATGTGAAAATGCTTCATCACACTGTGCACTGTGTCGGAACTCTGTGATGTACCATACACACAAAAATAATTGGAAGAGTGGCGGGAACAGTGGCAAAAATGAATTTCAACCACCGCCATCTTTGTGATTCTACCTTTGGCCAAGCACACAAAAGAGATTTCCTCTCACAACACAGAATACAGAGTGTTCTCGATGCTGCTACAAAGCTGAACAACCTCTTGCTGGCCTCCGCTGCATGCTGTGCTGTGTGAGGGCGTGCCAAGCTTGTCGGTAGGCGGGCAATATGGAAAGTGTTACAAGATTGTGTTGAGTCAACAAAGAAAACAGCCAAAGTTCCTTTGAAGCATTTCAGGAAGCTGGGCACACTGGTTCAGAGAGTAACAGACAGTAACAGAGTAACAGAGAGTAACAGACAGTAACAGACAGTAACAGAGAGTAACAGAGAGTAACAGAGAAAAACAGAGTAACAGACAGTAACAGGCAGTGGCAGGGAATAACAGAGTAACAGGCAGTGACAAGCAGTAACAGACAGTAACAGAGTAACAGAATAACAGAGATTAACAGAGTAACAGATAGTAACAGGCAGTGCAGAATAACAGAGAATAACAGAGTAACAGACAGTAACAGGCAGTGACAAGCAGTAACAGGCAGTGACAAGCATTAACAGACAGTAACAGAGTAACAAAATAACAGAGAATAACAGAGTAACTGACTGAGACTGAGTTCACATACAAACTCTCACAAAACACACACACACCACCATCTTAAAGTCAACAAATGCCTCATAGCAGAAAAGCTGTAGAAGGTAAGTCAAGCGAACAGGAGGGAGAAGAAACAGGGCAGTGAATAAATAGAGTCCAATGAGTATGAGAGCCCCCGTGGCCTTGCATTGTAGGCTAAGATCACTGATACAAAACCCATCAGGAGTCTGCAGGCTGGGGACCAGCCAGAGACACACGGAGGTCCAAGAGACTGGGCAGGACCAGGACAAAGACCAGCAACTGGGCCAGACAGCAGCACTCACAGAGAGGTGGCACATACTGAGAGAGAAACAGAGACAAACAGAACTGAGAGGTAGACAAGAGGAAAGAAGACTAACCGTAAAACAGAACTGAGAATGAGTCTCTGCACGAGTGCAGCCACAGTGCGATAGTGTAACTCACGTAACACACTTAAGAGTTTAAAACGTCCCATTTCACACAATCTGGAATGTTCAGTGTCCTTTGTCTTCTAATGAGCCCAAACTGAACAAACCAAGGTTTTCTAGGGCAAATGACCTGTTTTGTCATGCCAACATCATTGCAACTTAAACTGCACTTAATTGAGGGAGAGAAAGATAGAAAGAGACAGAGAGAGAAACAGATAGAGAGAGAAACAGAGAGATGTCTTTCTAGATTCATATAATTCTGTACTGGAAGTTTCTTCTCCTGTTCTGCTCTCTCTCCAGTCCTCATATCATAGGACACATGTTTTTTCAGTGCCTGTTGCAAAGCTCACACCGTTATAAAGAGATGTGTCACACAATGAATGCAGTTATTACCAAATTTTTTAAGTCACAAAATAATAATCTCGCCTAAGTCTGAAGTTCCAGATGGCTCTTTCTATCAAACTCAATCTTCCACTGAATGGAAGTCTCATTCAAGGTGTCCTGTGAACCCTCAGCTTCTACAACCTGCTTGTTACATGTAAGAGAGGAACCAGTTACCAAGCAATCAGATGGACTTGTTGCCATGGTGATCTGAGGAGGGACAGCTATGCCGGCAGCTTGTTGGTCCACTACCTCGGCCACTGAAGACTCGGGCCACTGAAGGCGGAGTCACTCAAGATATTGAAGGCGGAGTCAATAGAGATACTGAAGGCGGAGTGACTCGGGTCACTGAGTAATGCCTGACAGCCCAAGAGGTGGCAAGACTGGATGAATTACTGCTCAAAGTATTCAAAGGGGAAAAGTGATCAGTCTGAGTCACACTGTTGTTACAGTCAGCACATTCTCTTATGAAGCTGAATTGCCTGTAAGGTAATTGATGCTGAGCAAGTCCATATGCATCAGTTTAGCAAATGTACTGTGAAAACCAATCGGATAAAAAAAATGGACTCCTGGATCAATGGCCATGTGGTAATATTTTTTCACACAGAACAAATAACTGAGAGTGTCATTTGTGGCACCAGCGTCTGAGAACCTAAAATAAAACTACCAACAACAAACAACAAAGAAGAGCAAAAAACGTACAAAAAAGCAAACAGAGTAATAAAAGCAGATGGTTTAAAAAAGAATTTGTCACGGTGGCTGGGAGGAGAGGCCACCAGAGGGCGCGCGTGTGGACGCGTAGCCATAGCAACGCTATACACACACCCCCTAATCATACACCACTCCCCTTATCACAATCTCCTCAATATTAGCACCTGTTTCACATTTCTCCTCACCTTCTTAAGCCCACAGGTTTTGCCATCCAGTGCTGCACATTCTTCAGCCTTCGCCTAAGTGTTTGCACTGGAGTGCACGAGGAGAAACACGGAAGTCGTTCTTACGTCTGTGGTGCAAGCCCGCTATCATCAGTTTTTGTCTTTTCATTTACCTTGCCATTTGGCCTGAGTCCTTTTGTTCTCTGCATTTATTATGGATAATAAATCCGTTCGCCCGCAACCCCTGACTCCTGCTGTCCCTGAACTGACGTCACAGAATGTGCAGCCTCAGGCAGCCGGGAGCGGTGAGCGAAACGCCTGGGAGACTCTTAATCTCCAGGGCAGAATGTTGGGCAATCAGCAGAGAGAGATAGAGGAGGTAAAGACCTTACTGCAAACGATAACGGTCTGCCTACAGAGCATGAACCTACAGGCGAATACACAAAGTACCACTAACTGGGAGAGTCTCCGTCTGCCCATTGCCCCCCCAAAGCCGTACGAAGGGGATCCGGAAACTTGTGAAGGCTTTATGGTGCAGTGCGAACTTTATTTCACTTATCAACAGCACCTGAGCTCAGCCGAGAAGGTTTCATATGTCATTTCTCGTCTGGCAGGCAAGGCCTTAACTTGGGCAGCTGCCCTGGTGACTAACGACTCTCCCCTTATAAAGGACTATAATGCCTTCTCCGCCGAACTATGGGAGGTTTTTCACCATCCGCGCCGTGGGAGAGCCAGCGGGCAGAGTTTACTGTCATTACGACAGGGGACTCGTCAAGCAGTGGACTACGCATTGGAGTTCAGAACGCTGGCGGCAGGTACCAACTGGAATGACGCGGCTCTGGTGGATGTATTCCTGGCAGGGTTAAGACCAGAGTTGCGGGCAGAGTTGGCTTGCAGGCAGGACTCACAGGACTTTAATCAAGTGGTGAGACTGGCCGTGACATATGACCGCTTGGTACAAGAACGTGGAGGCAACGCCCGGGTCGACAGCGTGAAGTTGCCGCCCCCTCCTACGACGGAGGCTATGCCCCCGGTAGAGCTCATGCAGCTGGGCGAGTCGGGAGGTCCCAAGGCGACCACCCGAAAGCGCGGAGGGGGAACCAGGGTGAGTAGCTCCATGGTGGGGGGCTTGCTGAATTTCCCCGTAACAGTTACTTATGAGAACAATGTTGTGGACGTTTCCACCCTAGTGGACTCGGGAGCGGCGGGGAACATAATGGACCCGGACCTGGTTCGCCGTCTGAAGGCTCCTCTGATACGTCTAGGAAGACCCAGACGAGTGTATGCACTGGATGGTAGACCTGTGGGTGGCGGATTGATACGTCACCGCACTCCCCCCCTGGTTGTCAACATACAGGGCTTCACCACACGTCTTCCCTTTTATGTTCTTTCTAAGTTAACGCACACCATCACATTAGGGCTTCCCTGGTTACAAATGTACAATCCCTACATAGACTGGTTTCACGGTAATATAGAGAAGTTGTCCCCAGGTGAGCACAGTGCAGTGGAAGAGCAAGCTATGGCCCTCCTATCAACGTCCATCGAGAGCCCGAATGCGAGTAGCCACCTGACATCCCCTCCTCAGTACAAAGATCTAGCCGAAGTATTCAGCCCCGGAAAAGCGGCCCAGCTTCCTCCACACCGCCCCTGGGACTGTGTTATTAAGCTGAAGGCCGGCAGCGTACCACCTAAAGGGCGTGTCTATCCGCTGTCCCAGGCCGAGGAGTCCGCTATGCAGCGTTATGTCAGCGAGGCGTTAGCTCAGGGTTATATTGTTCCCTCCACCTCGCCAGCCTCAGCGAGCGTTTTCTTCGTTAAGAAGAAGAACGGGGGCTTGAGGCCATGTGTTGATTACCGAGGGCTCAATTCCCTCTTGGTGGGGTACTCCTACCCGTTGCCGCTTGTGCCTTCGGCATTGGAGCAGCTAAGGGGAGCGAGCTACTTCACCAAATTGGATCTACGCAGCGCCTATAATCTCATCCGCATACGTGCCGGGGATGAGTGGAAGACGGCTTTTAGTACCTCGAAGGGGCACTATGAGTACCGGGTCCTGCCTTACGGTTTGGCCTCGGCACCGTCCGTCTTCCAGGCGTTCATAAACGAGGTCTTGCGTGAGTATCTGGATAGATGCGTCGTCGCTTATATTGATGACATCCTCATCTATTCAAACTCGCTCGAGCGACATGTGCAGGATGTACGAGCCGTGTTGAGCACTCTCTTGCGCAATCGCCTGTATTGCAAGCTTGAGAAGTGTGAGTTCCATCTCCGGGAAGTACATTTCCTTGGCTACACCATCAGGCCAGGCTCCGTACATATGCAAGCAGGTAAGGTGGAGGCTGTGTTGCGATGGACCCGTCCTCACACACGACGCGAGCTGCAGAGATTTCTGGGCTTCGCTAATTTTTACAGGCGGTTTATCCGAGCATTTAGCCTGATAGCGAGGCCTCTGACTGATATGCTGCGCGGCGGGGCGACTCGGCTCTCGTGGATGGCGGAAGCCGAGGAAGCATTCACGAGACTGCAGCAGGCGTTCGCAGAGGCTCCCGTACTCCACCAGCCCGATCCTAATAGACCATTCGTGGTTGAAGTGGACACTTCGAATGTGGGAGTGGACGCCGTCCTTTCGCAGCGTTTTAAATGCGGCAGCCCACTTCAGCCCATAGCCTTCTTCTCCCGAAAACTCAGTAAAGCGGAATGCAACTACGGAGTGGGGGACCGGGAGTTGCTGGCTATCAAATTAACCCTGGAAGAATGGAGGCACTGGCTTGAGGGTGCGCGGCATCCCTTCGTGGTTCTGACGGACCACAAAAACCTGGAGTACCTAAAGAACACGAAGAGGATGAACGCAAGGCAGGCAAGGTGGTCGTTGTTTTTTTCTCGCTTTGTGTTTCAGGTCACATACCGGCCGGGGGAGAAAAATGCGCGAGCAGACGCCTTGTCACGGTCGTTTCCGGGCAGCCAGGAGTCCACGAGCGAGGAGCCGGTGCTACCCAAGGAGTGCTTCGTCGGCACGATCGAGTGGGAGGTAGACCGGGCTATAGAGGCGGCTAACCCGCACCCGCGGTGTCCGCCACATCGCAAATATGTGCCGCTGGCCCAGCACACGGCATTGATCAGCTGGACTCATTCGTCAATGGGCACGGGACATCCAGGCACTACCAAGACGGCGCAGCTGCTAGGGGCTCGCTATTGGTGGCCGGGACTTCACCGTGATGTGCTGAAGCACGTAGGCTCTTGCCCCGAATGTACTAGGAGCAAAGTTCCGAGGACGTCGCCAGCGGGTAAGTTGTGCCCATTGCCCGTCCCGGACCAACCATGGACTCACATTGCGACCGACTTCGTGACGGATCTCCCAGCATCAGAGGGAAACTCTGCCATTATGGTCGTCATAGACCGATTTTCCAAAATGGTCCGTTTCATCCCCTTACCGGGGCTACCGACAGCTTGGGAGACTGCGGACCTCCTATTCCGACACGTCTTCAGGCAGTTCGGTCTGCCTGAGGACGTAGTGTCGGATAGGGGTCCGCAGTTCACTTCGCGCGTCTGGCGGGAATTCCTCAGTAAGCTTAACATCACGGTGAGCCTTACCTCTGGTTATCATCCACAGGCGAATGGAAAGGTGGAGCGGACTAATCAAGAGCTGGGGAGATTCTTACGCGCATACTGTAGCGCGCATGATGACACTTGGTGCTCGCTACTCCCGTGGGCCGAGTATGCGCAGAACTCGCTCGTCCAATCAAGCACCGGTAAGACTCCATTTGAATGCATATTCGGGAGACAACCGCCGCTCTACCCGTGGAACGCGGCAGGGTCGGATCAACCAGTGGTGGAACAATGGTGCAGGCGCAGCAAGAGGGTCTGGGCAGAAACGCACCAACGGCTTAAGGCCGCTGTAAAGAGGTTCAAGGCGAAAGCGGATCGCAGGAGATCAGAGGCGCCGGACTATGCAGTGGGCCAAAAGGTGTGGGTCTCCACAAGCGACGGGAGGCTGGGTCGGCGAGGTAAGCTGGACGATAGATACGTGGGCCCATACGTAATCACTCGGCGGATTAATCCGGTGACGTACCGGGTGAGCCTTCCGGCTGATAGACGTGTGTCCAGGTCATTTCACGCTTCCGCCTTGAAGCCCTACCGTGAGGGACCGCTGGAGCAGCCGGGACAGGCTGCACCGCCGTCTCCGATAATGTTGGACGATGGACCGGCCTACCAGGTGCGTAAGCTGCTAGACTCCAGGCGCAGAGGACAGCGGTTACAATACTTGGTGGACTGGGAGGGGTACGGTCCCGAGGAGCGGTCGTGGGTGCCGGCCTCTCAAATTCTGGACCCCTCCTTGATCGCCTCCTATCATCGGGAACGTCCCGAGCGACCGGCTCCGCGAGGGCCAGGACGTCCCAGAAAGGTACGGCTGGAGGAGTCCCTGGGGGGGGGCTCTGTCACGGTGGCTGGGAGGAGAGGCCACCAGAGGGCGCACGTGTGGACGCGTAGCCATAGCAACGCTATACACACACCCCCTAAATCATACACCACTCCCCTTATCACAATCTCCTCAATATTAGCACCTGTTTCACATTTCTCCTCACCTTCTTAAGCCCACAGGTTTTGCCATCCAGTGCTGCACATTCTTCAGCCTTTGCCTAAGTGTTTGCACTGGAGTGCACGAGGAGAAACACGGAAGTCGTTCTTACGTCTGTGGTGCAAGCCCGCTATCATCAGTTTTTGTCTTTTCATTTACCTTGCCATTTGGCCTGAGTCCTTTTGTTCTCTGCATTTATTATGGATAATAAATCCGTTCGCCCGCAACCCCTGACTCCTGCTGTCCCTGAACTGACGTCACAGAATTACGCACGTATGATAACTCAAACACCACACTATGGGGGCATTCACAAAAACACCACACTATGGAGGTGTTCTCAAACACCACACTATGGGGGCGTTCACAAAAACACCACACTATGGAGGTGTTCTCAAACACCACGCTATGGGGGCGTTCACAAAAACACCACACTATGGAGGTGTTCTCAAACACCACAGCTCTGGTACTGCAGAGCTCATCAATTCCAATTTGAGAACGATCCACCACCTATATAACATTGCAAACCCAAAGCAATAATTAGCCCTTTGGACATACACACACACACACCACCACCTCCGTCTGGAACCGATACGTTTGTAGAGTTTGGGGCAATTTTCATACACTCATACACACTTTACAGGAAGACATTCCAAGCCATGACACCTTGTCGTACTTTGACTGTCTGTGATGGGATTAATGCTCCAGTGCACAGTAGTGGTTGTGGTTCTGAGGCCACTCATTACCTATGCTAATTTATGCTAATATTTCTACTGATATTAATGCTGCACTTCGATTAAATGAAGTTAAACCAGTGCGCACACAAGCACTTTTACAAGATGACAGGGAGCAGAAGGTAACTGCCGTGATGTTGATATGTACGTTTTGGTCTGTTAGTGCTGAGATTTAAATGCAGGTGCCATACACACTTACCAAAGCACATGGAATGAGACGCTTGACGCTGTACTGAGTCTATCTGGCAGTCTAAGCACTGGTGCTTATGTTATATCTGCAAGTAATGTTGAAATGCATCACAGAATGCTAATGCTACGTAGTATAGGCTGCAGTTATAACCCTTGGGTTTACACTGTAAATTAAATAAAAACAAAAGTAATACAATTCTAAAATAATATTCAGTGTTTTGAATCTTTCTACCATGTGTTAGACATTTTATAAAAGTATAGAAGGAAACCTCTCTAGGAAAGTATTGAATGAAAGCTCTGCTCTCATTGGCTGTTCCTCCACAAACCTCACAGTAGTTATGAAGCACAGAGTGGGCATCAATGACAAACGTGAAGTCATTAAGGTTGATGTCTGACACCCTTCGGTGTGCATCACGCACCCAGACACTCATCCAGCCATTCAGGCGCCCAGAGCCAAGCCTTTAACCTTTAACCTTCACCCACTAGTGACCTTCGTGAGTTCAGGCAGTGAGGCAGATGCCTCGTCCCCGAGTAAACATAACGGGAATTGTGTCCTCACCTTAGTTTTATTACTTGTAAGATACGTGTACAATCCAGCTTTGACCTCAAAACTGCTGAAACGTTGTGATCACTCCCAGGCCCTGTGTCCTTGTAGTCACAGGGTGACAGGTACATTCAGTGAGATCTTTCCCTTCCTGTCCAGTAGTCTCTCGAGCTGCTGATTGGCTGCGTGGTTTCTATGACTCCCATTCATCATCTCCCTCGTCTTTGCCCTGGGCCATACCTTGGGCCATACCTCAGCTATACACTCTGACAAGTTCTTCGAGTCGTTGTTCGGGATGCTTGCAGATCAAAGGAGTATCACTTTTTTCTTAAGAGAATGGTATAATCCAGAATGGTATAATCCAGAATGGTAGTCACGAGATGAGTGAGGGTCAAAATCAACACTAGGGAGTATTCCAAACCAGGAGACATCCAGAACAGTGTAAAAACAGAATAGCAGAATAACACAACTCCAGAACGACAAAGCCAAAGGGCCTAAGGCAAACACGAAAATCCAGAAACATCTAACAGTGAGAATCGGGAAACATGAAAAGACTATTTGGTACACGCGAAGATCTGACATGGCAGTACTTCACAAAGCTCAGAGGAAGCCGACAGGTTTTAAATCCACAGTGGAAACAAGGGACAGGTGAGATCAATCATGAGGAACGTGTAAAGGAACAGTGATTGGTTGGAAGCTTCTCCAAGCTGAGAACTGGATTCTGGGAGTTGTAGTGAGTTGAGGTAAGGGGTTGCATTTACATACCTAACTAACACTTTGTTAGTAAAGTGTTCAGCAACCTTTTCCCACAACACCAACAGGCAGTTCACCCAGAGGCAGTTCATCTTAGCGATGCCCTTCACGTTCGGCCATTTCCTTGCTTCTCTCCAGCCTCCAGAAATTCAGCTGCTTGGTTCTGATTGGTCCTTGTCCCACACCCCAACTCATATGGCCCCTCCTCCAATCACTGCCTGTAAAAGACTTTGTATTTTCCAGCTATTCAACCCATCAGGTCTTCATGAATTTGGGCAGGTAAAATGCAAATGTATGCAAAATGTCTGGTTCCCTGTCTTCAGCTTCTGAATTGTGGGCTTAATGTGTATTCAGGGTAAATACATTCATTTTAAATACATTCATATTGATATAAATGCATATGACATGTATGAGTATGAGGCTTGTCCATCACTGAAAATAAGATACCATTAAAGCCACGAAAGCCCTAGTAAAAAAAGAACTGATGGAAATTTGTGACAAAAAAAAAACTATAAACTATAAACAAAGCACTACGTCTACAACCTGAGACTGAGACATCCCTGCTAAACCTCACAACAGTGCTGGAATAATTAGGATGAAGAATAGATGACCTCCCTCATGTTCGGCATACGCACCTCCTTTTCCCTAGTCCACTGAATGATGAGGAGACCAGTGGGAGAAGCAAATAAGAGCTTACAGAAGTTACAGTGACTCCAAAGGACCTGCACCTGATGTTTTGTGTTCGTATTCCATGTGCTTCTGCTTACGTTCCAGTTGGCCCCACCTGTTATTTTGTAACCCCGCCCTGTGTGATTGTTCTCATGTGTTCCTTGTTTAGTGTCTGTTTCCCATTTTTGTTTGCTGGTCTTTGTTGAATGTACAGCCGTTCTGGTCAGTATTTTCCCTTATTCTGTAGACATTGTGTTTATCATGTCTAACCCTGTCATTCGCGCTAATCATGTTTCCATCTCTGATATACATGGCTTATCGACCCTGAATGTTTAAGGCATGATGACTCTGGACCTGCCTGTATTAACTCTTGCTCTTTTCAGTGTGTCCATCTTGTTATCGCTCTGTGAACGCTGCGTTACAAAGTGTGTGTAATGCTCTCAGGGGTCAGGAGAATTGTCTGATTGTTAAGCTGAGTGTTAATTGCATGGACAAAGGATGACATACTATCCTACTGAAAAACATGCGAGTTGCTCTGGGTAAGAGTGTCTGCTAAAAGACGCTGAATGTGAATGTAAACGGTGCAGACGTCTTCTGTACGTCGGAGACAGAAGGGCACCCGTCCTTCTTGAACTGCGGGTTAGAGAAACCTAGTGGAGTTAAACTATGTGAAATGATCTGACTTGTGAACGGCAGCTGTGCCCTACAGAGTGAATCACGAAGGCAGCATTTCTATAAGGCAGGGATTCTGTGATACGTGTTCCCATGGTAACCAGGGGGTCAGGAAATGTAAGGAAAATACCTACACTAATCAGAACCCTGAAACCCTTGGAAAGAAATAAATGCCCCCCCCCCCCCACCAAACAAAAACAAAAGATTTAAAGTAATAGTTCTTTAGACAGCACTGCTGAATATCTTCTGTGCATTACTGTATATGCCCATGAGATTAGGACACCAGATTATAAGGATGAGAACAGATGCCGCTGCTCAGAGGAGTCACCCATCTTAGCAGACGGGTAGTGTCTGCTCCCTCCAGACATGCTGTTCTCTTCACGCCATGCAATGGGATGGAAACGATTTGATGTTCTTTTTTTTTTATTACATGGGCAAATGGAACTACCTGGAGCATTTATTCTGTGCATCTATTCTGGTGAAAAAGAGACATTTCACAAATAACCATCTTCTTTTCCCAAATAAGCCAATTTCATAATCATTTGAAAAGTTTTTTGTCAGAAAAAAAAGGTTTAAAAAGATCATAGTTGCAATTAAATTGTTGTGTGGCTATATAAACAAACAAACAGAAGTTAATCTACAATGTGCCTAACACTGCTCTGATATCTGCACAGCGGTGTAAGGTCACAGTGAAGACCCCCTGCTTTGTATAGATGGTCAAGTCCATGACCCAGAGGGGGAGGATCTCTCTGTATAGATGGTCCAGTCCATGAGCCAAGGTGGGAGATCTTGCCTCTGCCTGCCCAGTGGGGTGATGTCGGGTTTACCTGGAAGAAAGGACCAGAAAAACAATCCACAGCATTCAGGTTTTTTTTTGTTCCTTCGGTCCACTGTAATTCCTTTAGATGCTAATCTGACATCTTGTTTCAGACAGTAATGAAGCAAAGACTCTCAAAAACAGCCCATGAAAACATTACCTGTCAGGTGACCTACTTCAGAAAAGACAAGAAGACTAAGAGTCCAGTGGATAGTTTACCAACTGATGCATTAATGTCTCGGGGTTTGCTTGGCACTGTGTGTGTGTGTGTTAGGTAACATCTTTCTTTCTGTTTCTTTAATTAACTTGCTTTCTTGCTTTGCCTAAGATTAGCCATATGTCTTAAGTGACCTTAAGGGAAGCACCCAGAGACTGTGGCTGGGGGAGGAATGGTGGTTTTCATCCTAGATACAGCTTCCTTATTCCACACTTCCTGAACACTGAAACGAAATCAAACATTACACAGGGCTACAACATCAATGTAGACATTTCAGTGTTTTATCTGTCTATTTCCCTAATCAAGAAATATTCAAAATGATTATAGCTTAGAAGCAATGAAAACTGTAACTGAAAAGGTAAAAATAAATTCATGCATAACTTAACCTAAGCACAAAATGTGGTATTTTCCATAATAAAAGATGGGGGTCATAAGATTCCTGAATCCATCAGCCTATCAGTCTGCCCCAGAGCATTCTACAGCCCTCTCTATGCTATGGTGAATAGACCTAGCACAAGAGGTCAGAGAGTGGAAAATGAAGAGAAATGAAAAGAAATGAAAAGATTGAGAGAGAGAGAGGCAGACAGGGAGAGAGAGACACATACACACACACAGAGGCAGACAGAGAGAGAGAGACAGAGAAGTGGATGGGTTTACATGTCCATGGAGTTCCTGAGGTTCCGATTTAAGAGGGTGTGTGGTGTTGCGTTGTGTTGCTCTTCCTTGGGTGAAGTGCTGAAATGGCTTCCCCGTGTTTAGCGTATCCCATGATCATCTCTCCAACCTCCATCTCCAACGCTAATCTGATACTCCTAACCTAACGACACTTGTCAAAACCGTAACGTCATTTGCCTATATGTACTTAAAGATTAACTCACAAAATCAAGAAAAAAACAAATTATTCAATGTTTTTATGGCCCTAAGTAAACTGTAAATTGTAATGACTGGAAAGTTAATGTTAGCCATGGATCTTTATGGTTTTTCATGTTAGAGGCCTCATTAACAGTCAAATGTTGGTGGGGACAGGGTAAACCTCTCTAGTCTTTCCTAACAGCAAAGTTCTCTCACATGTACTTTCATATAGCTTGAAAATATGACAAGCTCAATCTGTTTCTAGAATTCAACTACAGCCTGTAGCCTAAACAACAAAGACTGAATTCTACAGTAGAACCTGGGCAGAGTTAATTAATTAGTTAATGGTGTCGAATGAACCCTCTAGAATTAACACTCTAGCATTAACCCACTAGAATTCTCCTGTCTGGCAAATAGAGAAGCTACCTGCTGTGTGCAGTGACTCATCCTTCCTGTGTTTGTGTTGACAACGAGAGAGGGGGAGGGGCTGGTGGGCTAATTAGTCATCATTAGCCCATCTCCTGCTTCCTGAGTGGACACTGTTCTTTTGTCCTATCTCATTAACATCGCTAATAGAGCTGTCAACATGATACACAGGCAGGGTCATTGCCATGCATCACAGTCATGCGTTAGCACCGACACAGTACCGACGCAGGCAGGGCGGGATCAGGTCACAGGGTACAGATGATGTCCAGAACGACAGAACGACCGAGACCGTGGTTTCGGTCACTTACATAAGTTTGCGTGACTTGCCGGATAAAGATAAGGTTCTCAGATTTGTCATTGTAAAAATGCAAACGCCTACAGTAGGTTTTTCATACAGAGTTAATCTAATTGGTTTCAACTCTGTGGGAGTTAATTCAATACTGTGCTGACATACCTTACATGGTTCAGTGCACCAGAGGAGGGCAGAGCTCACCAGACCCCAGAGCTGCGTGGTCTCAAAATACCAACGTTACCAGTATGCTAATGAGCCAGAGCAAGGCCACACCTCAAAATGTCTGTTTTGGCTCCTAATAATTAGAATAATTACACTGGTCAGATGGTTATAATAATGTATAGAATATAATGTTGTAAAGGCTAGCGGTAGAGTGCAGAGTAAAGGTGACGATTGGGACACATAACCACTCTCTACAGCCACCTAATCCTTCTCTTCTTCTTTCTCGTCTCTCTCCATCTATCACCCTAACAGCCTGGCTGAAAGTGGAGCTGTGAGCTGTAATGAACTATGCCTTTCAAACTTTGATATAGTGGATTAAAGAACTCAAAGATCCATGAGTCTTCACCCACACAAGAAAGTGCTCGAAGTCATTCACGCTCACCCACTCTCGCGCGCTGAGAAAGGCAGCTCTACACACACCTTTTGACCATCTTTCTTCTTCACCAAACATCAGTGATCTCAATTACAAGCACCGATTGAGGCTTTGCAAGCAGACGTTGATTTCTCTGATTTCTAGACTGTCAAAGGAACAAGTTCCAGAACCCTACAGAGACCCAAGTGTGCAGTCTGCACCAGTGTGCAGGTGTACCGTGAGAACAGAACCTTTTCACTCTGCTATACTCTAGAAAACTTTGAACACTCACAGATCACCCCAGACAACTTATCATCTCCATATGGTTCCAGTAAAAAATTATTTCCCGTTTGAAAGCTGTGGCATCAGAAATGAAGAGGATGATGGGAATTACAGAAGGAGCCATTAGTCAAACTTTTTAGCTCATTGTGGGCTGATGATGGTAATTTGCGGTGTCATAGATAATGACAGATTGTGAGTGTTTCGTCTGCAGTACCGACACTGCCTAGCTGTATACGTTGGCCTGCATGCGTGCTGGGTAAATGGTCTCACTGCTACACAGGCAGCAGGAAGACCACATCGCCCTGTCTGCAAGGTCCACACAGGCTGTCCTCTGAAGCGTCTGGTCTTCTGAAGATATCCAGCTTTGCCCGCGTGAGCACAGTAAACAGCATCATCGGGAGGCAGGTGGGGTGGGTCGCTGGACACCTGATGGGCATGTGGTGTCCGACTCACCAGGACATGCGTGCAGGCATGACCGAGTGACAGGTTCACCCGTTAACCACTCATCCAACCAGAACTGGGCAAGACTGAGATCAGCAGCACACGGCCACCCTGGCGGAGTTCATTCTTCTCCCTTTCATCCTTCTGACTCTGAGATGGTTGTGGTGATGTTCACACTGGCTCTTCCACTTTACCAGCTCATCGTCCATGTACACAGTGCACCAGCATCATCATTTAAAAGCCCAAACTCTTCATCTTCCCTGTGTGCTGAGTGCAGAGCCCTGCCTGCCAGAGTACAAGAAGTGACATTACCCAATAATTCATTATCCAATCAAATCCCAAACTCAAACTCTTCCAACGCCTGAATATGCAGTTTCACACAGAAAAAGGGAAGGAGACGCTGTTTGATTCCTGTTTTAAAGTATTTCATAACTCTACAAATTCACACTCAAGAGTTTCCAAACTGCACTGGCCCCTCTGCCATGAGAGGTCACGCAGAGGTGAGGTTGCGTGTCTGTTCAAGCGCTGAAAGCGAAAAGAAAAAAAACCCTAAAACTCTTATAAATAAGAGTAATAAATTCCCAGAAGACAGCAGAGGGGACGGGATGCATGGACAGAGTCCCTCCACGCAGACGCTGTGTCCTCTGCTGGAGACGGTACCGCTCATTATGCCCATGCTGTCAGAATTAAGATTTTAAGAGTTTAAATGAATTTGTAAGTATTTGCGGTAGTAAAGCAATTTAAAGCTGCATCCTTTGCTGTGGCTCAGTTGATCGCCAGCCCTAGGTAGTGAGGGTATGTTGGGGGGGGGGGGGTGATTGTGGTGGGGCACTAGAACTTTGCAGATAAGCTGATAGTCCTGGGGTACATAACTATCAGAGCAACAGAATGCAAATTGAATATTTCATTTCCTGTTCTATTTCACAAGCAGCTGCTGTGAAATAGTTTATCATGTGGCTGTAGTGCCCCCTTGTGGACACTCACCTGTAGGGCAGCTGTGATGTTTGAGGAGAGCTTGAGGAGTCTTGTTCTGGATGACGCACAGTCAACATTATTAACAGGGTCAGGCAGGATGGCTGCAGGCTGTACATGTGGGAGGAGCAGCTGTCCTCACGAGTCCGAGGGGCCATCATCTCATATTCATCTTCCTCAGTGCCTATATTAATCGAGCTGAAGGAACTTCTCCGCATTAAGCAGAGAACACACAGGCCTCTCCAGGACCGATTTTATACTGTAAACATTCAGTGCTAAATGCTACATTAATTACCCCCCCCCCCCCCAACAATTCTATCACATTTTTGTCAACGACAACAAAACTTTTCATCATTATTTGAATCAATAATTGTAGAAATGCACATTTAACTTGAATATCAATATGGTGAATTTAAATAGTTGATAACCAATTCGAATTCAGATTCTGTACTGCCAGACAATCTATTTTTAAAATGTGTCTTATGGATAACTGATTTATACATGCTGTCATAAATAAATTCATGTTGTACTCTACAGTGACATCTCAATGAGAGTAACACTATAAATTTTTAATTTTGACAAAATGTGTTAACATGTGTAGTGCTTTGATCCCTGCACTACAGGCATTAAACCCGGGGGAGGCTTCAGCAACTTTACATTAAACCCAGGGTACATTTCAGCAACTTCACATTAAACCAGGGGGAGGCTTCAGCAACTTTACATTAAACCCAAGGTACATTTCAGCAACTTCACATTAAATCCGGGGGAGGCTTCAGCAACTTTACATTAAACCCAAGGTACATTTCAGCAACTTCACATTAAACCCGGGGGAGGCTTCAGCAACTTTACATTAAACACAGGGTACATTTCAGCAACTTTACATTCAGCAACTTTACATTAAACACAGAGTAAGCTTCAGCAACTTTACATTAAACCCAGGGTAAGCTTCAGCAACTTTACATTAAACCCAGGGTAAGCGTTAGCAACTTTACATTAAATCCAGGGTAAGCTTCAGCAACTTTACATTAAACCTCAGGTAAGCTTCAGCAACTTTACATTAAACCCGGCGTAAGCTTCGGCAACTTTACATTAACAGAAATGAAGCCTCAATGTTCTCTGCTCTGTCCTTAGTAAAGCCACAGGACCAGAGTCGACTATTAGTGCACCCGATAGCACAACACACAACTACTACAGAGAAAGTGTTAGGATGTTAAAAGGACATAATTCTACATATATTCAAGCACTTCTCATTACACCGTTACCATCAACAAGGACACAACTTGGTGTACATGCAAAATTTGGCAAGTTAGTACAGTATGCAGGAACAAAACTTTGCATAAAGCCAGCACATATATATATATATATATATATATATATATATATATATATATATATATATATATATATATATATAGAGAGAGAGAGAGAGAGAGAGAGAGAGAGAGAGACTTGTTGGAAACCCTTATGACAATTCTTGTATAATAACGTGATTATAACTGTGTACGTGTTATATGCTCCCTGTGATTTTAGGCATTTGGACATATTGTGCGTACTGAAGTCATTTTGAACCCAGGATTCTGTCGTTCTCTCAGCTCAGAAGGTTGAAAGCCCATTTACTGCATGTCCTGCCCTCAGGGCACTGTGACCAGACCAAGCACACATCTCATCCGTCTGAAGGACAAACCGGCGCCAGACAGGGAGAGTTAGTGTCAACAACAGTCGAGCTGCCTAAAAACATAGTAGCTTTGACCCACATGGGCAGGGTAGAGGGGTGATGATTGGCTTCCCGGGTGTAAGGAGAGAGGGCGGAGTCCTGGGTGTAAAGAGAGAGGGCGGAGTCCTGGGTGTAAGGAGAGAGGGCGGAGTCCTGGGTGTAAGGAGAGAGGGTGGAGTCCTGTTTTAGTTCACCCACTCTGACACGTGCGCATGAGACGCAAGAGACAAGGACACAGCAGACTAAAGACGATCAGACCACTCTGGTGGCTGTGATGAAATACGTGTGTGTGTGTGTGTTAGTTTAGTCCAGAGGCTCCTCCGTGAGTTTAGCTGCGACTGTGGCCAGTTTAGACTCCCTCATCTTATCCAGTCCAAAGAGCAGGTCCAGCTGAGTGACTGGGCGAAGAGGCACGTCTTCCTCCAGTCTGCACGAAACACACACACACACACACACACACAGGAGGTGAGCATGTTAGGACTGAGAAGAGCGCCCATAAGGTAAGCCCATACATGCGGCATGCGGAGGCCATACTCCTCATCTTGGTCGTGGAGTTGCAGCTGCTTAGTGATCTGGTTCATCTGCTGTCTGCGGATGTAATCCCTGACGCGGTACAGGGCCGCATCCCGACACAACTCCCTCAGATCGCTGCCCGAGAAGCCGTCCGTCTGCTGGGCCAGCTCCTTCAGGCTGATCGCCTTACTCAGCTGCAGGAAGCACCAGCCAAACACACACACCATGCTCACACACCACGCTGCGCACACTGCACTGCACACACTCTGCTGTAAGCTTCTGCCCCGGCTCCCTGTCCTGGATCTGGTGGTGGTCATGCTGAGCGTACCATGTTCCTGCAGTGTAAGCAGGCCAACTCTGGGCCCCCGTGTACTGTACAACGGAACAAGAACTCTGAACTGCACCGAAATTAACTGAAAGAATCTCATGCGTTCGTGTGGAATGCAGAACTGGCAGCATAATGCATTCTGGGAGAACAAGCATGCCAAACAAAGCCTCTTGTGATGCAGGACATGACTGCAGACAAAAACACATATGGAAGCTCTGGTCTAGTCACTCTGGTCTAGTCACTCTGGCCTAGTCACTCTGGCCTAGTCACTCAGCCGAAAGGAAAAACGAAAGTTTTAGAGTTCGGTGGGTACACACGGCTAGAACCGTCAGCGTCCTGAGAAACAGGCGTGTGCGCTGCTAACAGGTGTGTGTGTGTGCTGTTAAGGAGTGAGAGCGTGAGAGTTACGTTTTCTCCTGACAGGATGAGCCGGAGGATCTCCTGCCTCTGAGCAGCGCTCTGTACAAACGGAAAAACACCAAATAAAACACCTTTCAATGAGCTATTAAACCAGTGTGTGTGTGTTTCTCTCTCTCAGGTAACCCCAGGTGAACTGTTGTCTGTATGTATGTATGACTCACAGGTAACCCTAGGTGAAAGGTTGTGGGCATCCTTCTCAGTATGGCTGGGTCCACATCCTGAGGCCTGTTAGTGGCCCCCATCACCATCACCTGGGAAACACGCACACACACAGGACTGTAAGCACACCTACTGAAGAAATGTAGTGTCCAGTGTGTATTTGTATGCATCAGTGTGTGTGTGTGTGTGTGTGTGTGTGTGTGTGTGTGTGTGCGTGCGTGTGCGTGAGACCTGAGTGTTTGCTCCAGTTTCTAGACCATCCCACAGACTCATAAACTGGGCCTTCATCATTGCTGTGGCCTCGTGATCCAGACTGGATCGATTCCTCAGGAATGAGTCTAAGTAGGGGAGGTAACAGGTGTCATGGTCTAACTGCACTGCCACACATCACCACCACAGCCTGCCTGGCAGAGAGAGAACTCAGCACCACCCTTCTGGAAGTAACACACAGTGCTGACATTTTGTAAGTCTCGTTTGTCTCTTATGTGATCCATTTCCTCCAGAGATCATAACGGCAGTGAAAGGGGGTGGAGGATGATGATGATGAAGGGGTGGAGGATGATGATGATGAAGGGGGTGGACTTTCAAAATGATAGAAAACTGTCAGCTCTCCACTTCCACATGGCCTAAACCAGTCTAAACCAGTGGACAGCGTGTCATTTTTCTACATCTCCAGTACAGTGCTTTAAATGACCTCATAAGTCCCCACAGAATCAACAACCCTGCACAACAGTGAGCAGAGAAATACACTTTTAGAAATGGCCAGACCCTCAGAATAATGACATTTGAAATCATATGTTTCTATGCCTGGTATTTGCATAAGAATCAGCACATCGGGTTATTTGTTAAAGTGCCACAATCGTTCTTCATCAAAGGTTAGGGCTGGTGTGGTTTATTCATTCTCCACTGTAGCTGTATTATTTATTTTCTCAACATACATAGTGTGTAAAGTTATGATGGTATCAATTAGTGTTTGTGATTATGACGTATGTCACAAATATTAAAAATACAGCATTATGACCTCAAGCAAAAAGACTTGGAAAACATTTGTGAATATAAAGTTTTAATACGTACATACTATATGTATTAAATTCAAAATGATTGTATTCTTCTTTTTTTTCACATGTTCAACATTTTATCTCCTTCCAAAATGATCATCAGCATTCAGACTAAACTAGCCACTTACCTATTTCATCAATGAAAATGATGCAGGGCTGAAGCTTGACAGCCAGTGAGAATACAGCAGCAGTGAGCTTCTGTGATTCGCCATACCACTTGTCAGTCAAAGTGGAGGCCTGAAGATTGATGAACTGACAGCCTGAGGCTTTGGCTGTTGCCTTAGCGATTAAAGTCTTCCCACAACCAGGTGGGCCGTACAATAGCACACCTGTGGAGTGTGAGTCATACCTTTAGGGAACAAGAAAACATGGTAACACTGTAGAAGTTGCTACTTTAATGGCTATTATAAAACTGACAGTTGGCTTTAAAAGAAATCACAAGACAATAAAGCTAAATCATGTAAGAAAAGATGACATTGTCTAAATCCGGCACCAGAATGTCATCTATTTGTTCTCTGTTTGCTTGACCCTCCTTGTACATCACCTCTGGGTGGCCGCACCAGTTTGGATCCGCGAAACAGGTGGCGTTTCTGGAAGGGCAGGATGACAGTGTCCTGCATCTCCGTGATGACTGCATCAAGACCTGCGATGTCCCTCCACGTCACCTTAAAAAAAGAACATCACACCACAGGAGCAACCATCACATCACACACACAAAGCCGCTGTGAAAAACCAACAACTGAAACCATGTTGAGTTGGAGGTGGTGACTCTGAACGTGAGTGTGTGAGCATGTGAGTGTGAGGGTGTGAGGTAGTGAGTGTGTCAGGGCATGAGTGTGAGGGTGTGAGGGAGTGAGTGTGTGAATGTGTGAGTGTGTGAGCGTGAGAGTGGGAGTGTGTGTGTGCATGAGAGTGTGAGCGTGTGAGCAGGAGAGTGTGTGAGCGTGAGAGTGTGTGAATGTGAGGGTGTGAGTGTGTGAGCGTGAGAGTATGTGAGTGTGAGTGTGTGAGAGTGAGCATGAGGGTGATAGTGTGAGGGTGTGAGTGTGTCTCACAGGTGGGCTGTACCTTGATGCTGCGAGGATCAACAAGATGAGCTGCCACGTTCATCTCATACTCGCTCAGACTCACCCCCTCTACTCCCATCTGCTTCATCAGCTTCTCCGCCTGATGGAGACATGTCCCAGATTGGCTAATTTAATATAATTAATATTACCATATTACTATTTCTATAATTAACAGTATTTTCGTTGCTGCTACTGCGTTAAACAATACCACATTTCTAAACTGCATTTCTTATCAATCAAGTTAATAATGCCAATCAATAAAATAAAAAAACTCTTGAGTAAATGTAGAGAAAGACACTACATGAAAGAAAAATTGAGCAAGAAACAGACAGAGAGAAAGATCAGGGGAATACAGGATGGCAAAGAAGGATAGATTGAAGGCGTTGTAAAACAGCAACATGGCCAGTTACGTCCTGGAAACTTAATGCTGCGCATATTCACGCATATTGACGCATTTACCCTTTTCTTGGCTTGTGATTTCTGTTTCTGCGTCGGGTCCATGGTCTCCACCACGTACTTAATGCTGTAGTATGTAGCCGCTCCAAAGATGGTGAGTCTCACCAGCATCCCGACCACCTCGCTGCGCGTGAGAGGGCGCAGCAGCGCGTCTCGTGGGATGCCACTCAGCATGCTTTGCTACACAGTCAGCTCATTTAGGAGAATAACGAAGTGGGAGGTTTTTACGATTTATCTTGGGGGGGTCAAAATCAGATGGGATGCGTTTAACAGACGCACATTCCACTGCGTATCCTGGGAAATAAGTCAAGTGTTATCCAACAACTAGTAGTTGTTCAAACCTACCTCACAATCAAACGTAATTTTTGGTAGCCTAGACACAAAAATAGTAAGCCTTGATTTATACGTCCGCGTGATAAAAGTGCATTTAAATACAATAACCCCAATGTTACAGTTTAGCTAGATACCATGTGATGCTATAGTGAGTAGCTGGCTTAGCTAACCTACGTCTTGGAACAGATGCAATATCTTTGTACAGATACTAATTAGATCATCCTAAAAACACAGCAAACATATATATCTACGTATCAGAATTACTAAAAAACAGTGGTCTTACTTTTCAAAGCATAACACAAACCAGCATCTTTACTTCTGTACAACCACTTACAACAATCCGTGTGGAAACAATCTTCAGTGTCAACTGTTCCGCGGTTGATATCAGAGGTTGATTTTTGTTAATCCAAAAACTGTCCAAAACAGTTGAGTAAATTCGGCTTTATGCTGAAAGAAATGCTGCATCTGAAATCAGTCGGCAATCTTGTGCAGAAATTCAGCGGATAAAGGTTTTCATCATAATCGCTCAGTGTATATTCATCTCAACCATAGACATACTAACAACAGACAGTAAACATGATTGCGTTGCAAACGCTGCAAAGCTTCATTTGATGTTATTTCATAAATGCACTGAAAAGTCTGGATCACGCAAATTATAAATACCTTCTTCATGCGATATTCCTAATGACAGCAACCATTCACAGTAAATAAGGCTACAAAACTTAAAATATCTAAGGAGGCTGGACCACCGTTTGTTCTTATTTTGGAAAGCATTAAATTTCTAATTCCTCATGTATTTTCCCCCATTTTTGTATTTTTCCTTTTATATATTGTTCTTGCATTTAGGCTAGATTATAGTCTATTATAATAGCGAGTAGACCAACAAAATTAACTTAAAAATGTACGGAAATTATCAAAATATGCTAGAGCAGTATAGACAAATACAAAGCAAAGTAGAGCAGTACAGAGCAGTATAGACCAGTACGGGGCAGTGCAGAGCAGTACAAAGCAAGATAGAGCAGTACAGAGCAGTATACAGCAGAACAGAGCAGTATATGGAGCAGTACAGAGCAGGACAGAGCAAGCAATCTATTAAAGACATGTCACATAAGGTAGGGAGGCATTTCAGCATCTGTTTCTGCAATTTCTTAAAGTGTGAAACACATCTGGACAGCTTTATTTTCTCAAAATCCCAGTACAGCTCATTAACTGGGACACACAATAAAGTGACAGAATAATCTTCCAGCTAAAGGAGCTCAGAGGCATTTCAGCTTCAAGAAGAGTCTCAAAACCTTCCTGTTTAGATCTGCATTTAGTTAAGAAACTCTAATGGTAAATTATTTTATAACTTTATCACATTATTTTACTTAATTACATTCTATGTCTGTTCTAATTATTTTAATAGTTTTGCCATCTTATTTACTTTATTACATTGTTTTGTCTATTATTTTAATAATTTGTCATTGTATTACATTATTTTATTATGTTTATTTTCTTTTTATCTTTAATTTCTTTTAATGTTGTTATCTTTGCTTCCTTTTAATGTTTTTTATTTTTTATGTAAAGCACTTTGAGTTGCATGTATGAAAGATGCTATACAAATAAAGATTATTATTATAAAGCACAAGCTGACCTACGCAGCTTCTACGATAGCAAGTGGTAACTAAAGAGATTTCATGAAGACTCTAAATGTGAAATTGAGAAAAATTTAGCTAGATGCGTTTGTATTTATTTAAATGTTTAATTTTTAAAATTTATGATTCCCTCCTGTCCATAACCCCCTGTACCCTACGTGTTTCGCCTCTATATGCCACTGGATCTAGTACGCATAAATATAGCTATTTACAGTAAAGGGGCCGAGGAACGACTCCCTAGCCTTAATGCTGTTGCAGTTTCTTCTGGAAACCACATGAGGGCAGATGTGACGCACTACGGGGAGAAGATCTTGAATTTCTGATTTTTTATTCGCCTCAAGCAAGAACGACACATTTTGATTGCGTTCATTACACCGGAGGTTAATTAAAACTAGGAATGCGTAATTTTGTCAGCATCAATGGCCCCCACAGTCTCCCTACGCAGGACATGGGCGGAGGAGCCGTGTGCACAACGTCCACACGAACTCGCTGCTGCTGAACAGCGAAACAGAAGTAGGTTATTCGATTCAAATAAGCTCACATGGCGTGATCCGTATTTCGTATACGTATGAACGTATGAGCATGCTTTAACATTACGTTTGTATAAAAACTGGTTTATCTATGATCACAAACAGAATAATCCACCTCCACACTTCTCACTTGCAGTCGTGCTCATGCTTCTAACCGCTGCAGGTCACTTGGGACAAAACCAGAGAACCTTTGTGTGACCCGTCGGTAAAGGGTCCAGCTCCAGCGGCTCCGTATCTCCCCCCATCACATCCTGCCAACTGGCCTCTGTATATCTCCTGGGAGAGTCATCCGCCAGCTCCGAGGGTTCAGACCCCCAGGGCAGCGTTTGTGAATTAAACAGGGGACCTCCCTCCCGGGGGAAATACAGCCTCAGATTGCTTCTGTCATTTGATTCCTGCTCTGTTTACGGCTGCAGGAAATATGAGATGAGTGTACAGTTCTGTGGTAATTGAATTCCCAGCAGGCTGATGTGTGAGATCTTAAAAAGGCCTTTTACTCTTTCATCATGCTGAGAAATAATACAGTTTCTTTCATAATTAGAAAAGCAACCTGACTGTGCATGTGCAGGTTCGCGCAGGGCTTCAGGCCAGTGCCGAGGAACACCAGTGGGAGCAGGATGGCGTACTCCCTCAGTCATGCAACTCCCATTAAACCAGCAGGACGTAATGCTGGCTTCTACGTGACATTCATGCAGCTCTTAACTAATGCAACATGATGCTTTTTCAGTTTCTGAATAGTATTTTTTAAAGGACCTCCTGTAATGTGCCATAATCTCACCCCTGATCCTTCACATTTTATCCCCATTTACTGCAGTTAACGATCTGACCCTTAAGCCTTGTGTCAACGTGCAACACATAAAGATGTTAAGCAAATTAGTTAGAAATGACCTGGTTTTCTATTTTTTTTTACTATAACAGGGAAGCAAGGCAGGTTTATTTGTATAGCACGCTGAACTGCTATACACAGTGTCAGAGCACTTACACAAACAAAGGGTTAAATAAGGAAGCCAAACACATCCTGAAAGCTATTGCTTCAGGGAGGTTTTCGGGAAAAAAGAACGAAAGTTTCATAAAACGATTTATCTACATAGAAAATTGATTACATGAGAAATGTTTTCCCCCCCCGTGGTATGAAAGAAATGTCAGACTCCAAATCTGCACTCACAAAAGAGTGTTTTGAGAGTGTTTTGAGAGTGTGACAGCAGTGAGCAAAACCGTTAGTGACGTCAACACCGTGAACAGGACTCTTTCCAAGAGACAAGAGGACATTAGCAGGACAGCCAGCAGAGTCCTCACACAGACAGACAGGAGGACATTACATAGCAGGCAGCACAGTCCTCACACAGAGAGACAGTAGGACATTATGTAGCAGGCAGCACAGTCCTCACACAGAGAGACAGGAGGACATTAGCAGGATAGGCAGCACAGTCCTCACATAGAGAGACAGGAGGACATTACGTAGCAGGCAGCACAGTCCTCACACAGAGAGACAGTAGGACATTAGCAGGACAGGCAGCACAGTCCTCACACAGAGAGACAGTAGGACATTACGTAGCAGGCAGCACAGTCCTCACACAGAGAGACAGGAGGACATTACGTAGCAGGCAGCACAGTCCTCACACAGAGAGACAGGATGACATTACGTAGCAGGTAGCACAGTCCTCACACAGAGAGACAGGATGACGTAGCAGGCAGCATAGTCCTCAAACAGAGAGACAGGAGGACATTACGTAGCAGGCAGCACAGTCCTCACACAGAGAGACAGGAGGACATTAGCAGGACAGGCAGCACAGTCCTCACACAGAGAGACAGGAGGACATTACGTAGCAGGCAGCACAGTCCTCACACAGAGAGACAGTAGAACATTAGGACAGGCAGCACAGTCCTCACACAGAGAGACAGGAGGACATTACGTAGCAGGCAGCACAGTCCTCACACAGAGAGACAGGAGGACATTAGCAGGATAGGCAGCACAGTCCTCACATACAGGAGGAGACGTAGCAGGCAGCACAGTCCTCACACAGAGAGACAGTAGGACATTAGCGGGACAGGCAGCACAGTCCTCACACAGAGAGACAGTAGGACATTAGCGGGACAGGCAGCACAGTCCTCAAACAGAGAGACAGTAGGACATTTAGTAGCAGGCAGCACAGTCCTCACACAGAGAGACAGGAGGACACAGTCCTCACACAGAGAGACAGGAGGACATTACGTAGCAGGTAGCACAGTCCTCACACAGAGAGACAGGATGACATTACGTAGCAGGCAGCATAGTCCTCAAACAGAGAGACAGGAGGACATTACCTAGCAGGCAGCACAGTCCTCACACAGAGAGACAGGAGGACATTAGCAGGACAGGCAGCACAGTCCTCACACAGAGAGACAAGAGGACATTCATTAGCAGGCAGCACAGTCCTCACACAGAGAGACAGTAGGACATTAGGACAGGCAGCACAGTCCTCACACAGAGAGACAGGGGGACATTACGTAGCAGGCAGCACAGTCCTCACACAGAGAGACAGGAGGACATTAGCAGGATAGGCAGCACAGTCCTCACACAGAGACACAGAGAGCACAGTCCTCACACAGAGAGACAGGATGGCAGCAGGCAGTCAGTCTCACACAGAGAGACAGTAGGACATTAGGACAGGCAGCACAGTCCTCACACAGAGAGACAGTAGGACATTAGCGGGACAGGCAGCACAGTCCTCACACAGAGAGACAGGAGGACATTAGCGGGACAGGCAGCACAGTCCTCAAACAGAGAGACAGGAGGACATTACGTAGCAGGCAGCACAGTCCTCACACAGAGAGACAGGAGGACATTAGCAGGACAGGCAGCACAGTCCTCACACAGAGAGACAGGAGGACATTAGCAGGATAGGCAGCACAGTCCTCACACAGAGAGACAGGATGACATTACGTAGCAGGCAGCACAGTCCTCACACAAAGAGACAGGATGACATTACGTAGCAGGCAGCACAGTCCTCACACAGAGAGACAGGAGGACATTAGCAGGACAGGCAGCACAGTCCTCACACAGAGGCCTGGGCTTATTTTCCATTTTACCATGTTACTGTAAGCTCCTGAAAAGGAGCCTGTAAACCTTTTCAAAAGTGCTGCGTAAACAAACGTTACTGTTCTTCTTCTTCTTGTCCCCAAATGAACAGTGCAGTGTCCGTTGATACGTTCACTAAACGTCACTTTCACCATTCTGTCCTTTTACATTTCATGGATGATTCCCTTCCCACAATTCCCGTCAATGGCTGGCTATTAAGAACATTGAATTAATTAGTTAATGTGACATTCACGAGCACATCCACAGATAAATGAAGACTGAAAGCATCGCCTATCGGGGCACAGAGAAGTGACTTCTGCCCGATTTTTTTCCCTGACAGTCATCTCATAAAAATGATACACAGCAAACTCATAAGCGCACGGCTCAGCTGACTGGGGCACTTACACAAAGAATCATCAATCTCAGCTCCTTTGTGATTTCCAATAGAGACATTTAGTGCTGCAACTACAATGTACTGATTCACTTTGAGAAGGACGTCTCGGCTCACGGCGGCTAGGAGTGCTCTACTCAACACAATCAACCCCTTCCAGCTTCTATTCATCAATGTGACAGCAGTCACCTGGCAAAAATAAACGAGTAAACATAAAAAAGCACAAAAGAAAGACACAAAGGAAGAATGTAAGAAAGAAGCACATTTTTTGCTGATTCAATGCGACTGCTTAGAAAGAGAACACTGCCCCCCAGTGGCTGGGATCAGCGCTACAAATGCACTGGTTGGATCAAACTGTCCCAATAATAGGGTCTGGTACCAGTGGTATGACTGTACTGCCCCCCAGTGGCTGGGACTGACACTGCGAGGACACTGCTCCCCCAATGGCTGGGTGGAGTGGAGGGAAAAAGGATTTATTCAGTGGCAGTAGAAGGCTGGTGGTGTCCAAGCACTTTCCAGTCAACCAATTGGAGTCTTGCCCTACCAAGCCCTGCACAGCCTCTTCTATACTGCTTTAATTTGAAAGCAGCTTGTCCACTGAAGGACATAAAAATGATCCATTTTTATAATTAAAGTGTTTTCATTTCGTTTCCCACTAGCCGTTGCTGAATGACAAGCCTGCTTATTATATCATGAAGTGGCTTTTATTGGATCGGAACAACTGTTCCTATTGGCGAACAATTATTTCTAATCGTTGGCTTACCAAAAACACTCTTTCCACTCTGGTTGGCTCTGGACTTCTGACCAGTTTTATTGATTATAACAACCCCTACTGCTTCCCAGACTCCTGTTACCGTGGTAACTCATAGAAATGAAGGATCCATGATAACCAAGAGGTCCCTTCCTCTTCACCCTCACTACTGTACCCTGAAGGAGTTAGGCACTGCCTTGGACCATCCGTATTTATTGGACTTAACAGAAGTGCTGTTTTGTTGCAGGCTTCAGAGCAGAATATACCTGAATTGAATATATTGAATATACCTGAATATACGATAAAGGGAGATGTTTAACAAGTTATGGCAGAAAACTGAATGCTGTGAGAACTCGAACAGCACAGTCTACCATTTAATCCTAACGATCATCTAACCCTAACCATCATCTAACCCTAAACATAATCTAACCCTAACCATCATCTAACCCTAAACATAATCTAACCCTAACCATCATCTAACCCTAACCATCATCTAACCCTAAACATAATCTAACCCTAACCATCATCTAACCCTAAACATAATCTAACCCTAACCATCATCTAACCCTAACCATCAAATATCACCACACCAGATGCTTCATATCAAAGGGCGCTGTTGTCACATGGTCTCAGAGAAAAGCAGCATAATCATCTCTTAATTTCATCATAACATGGAGACAGCCATGGGATATCACCCCTGAGTGCAACATACTGAGTGGTGATATCACCCCTCAGTGGTGCTGGGTAGTGGGATATCACCCCTGAGTGGTGCTGGGTGGTGGGATATCACCCCTGAGTGGTGCTGGGTGGTGGGATATCACCCCTGAGTGGTGCTGGGTAGTGGGATATCACCCCTGAGCGGTGCTGGGTGTTGGGATATCACCCCTGAGTGGTGCTGGGTGGTGGTATATCACCCCTGAGTGGTGCTGGGTGGTGGTATATCACCCCTGAGTGGTGCTGGGTGGTGGTATATCACCCCTGAGCGGTGCTGGGTGGTGGTATATCACCCCTGAGCGGTGCTGGGTGGTGGTATATCATCACCCCTGAGTGGTGCTGGGTGGTGGGATATCACCCCTGAGTGGTGCTGGGTGGTGGTATATCACCCCTGAGCGGTGCTGGGTGGTGGTATATCACCCCTGAGCGGTTCTGGGTGGTGGTATATCACCCCTGAGTGGTGCTGGGTGGTGGTATATCACCCCTGAGCGGTGCTGGGTGGTGGTATATCACCCCTGAGTGGTGCTGGGTGGTGGGATATCACCCCTGATCGGTGCTGGGTCATAGACGCACAGTGTTTGCCACTTGTAACTGTTTGCCAGGTGGCATCCACGGAGGAAACGCTTCACCCCATCGAGCAAGCAGCCATATTGATTAGCACTCGTGTTTCTGCTAAATCAATCTCCATCACCCAGTGGTCATTTTTCCCCATTATGTTTCATTTCAAAGGGAGACTGATTATTCCCGTACTCTTGGGAAGGGCAGGGGTACGAGGGCAGTTCCATCAAAATAAAAGCGCCCAGCCCCGCCCTCAACCCCCTCAAACTAGCCCACTTATCACTGCCATGGCCACGACTCTCTCGGGTGTGCAAAGACAACAGTCTCTGTAATTGATTAAAAAAGGTGGCAGGATGAATTTGCTGCCTTAGGCAGGAGAATGTGTTTTCATTTCATGTTTCGAAATAAAACCTTCTGCTAGCCTAATATTAGTGTTTGTCATGATTTTAACAGGCTAACACAAAGGCCTAAAAAGCTTTTAAGGAAAGGGCTTCTTTGAGGGGTTTCGAGTGACGTCAAGGGTTAATCTGACGATGATATAACTGACTCTAGGAATCATTTGAGTGTATAAATGGTTGTAATTCAGTTAAAACAACTTTATTTGTACTCCATTCTAATTACACAACGCCTAAATGTTCTTTATAGCAGCATGAGCGTGGGGAGGGCTGGTGAAGGTGCCTTTAAAGAACCTTTAGAAAATGATGACGTAGGACAAAACAATGTTCTGGTAATATACGGACTCCCATTTATCACGAGTTGATCTGATAATGGAAGCAACTCTACGTTTCCATCGCTGGTTCTGCCTATGTCGATTCCATTTGCCTGTATAAAAGACATTGTGAAAGATTCACTTCAAGTGTTTTTAATCCCAGTCACAAAAGTCTCTAAAGACTGGAGGTAAATACTGGATATAAATACTAGATGAGGTTTATGTCGGTTGTTAAGGCCACACATCCTGGAACACTGTAGACTAACTGCTAAGAAATCTGTGACACCTCTTGTTAATTAAGAATAATAAAACACTCTTCATATATTCATATAAATCACTATATTTTCAGTAGGTATTCATCTTTCTTATAGTAGGTATTTTCAGTAGGTATTCATCTTTCTGTTTTTCCTTTTTATTCTTGTTGGTGAAAGCATCTCGTTTTCATCCATTATGGTGTGCTCCTCATGTCATCCCAGAGCGAGCAGAAACGGATCCGTCTGCACCGCCTCTCCCACAACACGGCTGTTCAGATGCAGCCTCCACTCTCCTGACGTCTCTTAGCATCTTACAGCATGGTGACCTACAGACACCCCACTGGACACAGAGGTCAGAGCGTTTTCCCGGAGAAAAACGCTGACCAACTGTTCCTGCATGTTATGGAGAGCTATACAGTCGGCGCTGATTACAGCATCAGCATATGTTGTACACTGGTTCTCCTGCATAACTCTGACATGTTCAGCAGGTAAATCCATTTCTTTGCCAGTCTGATGAATATAAATTGCCAGGGTTCCAAAAGCTGAGTGTTTTTATGCTTTTACAAGCTGTTGAGAATTTGACTGCACATTTTATAGGCAGTGTTATGAAGTCGGGAAACATATTTCTATGTCAGAGTTGATTACGTACATGCTATCCTTGATTCCACACATGCTTATCCTGATTCCATACATGCTAAGCCTGATTCCATACATTTGCTGCCTTATGCAGGAGAATGTGTTTTCATTTCATGTTTCGAAATAAAACCTTCTGCTAGCCTAATATTAGTGTTTGTCAGGATTGTAACAGGCTAACACAAAGGCCTAAAAAGCTTGCCTGATTCCATACATGCTGACCCAGATTATGTATGCTAACCCTGATTCCATACATGCTAACCCTGTTTCCATACATGCTCACCCTGATTATGTATGCTGATTCCATACATGCTGACCCTGATTGTGCACATGCTGACCCTGAGGGTTTGTTGTGAATAAACTATGCAGATGGAGAAGCTGCCTCTTTGCTGAGTCTAGGTGGTTTCCCCATCATGGGGTCAGTCTGCTTCTCTCTCACCTGCTTCTCTGGCCACAGTTTTGCTGGACCAATCAACACACTCCAGAACACTATGGAGACACTTCAACCAATAGTGACAAACATGGTCAGTGGCAGATTAGAACAGTTCTTAGAGGAACACTATGTGCTTTTGAATAATAATAGTGTTACAACCCTGTTAAATCACCCCAGTGATCTCCACTGTTAAATCACCCCAGTAATCTCTGCTGTGCGGTGTTAATAAACCTGCAGCTTGAGGGAACTGGTGTGTTTCAGCAGGTTCAGAACCTCTGGTGAAGTCTTTATAAAAAGTAAAAAAAAAATAATAAGTTCCATTAACCAGCAGGTATTGCTGTATTCACACCACTGATCTTAAGTCAGTTCCCTTGAAAATGAAATCCTGGGCAGAGATCATCAAGAGAGAGAGAGAGAGGAGAGTAAGAGAAAGAGAGAGAAATGAGAAGAGAGTGAGAGAGAAAAGGAGAGGAAGAGAGAGAGAGAATCACTTAGTCTCAAACATATGCTCCCTAGGATGATGGACTTGTAATAGTCACAGCAATAACACAAGAACTATGCCTTTTGCTAAGACACTAAACGTCTACCATCCACAGAACGTACTGCAAAAAGTCAACGCTAACACGCTCGACGTCTTCCACACAAGACAGAGTGGAGCTCAGAGGACAGAAGAGCAGAACTGCAGGGGTTTCTGTTTTTAAATCCTATACCAGAGTTGTAGTTTATCTTCACACACACTCCAGCCTACACAACCACGCTTCAGTTCTGAACGGAGCAAGAATGATGAAGCTATTGGCACGCCTGTAGTATTTGTGAATATAAATGATAGGAAATTACTTTTACTTTACAATTTCTACATGGTTGGAAAAATTGCAAAACCAATTACCGTTCCCTTGCTTCCTGCTTTAAGAGGCACGCACGGCAGTGTGATGAATTCACCCAGGACGAGGCTGGAGCAGCTGACATAAGGACATCATAGCAGGAAGGAAATCCACCCACGTGTGAGAAGAACAGAGCAGCGGTGGGGCAGAACCCACTCAGGCCCTCTGCCCCCCTACGCTCTCCTGGACCACCGGGGGGGCAGATCCCACCCCATGTTTTCTCATGTTTGAGTCTTGCTTCAAGATCTCGCTGACGTCACAGCCGATGTCCTCTCTGGTTGGATAGTGGTGGAAGGACCTTCTGGAGTGATGTATCCACCCCATCGTGCTCCCCCATCAATGACACCACAAGCTTCCTCCATTGCCTGGAGAAGAGATACGCGATGGTGGGGTTGGTGACCACCTCCATGCTGAAAGGAACTCAATAGGAGTGAGGAGTGGAGAGTATGGTGGAGGTGAAGCACAACAAATTGTGGGTTTTCAGTGAACCAGTTTTGTATTTGAGCAGCCCGGTGGAAACGTACGTTGACCCAGATGACAACAAACCTGGACTGATCTGGTCCATCCTGCTAGTAACAGAGAATGTGTTGCGCTCTGCATTGAGGAAGGTGATGATGTGGGCAGTATTGTCATTACTGTGTCTACACTGCGTCTCTAAAGTGTCCCTATGCTGTGTCTCTACACTGTCTCTGCTCTCTGAACAGCCATATGTTCTTATATTGGCTGATCTGGATGGCCAGGCTGTGTTCACTCAGTCTGGATTTGTCAGTGTGGTTCTGTGTTTAACATCAGCCACTGGGAGCAGGCCTGCAACAGCCTGCTACCGTGTACTTTTGTTTCAGGGCCAGTCAGTACTGCATTTTGCTCTGAGCTTGTGTTCGCAAGTTCTAGTGGGTGATGTAGTTTTGTATTTGAACTGTTCATTTGGTTTGGACTGATTTTGTTTCAGACTGATCCTGATGTGGAACAGCGTTGGTGTTTGTGTGTGTTGATAAGTTAGGGTCAGCTTTTTGGAATTCTGGGTAATAGTGGAGTTCTGAGTAATAGTGGAATTCTGAGTAATAGTGGAGTTCTGAGTAATAGTGGAATTCTGAGTAATAGTGGAATTCTGAGTAATAGTGGAGTTCTGAGTAATAGTGGAGTTCTGGGTAATAGTGGAATTCTGAGTAATAGTGGAATTCTGAGTAATAGTCGTAATTCGCCTGATTCAGCTCTACAGGTGTTATTCACAAACCTCAGACTGTGCTGCCTCAACAGGGGTGCAGTTCAGGTCCAGGATCCAGGTGCAGCAGTCCTGGTCCATCAGGTCCAGGCTCCACTGTAGCCCCTTCTGTGTGGGCGACAACAGAACCAGGTCTGCATAGAGCAGGAATAGGATGTCTGAGTCCTGTAGAGAGAGACCACGTTTGTTGGCGTACATGTAGAATAATGCAGCAGCTTCGACTCACTCCACACTCCTGAGAATAGGAATAGGCCGCAGTCCTTTAGTTTTTAACACACCTGTTTTTTTTTTGTGTACATGGATTTAATAATGTTATATGCTTTGGCCCTATACCACTTTCCAGTCATTTGTAAAATAGGCCATTGTGCCAAACCCTGAGAAAAGCTTTTTTTATGATACTGTAACGCCAAAGGCTTCGCAGAGCAATAGTGAGGCGGACACGCGCTGAGATGAGTGAGATATATTATTATAGGCAAATCCATATTCAAAGTCGTTTAAATGGTCCAGGGTCAGATCATGAAAGCCATCAGAAACAGATACAGATCCAACACGAATACATCTTTGAGACATGACAAATAACACACTTCATGGCGAATTTTTACAACTCACAGTTTTACACGAACAGACCAGGGGCAATTGCAAACCTGGAAGTAGAACAGACCAGGAAATATAACAATAACCAGCAAAGACTGAACACACAGAGTATACATGCACAGGCTAATAAGGGGAATAAATTAGGAACACATGAAACCAATGATGAAGGGCGGTGTAACAAATGATAAAGGCGTGACATCCGAAATAAAAACAAAAGCACATGGAACATGAAAACAAAGACATGACTGACAGGTGGGGGCGGAGCCAAGCGTGACAGAAACATGCAAATATTTTGTCTTTATTCTATGTTACACGGAGTAACATGAACTGTACTACACAGCGTAACATGAACCAATATACTGTGGTGCATCCTGATATGACTCATCTCTCCCTCTGTTTGTGACGAGCATGGACATATTTTACAGTGAGTGTTGTGGACTCTGTTCTCTCTCAGTAAGATCTGCAGTAAGATCTGCAGTGTTTGCAATTCAGGGTGAAGAGTTTAGAATGAGGGAAAGATTATATCACACAATTGTGTGTTTTTTGGCTACACCTCTTGGCTTTTTAGGGTTTTGAAACAGTGGGAGTTTGGGTTCCTGTTTATGAGGTGATTCCAGAATGTGATGACTGCAGTAATGGTGGGTGTTGGCCTGATTCTGCTCGTGTTGTTTGGTGAGCTCCTCTGTACTCTGAGGATACTCTTGTAGAACTCCGTGTGCAGCGTTTCAGTGATGTGTTTGTCCCATTTTTTAAATTAATGATGATTTGTGGACCATGACTTTACTTCCATATAATGCAATGGGTTCTATAATTAACTGGAATATGTTGTGCCAGGTTCTCATTGGTGATCCTAATTGAATTGTTCTTGTAAAAGCACAGAAAGCCCTTCTCACATTGTTAAAGCTATTCACAGCTAAGCTGAAATTTCTAGATGAACTCATTTCCAACCTGAGACACGTGTAATGTATTGTCTGCTGGATTTTGGTTGTTCCTGTGGTGAATAGACTTCCTTGAAACCTTGATTTTTTCCTGGAATGTTAGCATCTGGGTTTAGTAGCTACATAGTATCTAGTCTCTCTGTCTCTCTCTGTCTCTTTGTCTCTCTCCCCCCCCCCCCCCCCCCAGGAGTAAACAACAGCCCTGCTTTGATCCCTAGCCATCAGAGCTTCTGCAGACAGGCACACACACACTCTCTGAGGCCACAGATAAGCACTGGGATCATAGACAATGCAAGCAAGTTGCTTTAGGTCAATATTTATTCATTCAGACTATTTCCTTGAGGTTAAAGCCTTTTGTACTAGACTGGCCTGACCCCTTGGATTCCAGAAACCCATCCCACCCTTTGGGGCTAGCCTCCGGCAGACTACTGCGGTAGGTGTGTGATTTTATTCAGGCTATTTTAGACACAGTGTCTTTTTATTGTTGTTGCTCTCAAACTTTTTAAGCATGTCTGCGTGGTGTGACCAGCTAGGACAGATGCAGCTCAAGTTAAAGAAGCTGATGAGGAGTGGAGACTGGCCTGGGTTCCACTGGTCCAGGGAGGTGAGGAGAGGTGCAGGGAAGTGCAGGGAGGTGCGGGGAGGTGTGGGTGAGCAGTCCTACTGCTCTCTCCCTCTCATGGGTGCTCTGTCTCTGGTATGCTGCAGAACAGACCTGGCTATCACTCGAAACCTCTGGGGTCGTGTTTTTGCAGGGCACACAAACAGATGAATCACCACACAGCAGACAAGCGTGGTCATGCGAGCATCACATCAGCCTGAGTGCCCGCAACAGTCAGGAACAAAAGTTTGTTTACTTCACTGCCTCAGAAATAAATGCTAATTTTATTCCTGAAAAACACAGAGTCAGTGTTATTGTAAGGCAAAGAAGCAGGAATTAATGTATTCGTGAGCTGACAGTGGATGCTTCTTCAGAACCAGAAGGGCTAAATTCATAGTCAGAAATTCATTGCAAAGATTAATGGAAGGGCAGGACGTATCACTTAAACTGCCAGTGTAGTATGAAATTACTTGAGAAGAGATAATTGATTTCAAGGGCCAAGCATCAAGCACTGAAAACTGCTTTTATCTTCTGATGCAACTTCCACCACTGCGATTAATGTTCTCATGCCTTGTGCCTATTGGGCATCCATGGAGTGGGTGGGGCCTATGGTACATTCCAACACCTGAGACACAGAAAGGCCCAATGAGGCTGTGTGGGGACAGTCTTCACTGTGATTGGACGTTGCATTACAGCAGCAATTACAGCATAGAGCCACAGGGAGAGGAGCACCAAGGTGTCACAAGCGTCTCATATGTCATTCCGACAACCAGATGTACATCTCCTCTGACTCCTTTCCTGTCATGAAAATAAGCACAAATCTTTCTATGTGAGGCCTTTCAAAATTATAAACAAATAAATATATACATATGATATTAACGCATATGTAATAGTCTCTTGTGAAATGGCGGTACAGAGTGAAAATTCAAACTGGCTTTAACAAAGTTTGTTGGATGTTGAACAGCTGATTTTGCTGAATTTAATAAAAATGAAGATGGACAGCATGCTGGACCTCAGGTTTACAGTCCTGTGCTGGACCTCAGGTTTACACTCCCGTGCTGGACTTCAGGTTTACACTTCTGTGTGAGTCTGCTGGGGCACACTGCCTTGCAAGGCTGACCATAATGCTTTAATAGGAGAACCAAAACCACTCAAAGGTATTAACAAACATTAACTGAGGTAAAAAAAAGGCGTGAGAATGTGAATATTCTCGTTAGAACGTCTGGGCGACGTGACCAGTGAGATGTTCTATGTACTGTTCTCTACATTCTTCTCATGTTTAACTAAGGCTATTCCTGGTAATCCACATCTGACTGTAAATGCATGTTATCCACAAATGGCTATTTCTTGCAGCCTTTGTGGTAACGAATCGCTCTGTGTTAGCTCATAATTCCCCAGTAAGTGATGGAGCACTTTGCTTTGATGATAGTCTCTGTTCTTATAGAAGGCCAGAAAGGGTGATTAAGTGTTGATTTTCCATCAGAGGGAAGTGGGAAAGGATATTCCATCACTGTGTCTGTCCCTGGAGCATGTCAATGACTAAGACCACGAGACACAAGGGAGTAATAACCTCCATGTTTCAGAGGTGACCTTAAACATATTGGGTTTTCATTTCAGCAGTAACTCTTTTTTTTACAGCTTTACAGCTTATTACATCTCTATAATAAACATCACCGCCCTTCATTATGAAAACAAACTATTCCAGAGTAATGAAGCAGGTAAGATAACGTCCAACAAAACAGTTCTAAATTCTGACTAAACAGTTCTAAATTCTGACTAAACAGTTCTAAATTCCGACTAGTTCTAAATTCTGACTAAACAGTTCTAAATTCCGACTAGTTCTAAATTCTGACTAAACAGTTCTAAATTCACCTCCAGACTGTTATCACAGCACCTTTCACAGTGGCAGTGCCTCTTGCATGAAAATGAGCCAACTGCTTCCTGTAAACGCCTCTAGGCCTCTTATCATAGCATGCATGATCCTCCCAGTCAGTTATTCAATGCATCCATCACATTTTATTGGGCAATGATTTGTCCTCTTGTGCTGTTCTGGATGTCTGTCACGGCAGGACTTTGGGGCATACCTGCTATAATGGGTGGATATTCATCTCCGCCATCTGCAATGTCAGGAACACGCTGCACTCCACTGCTTGGACCACAGCCAATGGGAGGACAGCGACTGTGACAGTTCAATTACATTGTCCAATGACTGGTGCAACCAGCTGACCCACCCATATTGGCTGAACCTCCCACAAACACACAGCCTAATTTGTCTCTGTATTTGAGTTCAGATCTACTTAAGGGCAATAGTGCAGCTGTCCATCACTTTAACTGCAGAAGCACTAATGAGAAACTGGAGATCCATAACGCCGTTGTGCAGCGTGGTCCAGCTTTATTTGTATCTGACGGTGACTCCTTTTTTTAATTAGCAATGCCAGTTTGTTTTTCATCATGCCCGATGTAACGGACCTAACGCCTTCATTTTTCACTAATTGTATGTGCCGTTTCAAAGAGCTCAGTGCATGAAAAATACGAGTGGACATCTTCCCATTCCTGTGCCCTTTGAGATGTTCAACTTCCTATGTTTATATCCAATAGATCAATGTTTTAGAGGGTGCTTTAATTAGTATGGGAATTTCCCCTAACCGTAGGAGACGATGGATGTTTCATTTTATTTCAAAATGCTTCATCTCTCACAGATCTGTCAGCGTGACGTCCAAATAACCATAAAATACGATCTGCTGAAGGTGTTGCCCTTGGAGATGGAGGGCTACGTCCTCAGATGGAGGGCTATATCTGTGTTACTACATGCTAATGGTGGCAGCATGAAAACTGAACTTCCCGGTAGACACTGCCACAGATGCCATACCACAGTTTCCATCTGGGAGAGCGACTCACATTTCACACATATGAGGAACACAGAGATTTAAAAAAGGACGACACAATATGAGAATCATTGCCTACGCATTTTGCAGTCATCAATGGACTACCATTTCTAACATCCACATCTCAGCCTTCTTGAACGGATTTTCTCAGATTTTCTCATTGCCACCTACCATGTTCCTGTGGGACAGGATGATGGTACGAATCTCTTCCTCATATGACATCACACTGAACCTTCATTCAACATTCTCTAATAAACACATTGTAGAATGTTCTAGAACGGTTCAAAATGTCAGAACACTACATATCCAGAATGGGTGTTAAGTAACAAGTTCTTGTGTTGTAACTAACAGAAATATGATTTTTCCACATTGTTCAGAGGTTCAACTGTCTGAACGGTAGATGGCTAGATCTACATGGTCAAAATATCAAATCTCTAGAGCAATCAGAGAGTACATTTCTGTAAAATGATTCTTATTATTTCAGTGTAGCATCTAATGTAATGTTTGTCACACATAGAGTGAGTTTACTGGTTACTCTAGAGAGAAGGGCCCTCTACAATAAGGGATGTGAATCACATTTTCCTCTTAACATCAAAGAGATTTCCTGCTTTTTCACCCCTCAGCATTCTGAGAAGCAGCCATTATAACTGTCACTTCTCATGATGCATAAAGAACCCTGAGCCGATTGGATGACCTTGGCAGAACTCATTTGCATAACCCTCAGCATCCCATACACTGCACTGCCAGCATGTCACTCTCAGTTAAAGCATGAAAATATTCTTCATACTGGAAGCTGCTCACAACCCTCTGCTCCCTCTCTCTCTCACACACACACGGGGCTTGTATAAATATCCTAGTGGGGTATTTTAACTGGCTTGTGTATTTACCATAGCTAAAAATGCTATGCCTACACCCTAACCTTATCCTAAGAAAAAATACAGATTTTTTAACAATATTTCCACATCCAAATTTTCATTTGTATTATGGGGTCATTTGGTCCCCACAAAGGTCTAAATACACGGTCCACAACAACGATGATTCAGTTGCATGGGCTGTATTGTGTAAATAACATAATGGATTAGATTGTTTTCTACGAAGCACTGTGGGTTGCAGGCCTGACAACACAACGCCGTGATTACTGAACTTTGTGTTTTCTGGGAGGGAATGTGCAGGGGCCAGTGGTCAGGGGTCAGGGTCTGGAGAGCCAGAGAGATGGAAATTAGTTGTTTATCTAAAAGGAAATGAGTACTTTAGGTCTAGGATGTGCGATTTACACAAAACACAGCCAAATGTGAATCTTTTGTTCAGAAGAGCCCCGGTGTGAGGTGTCAGGAGGGGGCGCTATTCTGCATGTATACGTGTGTAAACACTGAGGGGATTGTGTAACGATGTAACGATGTGTTTCTGAGCAGTGGTCTACAGCAGCTGTAGAGTGGTGCCACGCGGGCTAATTAATGTGCTTGTTTACAGTAGCAAAAAGACAGAGAGAAAGGGTGGGAGGGAGAGAGAGAACGAGAGAGAGAGAGGAGAGTCAGACTGTCTGTTACCAGTCTGTTTTCCTTTCAGAGTCTGGCCCATCAGAGTCTGGCCCATCAGAGTCTAGCCCTCCAGTCTGGCCCTGAGTGTCAGCACTGCTCATCTCTGCTTAGCTCCTCAGTCAGTGCTGCAGGGGGTGGCAGGTCGTCCTCCACTTCACCTTCCTGTCCAGTCCCCCTGTCCAGTCCCCCTGTCCCGTCCCCCTGTCCCGCCCTTAGCCACACTCAGGAGAAGTTGTCCCCTCTAATCTAACCCCCGTACGCAGCACACATGGCTTTTTCTTGCTGTCTCGTTATTCTGTTGTAAAGAAACCACGGGATTTGTGGACATCACTAAATTACTAAAGCTAAAACAATAATACGATCACGCTTGTCATCTGTCATCAAAGATGTCCAGTTTTTACCTCTAAGCAATACAGTTTTCCACATTCATACAAGGGAGAATTCATCCTGATGACCATGTCAAATCCTGTTTTTACCACTGACTCTGTAATGAGTTTTATTTATCAATGATCTAGACCTTTGTACATACAGAAAGATGAGACGTATCTCCGATTCCCAAGGTGCTCCTCATAGCATATGCCCTTACTGTACACAGTAGAGATTTACATTTAAATTGGGATTTCATCCCGAGCACAACACAATAGGCCTTCAGTATAAAAGAAGTTATTGCATTGTCTCATGAAGAAAGGGAGAGAGGGAGACAGAGAGAGGGAGAGAGAGGAGATTGTCTATCTATCCATCCATCCATCAGTCTGTCTGAGTTGTGTTCTCCTGTTGAGTTCATCAGCTGAAGCCAAACAGCCCACTAGGTGTTCAGCCCACTAGGTGTTCAGGAGCTTCTGGTGTTTCTTTTGCTCCTTCGGCTAGTATTTGATTCAAATAAAAAGGTCCAGTTCATAGACTCACAGATGTTACATGCAATGAGAAGAAGGAGAAAAAAATGGTTCTTTCATGGACATGGTTCTTTCAGTCAAGAATCTCCCTTTGAAACATCATCGTGAAAGAGGAGATGTCTGACCACTTGATTGTTTTACAAGCAATGACCATCCAGAAGGGGGAGATAGAGAGCTAGTGTATTGGTTGCCTTGGACCTAATAACTGATAATGGTAATGATTCCGCCAGCTGTAGATGTGAACCCGGAATCAGCATGTCCAATTAGTGTGTAATTCCAGATGCATAGCACTGAGTGGCTGCCACAAAGTGCCACTGTGATGCCAGATGCTGCCACTCTGTGCCACTGTGATGCCATCGGCTGCCACTCTGTGCCACTGTGATGCCATCGGCTGCCACTCTTGCCACTGTCAGCAGTCTGTTTTTTGTGTCCAGCACCAAAATGATCAGCCTTCCAACCTGGAAACTGTTTTATTGGATAATAAAAAAAATCCCTCAGAGGAGAGTGCTTTAGACCTCTCCTAAAATCGATCAATATTAATACAAGATACAATTCTAAGGATTAAATGTGGCCCTTCCTATATATAAAATGGAATTAAAGAACACCAAGTGCTAAACACCAAACACCAAGTACTAAATGCTGATTACATTTGGGAAATGATTTGATTTAGTCTGAAATTATTGTCTCATTTAAGCTGTTTCCAGGTGTACCCAGAATTCACTGCACTTGACTTCAGCAGTACACAGTGTGGTGAACAGCTACAGATAAAGCACCGTGCATACTTGAGCAGAACATGAGCAGGGTTCTGCAGAACATGAGCAGATCTTGAGCAGAACATGAGCAGGGTTCTGCAGAACATGTACCAGTAGTGCATGAAAAGAAAAAAAAATATTGCCTCAGATGAGAAAGCCTTTGTCAACATGTTTAATTTGAACTCTTTCGGCACTTTCATTTGAACATGTCCTTCTCTGAATTGTGTTCTGTTTAAATCGTTTTCAATTTTGTCGTTTTGATTTAAATCAATAGTTTAATGTAACCACGTAGTGACTCTTTTATGTGAAGTTCTTTGAATCGCTGGCATGTGTAGCCTCACTCTGCCTTGTCTTCCTGTTGAGAAATGACAACTGCTGATTAACCATCCCCTTATAACTGCATGAAAATAGTCATTGACGAGGAATCTTCCAGGAGGTCTAGGGGGCCACGTCTGGCATATGGTCCTGTGGACACCTGCCTAGGAGATCCCTCAGCTCGGGCTGCTCAGGTGGGACTCTCATCTCCTGCCATGTGGAGATGGGCGTGTTAAAGCAGGACAAACACCAGACAGGGGGAACTACAGGACAGAAGGGACACTGCCGCACCCGTTCCTGTGCTACTCTGTAAGGGTTACAGAGGAGAAATCAATCTTTCTCAACCCTAAGTGCAGCTTATTAAAGTGCCATCTATGATAAATCACACCAACACTTTTAGGAGACTTTTATAAGGATGGAGCTTGCATGTTGTCAAGCCCCAGCAGGGAGACCTAGCTAATAAGACACGCTTTAAGTACATGAAGTTAGTGCCTGTCTATTTCCTGTTCAGGCATGTACATCTTCTGCCTCTTTGCTGGCTCACTGTTGCAGGTTCTGACTAACAAAGTCACCTTCATGCCTTCATTTCCTGCTCAGCAGGCGTGTAGACCCACTCCACCTCCAACATGCCATCACTGAAGCACCGCCCCACCTCCAACATGCCATCCCTGAAGCTCCACCCCACCTCCAACATACCATCCCTGAAGCTCCGCCCCACCTCCAACGTGCCATCCCTGAAGCTCCGCCCCACCTCCAACATACCATCCCTGAAGCTCCGCCCCACCTCCAACATACCATCCCTGAAGCTCTGCCCCACCTCCAACATGCCATCCCTCCCACACACATGAAGCAGGAGTATGCAAAATAACATACTGCAGTATATTGTTTCGTGTGGGTGTGGTCTGGGTTTCAGTGCTCAGATACACAAGGCCCGTGAGTTGATGTAAAAGGCTGCATGGGGTTTTCTGGATTCAGCGGTTTTACAGGCACTGAAAACAAAAAAGAGAAAATTCCCCCCCCTCCCTTTGTGTGTAAGGGGAGCTGATGGAGACTGACTGGAGCACTGCAGCTCTATCTCCCTCCACCTCTGTCTTCCTGCCTCTCTTTCCCTCTCTCTCCCACTCTCTCTCTTCCCCCTCTCTTCCTCCCCTCTCTCTCTCCCCCCCCCCCCCCCCCCCCCCTCCCCATCTCTCTCTCTCCCCTCTCTCTCCTTCTCTCCCCCCTGTATCTCTCTCCATCTCTCCCCCTCTATCCCTCTCCTGCTCTCTCCCTCTCTCAATCCCTCTCCTGCTCTCTCTCCCCTCTCCTTCTCCTTCTCCTTCTCCTCAGTCCCACATGAGAGAAAGAGAAAAAGAACAAAAATGAAAGGAATTAAAAAGGTGATAAAATAAGAAAGACAACAGCACAAGTGGAGACGCCTGCTTCTCTGGATGTGCTGGTTCC
This sequence comes from Brachyhypopomus occidentalis, assembly GCA_020368025.1. NCBI lineage: Eukaryota > Metazoa > Chordata > Actinopteri > Gymnotiformes > Hypopomidae > Brachyhypopomus > Brachyhypopomus occidentalis. The sequence goes on from JAGXOD010001382.1 coordinate 5,242,782, forward strand.
AGCCCAGTGGCACATGTCTGTCATCTAGCTGTTATACAGGCTGTTTTTAGCAACGATGCTGCATTTTAATAGCATCTTAGCATCTTGCATCTCAACTCACAACTCAACAGTGAAACCTTTCTCGGATGAACAACAAAAATAAGGATATAATAAGTAAATAAACAAACAATAAAGCCACCTGAGAGCAGTGAGCTTTGACCCCGTCTGTGTGAGCAGACAGACAGTGGCGAGCAGGTGTGGTTGTAGATGGGGTAGGTGGGACTTCACGGGCTGTGCCCCCCAGATATGGACCCACACCTCTGGCACTGGTTCTAAGGTACTGGGGATCAAACTGGGTTTCCAGGATTGGATCTTAGGTGATTCACTGCTACTGTATTAAATGATTATGACAATATTTTCTCAAATACCATTTCCCATACTCTACAACTGCTCATGCAGTCAACACAAATGATGAAGACTACAACATAGTAAAGCCCCTTTTTTATTAGTGTATCCTCGATTGAGTGGTGTTTTCTTGAGTATTTTACAGCGCGTTACTATTATAAGACTTCTTTACACTATATTCAGATTGCAGTTAACTTAAACTCGTTGTGTACATGCTTCTGCGTGGACGTTTCCTGCTCGGAGAGCATGATCAGGGAGAAGGCACATGAGTGTGTGATCCTGTTGTGCAAAGTGATCAGAACTGTAAATCCAACAACTCGGAAAATCAATCAATAAATAAATAAATAAAAGCCAGACAAATTGGAAGGTTGGTAGGACCGCTGTTCTTGCCGATTCCGGACGAAGTCGGAGTGTTTGAGCCCAGCACTTGGGGTATGGACTGAAATAAAAGACTTTAACTTGGACATTTACTTATCAAAAGCAACTCAGTCTAAATACAGAATTGTTCATATGGCTACTGACACTGTAAAGTTTAAACTTCAGAAGTGCATTCCTCCTCGATCATTGCTTATCTTCTGCTTAATTTAAGAGTTTTCATTAAGATGTATAAGATTACAGCAACAGTCCATCTTAAATCAGGACCCCAGGAAGGTTGTTTTCTGCCACAGTGGAGTGGCAGACTCTGTGGAGTCAGTTGGCTTATAGAGCATTGTGGGAAATGTGAATCCTGCTGTCTGCTGGACCTGCTTTGTGCATGGTCGTCCTGCCAGGCGGAGAAGTTCTGCAGTGAAACGCTTCTCCAGTGGAACTTCTCCAGTGGAACTTCTCCAGTGGAACTTCTCCAGTTGAACACCTCTCCAGTGGGCAAGTGTCATATTAACACTACCAATAATAATAATAATAATAATAATAATAAAAAAACAAAGTGCCCCATCCCCAGGAATGGCCACATGGTCCACAGCCAGACGACAGATCTACATCGTTTGCGTCCTGCCTGCTTCTTCTACTCGTCCACACCATCAGCCTCAGCGTCAGACAGACACAGGAAGGAGACATGGGGTTCTGCTTTCTGCTAGCTTGTTTTCTCCCTCCCACAGTGTTTATTTCTGCTTCTGGTTGGTTCAGTGTTTAGGGTGTTTGATCCAGTTCCGAATCATCCACTTTTGTCCGGAACAACGCTGCATGACCAGGCGCAGGCCCAGACTCGCGTCTTTGGACATCTCGACCTCCAGACACCTCCCAGTATCCCTGCTTATGATTGGTCCATTCTGAAAAGACAAAGACTTTGTTTATTTTTCCTGCGCGATGTTAGAGACCACGATTTTTTTTTGCTGTGTTAATAAAAGTAGGTGATCTCAGTACCTTCAATTGAAACACTTTGATAGAACTATGAATATTGATAAAGATGACATGCTGTATTACTACATATTGCATCATGTACATTCGTATTCTGTGTTACCAGGCATGGCATTAATCTAGTGCTGCCACACACTCCTAGATTGTGGGACTGAAGCGTTTTGGGACTCTCCTCACACTTCACCTGTGTGAAATCCCACAGTCTCTGCGATGGCCGGGAGACAGAGTCACATTTTTTTAGACTTGGAGTCCTGCTCCTTCCGTTGTCCACCAGGCATTTAGTGTCAGGCAGAAAAGTGGTCGACCCCAGGGGTCCTAACTGCAGAAGGCCCGCTGTGGAATACCTGGTTAGCTGCAACAGAACATCAGAAGGGAACGCTTCATAAATACCTGACCTCAGATCAGTGCAGCAGCAACGTACATGAAATGTGAAGCTTCAGAAGTCAGCAATCCAACATTAGAAAAATGGCATGATGTAATTTCTGAGCTTAGTGTGGCTTTCGAAGCAATAGTGCTTAGCTCTTCAGAAATCATCATTGTTCTGCATTACATCACCACAAGGTTCTTCCCCAGCGTTCCTATCTAACACGACCCACGGTGGAACCCACGGAGTCTATTCAAACACACTTCAGGCAGTAAGAGACAGGCTCAGAAAACGCTCAGCTATTACAGTGAAACACAACCCTGTGGATGTTACACGGCAAGGGCGGGAGGTTGTCACAGTGACACACGAAAGGAAAAGCCACTCGTCACTATGGGACTGGGACAAAGGAGTGCGACAGTGTGACGGGGATGGGGGGTGAGATGGGCGACAGGGTTAGGGGTGTGTGTGAGAGCCGTCAGGGGCCAAATACATTCCTAACGGATTTCGTGCTTTGTCCGCAGGAATTGTGTAGGCAGGTGGTTGTGTTTTCACTGCCTCACTCTCTTGGCACCACAATGACGCAGGAAAGATAAGGAAGTGACCAAGGCCACTGATTGGCCACGGTGACTGAACGATTGTGACTGAACAATTGTGAATGATTGTGAACGAATGTGAATGATTGTGAATGTGAATGATTGACTGAAGACCTGAAGGGTCACCTGTTTGTTGAGCACTTAAATGACCACTAACACTGCATATAACACTTGTTGTCCTTGTACTTTACATTGTATGTTTATTTATGTCTATGTTTATCTGTGAGTTTGTGTTTATTTCCACTACTGGTAATGACATTGATTCCTGTAATTAGTAGTAGTCTGGTGCAAGGGTATCTTGAATTCATATCAGGTCAACCCTTACCTGAGCTGCTGGTGAACTCAGGTGAACACAGGCAAACACAGGCGAACAGGTGAACACGGGCGAAAACAGGTGAACACAGGCAGACAGGCAAACAAAGGTGAACATAGGCAAACACAGGTGAACATAGGTGAACACTGGCAAACACAGGTGAACACAGGCAAACACAGGTGTGTGTCACCTGGGTCTAATGCTCAGCAGAAAATGAAGCGCTAGCTAACTTCACTAGCGAGGGCACAGTGAGCTCCCTCCTAAAGCACAGTCACGTGCTTCTGTTTTTAGGTGAGTTACACATCCACCCTTCCCCAGTAGGTAATGGCTGATTACTGCCCAGCCTCCAGCTATCCATTATTACACCTTCAGGAGCTACAGCTGAGTGTCTGCTGAAAAGAGACTGGAGAGGGATTTGGTGTTAATCCCCACAGATCTGAGCACAGCCGTACCCAACACCACCTCGTCCCCATACTCCACTGGAGGAAAGTCTGCTGGCACTAGAAACACTCCGTACCAGATAACTCCTGATGTTACGCAACACACAAACAAGCAAACAAGGTCAAATAAACCCTAGAGGACGAGCCAAATCACACACTGGTCATATATACATTGTGTTCCTCTTTCCTTTAGTACAATGAGATGAGAGGAGGCCGGATGATAACGTTCATCATGTAGCACAGATTATTCCAGTAATTGGCTGAAACAAAGGGGATGCACATCAGATGATCATCTCCTGGGGCTGGATTACAGGCTTAGAGTGGGGGATGCACCACTCCACAAACGACACGCAGGGAGAATGGGAAAGAGAGATAGAAGAACAAAGGAAAACAGAGGAAGAGAGCGGTAGAAGGGTAGGGGAGAGGTGGTGGGGTGGGGGGGTAGGGGAGAGATTTAAGTGGAGGGGAAGGGGAGAGGTGGGGGAAGTGGTAAAAAAATAACAAAAAATAAACAACTAAAACTTCAGTGCAAAAAGACCAAACCAGCTCAAGCTCACTGTGTGTGCTGCATTTCACACTCCTGCTCTGTGCCATTTCACACACACACACACACACACACACAGTGTGGAAGGGGGTGGTGGATTGCAGGCTCACCTGGGATGCCATGCCATGGCATGGGTAAAGTATCGCTCTGTTATCGTCCTCAGACCCCTGATCCAGGCAGTATCCACTGGCTTTGCTGTTTCTCACCTGTACACACAGGCAAACACAAACAGACACACACACAGACACACACAGACACACATGAAATAGCTGCTCAGAGTTAAAGAGCCATATGTTCCAGCAGTGACAGCCGTGTCACAATGTTAAAGACAGAAGTGTCAGCTTCAGTGGGTCTAGCAAACATACACGCAAATACAGAATGCACACACACACACACACGCACGCACACACGTGCGTGTGTTTCTCTCTGTGTGGATATACAGTCATATATAGAAGTACTAAAGACCTCGATTTATGAGAACGATGAGCTACCCATCACCTGAGACCTTCTACACAGCAACCCAGCTATCCACACTGCAGAAGAGTGGATCCAGACTGTTCATTAGAAACGTTTCTTTGTTAGAAACACTCTGTAGGTGCACAGTTAGAGGCTGTTTGTTATGGATCATTTGTGTTACACATCCTTAAATTCTTCCTCAGTTGGTCATCGTGACAGCAGGAACACTGCTGTGATCTCAGTGCGTGTTGAGCTGATACGAGTGTATCAGACACAGCGGTGATGCTGGAGTTTTGTCACGTGTGAGGTTCACTATTGTTCACTATCCAGAACTATCCAGAACTATCCAGCCCACAGTGGTGACCATGGATAGATTATGTATGTATGATTACATAGGGGCTGTAACCTCTAACTATGCCCCAACTGTGTCTGTATTTAGAAAGAAACGTTGAGAATTGGATTTCTAAGGTTTCTAAGGTTTCTATTTTTAGAAGCAATTGTGTGGTACAAAGGTGTAATAATAAGTTAAAGCAGTACTTGAGTCTAATAAAGAGGTAAAAACATCCATATTCCCTTTCTTAAGATGAGCTTCACACCAGAACAATTTTAGGGTTTCCTGCACATAATAAAAAATGCTGTGAGATTTCACAGGATGGGCACACCACCATTCACACACACACACACACACACACACGCACACACACCCACACACACACTTATACAGACACATACGCACAAACACACACACACACACACACACCCACACACTTATACAGACACATACGCACAAACACACACACATACACACACATGCACACACGGACACAAACACACACACATACACACACATGCACACATGGACACAAACACACACACACACACACACATTCTTTAAAGCTTGTAACTGCCTCATTATATTTCATTATGTCAAAATTGGAACTAATTGCAAAGCTTGCTAGGCTGTTGCTATGGAGACCAGTAATCTTTACCTTACAGTGACTATGTCACTAGAGTCACTACAACAATATACTAATTACTCTTGTAAATATAGAAACAAAAAACAAACCTTCATATAAAAATCACCCAGGCAACTCTATCTCTAATGTCACAACATTTCTCTGAAGTCTGTTTCTTTATATTACAACACAGGGCTTAGAAACAGCTTTGAGAAAAATAACCAACATTAGAAAATTCATAAAATCTTTATAAAATATGCACAAGTTGTTTAAAAGTTATATATGACTATTACAATATGTATTAAAAACTGTCTGTATTGCATCTGCAAACAATTTATCTTTCTTTTGTGAATGTTTGAAAGGACAATAGATGATAAAGGAGATATCCACCCTGACACAGTTACACCATGATACAGTTACACCCTCATACACTCAGTTACACCATGATACACTCAGTTACACCATGATACAGTCAGTTACACCAAACCCTGATACCCTGATAAGAGACCAGCAAACAATGCAACTGCAACACACTGAGTAGAATGGAAGGTGATGAACGCCATTAAGGGTAGTGTAGAAATCTCCTAACCAAGGATAAAGGTTACACCAAGGATAAAGGTTACACCAAGAAACCACAAAATACAAAAAAACTGAAATATACTAGAACTATGTGATTATTATAAAAACTAATAATAGTTATGTAATATACTAACTAATATTCCAGGTGTGCTCACCTCTCCGTAGGTGATGGTATCATTGTAAATCCGCATCTCGGGGTACACTTGCTCCAGGTACCAGCGAAAGGATTTACACTTCAGCCTGTTTCTAAGGGCGACCCGCTCCGATACATCCCCAAAATCCACGCCGGGATTCTGTTCCAACACAACATATTAACACATTTACAAATATGTCATTTCACCAGAGACCTTGACCTCCACAGATCAGTTAAAACACACATTCGTGCACAGACACACACACACAAACACACACACACACATACACACTCTCTCTCTCTCTCTCTCTAATGTCTAAATTCTTTCTCTGTATCTTTCTAAAACTCATATTTCTACCATTACTAATGTGTGTGATTTTTATCAGTACCTATCAGCATCAGTTTTTATGATCTAAAACAGAAAACATTGCATTCAGAAAGCAGCATGTCTTTTCATTGACTTTTCAGATGAGTGTTCTGGGTGCAGGAACTAGGTCATCTAGGTCATGCTTCCACAGGCGGGCGGCTGAAGCATCCGCCGGGTGCTCCCTCCTCTCCCGTGGTGAAGGAGTGAACCAGCTTTGGGGTTATTCAGTGGATTTAAAGATCCTCACTAGCGGTACTTTCTCGAACACATGACGATTTGTAAAACAAATGGCGTAAGAGGAAAAGAGACACAAGCAGAACAGTTGAAGCGTTTGCAGTGGGTCTAATTCAGAGTGACTCGTGTGTTCATCAGCCCTACAGCAGCCATACTGCCTGGGAATCAAACCATGACCCTGCATGACCCTGTGAGTACCTATTACTGTGGGACTGTAGTCTGTGGCTGGTCTAGACGCCTATGAGAGGATCCATTGTTAATGGCCCTTTTCCTGTGCTATTGCAGTAGTTGGGTACTGTATTGCTTTCAAGAAACGTAATCACCATTACATTGGAGAAACCAAGAGAAGACTTGCTGATTGGTTGCTGAACGCCTTCAGACCAGCAGGATTAAGTGTGTGTCATTTCCAGTGTCAAGGCATTTTAATACTAATGGACATTGTATTAATGACATTTCTGTTTGCACTGCCAGTTGTTGCTATGGCAGCAATGAAGTTAGAA